>JAQFVV010006610.1:0-643754 GCA_028023455.1 Epiperipatus broadwayi
AATCAATACTACATCTACTAATTACACCAATATATCCAATCCATTGACCCAATTTAACCACGAAACAAATAACCTAAGATTACCCTCCCCTAATATAACTTTACAAATCTATACAGCCATTCACGCCCGACTTAAGTTTAACATTTATATAATTTAACTTAACGGAAAACAAAAATCATAATAAAACTTAAAGAACAAAAAATAAATAAATGGAAATGATTTTACAAAATAAATACATTAAATAAAATTATAACTAATTAATAAATAGTATCGGTCAGATAGAATAATATTGCAATTATTTAAATCTGGAAAGTTTTAATTTACTGTTCATAAATTTTAAAGTTCTTACGGTTATTTAAATAGTTCATCTTCATATATTCCTTGCCGTTTGAACGTGAATTCCCACGTCGTCCGAAGATTGGTATCCTGTTGGCCGATTTATTTATCCATCCGGAGATTTTTTAGTGTAGTTGGTCCTCAATGTAGAAACGATGGTTCATTTTTCTTCCTTTCTTAGCAGAACTGAAGGGATTGAAGCTGTGCGTCTTTTTCAATCCCCTCAGCACTAACACCTAGCTGTTACATTGTAATAATCATCAATAACTAGTCACTAATTAATAATTTCCAAATTTTCCTTTTATACGTATTCGAAGGATTGACTTAACATTACGTCATCAATGAGATGATCCTTTTCGTTGAGGTCCGATTTCCAAATGGATTTATTTCATTTGCTGAAAGTTTCTATTGTTTTCTTATCTGACCGGAGTTTTTACATTTAAATGCCAAGGCTGGTTTACATTTAACTAATTAACAATCATTTCCATTTCTGATTAATTAACCTGTTTTCCAAATCAAAAATATGTTTAAAGATAAATTTAAAGATATAATTTTATCTCCAAATCTTTTTAAAATTTAGTTTTAAAATACTTTTTCTTTAATAAATTTTTATTTTAATAATTTTTCATTATCTGTGCGATTTAATATATGAGTTTAAGATGATATTTAATTTCAATTTTTAATTCTTAAAGAAAATTTTTAAATGCGAACTTTTTAATTTACTTTCATGTTTAATAAATAAAAATAAAAAAACAACAATGTAACGAACGTCTGTGCTCGTTACAATAGTAATAAAGAACAAGTACCTCCTACATCTATTACATCTTCTGAATTTCCCAGAATTTTAAATGAAGAAGTGAGATATGCAAATAAATTTATGAAGAAAGGAAAAGCTCCAGTTAATGATGGAATTATAATTAATATATTACAAAAAGCAGGTGAAGAAATAGAATTTTTTTTTGGCAAAGTTATATACCAAATGTCTAAATGATAAAGATGTATCAGGTGATTGGGAGAATGCAGTATTAATATTAATATTTAAAAAAGTGATAAAGAAGATATTAGAAATTACAGACCCATCAGCCTTTTATCAGTTTTATACAAACTTTTTACCAAGATAATTATATCTACAGAGAACATTGGATTTTAATCAACAAAAGTAATTGTGGTTTTAGTATAGTCGATCATATCCAAATATTGAAAAAAGTTATAGAAATATGAGTTGCCATTATGATTTGGATTTGTAGATTATGATAAGGCATTTGATTGTATAAGAATTTCTTCATTGACTCACCCATGATATTGTCATATTCTAAAGAATATTTATAAAAATGTAACAGCAACAAGTAGATTACATAATAATACTATGAAGGTTAACATTGGAGAAGAGTGTAAGATACGGTGACTCCAAATCTCCAAAAGTTTTTACAAACAATACAAGAAGTATTTTGCAGATTAAAATGGGAAGCTAAAAGAGTAAAAGTAAATGGAGATTATATTAAGGTATTTAGATTTTGCAGATGATGATGTTGTTTTTGAAAATAATGATTTAGAGTTTCAGGTATGTTGTAAGAGTTATCAGATGAAAGTAAGACTAAAGGTGAATGTTAAAAAGACGAAATGTTCAATGGATTTTCTCAAAAAATGAAAATAAAGATTGATTATAATGAGTTAGATGAAGTTAACAACTATAGATTATTACTACAGATGGGAACATAATGGATTAAATTAATCATAGAATTAAAATTTAGTTGGAGTACTTTTAAGTAGAAAAAAACTTAATACTAAAAGGAAATGTGTCAATGTGTTTGAAAAAGAAGGTTCTTAACAAATGTGTTTTACCAATTCTTACTTATGGATCTGAGACATGGACACTTAATAGAAGAGTGCAATACAGAGACTTCAAATCACTCAAAGAAGTATAGAGAGATGCATGTTAGAAGTAACACAAAGGGATTGAAAATGCAATATATGGGTTAGAGGATAAACAGTGTTACTGACATTGTTGAAAGAATTAAAAAATGGAAGTGAAGGTAGGCTAGACATATTGCTAGAAGGTATGATAATAGATGGATAATTGAAATCTTAAACTGGATTCCAAGAGATTGTAAAAGACCAAGAAAGGGACTACATGTGAGATGGGTGGGTGAAATAAGAAAGTGTGCAGGGATGATGTGGAGAAGAGAGGCTAGAGATTGGAGAAGATGGATTGAACTTGGAGAAACCTTAATTCTGCAGTGGATTGATAATATTTGACAATGATGATAGTAAATGATACATGCTGCTGCTTAATATTCAGCAATACAGTAATAAGAAAGTGTTTCCATTTCCTTAAGTATCTTGAATAACTGAAGCAGGAGGTGTGAATATTAATCAATTCATTTAGTTATTGTATGATATTTATTAAACAGATTAATTTTTATTTAATGAAATAAAAATTTTTTTATTTTAAACTTTGAAATAAACATTTAAATGCTATATATATAATTAATAAAACAAGATACAAATTGTGTAACTTGCTTTTAAGCTTGTATTAAAATGTTCACTAGAGGGAGCTTACCACAAGCTCCGATCAAGCTCTTATAATTGTTAAAAGAGAAAGAAAAAAATTTCCAATATTTATTTGAAAATCCCTAAAATTGGTGAGGTGGGGGGGGGGGGGGGGAGCCCAGCCCCCCTTACAAGCCTCTGCCCGGGTTAGGAGTTCACTTCCTGGGTGGTGGTATGAAACATGAAAAAAAAAAGTCCCTATATATATATATATTTCAAGAAATGACAATGGGAATGTATATATAAAACATTCAATACAATTTTCTCTAAATAAATAGTACTAAGTAACAAAGTAAATAAGTAAGTGGAATCACTTTCTTATTATTGTATTATCAAATACTTTACTAATTAATTATTGTATTAAACATTATATATACACATATCTACATTTTCATATTGTAATCTTTTTGTATTACATATATATCCTTTAAATGGATGTTACAAAGATTAAATTAGGAATGATTTTTTTTAATTTGTTAAATAAAACTTAATCTGTTTAATAAATATCCTACAGTAAATAATTGGATTGATTAATATTCATTTGCTCTGCTTTAATTATTCAGGACAATCTTTATAAACAAAGACAACTAAGTAAAAAGGTAGAATTGCTTTTTTATTATCCTATTATAGAATACTAAGTGGCAGTGTGTATCATTTACTATTGTTGAAGTGGGAGTGTGTATAATTTATTATAAAACCATTTACTAATTAAACAATTGTATTGAATATAATAAATATTTTCATTGTGATTTCTTGTATTATGTAAATGTGGTAGATAATTTATTAATGAAGTATTATCCAAACTTTTACTATCCAGCAATTAAAAATCTTCATGAGTTCTGTCTACTTTACTGTTTCTTTAGAAAACGGTATCAATAAACTTTTACCTTATAGTAAACAATTCCCCCCCCCCCATGTGTCATAGCATCAGCCGGGAAGCGAACCCGCTAACCCGGGACAACTGCTTGTAAAGCAGGTATCGCTGACCTCTCGACCACCAATGCTTGACAAATATAGTAAACAATTAAAGGCACTTAATATATGATGAATAATTTATTAAGTAAACAATATGATTGTGTAACTATATGAAAATTATAAAAAGTTAGCCATTCATATGGCTGATGTATAAGAGTGATATTTATTTGTAGCTTATAGAGTAGTTAAATTATTTGTTTTGAATTTCATATACATTAAGTTGTTTAATTGATATTTTTACTATAATTATAATTGGTGACTGTCTAAGTGTGCATTGCATTGAATGTTCAAGATAATGAAATGGTTAAATGATCATTCATGCCACCACTCATGCAACCTATGAGTTATTATTTTTTTAGGATTTTTTTTTTCAAACTTGAATTTCTGAAAGTGTGAATAATAAAATTGCTAATGTATAAAACACTACTATTTTTCAAGGGGTAAACAAATGGACTTCTATCACTGTGTGAGTTTTGTTTTCTAAAATAAATCCTATCAATATAATTCATAATAAAGCTTCAAAGTTTTTAGTTATACAAAAAGCTAATATAAACATTAAAATCATAAAGCTAAACTAGTCAATAAATAATCAAAACTACCCAAATTCAAAACACAACTAGCCAAGAAAATAAACTCTAAAACATTACCAATGGTTTCACTGCTACAAGCAGACTTCTCAAGTGTAAAGGACTACGAAATAACATATTTAAACTAAACATTACAATTTCATTTATCTCCCACCTATCCTTAATATTAAAAAAACTTTTTAATAAGTTAACTGCTTCAGAATCATAAATTTTTAATAATAAAGCTTCTTTAATTCTTTTTATTTCATTTCTCTCAAAGAAGACAACCTTAGCTTCATCAAAATTAATAATATGGCCTGTATCTTTTACATGAATATATAAGGCAGAACTAAGATATTTATTTCTAACCCTACTTCATCATCATCATCATTATCAACCATTATCAATCCACTGCAGGATGAAGGTCTCTCCAAGTTTAATCCATCTTCTCCGATCTTTAGCTTCTCTTCTCCACATCACCCCTACACATTTTCTTATTTCATCCATCCATCTTACATGTGGTCTCCTTCTGGGTCTTTTACAATCTCTTGGAATCCAGTTTAAAATTTCAATTGTCCATCTATTATCATCTCTTCTAGCAATATGTCCAGCCCAACTCCACTTCAATCTTTTAATTTTTTCAATGAGGTCAGTAACACCTGTTTGTTCTCTTACCCATACATTGCGTTTTCGATCTCTTCTTGTTACTCCCAACATACATCTCTCCATACTTCTTTGAGTGGTCTGAAGTCTCTGTATTGATCTTCTATTAAGTGTCCAAGTCTCAGATCCATAAGTAAGAACTGGTAAAACACATTTGTTAAAAACCTTTCTTTTCAAACACATAGGCATATTTCCTTTTAATATCAAGTTATTTCTACCAAAAGCACTCCAACCAAGTTTAATTCTATGATTAATTTCCTCTATTATGTTTCCATCTGTATTAATAATCTGACCAAGGTATTTGTAACTCTTAACTTCTTCTAATTCATCATAATCAATCTTTATTTTCATATTTGGAGCAAATCGATTAAACATTACTTTAGTCTTTTTAACATTTATCTTTAGTCCTACTTTCATCTGATAACTCCTGCAACATTTCCTGCAGCTCGGAAGCATTATTTGCAAAAACAACTACATCATCTGCGAAATCTAAATGACTTAAATAATCTCCATTTACTTTCACTCCTTTAGTTTCCCATTTTAATCCACAAAATACTTCTTGCAGCACTGCTGTAAAAAGTTTTGGAGATATGGAGTCACCTTGTCTTACACCTTTCTCAATGTTGACTTTCCCAGTATCATTATGTAATCTAATTGTTGCTGTTGCATTTTTATAAATATTCTTTAAAATATGACAATATCCTGGATCTATACCTTGATGATCCAATGCTTTAATCACTGAAGAAATGTTTATAGAATCAAATGCCTTTTCATAATCTACAAATCCAAAACATAATGACAACTCATATTCATTTGTCCTTTCTATAACTTCTCTCAATACTTGAATATGATCTACTGTACTAAAACCACTTTTAAATCCAGCTTGTTCTCTTGGTTGGTGAAAATCCAAGGTTCTCTGTAGACGAGTTGTAATTATCTTGGTAAAAATTTTATATAAAACTGATAAAAGGCTGATAGGTCTGTAATTTCTAATATCTTCTTTATCACCTTTTTTAAATATTAATATTATTACTGCATTCTTCCAATCATCCGGTACATCTTTATCATTTAGACATTTGGTATATAACTTTGCTAATATTTTTTCTGTTTCTTCACCTGCTTCTTTTAATATATCAATTATAATTCCATCATTACCTGGAGCCTTTCCTTTTTCATACATTTAATTGCATTTCTCACTTCTTCATTTAAAATTCTGGGCAATTCGGAAGATGTAATAGATATAGGAGGTACTTGTTCTTTATTACTATATAATTCTTGATAAAAATCTTCTACCAATTTCATAATGTCATCCCTCTTTTTAGTAATAATTCCATCTTTTTCCTTATTGCAGATATAAATTTCCTACCAATACCAAAATGTTGTTTTACATTCTTAAGACTTTTATTTTCTTCTACAGCTTTTCTTGCTAGTTCACAGTTATACTTTCTTATATCATTTTCAACTCTTTTCCGCACCATTTTACAAAATTCGAGATATTCAATTCTTTTTAATGCATCATTCTTGCATATCTTCATATTCCTTCTTTTCTTCATAAGTTCTCTAGTCTCAGTAGAAATTTTATTAGTCAATTGCTGCTTTTTTCTACCAGCTATCTTTGTTGCAGTTTTTAAAAGTGTATCAGTTATTTTCATATTAATTTCATTCAAATCTGAATCATGTTCAAAATCTACTAATACTTGAAACCGATTTGTAAGTTCTAATTTAAATTCATTAGAATGTTTCTGAAGATTAGGAATATCAACTGTAAATATAGTTTTTCTTAATAATTTTTGTCTCTCTAGTTTTACATTAACATGTATCTTACCCCTTACTAATCGATGATCACTTCCTGTGTTAAATTTATTAAGAACATTACAATCTTGAAATATGTATTTCCTGTTAGTCAAAATATAATCCAATTCTGCTGTACCTTCATTTGGATGCTTCCATGTCCATTTCCTTCTAACATTTTTCTCAAAAAAAGAATTCATAATATAAAGTTTTTCCTTCTCTGCAAACTCCACAAGTCTATGTCCTCTCTCATTTCTATTACCATAACCAAAATTACCTACAACACTTTCATCTTTCATTTGTTTACCAATTCTAGCATTAAAATCTCCCATAACAATTTTAAAATGTTGTTTACTCTGATCAAAAGCCTTTTGTACATCCATATAAAAATCTTCTACTACTTCATCACTGTGAGAACTTGTTGGGGCATAAACCTGAATTATCTGCATTTGATATCTGCTATTAAGTTGTATAACTAATCTTGCCACTCTGTCTGATACACCATCAATCTCCACAATATTGTTCTTCCACTTTTTATTTATAATGAATCCTACTCCACTTGTATTTCCAATATTTGTGCCTTTATAATAGAGCATATGTCCACTTTTTAAATCAATTGTCTCTTCACCTTTTCTTCTAACTTCACAAAGTCCAATAATGTCCCATTTAATATAAGACAGTTCTTCTTCTAATTCTTGCAATCTTCCTTCACTTGAAAGTGATCTGCAGTTGTAAGTACCTAAATAAAAAGTCGTCATCAAATGGCAGCCTGGGTCCGCCTCCAGGATATTCTTAACACCCTCCGCCTTC
This sequence comes from Epiperipatus broadwayi, assembly GCA_028023455.1. Lineage (NCBI taxonomy): Eukaryota > Metazoa > Onychophora > Udeonychophora > Euonychophora > Peripatidae > Epiperipatus > Epiperipatus broadwayi. The sequence continues at coordinate 7,692 of JAQFVV010006610.1, forward strand.
GGCCACCAACCGCTGCCTTGGTTGGTGACTTTACAGCCTCCTGGGATTAAGGGCCATGCTTTATTTTTGTCTGTCATAATTGTATAATTGGGAAAAATCTTTATCATTTACACAAACATTCATTCTGCCTTATCAGGCACTGAGAAGAAAGACCATGGTGTTTCTTGATCTTAAACTCAGAGGTAAAAAGCCAATAAACTCACCACACTGGCTAATGCGTGTTGGTGAGCAGCCCATCCATGTTCGTATACTATATGAATAAACATATAGTAATAACAGCTGCAATGACAAGAACGTATGGAGTGGACATTAGGAATTTGCCCTGCTCGGTTCCTTTAAGGCCTCCAAGAGGAATCAAAGGGTCTCCTTTCAGTTAATAGCAAACTCCTGAAACTATAGGAATAGTCTATCAAAAATTTCCTTTATATTATTTAATTATCAATAAAGCCAGTCATATATAACGTGACATTGCTTTTATAAGCGTATATTTACAAAAATGTAATACAGAGAGTGTACCAATAGCTCAAACAAGCTCTTAATTGACAAGTGCAGTAAGAGAAAATATTTAAAATCTCTAACCGAAATACTCTTATCCCCAGACCAATTTGTTTCGAGCTCATCTCAGTGAGGAGCTAAAACTATTCAGACACTAGATCTAAAATATCAACTCAAACACAGCACTTATTTTATACTTTATTATTTAAGTAGAAATTCTGAAGTTTTTTTTATTATATAATAAATTATTCAAAGTAATACCCCTTTTCCAAGCAATTTTCTTATTTTCAAATAAACTACTATTTTTACATATAATTTTATAAGAAGACAATTTAAATGGCAAAAAAATAAAATCATATTTTTCTTTATCTTTTACACAATTACAAATATTATTATTATTGAATAAAATACTTTTAATAAATTTATCAGAGTAGCCAACACTCAAATAATATTTATAAAATTGACCTTTTTGAAACAAAACTACCCCCCACTGGAATTATTTATCTCTCATTTCTATAACAATTATTTCTTAAAACAGCTACTAAAGTACAGACTGATAGCTATCAGATTTAATTATAGACCTTAAATCTTTACTCTTAACATAATCACTACATACCAATTATTCTTTACATTTCTAATCACTAATAGATCTAAAAAAGTTTACTTAACAAAATCTAATCCCCCTTCTTCTACTATACATCAGATCAAAACAATTAAACCCATTTAGGAACTTTTCCAATTTATCATTCTCAACTATAAACAAGCAACCATCCACACATCTAACAAATAACTTTAAATATAAACAATCCTTTTTAATAATAATTTCCTCTTCCAAATAATTAATATAAACTGAACAAATTAAGGGAGAAATAATATAATTTATTATCCATCTTTCCTTAACCTTATAGAAATTATCATTTGAAAACCAGGCACTCTTCACAAACCTGGAACTTCAATGTAAATATAGGGGATTTAAACTCAAACTTTCAAGCACACACTAACTATCCACACTATCTCATACAACTCATATACATGACCACACACATGTAGAAAAGATAAATAATCACCAATATAAGTATTTCATGCTAAACCAGCACTCATCAGTTGGTCCAGATTATCATCTTCCACATATATATATATAATCAATGCTCAGTTTTATATTAAGATAGCAAATCCACACACTTAATGGACACGCTTCAATCTACTCCAATCTCTAACTTTTCAGCCATCCATATCATTGAAAATCTGATGATGGAAAGCCCAAATCCCATGCTGATGCCAACATTATTGCCATGCCCATGTTGACCCGAAGTCACTCTGACCGTTAAGGTATAGGACCTTTATCCATTTGAATACATAGAAGAGGGGTGAGCAGGATACAAGCTTCATATGTAAATATTTGAAAACCAGGCACTCTTCATAAACCTGGAGCTTAATTCTAAATATAAGGGATTTGGTAGGTGCTTGAAAGTCTGAGTTCAAATCCCCTATATTTACAATTAAGTTCCTGGTTTTCAAATATGTACATATGAAGCCTGTATTCTGCCCATCCCTCTTCTATGTATTTAAATGGATAAGGTCCTATACATGAGGGATTAGAGTGACTTCAGGTCAACATGGGCATGACAATAAAGTGTGTTATCAGCATGGGATTTGGGCATTCCTTCATCAGATTTTCAATGATATGGATGGCTGAAAAGTTGGAGTAGATTGAAGCCTGTCCACTAAAGTGTGAGGATTTGCTATCTTAATATAAAACTGAGCACTGACTGTATATATGTGTGAGAGATGATAATCTGGACCAACTGATGAGTGCTGGTTTAGCATGAAATATGGATATTGGTGTTTATTTATCTTTTCTACATGTGTGTGGTCATGTATATCAGTTGTATGAGATAATGTGGATAGTTGGTGGATGCTTGAAAGTCTGAGTTCAAATCACCTATATTTAAAAATTATCGTTGTAAGTAAAATACAAGAATTCACTAATAATAAATGCAAACTTTAATAATTTTAATTATATTCTTTGACAAAAATCCACGTTTTACCAACACTGACATAAGAACATCAATACTGCTTAATCTATTAATAGATTAATCGGTGTTAATTGAATAAGCAGTATTGATGTTCTTAAGTATGTGTTGGTAAAACATGGATTTTTTGTTACTTTCATCTGATAATTCTTGCAACATTTCCTTAAGTTCTAGAGCATCATTTACAAAAACAATTACATCATCTGCAAAATTTAGATGACTTAAATAATCTTCATTTACTTTTATCCCCTTAGCTTCACATTTTAATCCATAAAATGCTTCTTGCAAAACTGTTGTAAAAAGTTCTACAGATATAGAGTCACTCTGTTGTACACTCTTTTCAATGTTGATCTTTTTAGTATCTTGTGAAATCAAATTGTTGCTTTGCATTTTTATAAATATTCTTCAGAATTTGACAATATCTTGGGTCTATACCTTGATGATCTAATGCCTTAATTATTGAAGAAATTCTTACAAATGCAAAACACAATGTTAACTCATATTCATTGTTCTTTTCTATAACTTCTCTCAATACTTTGATATAATCTGCTGTACTAAAACTACTTTTGAATCCAGCCTGTTCTTTTGGTTGGCTAAAATCCAAGTTTTCTGTAGATGAATTGTAATTATTTTGGTAAAAATTTTGTATAAAATACTTATAGGTCTGTAATTTCTAATATCTTTTTTATCATCTTTTTTAAATATTAATATTAATACTGCATTTTTCCAATCATCTGGTAAATCTTTATCATTTAAACATTTGGTATATAATTTTGCCAAAATGTTTTCTATTTCTTCACCTGCTTCATTTAAGATATTGATTATAATTCCATCATTACCTGGAACTTTCACATTCTTCATAAATTTAATTACATGTTTCACTTCTTCATTAAAATCCTGGGCAATTCAGAAGATATAATAGATGTAGGATATATATATATATATAAACATTACAAGCATAAAGCTAAACTAGTCAATATAAAATCAAAACTACCCCAAATCTAAAATTAAACCAGACCAGAATAAAAATAATATTAAAACACAACCTAAGGTTTCACTGCTACAAGCAGACTTCTCAAGTGTAAAGAAAAATTTTTCTTTACACTTGAGAAGTCTGCTTGTAGCAGTGAAACCTTAGGTTGTGTTTTAATATTATTTTTATTCTGGTCTGGTTTAATTTTAGATTTGGGGTAGTTTTGATTATATATATATATATATAATTATTAATAATATATATAACAAAGAATAAAAATGAGGAGATAATATCCATATAATAAATAGAGATAACTTTTAATCTTTGATGTTTTCAAGAAATTATCAATTACTACTAAGTGACAATACCTGATGCCAAACAAGTTTTCTCATTTAATCTCTAATAACTCCTTTGTTTAACTTTTTTGTCAAAATAAAATGGGTTTAAATTCATATTTTATGAACTTAGAGTTGAAGTAAAAGAGGGTATCTTTAGGAACCCCTTTTACTTCAACAAAAAACTCAAACAAATGATCTATTATAGGTTATTGAGAAAACTGGTTTAGTTTCAGGGACTGTGAGTTAATAGTAATTGATAGTTTCTTGGCAACATCAAAGGTTAAAGGTTATATCTATTTAATACATGAATATTTCCTCACTTCTATTTTCTATTATAATAACAATCTACAGAAATATTTAATTCAATATATATAGACTAAGAGTATGTAATTTGAACTAAATAAAATTTTAATAAAGTCTAGTAATTGCTATCATAATTATAATGATCATGCTCCAGGTGGTTATTAATATAATAAATGTGAACCTTTAAGAAATGTCATTTTTTTGGCAGTACCAATAACTTATTACAATACCAGTAATTTGGTATTATCGTACTGATGATATAGAGTTAAATACCATTTATATAATTCTAAATAAAACTACATAGAAGTTACACACTAGAACATATAACATTAACATTATTATTCCTGAATGTTCAGCAAAATATAAAGCAATACTCTTATTTTTTTTGGACTATTCATGTGGGTTATTGAAGCCTTGATGATACAGAGCCAATGACAATTGAAGCCTGCAGAGAGATGTAGGCAGCCAATCTTTTTTTTAAATTTCTTTCTATTTATTTTACTACTATGCCATCTCTGCTATATTTCACTTATATATAATGAATTCCAAATGTGTGTGTGTATATATATGCATAAGAATATTATATATGGTACCCTGCCAATAGGAGTACAACCCCTAGAAAATGTCAAGTTCCTAAAATGAGCTATACTGTTACCTTCTTGAGGTACCATTTTATACTCTTAATTATTTCTAAACTATGTTTAATTAATATTAACAATTGTGAGACCCACTAATCCTATTAACAAGATTACATACCCTTTAGCATTAAATAAATTCTGAAGTATTCATTCAATGGCATAAGAATATCAAGACACTCCTCCTTATTAAGTATCTAAATATTCCCATGACTAACAATAATACTTAAATGAATATAATAATTAAATTTGTAAAGCGCATACGTAAAGTAATATATATTTAGGCTATAACCTTAAGACCATGCACTTGAAAAACGACAGTAGGGACCTCTTGTCTTTTTAATAAATCTTGTGTTAAGATTTGTAGAGGACCCTACTGTCGTTTTTCAAGCTCATGGTCTTAAGGTTATAGCCTTGATATATATATATATATTACTTTAAATGAATATAATAAAATATCTATAATTATTAAATTTAAGTTAACTTAAATAATCACTTATATTATCATTCTATTGTATATTGATGTTTTATTATTATTACGTTTATGGGATTATAATTAAGAATGACCCCAATAATAATATTATATTAAGGAGATCTCAGGATTATAATTGATTTTTATTAGCTCTTTATTCTACCTATAAAATATCAAGAGGAATTTTATTTAACCCTATAGGTAGTGTTTGAATTAAGAAAAGATTTATAACCTTAATCTATAATTAAAATTATCTCACTACTTTATATTTATGTTCTCGATTATTAAGTAATAAAATACTATTGTTATCCAAATTGTAATCATAATTTATAATTTTAAATAATAACCAATTCATAAGCTGATTTTCTATAAATAAACTTACTTTAATAAATTTGCAATATATTTTACCAATGATTTATGTGATCAAGGCAGTTTGTCAATAATTTAAGATCCCATTTAAGAAATATTTTCCAAGATAATGGTTATACAATATCTTGTAATGAATTAACTTATCCAAATCTTAAATTGTATGTTTTAATTAATGTATCTATTACAAATCATACTCTCTGATGATGGTGTAGTGATGATGATCACAACAAAAGAAATGCAACTCTAGATACCTGATTTAACTTTTAAAACATTAATTTTAATAACACCGTATTTACAAATTTTCAATAATTAATTATAGTTAATAAATGAATTAACATAAAATAACAGAAAAAAAATCATACAACAATATAATATAATAGTATATCTGAAACACACAGGCATAATTATTATATACCTGTGTCTATATATGTAATATATAGGGTATAAGAGCACAGACTTTCAAATGACCCACCACTCTCCACACTATCTCATAACACTGATACACTTGAACACATATATGTATGAGGATTGGCTATCTTAATATATATCTGAGCACTTATAGCATGTATGTGTGGAGATGGTAATCTGGGCCAACTGATGATTTCTGGTTTAGCATGAAATACGTATATTGGTGATTATTTATATTTTCAAAGGATATGTGTTCAAGTGTGTCAGTGTTATGAGATAGTGTGGAGAGTAGTAGGTCGTTTGAAAGTCTGTGCTCATATACCCTATATATAATAGTATAGAAATAAAACAAACTAACTCCTTCTTTTTAAAACTTGATTTATTATGACTATAATCATGAAAAAGGAATCCGACGTTTCGACTATTTTTTATAGTCTTTTTCAAGGCACACTAAAATAAAATATATATACACAATAAATATCACATATTCCAAAAAAAAAAAATTAAATTAATTAAAAATTACAAAATATAAAATATATCCATAACCAAAATTTTCTTTTTTTTACCTTATCTCACTCCCCTTACCTATTACAATCACAACTTAAACACAACTAATTCCTTTTTAAAATTTCTATATATATCAAATTAAAACATTTAATTAAAAACCTATTATTTTCTTTTCTCTTTTTCCATTAACATCCTATTTAATTCTGGTTTTATTTCATTAATGTACACACCTTCCTTTATCATCCTTTCATTGTATGACTTAATACATTCCAAAGGCTTTATTTCAAAATCCCCATGCTTAAATTTATTCATGTGAATGTAAACAGCAGAATTTTTATCACCTAAATGCTGTTTTAATCTAGTTTTTAATTTATTCTTACTAGTCCCAACATATGTCATTTCTACATTCTTTCTAAAACAATTCAAACATTTTATCAAATAAACTGAATTCATAATGTCTAACCTATTATAGTCCCCATTATTATTAATTAAAAAATTTAAACTTGCTTTCTTTTTATAAACTGGACAAATTGAAACATTATATTTCCTATTAATCATTTTAACTAATTTCTTAACTTTAATAAATAAATCTTTAGATATATTAAAACCAACATAAATAATCTTTTCTCTATTCCTATTCCTATCTAATCCCATTCTATTTCTTATTTTATTTATATTTTTATTAGAAAATAAATGTTCAACTACACCCCTAGGATAATCATTCATAAAACATTCATTCCTAATAATATCAACCTCATTCCCAAACAAATTACTATTTGAACATAACTTAATTGCCCTAATAATTTTATTATTAACAATATTAATTTTACTATGATTATCAATATCTGAAAACCAATTATTTGATAATCCAAAAAATGTTTTTTTTCTAAACACAGATGTTTCTATAATAACACTACCATTCCTATCAATTTTTTTTAAAATTCTAACATCCATATATTCAATAACATTAATATATTCTTTTTCCATAGTAAATTTTATTTTTTCAACTCTACCATTAATATAATTCAAAAAATTATCTGCATTTCTTTTATTACCATTGAAAACCATAAAATAGTCATCAACATATCTAACATAAAAAATTGGTTTATTCCTATTATAATTAAAAAATTGCTCTTCAAACTTATACATATATATTCCTGCCAAAAAACCACTCACTATTACCCATACTTAAACCCTCTTTTTGCTTATAAAATTCATCCCCATATTTAAAAATAAGGTCCCTACAACAAATCACTAATATTTCATATAAAAGAAAACCCTCAATTTTTAATTTTACCCTTTATCTTTATTATATAAATCCATAAAACAACAAATAGCAACCTCTGGATCAATGTTAGTATACATACTAACTATATCTAACTTTACAAAAACAAATTTTTAAAACCTTACCTTCTAAAAAACTTTTAATTTACTAATAAACTTATACATTATTAACACAATTTCTTTCAAATAATTATATATTTTTTAAAATTATTATACACCCACTAAATTTTTTAATAAATTACAACTACTAATAATTGGCCTCATCTGGAATACCAATCTTATGTATTTTAGTAAACACATATTTTTGCACATTTTATATGGATTTTTTTAATTTAAGCATGACTAATTTTCAATTTTATTTACAAAACACTTAAAATATTATTAACCTTTTTATTCATTAAAATACTTTCATTTTATTAATTTTAAAAACAATGTTTTAATAAGTTAAAAAAATATAAAAAATGTTAAACTTATTAAAGGAAGAATGTTTTCTAAAAATTAATAAAGATGAAAGTATGTTAATGAATAAAAAGGTTAATAATATGTTAAGTTTGTTGTATGAAAAAGGTTGTATGGAAAAATTAGTCATGCTTAAATTAAAAAGAATGGATATAAAATGTGCAAATATATATGGTTTACCTAAAATACATAAGCTTGGTATTCCAATGAGGCCAATTATTAGTAGTTGTAATACTTATTATGAAAAAATTTCGAGGTGGGTGTATAATAATATTTTTAAAAAATATATTACATTATTTGAAAGAAATTGTGTTAATAATTCTATACAGTTTATTAGTAAATTAAAAGTTTTTTTAGAAGGTAAGGTTTTTAAAAATTTGTTTTTTGTAAAGTTAGATATTGTTAGTATGTATACTAACATTGATCCAGAGGTTGCTATTTGTTGTTTTATGGATTTATATAATAAAGATAAAGGGGTAAAATTAAAAATTGAGGGTTTTCTTTTATATGAAATATTAGTGATTTGTTGTAGGGACCTTATTTTTAAATATGGGGATGAATTTTATAAACAAAAAGAGGGTTTAAGTATGGGTAATAGTCTGAGTGGTTTTTTGGCAGGAATATATATGTATAAGTTTGAAGAACAATTTTTTAATTATAATAGGAATAAACCAATTTTTTATGTTAGATATGTTGATGACTATTTTATGGTTTTCAATGGTAATAAAAGAAATGCAGATAATTTTTTGAGTTATATTAATGGTAGAGTTGAAAAAATAAAATTTACTATGGAAAAAGAATATATTAATGTTATTGAATATATGGATGTTAGAATTTTAAAAAAAATTGATAGGAATGGTAGTGTTATTATAGAAACATCTGTGTTTAGAAAAAAAACATTTTTTGGATTATCAAATAATTGGTTTTCAGATATTGATAATCATAGTAAAATTAATATTGTTAATAATAAAATTATTAGGGCAATTAAGTTATGTTCAAATAGTAATTTGTTTGAGAATGAGGTTGATATTATTAGGAATGAATGTTTTATGAATGATTATCCTAGGGGTGTAGTTGAACATTTGTTTTCTAATAAAAATATAAATAAAATAAGGAATAGAATGGGATTAGATAGGAATAGAAATAGAGAAAAGATTATTTATGTTGGTTTTAATATATCTAAAGATTTATTTATTAAAGTTAAGAAATTAGTTAAAATGATTAATAGGAAATATAATGTTTCAATTTGTCCAGTTTATAAAAAGAAAGCAAATTTAAATTTTTTAATTAATAATAATGGGGATTATAATAGGTTAGACATTATGAATTCAGTTTATTTGATAAAATGTTTGAATTGTTTTAGAAAGAATGTAGAAATGACATATATTGGGACTAGTAAAAATAAATTAAAAACTAGATTAAAACAGCATTTAGGTGATAAAAATTCTGCTATTTACATTCATAAGAATAAATTTAAGCATGGGGATTTTGAAATAAAACCTTTGGAATGTATTAAGTCATATAATGAAAGGATAATAAAAGAGGGTGTATACATAAATGAAATAAAACCAGAATTAAATAGGATGTTAATAGAAAAAGATAAAAGAAAATAATAGGTTTTTAATTAAAAGTTTTTATTTGATATATATAGAATTTTTAAAAAGGAATTAGTTGTGTTTAAGTTGTGATTGTAATAGGAAAGGGGAGTGAGATAAGGTAAAAAAAAGAAAATTTTGGTTATGGATATATTTTATATTTTGTAATTTTTAATTAATTTAATTTTTTTTTTTTTTTGAATATGTGATATTTATTGTGTATATATATTTTATTTTAGTGTGCCTTGAAAAAGACTATAAAAAATAGTCGAAACGTTGGATTTCTTTTTCATGATTATAGTCATAATAAATCAAGTTTTAAAAAGAAGGAGTTAGTTTGTTTTATTTCTATATTAGATATATATGAACTATTTTGAAAAGAAAAACTGTGTGTTGGATATATTAAATTATATAATAGTATATGTAAAATTTTAAACATTTACATCCCCCCTGAATTACATTGAGATATTCGACATAAAATTCTTTGCTAATACAATAAAATGTTATGTGATATTTAATTTTGTTCCTTATATTACAAAATAATTTAAAATAATCAATTTTTTCATTCATTACCACCCTCATAGATTGTGCTGAGAATATAAGAAGATTTAAAATATGGATTGATGTTTTATTTCCTAATTAAAATAATTTCATTATAATATTATGAAATATTAGATTTTTATCTGTGTTTATATTTTATGATATTCACTATTTGATCTCTCTCTTTACCTTGCACTCACAGGATTTTCATACAATAATTATGAAATCATTAATTTGTTTTTTTTTCTCTCAATTTTCTTATGGTCTTATTGCTAAACTATATAATAAATACGACAAATGAACTTTTATCCTTTATCCTATCAAATGTGATTAATTATCCCATCCTAGACTAATTCCCATTTACCATTTAGGATGTTAAGCTAAATGTGAATAAACCACTCTTTGGTGCATCCTGCATCAAATAAAAAATATTTATCTTCATCTTATCTAATAACTCAGGTATTAATTTTCTAATTTCCAGTTTATATCTGTTTTATACATGTCTTACAAATAATACCTATGAAGACTTATAAACTAAAATTAGCTATAACTATATTATAATTATATTACAGCATTGACAATTAAACATCAGATCAAACTTTAAATATCAACATTTGTCATTTTTAATATTATACTAGAACACAAATACATCCCCTCTTTTTATAATACATTCATGTTACTATTTTTCTGTGTATATTCTACTAACTCATAGCTTATATGCATTTATTTTAATGGTCTAGTAATATTCAATCAAATAAAAAGAACTTTAAACAACTACTAGTATAGATAAACAAATCACATTAATTATTAATTTCCCTATCTCTTGATTTATCCCCCCCCCTCCATATTGATAATGATTATTTTAAAACATGAACTTAACTATATACAAACATTACATTACCATTTTTTTTATCTAACATACAAGTTCATCATAAAAAAAAACTTTAATTTTTTTACTAATAGTATTTCAATTGTTTCTCATGCTTTCAACTTGTCATGCATTAATCTTCTTATCACTTTTACTTCTTTTATACTTATAAGAAAATTATTAAAGCTCTAGAATTCCAATGCCTTCATATTATCTATGATATTTAAGTTTTTTTTCTTTTCTTCACAATCAAAGGTAATTTTTCCACCTGTGTGGTATATTTTATTTACATCCTTCCAACATTAATGATACTTGTCTTCATATTATTCTTGATGTATGCCTTGTTAATGTTCTCATTTAATAGAGAGCATTTTAAACCTTATCCTTAAAGTTAACAAAAATGATATTATCCTCAACATAGTTTAGATTCTTCAATAAGCTAATGTTACTGATATTGTCTATAATTAATCATAAAAGTTTTTATTATACATGAAAGTTATACTCATTGATAATAATCTGTTTAAATCTTTTCTCCTAGTAAAATTTTCATTCAGAGATATATTTATAAGTTGTATTTTAATATTAAATACGTATTTCAATACACAAACATTCCCATTCTGATTTATTCTTAATTTAGTTTTAATTATCTTGAAAACTGGACATTTAACTTTGTCACAAATAATTTTCCCATTATTCCTATATTGAGACTACTTTAGTCTAGCATAAAGGTTATGATAGTTAAAATGCCTAAATATTTTCTCTTGCTAACTCATCCAATTATATATCAACATAATACTCACAATTTGTTCCTTCTTTTCTGGTATTATTTGATAAGACTCCTGGCACCAATATATAACTTTTCCTTTCCATTATTTCAATATTTTTCCTAATATAATGATTCCAAGACATTTTAGCAAATGTATTGATTGTAGAATTAGCCAGCAGATTTACTTTGTTTTACCCATTCATCTTATGAAAAACTTGATAATATAATGTTTGAAATCTTTGAGTTGATCATAATTAATTACTTGTCTTTTTAAAATAATAATACCATCTAAAAGATTTCAGCAAACTTTTTTAACAAAACAAACCTAGTTACTTTGTTTTTATTTCCGATCTGTAAAATCTTTTTTTTCAAATGTAAAGTTTTTCCTCTTATTTTTTTTCTTCAACAATTATCATATGTGTGCCGCTAATCTATTTCAAATTGCGCATTCCCATTGGTTAATTTTCCCACTTCTCTGATTTTGAATATTTAATGACTTGCTTGTAGCCAAACTATTTCTAAAAATAAGTATCTATTTTAAAATATTTATTAGTAATAAAAAACAATATCTTTAATGAACTTAGCAAAACTACCATTTAAATCATTTTCATTTTATTTCTATACAGATTAAATTCAAGATTAATCCTATAAACTTTTAATCACAGAAATAATATTAGTTATTTAATTTGGAAAATAAATTAAGATTTCACCAGAAATAATTATTGCTAACTAATACCAGATGCGCACAGACATAATTATTCATCTATATAAAAGCATATTTTCATTTATCACATCAGACTTGAACTCCCATCTAAATTTAAATATTATTAACCAATTACTTCTTAACAGATATTATTAAATTATCCTTTAATATTTTATCTTTTATATATTTTTGAAAATAAATATTTTAACAAGATTTGGCATTTATACTATTCTCACTTAACTAATCTCAGGTTCAAACCCTAAGACACTTAAAAGACCCATTATTCTTCTTAGTTTTAACAAATAAATATTTTCAACTTTCTAACATTTAAAATTATACATAATAAAGTTTATTCCCAATTTGTTTTATGATGGGGTGCACCAATAAAAATGGCACAATATATATAATGATATTATAGCCAGATGACTAATTTAATAATTAAAAATATAATTTATTTAACCTGCAATGGCAATACTATGTTTTATACTATAAATACTACATTACAATAGGTATTTGTCACCATTTGTGAAAAAAGTAGTATTTTGTGATATAATTAAGATTCCAAATAAAAATTTTAAATAAGTAAAACAACTAAAAATAATTTTAAAATGCTATAATTTTTTTTGAAAACTATAAATGTTTTTGCAAGTTACTCTGCAATGACTGCAATTGATATGTTATATTGCATGAAAGTTTCATGTTTTGCAACATTCAAACATTCTTTTAAAAAAAATAAGATCAATTATTATAATAAAATAAATTTAATTTTTATAAGCAATACTTATAAAGAATATAATATTTGAATAAAAAAGTAGAAAAATAAAACTCTCAAATTGCAAAAAAAATTAAAATAAAATTATTTAAATTTAGACTACAATCAGTACAAGTACTATTAATGCAAAACAAAAGATATAAATATTTACACTATGTAAGCAAAATTCATACTATTTATTTATTCACAAAATATAGATACACTTACATCGGTACCAAGATAAAAATCTGGTCATCTCATAAAATTCTAAGAAATCAAGGCATATGAAGTTTTGTGTAGTCTGACACCACATATTTAATGAAGGTTAACATAGAAAATAAATAGTAAGAATATTAAAATTTATATGTAATAATGTATGATTAAATTACAATATCATAAATAATCGCTTTATTATTCTTAAAAATTCAATGAATTACTCTATTTTTATCAAAGTCAAAAGTATAGAAATTATTAGATTACAAATTTGCTATTAAGAATACTAATTATGTATATTTTTTATCTATAAATTTAAATTCCATAATTTTTAACTGATTATTTTTTGCTTTAACAGTTTTCCGGTTATTAATCAAACTATAAACATATTATTAATACTTTTAAATCTGGGTTGATTAATTGAACTTAAGGGGGGGATACTTTTTTCCCTGCTATCAATTATTTAATTACTTAGTTTTTTTTTCTCATGTGTCATAGCATCGGCTGGGAAGTGAACCCGCTAACCTGGGACAATTGGTTGCAGCAGTGCTGCCCTCTTGACCACCAATGCTTGACTTAGTTTTTCTCTCTTTTTATTTATTTTACATTTATAAAACTTGTAGATATCCTAAAGACAGTTAAGTGTTCTAATTAAAATATAAAAAATTTGTGAAATATAAACATTAATATTATTTTTTTCCTCAGTAAATACAAAAAATGGTTAAGATCACATAAACATTACTTGAAATCAGTCCTTCAATAAAAATTGTGACAAATGTTTTGCAACGTTAAATTCAGAAAATAGAAAAATAACAATCTTTAAAAATTCCTGCTCTCCCCTGCCTCCTAATTATTTTTGAAAGTAACATTATTTTTAGTTAGCTTGCAGCTGTCTATATTTTTTACTCCCAGATAAGCAAAGTCTAATTCAATAGGTTTAAATCTGGTCCTGTTAATGCATCAGCAAAAACACTTTTTTTTTCCATATGTCATAGCATCGGCCATGACGCGAACCCACAACCATCTGCAACCAACTACTTGCTTGCAAGGCGACTGCGATGACCTCTCGGCTAACAACGCTTGACAAAAACACTTCTTTTGTTTTATTTTTTAATAATATTCTAGAAACTTCCTTTTCTTTACTTGTACATTTTATTAAGTTGATAGAATCTAAAAAATTCTTTGTTTCATAACTAAAGTAAAGGAAAAGATTATCTTATTTTTTTTATATTTCTGTAAAATTATATTTGTTTGTTAAAGTATTATTCTGAAAATTTAAAAGAAATAAATTTTAGCTACAGAATTTAACAATTTTTGATTAAAAAGAAAAAAACTTTTTTTTACATGAAAAATGTGTCCAAACCTTTTTTAATTCAATTTTTTATTTAGGTATATATTTGGCTTTTATATTTAATAAAAAATACTTTTTAAAAATATATTTTTTGTTTGTGCGCCTACCCAAAATTTTAATTCTTCAGGTAGTTATCTTCTTACCCTATGTATGGAACAAGCCTTAATCTTATTTTTATATATTAAAATCTATTAGATGATTTGAAGTTGATTGTGAAGCATTTCGTTAAATAAAAAGAATAAAATACAAACAACTCATTTATGAACTAAATAGTCAATATTAAGTTATTTATTTATGTTTAATCTATTTTCCCCCTTAATCATTCCTACAAATACATTTGTAATTGTTTAGTTCATTTTGAAGCTACTTGGCAAATTAATGAACAAGAAAATAAAGTCTAAATCCTATTTTGCAAAGAATGATTAATAATATTTGTCTAAATTGCATGTTGTTAATAAATTGGTAATAATTGAAAGTTTGCTAGTCTTTCACATGCGCGATTAGCTCTCAGGGACCTCTAACAGCTGTCTTAAACATCAAGCTTAACACATAGGAAGATAAGAAAAGGATACCAACCATATCTAAAATTAAGTTGCAAAGACTGGTATCATCCTTTCTTATATAAATCTCGGTAAAGCCTGAAGCAGTTTAAGATCTGAGAGTGTGAGCTATCTGAGATACTTCACTGCATGTGAAAAACTACAAACTTTCTATTATTACAAATAATGACTCACTATAATCTAATAAATACATTATAATTTAATAATAAAATATAAATATTATTTTGTTAAACTAAGAAGTTTTTACTTGCACTGAACACCATGTGAACAGCTAAATGTTCAATAACAAGAAATATATTAAAGATGAAAGATAACGAATAGTATAAACTCTATACCAATTCTAACAAAAATTTGCCATCAAAACTAAGCACCAGAACATGGTAATCCCTATTGATCACAAACTTTTGCATTGCATGAATGAAATTTGTTACAAGATGCTAATGTTATAAGCTACATATTAAATATTTAAACACTTTTAGATTAATGAATAATTTGCAAGTAAGTTTAAGTATATTTGAAAATTTCATTTTGTATCAAATTCCTTAATAGTTGCTTTATCTAGATCAGTGTTTCCCAACCTGTGGTACGCATACCACTGGTGGTACGCGAGTTGCTGGTTGGTGGTACACGAAAAATAATCAATAATGGCGGACATAAAAAAAAAATTAAAACATAAAAATATCATAGAAATGTTTTTTCCTATAACTCATAAAAAATATTTTAATTAATAATATTATCCAGTAAAGTTGTTAATATGTACAGTCGATAATGATCTTTAATGTTAATGATAAAATTGAAAGTATGATTAAGAAGTTAGATTTTTGGAAACAGTGTATCGAAAACAATCAACCGAAAATATTCGAAACTCTACATATTTTTTTGTTTGAAAATAAGGTTAGTCTGTCTCAAGATAGAAAATATAATAGCACATTTAACAGGATTAAAATTGCCTTTCATGGAATATTTTTCAAAACCTGAAAACACAAATGATAATTGGATTTCAAACCCCTTCTATGAAAAAAATTTAGAAAAAGCTACATTATTATCAATAAAGGATAAAGAAAATTTAATAGAATTATCATGTAACAGAACTTTACAAGTAGAATTCAAATGACACAATCTAATTAATTTTTGATTAAACATTAATGAATATGAACAACTTTCTGAGAAAGCTCTTAAATTATTATTACCGTTTACTAGTACGGAATTAGTAGAAAGAGTTTTTTCTTCATATATTTTTTTAAAAAAATAAGTATCGAAACAGATTGAACGCATTTTTTGAACCAAATTTCAAAAAATTATGTTCTTCGAAACAAGCACAAGGATCTCATTAAATTTATTTTATAAAAATATTTGATTATGATAAGAAAATATATTAATTGTTTTTTTATAATTTTGTGTTTTTATTAAAACCATTTATTAGTAAACGAATTATGAAAAAATAGTAGATAAATATGAAACTTTGAACAAATATATTGTAACGATATATAAATATGTCGTTACATTAATTTAAAATAAAAACTTAAAAGTTCGCAAATAAAAGTAAAAAAACTAAACGCTAAAATTAAAATGTTTGATAAACATATATATATTCGCACAGATGCCAAACTTTAAAAATATTTTTTTTAAAAAAACAAATAAGTATTTGAACGTACTTTTTTTTATAAAAAAGTACAAGATTTAAAAATAAAAACAGGTATTAATTAATGTAATCTGTAAATGGAAATGATTGTTTATAAATTGTTTGAAAAGCAAGCTAGCTTTGGGCTCTTGTATAATTAAAATGATCTGATGAAAGATAGATAAGAAGAAAAGAGAAATTAGTTTGACCAATGGAAGCACTAAGCCTTGGCTCGGACCCTAACAAAAGTGATGGATTAGTGACGTTTTGTTGATTGAATCCGTGTGGATTAATATAAAAAGGGAAATACAGTTTTTTCGGGAGTTCCAGCATTGTGTGTTTGAGAGTTGCGGTAGGACGCACATACCACACTCTCTATTTAAAAGAAAAAGGAAAAGACTGTGATACCTTGAACCAGCTATTGCCATCTCCAGAACATTATCTTCCAATGGAGGCGTTGCGGGAATTAAAAACAGGAACCTGGACTCTTCTACCATAAGCTATATGAAATGAACAATTATTAAAATCAATTAAGAACTTTCGTCAAGTTTTATAAATTGATAAACAAGCCAACTTAAATGTTAAAAACGGACTCTTATCTGACTTTTGTAAGTTTTTAAATCAAATTAATAATGTTTAATTTTATATGTTTTCCGATTGATAAAAATCATTTCCATTTTTTTTTTCTCTTATTGTATAAATTATTTGTTGTTTAAATTTTAAATGATGAAATTTAAGGCTGGGTATAGACGTTGCATAGATTCGTTAGCGGTTGATAATGTTGTGGTTTTCACATTCAATTAGAATATATGTCAACGATATCACTGCAAGCAACTTACGATGAATGCTAATGGAATTTGTATATTTCCTATGCAAGTGACGCTTATCGATGACTTTGTATTTTGATCGGTTGTGTTTAATTTGGGATGTTTTTGACCGTGGAATCTGTGCAGCTGATCTATACTCAACATTTTAAAACAAATTTTATAAAATGCATTTGTGCGAACGTATCTAAATGTTAAATTTAAGTTGGGCGTGAATGGCTATATAGTTTTGTAAAGTTATATTAAGGGAGGGTAATCTTAGGTTATTCATTTCGTAGTTGAATTGGTTCAATGGATTGGATATATTTGTGTAATTGTAGATGTAGTATGAAGTCCGCTATGGGCAGGATTATAGATATACACCACACACCCTCTGTTTGCCTATGGATGGGTTTGTAAGTCGGCAGAAGACCGCAGTCCATTCCTATGGAGTTTTTTGTTTATTGTTCTACTTGCCAACAGATGTCACATTCCTGTTGGTGGAGAGTCAATGTCTTCTCTATTTCTACTTATTGTTCAGATGTACATTCCTGACAGTATAGTATTTTGTGTTGCCATATCATGCTACATTGAATACATGAATGTATCAGATGGATTGGCGCCAGTTGATTGAAATTTGTTGCCTAAGGTTAAATCAGGGAAGAATATTTTCTTTTCAAATGCAGATCTATGTAGTCTATTCATACTTGACCATCTAAATAAAATATTAAACTCATTGAAATTTATGTAAATGTACAATTAAAGAGTAATATAAAAATCTAAAAATGTTAAACCTATTCCTCGAATTTAGAATGATTATATGTGCGTAAATAAATATTTTTATGTGTTAATTTCTGGCAGTGGCTTTTATTTATTGATATTTAAGATATAAATTAAGATATAGATTTTTATCTCTGCATCTCCACTGAGCTAGTGACTTGGGCTAACGATCGGAAGATTTAAATAAAGTGGAATCTTAACAGCGTGTATCTGCCTACTCTATAAATTTTTCTAGGTTTAAATGCCTAGATGGTGCCCCGTAGAGCAGATATGTAGTTTGCGGTTAGATTCGATCTTCACTTTCATTTCGATCGTTATAATATATATATATATGTTACAGTGAGTTTATAATTTCAGTGAGTTTATAATCCGGCGTGACGTTTAGGCGTGTTTCAATGTAATTTGTCTCACTAGGTGATGTGAATACATACATGGTCACCCTATAATATTTATAATGCAAATAAAATAACACACTCGCAATAACAAATTTCACGAAATACAATCATTTTTATGAAGTGGTACAATTTAGCATGATGTACTACCAAGTGGTACGCGAGCCAAAAAAGGTTGGGAAATGCTGATCTAGATAATAATATGTAAAGTTAAAACCATTGGCTTGAGAAAAGACTACACAAAGAGGCATTAAACACAATAATAAAAATAACTTTGAAGATTATAATAAGCAAGCAAATAATGTGAGATTTTTTTTTTTTTATTAAATATTATTTTGGACTTTTTTTGAAAATAAAATCTGGAATTTTAAGTTTTTATCAAGCCCTCTGGTAATAACATTCTTTCTTCTCTTATATCATCACATAAAAAAATCGTTACTGCAAATAAAGAAATTTAATAAAAAAAATTGTATACAAAATAATAATAATTAACAAAAAATGAATTTAAAAATCATAATGGGTACAATTTTGACGGAAAAAAAGAAGAAAATATAAAATAAGGTGAGACAATGCTTGAATTTTTATGATATTTTCAAAATAAAAAGATCACTATTTTCACACATAAATTTAGATTGTATTATTCATTTTTCTTCTTTTTTTTTAAATGACTACAAAACATTATTACCTAAAATAAGTGAATATTTTAATTTCAGTTTGAAGAGTATATAAATGTTAAGCACATGGAGGTAACTACAATATGATTCGATATAACATTTCATCATCAAGGCTTTTGTCGCAGCATGCTAACCTTTTAATTAACGCACTTTTTCTAGCATCTTAATATTTCTAGTTGTATCACAAATTTTAATAAATTCTTTACATCAATTAAATATCTATTTAAAATACTGTATTATAATTATAATTGAAATTGGACAATTGAAATCTTAAACTGGATTCCAAGCGATTGTAAAAGACCCAGAAAAAGACCACATGTGAGATGGATGGATGAAATAAGAAAGTGTGGAGGTGTGAGGTGGAGAAGAGAAGCTAAAGATGGGAGATGGATTAAACTTGGAGAGACCTTCATTCTGCAGTGTACTGATAATGGATGGTGATGATGATGATGATTATTATAATTATAAAAAAATTAAGAATATTTTTAGGTTTATATGGGAATATTTATGTCATGTATATATACAATTATAAAAATTTTACTTTATTTAATTAAAAATTATAAGGAAAGTTAAAATCAATATTTAAAAAAGAAAATAAGACAATCTTATGTATTTTTATAATTATGTAATAGAGATTTTTTTATTATTATTAAACCCAACTGTCATTAAATGAATTTTTAGTAATTTTAATCTTTTATTATGAGAACTATATAACTTTTCCAGAGAAATTAATGCAATTGAGTTTTAAAATATTAACAAAATTATACAATTTTAAGTCACTCAAATAAAAAATTAAAAGGCTTTATTTCTCGGGAATTCATAAAAAATTTGAATGCAGGAAGAAATATATTTAAAACTAATTATCAATAAATATTTTTATTATCTTTTTATTATTATAAATTGTTTATTTCAGAAAGTAGAACAAGTTGAAATTCGAATCAATCATTTTACATATTGTCAACTTATGCAGAATAAAACAATCTTTAATTTTCTTTTCTATCTAGAACCATAAAGTACTAGATTTAGTTCTTTTTTAAAAAAATCTGGTCAGCATTTCAAAAGATATCCATATTCAAGCCCAGATTTAAAATTTTAATCTTGAATAAATTTGTTTAATTAATATTACTATTTAATTAACCATTTTAACACCACATGATTGCTCAACACATAATCATTATCATCATTTATCTAGTAAAGAGGTGATCTCACTCTTTACCTTAACTACTTTCTTTATAAACTTTTCTAATATATTTTTATATGTGTCTTTGTTTGTGAAAAATAATAACTATGACATTTTTTAAGATAAGTAACATTTCCGTTTTCTATTATTTTTCACAATATCTTTCATAATTGTATTTCATAATTCCCTTAATCATATGACTAATTCTGTTTCTTTTCTGTTATTTTTTCTTATCTAAATAATTACTAGATTATTGGAAAATTTAGAATTATAAATAAAATATTATTTTATAGATTGTTTGTATATTAATGAAAACAAGTCATATATCACATGACCTATATTATTAATATGTAATAAATAAAGAGTGTGCAAATAGCTAGAAACCGGTCTGGGGAGGTGACAATCCAAGATAAAGATTTCAGATGCTTTCTCTTGCCTTTATCATTAAAAAAAAGGTATTTGCACACATCTTTATTTATTATATATTGTTTGTATATATTTTTTAAAAGAATTGGTTTATTCATTTTTATGTAGGTATATGTATTTTATTAATTATAATTATATTTATTGTAATGTAGTGTAAATAATTTCCATTAGATGAAGATATTGTAGAGTAGTTGGTCAAGAGATGTATGGATGGCAAAGGAGGCAATTCAGGGAGAAATGAGATAGTCAAGTTTTTATATAAGAAATGCACAAAACACAATGAAAATGTTCAGTAGATTGCAATTTATGGATAATAAGAAAATAGCCAAAATAGTATTCAATTGGGTTATGAATAAAAGATAGGCAACAAGATGGGTGAGGAAGCTAGTATAGTATGCAGAAGATTTGGATAAAAAATTTATGTCAGCATACTTATACAAAAGGTGGGATAATTGTGTTAGGAGAATTGTTGAGTGTTATAATGGCAAGGAATGGGATAGAAGAATAGATGAATTAATAAAAAATAGGGAGTTGGAGAGATGAATATAAACAAAGTGATTATACAGAAAGTGGGTTCTTGGTTTTATGCTGGGTTTGGGGAAAGATAAGGGGAATGTATATATAAAGACCTTAGAGTTGACATAGATTATGTTGTGGAATTGGTATGGAGCAGGATAGTGAAGAATATAGAAAAAACACTGTGGGGAATTGAAGGGGAAGGTAAGGTGGTTAACAGGTTTCTCTGGAAAATGTGGCTGAGAGATTCCTGACTTGGATAGAGGAGAAGCCATAGTGCATCACATCACATCAAGAGAAAGAAATTTTATTGGAAGATATAAAGTCAAATATAGTGAATAGGTATGACTATTTGGGAATTGTTTTAAGTAATCAGTGAAATGGTTGGATGAATGAGAAAAAAAAAAGATAAATGTAGCAAAGAAAAGGGACTAATTATATGGGAGTGGCTGAAGCAAGGTTAACTTATGGTAATAATGAGTTATGTGTTAGTAAAGTGGTGTTAGATTAGAAAAAGTACAAACAAGTAGGAAGTCATGCATTAGATGCATATGTGTGAATAGCAAAGGAGGCAATTCAAGAAGAAATGGGATGATCAAGTTTTTATATGAGAGATGCTAAAAACAAAATGAAAATGTTCAATAGATTGCAATTTATGGATAGTATTATAGTATCCAAAATAGTATTTAATTGATTATGAATAAAGGACAGGCAACAAGATGGATAAGAAAGGTAGTATGGTATGCAGAAGATTTGGATAAAGACTTTAAGTCAGTATACTTGTACAAAACATGGGATAATTATGTTAGGAGAATTGTTGAGTGTTATCATAGCAAAGAATGGGATAGAAGAATAGATGCATTAATAAAAAAATAGGGAGTTGGAGTGATGGAGAACTATAGTATGGAGAGTAAAAAGAATTTAAATATATATAGAAATAAACAGAATATTGGGTGTGAGTTAATTTATGATAATAGCAAGGAAAGTAATTTACTGTTTAAGGCTTGGACAGAATCATTAGAAACAGGGCAATATACTCATAAATGGAAAATTTATTGTCTGTGTGATGTAAGGAAGGCATAGAAAATATTAGCATCTAATGCTTACAAGCAGAAAAGATACAGATAAGGATGTTGTGAGAGAATAAATATAAATGATTATACAGAAAATGGGTTCTTGGTTTTTATGCTGGGTTGGGAAAAAAATTAGGGGGATCTAGTATAAAATCCATAGGACAAAGATGATGTTATGGAAATAGGATGTAGCAGGATAGAGAAGAAACTTAGGGTGGAGAATGGTAGAAAAGGTAAGGTGGTTAATGGGTTTCTCTGGACATGGTGATTGAGATTCCTGACCTCGATAAAGAAGAAGCTATAGTGCATCACAATGCATACATCTTAATAAGACTCTAATAAAAAATGAAAGTCGAATTGATGTATTAAATAATTTTTTTATTTATATTTAATTGTCTGTTTCAATTTTGTTTTAAATTGATTATTTTAAATTATGTATATAAA
This sequence comes from Epiperipatus broadwayi, assembly GCA_028023455.1. Classification (NCBI taxonomy): domain Eukaryota; kingdom Metazoa; phylum Onychophora; class Udeonychophora; order Euonychophora; family Peripatidae; genus Epiperipatus; species Epiperipatus broadwayi. The sequence continues at coordinate 31,224 of JAQFVV010006610.1, forward strand.
AGACAGCATTATGGAAAATTGTTTTAACATTGAAATTTGATCATTTAAGTATATATATAATCATTAAAATCAGTCAACACTTAGATAATCCCAATATCAATAACAATCAACAATTTCAACCTGTTGTCAAGGCAACCTCTACAGATAAAAGATGAATTTCTGGTTAAGTCTATCTTTTACCCATTGTCTAAGATATTAATATAGACAAAGAATGCTTCTACATAACTACAACAGATTGAGATTTTTATCCTCTTAAAAGTTTAAATCAAACTCCCTTCAACAAGCAAAGACAACCTCTTTAAAATAGATTAATAATCATTTTATAATCTTTCAAACAAACTCTTATTTATTACTTTGGATAATAAACCATAAAAAGCCTACAGCTAAAAAGTTTCTAAATATAAGCACTTGATAACTGCCAAAACAATGTCATTTATCACTTGGATGTGTCAGTTGTGGTTTGGGGGCAGTTCTTAGAATTCAAAATGGCCATGAGTGCACCCTAAATCAGTACCGAATCAGCAATCTTCATCACAGATTGTAAATTCTTTTACAGGGGCTTTTCTTAATTTAAAAAAAACTTCTGAAGAAGGAAATAAACTGTATACATAATATTTTATTGATAAATTTTTAATGGTGATCACTGTAAACAGAATAATGTGCCAAGTTCAAAACACCCAAAAAAGAAAATGATTTCCAATACAGTGTATATTTCTTTAATAAAGATGATTACTAGTAAAACTGAATGTGTGTAGAAGCACTACAATATTAAGACAATATTTTCCTTTGAATAAAATATCAATAATATATAGTTCAAATCTAAAGATGCAATTTTTTTCAGAGCTCAAGAAATTATGAGATGTCATGTGGAGGGTGTCAAACTATATATAAAAAGAAAAGCAGTTATTGCATCAATGGTAGGAAAAATGAGTGTGATAATATAAAAATCTCTTATCATCTACAGCACTTCCTTGTCATATCTTAGACATTTGCTATCATATTGATTTCTTTAACATGAAAGTCATATCTAGATGAAAGGGATATTTAGAAAGGCCATAAAAATTTTAAAGTGACTATGTTCTATTAATAAATATGTGAACAGCCAAACATAAATTTAAATACAACCATTCCCACATACTCAGTCCTTTACTCCTGATTTAATTTTTAGTTTTAATTGAATAATAAATGTATCCTGTCATATGTTCTGTGATTTTCATTTAATTAATCTTTTTCTCTTCCTCATTCAACAGTTTTTCTATGTCTCTGCAATGATAATGGAGTAACTTCTGTTACCAGTTAAAAAAAATTTTTTTTTTTTTCAAAATATTAGTAATCGTTAAACATTTAATTCATTGAATATTCCCAAGAATAAAAATGGATTAGGCTACATTTATGTTTAATATAAATATACACCATATACTATATATAAAAGTCAATCAATTATTAAAAGATAAAATAATACTAATCTATGCTTTAGTTTTGTTGGTATTAGGCTACATTTATGTTTAATATAAATATACACCATATACTATATATAAAAGTCAATCAATTATTAAAAGATAAAATAATACTAATCTATGCTTTAGTTTTGTTGGTATTTAAGCTTAATTCATTGACATTGACATACTTTGGATAATTGATTGTTAGCTTAATATTGTAATAATTAATGCTAATTGTTCATCTAAATGTTATATTAAATTCATTTAGATTTATTAACAATGTTGGCAGAGCAAGCTGTTGTGTTATTAGACAGTGTTCAGAGTCAAGTAGATGTATGTGTGTGTTTAGCAATCAGTGTATAAAAATATGTATGGTGATTATGTGAAATGGAAATGGTAACTTTGCACAATAATTATGTATAATGATTGCATGAAATATTTGTATATAATGATTATATTTAATAACTCTAGGTATGTGTAATTATCAATGTGTAGTAATGTTGTTAGGTTATAGAGTTATATACCTCACTTCATAAGGTCAGAGAAATGTAAAAAAATGTCATACATGGTAATGTATGTAAAAAATATAATGTATATGTAAAAAATGCCTTATATGATAAGGTATTTATGTCATATTTGATAAAGTTTATAAAAGATTTCAGAAGTCTTGAGAGGTATATAAACTCCCAGAAGCTGCTATGTGGTTTCTGGTATTAATGTAATTCAGAAACTTCTGTCTCTGTAAGTCAAAAAGCAGGTCTAGGTTTATTATGTGCAGGTCACCATGACCTTTTATTATTTTTATGCATCTTAAATAGGCTATGCATATTCTCATGTTATTTAAACTATTAGCTTATCATCTCCAATTCTGTGTTTGACAATTATTTATTTGCTGCACTTGGGACACAGAAAATTGCTGCAGTTGACAGGTGCCTGAACAGCAAACTGGGAGAGGCTGTATTTAAACTAAATTCATTATAGATAATTTGAGTGATTGACTACTGTATGTTGCAAGGATAAAAAATTTCTTTACACTAAATAGTATTAACAATAATACTGTAAAATTAGCTTTTTTACTTTGCTTTGCAGGCCAGAGGTAATAAAGTTAGCCAATCAACTGTGTGAACCTGATTTGCCAGAGACACAGAAATATAATGACCTTGTAAGAAAGCTAAATGATTATTTCAATCCCAGTGATCCAAGTTTATTGCCTTATTATATTTTAGGTGCAGAAGGCAATAAAAATGAAAAAATAAAAGATTATGGCATGAGCCTAAGAGAGATGGCAAAACCATGCCTTTTCAACAAATACTTAGAGGAAGTTCACCTTGAGCAACTATTATATGGTCTAACAGTTGATCAGTTTAGGCAAGTGTTATTAGCAGTTAAAGACATAAACCACAAAGAAGCAATCAGATATGAAACAGGTCATGAATTTACTACATGACCAAACAAGAGAATTCAGAAGTTTCACAAGACCAGAACCATTTACAAGCTACAATTAATAAAATGTTGGGAGTTGAATCTAAAACAGACAAAAATGTTTCTGATGCAGAAAAATCAACCACAAAGGTCATGATTGCATAAATAAAAATGTGAAACTTGTAGGAAAATAACTTTCAACCCAAAAGAGGACACCATCAAATGGACAAAAAGCCAAGCAGAAAATTTATCACAGTGTAATGATAAATGTAAAAATAATTGACAAACTGATAACCATGGAAATTTATAGTGAGGTAGGAATATCACTGATGAATAGCAAGGATTGGGAAAGTTTAATTAGGAATTTAAAAATCACCCACCCACCCCTTAAAAGTAGAGAAAACTCACTCAAAGCCTGGCATGCTAAGAAAAATCCTATAAGAACAATAGATGTCACAAAAGTAAAGATAGAAACACAGAAGAGTAAAGAAATACTACCACTATACATAGTGAGCAGAAAAATTAATCCAATTATAGGTCAAGAATGGTTTGCATTCCTAGGCATAAGGATATGCATTATTAAGAAAATCCATATAAAATTACAAGTTAAAAAATAACTATCCAATCTATTCAAAAAGGAACCAGGAAAATCAAAAACTTCACCTGCTAATATAGAGTTATTCAACAGAACAAAAACTGTTTATTACAAAATTTTGGAAAGTACCAGTAGTCCAGCAAAAAAAGATTGAGGAACTAGATGAATTGATAGAACAAAGAATTCTGATGTCAGTCGAGAATGCAGAGTGGGCTACTCCTATAGTAATCATGGAAAGAGCAAATAAAAAAATAATTTTTGGTGCCTGTCATACAACTGTAAATAGGTACCTAAACAAAATGTCAACACCTAGTTTCAACCATGAAGGAAGTTCTAGTTTCCATGGAACAAAATTTGTATTTTGCCAAATTAGACTTGAACAGTGCATTTCACCAAATACCCATTATTGAGGAAACAGCCAAGAACTTGACAATCACAACTCACAGAGGTTTATTCAACTACAATAGGCTACCATTTAGAATTGCAATGACTCCAAATATATTCCAGGCTAAAATGGATTCATTAATCAGAGGCATGGATGGAATCATCCCTTACATTGATATATTAAAAATGGTAAACTCTGAAAAAGCATTGAAAAACAGCAATGAAAACCTGTCATCTGCGTGGGAGATTTTGGAGCCAGATTAAATCCTGAAAAGTATAAAAGAACTTTGCACACCTTCTTAGTTAGCACAGGAAGAAACCAACACTTGAGAAAGTGAAGGCTGTAAAAAAGCATCATACCTGAAAAATATTAAGGAACTCCAACCATTCTTGGACTATTAAACTACTTTGAAACTTTCTTAAATGGAAAGATTTACCCTGCCCAGACTTTATATAACCTGTTAAAGAAAATGAAATATAGAACTGGGGATTCTATCAAGAAAAAGCATTTGAACAAGACAAATCCTTACTAACATCTGAAGAACTTCTCATCCATTATGAAACAAGCAAGAAGTCATGTTAACAATGGACATGTCATAATATGATCTTGGAGCTGTAATATGTTGTCTATCATCCTGAACAGTAACATTTGCTAAAAAAAACTACAGTCAGCTGGATAAAGAAGCAATGACCATAATATTCAGGATTAAAAAGTTCCATCATTGCCTCTATGAATGAATGTTTAAGGCCATCACTGATCATAAACCCCTGACGGAAATATTGGTGAACAATTGAACAACCCCTGGCCACTTAAGCCCTACTAAAATTCTTATCAGAAAATGACTATGATCTCAAATATGAGAAGGGTAAAGAAATAATGCATGTGAATGCATTATCTAGATGCCCAAATAAAATTGAATTGACTAAGGACATAAGCCTATATAAATTACCTTGATTACCTAGCATCAAAAACTATCATTAGTTGAACAGAAGCAGAATGTACTAATGCAAACTCTGGCTACAAAATTCTTAAAATTGGATAAAGATCAAATGGCTTACTAGATATCCTCCATATATGTGAGAGGCTGTCTATAAATAAAGGCTGTTTATTGATGGATGAGAAAGTACTTGCATCTAGCTATGATCACAAAAGAGTATTTAGATTTTTATATCAAGGTCATCCATGAATAGCTAGAGATAAAATCCTGGCACACAGCATATAGCTGTATGGTGGCCAGGAATAGATATTGAGCTGTAAATTAAAAAATGCAAAGAGTATCAAATCACAGCTGATCAACTGCCAAAGAAATATATTTCATGACCTAATTCAGAGAAAGCTTGGGAAAGAATCCACATTGACTATGCCAGTCCATGGAAAGGATATTATTACTTAGTGATGGTGGAATAATATAGTCTTTGGACTGAATACAAAGTAATAAAAAATATTAGTTGGTCTGCAACTATCAAGAAACTTAGAGATATTTACTACACAAAGAACACCTGAGGTTCTCATGTCAGATAATGGTACTGCTTTCTTCTCAGACAAATTTGAAGATTTTATTAATGAATGGGGGATAAAACTTATAAAATCACCAGTGTGCCCTGAGTCAAAATGAAGACTTATTTGGAATAATATTTCATCAACATTGTATTCCCTCTAGTGCTCTTAGGAAAACCCTAACTGAACTGTTATTTCAAAGAAAAATAAATAAATTGGCAATCTTGCTATCTACATGACCATAAATTAATGAGACAGTAATCATAGGGGGAAAGTTTTAAATTGTGACAATGTTTGGTCACTGAATAAATTAAAAAATAATTGTGAGAAACTAACCATCATGAGAAATATTGCAAAAATCTGGCAGAAATTGAAATTGAAGAGAGCATAAAGCTTCAGCAGCATAAAAAACTATCTGTGAAGATTATATCTGTCAACTGTAAATAATGGAAACAATGAAGAAGCAATTAACAACAACTTTGAAACAGAAATTATAACAAAAACCACTCTGGAGTTCTACAAACCTGAAGAAAAAGAATTGTCGAGGATTGGAGATCCTTCCAAAAATGAGATAGCTATACTAAAAATACCACTGAGGCACAGCAAAGACCACCACCATCCAACAAGAACCAGAAACCTTCCTGTTCATCTCAAAGACTATGATAGATGAAGAATCATACTTCCGGATTGGGGGAAGAGTGAAATGTTCAAGATCAAGCAGGTGATGTATGTTTGTGTTCAGCAATGGATGTATAAAAAATATGTGTGTTGGTTGTGTGGAATGGAAATGAATAATTATGTATACTAACTGTGTGAAATAATTGTATATAATGATTATATGCAATAACTCTAGGTATGGGTAGCTCTCAATGTGTAGCAATCTTGTTAGGTCATAGAGTTACATACCTGACCTTATAAGGTCAGAGAACTGTAAAAAAGGGCATATATGGTGATATAAGTAAAAAATACCATGTGTATGTAAAAAAATGTCATATGTAGTATGTAAATAATGCCATATTTGATATTTTTAAAACTTCACAAGTCTTAAAAAGTATATAAACTCTCAGAACCTGGTACATGGGTTCTGGTATTAATGTAATTCAGAGACTCCTGCTTCTGTAAATCAAAAAGCAGGACTAGATCTACTGTGTGCATATCAACATAATCTTTTACTATTTTTATGCACTTTAAATAGGCTATATACACTTCTAAATATTCTCATGTTATTTAAATTATAGTATTAGCTTACCATCTCAGTTCAGCCTTTATCAATTATTTACTTGCTGCTCACAGGAAACAGCAGTTATTTATTTATAGCCTGAAATAAAATATTTTACTCCTCTTAATTACATATACATTAAACCAAGCTAATTTCATGTTTACATTTAATAACTTCTATTTGGTTATTAAAATAACATTTATTAAAAGTAAAATTCTGTTTTTATTCTTGGATAATTGATTAATAATGCCATCATTTCATCTGACAATCAAAGCTTAAATAATAGATATATTTATTCTGGTCTTCACTCTTTTTTAAAATCAGGGTGTTATTTATTCATAACCTGAAGGTCAGTGTTTACTTATGTACATGCTCACTGCGGTCTAAAAAAATATTAAATAAAAAAAAAAAATTAAATTTTCTAAATCTGTATTCATAAATTTCATTTGCATTTGTATATAAACAATTTCATTAACTATTTTTCTTACATGCTCACTGCGGTCTAAAAAAATATTAAATAAAAAAAAATAATTAAATTTTCTAAATCTGTATTCATAAATTTCATTTGCATTTGTATATAAACAATTTCATTAACTATTTTTCAATCATCAATTTTCCCATCTCATGGATTCTCTTGCATCTCAGAAAATCACATGGTTTGCAGTTGCAGTAAAATCATTTACTTATGGGCAACACTTTTGTGATTTGTCAAATTAAAAATTTTTTTTAATGGACCCAGTGTTTATTTAATGGTGGTAGTGGAATTCTAATATAAGAAATGTTTACTTTCATATAATGAAATGATTTTTTTAAAGAGAGAGAGTGAGAAAGTAAATGAATGAACAACACATTTCCATTTATGCAAATGTGATAAATTGTTAATTGCTTTCTCTTTAGCATTTTATTATTGGACTAATTTATTTTTTTATTTTTGTATTAATCATTTTTGTTGATATCTTATTTTTTTTTAATTAAATTATATCATAGATATGTATACTAGATAAATGCAATTTACTAAGACCATATTTTAAAAACAACTAATCATTACTTATTTTATTTCAAACAATCAGCATTCAATAAAATCACATCTTAAAGTATTAATTGTGGTGTATCTTAAGTAAATATATATTTCAAATGTGTGTTATATATAGTTTGCTATTATTTATGGAATTCAGTATCTGCATGAATACTAGGGACCAAATAGTCCAAACCTGGTGGGCTTAAAGTATATACTTGTATGAGGGTGTAAATATCAAAAATTTAACAATTTTTTTATGTAATTTTGTAAATTTCATTTGTGTTGTATCTAGGCAGATAACCAATTAAAAATTGGCATTGCAAACTGAAATTACATCATCTAGGCCAGGGGTGTCCAAACAAGTCGATCGTGATCCACCGGTCGATCGCAAAGCCATTTTTGGTCGATCGCGAGGCCAATCTGGTAAGAGCTGTCTGGTAACGAGTGAAACAAATTAAGTTAAGATTTTCAAGTTTTTTTATTTTTGTTTTTGTTCTAAATTTTTTTTTTCAATTCTAAATAGGTGAAGTCCACTAAGCCGTATCACTACTGAAAATAATATTTTAAATCTTGATTTAATGTAGCTAATTTGAATTTATAAATATTGTTAATAATTAATTACTCATGTTGCTTTAATTCCCTTTTTTGGTCCGTTAAATAATGATTTTTTACTAGGTAGATATATAAAATAGTATGTATTTCATATCTCCCTCCATTTAGATTACGCCTATGACAACAAGTCGATCGCAACTCATTTTAAAAATAAAAAGTAGATCTTATGAACATAAAAGTTGGCCACCCCTGATCTAGGCAAACGCTTTTATTAGTGGATGAGATTTCAGTTTGCAATATCAAATTTTAATTGGGTGTTTGTCTTATTATATCATAGCTAAATTTTATCTTTAAAAAATGCACAGAAATCTTAATCAATTATCAATATTTACATACATAAATCCATGAAAATTTTTTAATTATTATATGTATTCAATTAAATATTAATTATTCTTACAACAAATACTTAAACTTCAGTGAAATATTTGTATGAAATGCATTATATTGATTTTAATTACTGTGCTTCAAATCGTTTCTTAGTTAGATTCTTCTTTTTTTTTTAATTATTTATGCGAAAAAAAAATAAAGAATTCATTGTTTTGTTTTTTGATAATTTAAGAATTCATTGTTTTTGTAAGATTGTGTGTGTGTTTGCATGCATGTAATTTCTAGTTTCGGCCATTTAACAGAATACTGTTAAATCACTAATAAAATTCTCAAAACTGGAAGTTTTATATATATACAATGTTGGGGAGCTGTGTTTAATAGTATTGTACATATATATTTATATAATGTATTTTCTGACAAGATATTAACACTTTATTGAAACAATACCTTGGGTATCAGCTATATATTTATATTAAAAAATAGTGCACTTACCACTAAAGAAATGTATTTTTTTAATATTTTATATGAACTAAAAAATTAAATACTGTATATGCAAAAAAAAAAAAAAAATTATAATACTCGTACAAAGTTCTTTGCCCAAAGGCAGATGAAGTAATTAGATAATAAGATGTAACAAAGAGATATAATAACAGGTGATAGTTTGCCATTGCCCCATCATTAATGCAATTTACTCTAGTTTCTCCATATTTAGAGTTGTATCATAAACTTTAATAGAATCATACATTACTAAAATGCAAACATATATAAAAGGTTTAAAAAACTATTTTTTTAAAATTTGGTTTGCAGAACGGATGAGGAAAAACTGTTTTAAAATGCATATAGTAAACATATAAGTATTTTGGAAACTTGATTCAATAGAAATATAATCATATTTTAAAAATATACATTTCATATAAAAATGATTAATTTATTGTTAAGAATATCTATAAAAATTATTGAATCTAATAGTTTTAATCTAATCCATTTGAATATGCACTAGAATTAGTATAAAAATAATCTATTTCATACATTTCTTGTTGAAAATTTATTTTATATGAAATTATAACTATGTAACTATATAGCAGTAGAAAGTTTAGAGATATTCGCAAGTATATATATATATATAATAAATCAGGTTATATAGCATATAAGTAAGTACAGGTTGATTAAGTTTAAAAAATAATAGCAAATTAGAATATTGACACAGCTTTAATTAAATGAATTCTTTCATACAGTCAAAATAATTAATAATTAGAGGAATAAAAAAAGATAGTTGTTTAATCAATTAATAAGAAGTAATTATGCTAAAATACATGTATCTTTTGGATAAAGTTTAAATAGCCATTTATTCAAATAAAATAAAATAATGACTTATAAAAATCAATTATTGCAATGTGTTCGCAAGTCAGTTTAAATCCAAAAAATTGGTCCCTCTGGTAGAAAGCAAAAAGGGTAAGGGAATCTTTGCGAACAAACACAGTTTCAATTTGCAGAACTGATTGTGATCTGTCTCCAAAAATCATCCCAAAGCAAAAAATTCATATAAAAAGCAAGGGATTATAATTATTGTCTACATGGAAAAATTTAGCTCATTCCGGTGGATAAAAATTATATCCTAAATGTATTAACAAATAACTTATTGTATATGGTTATTTTTAAAAATCCTAATATAGAATATATGCAAGTGCATACCGTGTTATGTGTTTATTGCACATGTATGTATTTAAAATGTATGTATGCAAGATAATGCAAAAAAATTCATATAAAAAGAAAAAACACAGCTTAAATTGTTCTTTCTTATAATCCATCCATTCAGCATTCATCATTCAGTTATTTGAATCATCAGTGGCTCATTTTAAGGATCTACCATTGCCTTTTAAATCCTTTGATGATATTGTCTTTTTTGGAGGTACACCAGATGTTGATGACTGAGGATCTCTAGTGAAAAAGTTTAGCATGAATGGTTGGTTGACTTGCTTCCTTAATTATCTTTTAATACCATATATATTATAAGATCTCATTCGTTGACTTAAGACATTTTTAGATTAGATGACAATTCTAAGTCAGGTCATATTCTTCGAAAATGCTGTTCAGTACTCCTCTATAGGCTTGATGATTTTTTTCTTCATTGTCTTTTTTTCTTCATCCAGTTGGATTAATTCTTCATTAATTAATTTTTTCATGTGTGATTCCAAAATCTCTTCAATGTTGTAATCATCAATTTCTTATCAGCATCTTTATCCAGAGTTTACAAAATGTTGCATTAATTGTTGATATTAGTATTGATCCATAGGTTGAAGAAATGATGTGGTGTTTGATATTATTAGTTGCTGCTATGATTTCAATTGAAAATGTATGTAGCTGTAAACTTTTTTAAAAAAATTCACTATTGCTAGAAAAAAAATGTTCGCTTTCTTGATTGCAAATGTACAAAAAAAAATGGACCAAGAAAAAAAAGTGAGTAAGCTTGCAGTTGACAATTTTTTGAACATGTTCTTCCCCAAAATTGTTAATCACTGCACTGAAAAAAAATCCATAATGACGGTTTTATTTTTTTAATTCATAGTCTTATATTATTTATGTTAAATTATTTAGAATTAAAAAAACAATGTTAGTAATATCTCATTAACTATACTGCTGTAACCATAAAGACTTGTTATTTATCAATGATGTAAGAGTAGCAATTTATAGAACTACTCATTATCACAATCTAGTCACACAGTTAATTTTAAAAAATAAAAATTCTGATATATTTAAAAAAAAGAAATGTGTCTAATGTTTGCATATTGTTATAAAAATTTGAGACTTTTTTTTACAATATATACTATGTAAATCTAAATAAACAGCCCTTTATGTACAAATACACTACCTATGGTCTTTTTTATAGTATGGGGTATCACATTTTATTTCAAGTGCTAACCATTTTCTTGAAATAATCTAGCAATTTCTTCAATAATACAGTATGTTGTAATGACAAAAATAGGATCATTTAAATAAAAGTTAGATCACAAAACTTCTTCAATTTATTTGTATTGCATTTTTATTATATAAAATTTATTATTAAACATATAATGCATAAAATCATCTTTTTTTACATTTTTTTTAATTGAAAATACATTTGTGATAATAAGCAGTTTTGGTTTGACTGAAATTAACAATAATAACCAATTTTGATTTGATTGAAATTAGCATTTATACAGATTTTAATTTAAAATTGCTTGATTGAATATTTTAGATAATACAAAACAGTACACAGTTTAAAATTATTATTAATAATATATGACCAAAATTTATTTTGTTTTATGCTGAATGAAATTTGTAATTTTTTTCAATACTATAATTTCTTAAGTTTTTTATAATGCCATTGTCTTGCATATGTCTGAAACAAATTATAAGATTATGATTTAAAATCTAAAAAATAAATATTACTTTTTAACTTAGATTTAATAATTTTTCATCAATATAAAATAGATTATTAATTGCAAAATTCTTAAAATTATCTCCTCTTTCCTTTTTATTGAAAATACTTTAGATTAAAAGTAATAGCAGATTTAATTTAATTAGAAAATTTTAATTCAAAATTAGTTGATCGAATATTTCAGCTAATCCAATACACAATTTAAAATTAATTATTAATAGTATAGTATATAACCAAAACTTAATTTTAGCTTTATGTTGAATGAAATTTGTATTTTTTTTTGGGCACGGTATCTTTTACATTTTTAATAATATCTCATTTGGTTTGGATATCTCTGAAACAGATATTACAATTTAAAATTAAAAAAATACGGTTCTAGTAAACTATTAACTGTGCAGCCTTTGGTGGTGCTGTTTCTGTGTAAAAACACAGAATTATACCACTTTCGCGGCCGAACCTACGGCTAATATACGAGTGATCATTAATATACGAGTAGATCGTATGTAGTGGTTATAATACGCGGCCAATTCTTCCATGTTCAATAACACTACATCTACTAACAATACTATGATCGTATAGTTTGCCGGTGAATTTCATTGCGGGTTGAATTCCTATGCATATTGACAAAATTTGTATTGTCGTTAGAATTTAAGCTGAGAGTGTGAGCATTGTCATCTTTTTCAAGTGTTTATTTGTTGATGTTTATGATTTTTTGTATTTCCCAACTGAAAGATTTTTGCGTACTAGTAATTTTCAGCGTATTATTGATATTTGTCAAAAAATTTGGGGGGGGGGGCTTTTTTGGGGGTCAAAAAAGACAAAATAAAATTTCTCAAGCTCTTTGGCAGATGATTGGAGTTGTTTGCGGAAAAATACCATTTCTGTCATGACTTGGACGAGAGTTGAAAAAGAAAAACAAAATGTCTACCACGTTATTATATTTGTGGGATGTCCCAAACAGAGAAAGTGAGGCAGTTGCATTTTTACAAGCCCAAAACATCCTGCCATTCATTACAGTTGATTTAGTTCAGTCATATGTGGTTAATAAATTTATTTTCTGGAAAGAATTTGTGTTTTGTTTGCGATTATTTTTATCTGTAAATCATGTAATTAACACCCAGAATGACAGTGTTAAAAAGGGATGGCGTAGTTTGTTGGACATCTCTTGATTGATTGATTTTTAAAAAAAAAAAAAAAAAAAAAATACTTCTTCTTTTGACATACCTATTCGTTCCATTTAGAAGCAAAAAGAGGTTTTTTGTTGTTGTTGTTTTACATCAATAAACAGCACGTTAAGTAGATTTTAAAAATGAACCCGAGCTTAATTTTTGTTGTTAAAAAAGAATAAAAATACCGGACGTTTTATTTGTTATGAAAACAAAAAATCTTTAACAAACTTGTACGACTCTTAAAAAAGATAAATAAATAAATCCTATAGAATGTAACAAAACCGGTTAACATACATATTTTTTGTGTTAAAAAAACAATACCGCGATTGACTTTTTGGTTTTTGTTTTGGACATTTTATTTATTATTATTAAAAAAAGCAAAAAAAAAGCAAAACCCGCTGCCACCCCCCCCCCCGTATTTATAAATCTAAGAGAAAAAAGAAGTCCCGTTTTATTTATTATTATTAAAAAAAAACAAAAAAATCAAAACCCCGTTTTATTTGTTATTATTAAAAAAAAACAAAAAAATCAAAACACGCTGACCAAAAAAAACCCCCATATTTATAAATGTAAGATAAAATACCAAACAATTCTTTTCGTTTATAAGCAAATACGGACATCTGAGGCGGAGTTTGTCGGACAGGTTTGAATTTTTTGTTGCTAAATCAATCAACAGCAAACCCCCTCATTTTTAACATAATTCAAAAAGAAAGTGTCTATTCTAATTTTAAATAACAACAACAACAAAAAAAGAAAGTCATTTGTAAAGCAAATTGTGTATATTTGAGATATTCCAAAAAAAAGTTAAAACTGTCCCTTATTACTTTGAAATGTATCGAATCCGAAACAAAAAAATAAAAGACATCTGTAAAAAAGAAACAGTAGATTTAGAATAAATCCCCCCCCCCAAATAAAGGTGTATGTCAAAAATTGTGTACTTTTGAGATCCAAAAAAAAAGATCAAAGTCTCCTTTATAGTTTGAAATTTATCAAATGAAAACCAAAAAAATAATTATGTCCAAAACAAACAACAACAATACATTAAAAAAAATAATAATTATGTCCAAAACAAACAACAACAATATATTAAATATTAAAAAAAAAAATTACAGCCGTATGTCAAAATACGATCTATTAGATAAAAAAAATCTAGCGGCCTGGTAATGTTATAACGCTCTGTTTTTAACTAGAAACAGCGCCACCAAAGGCTGCACAGTTAATAGTTCACTAGAACCAAAAATACTGTATGGTAAATGATATTTTACACTTATATTTAATGACTTTGATTGCATAATGCCTGAAATCTTATTTTTCTCTCAAAATAACTTACAATTGCTGTAATTAAATTTTACAATTACTATACGATGATCATAATTTTTGCTGCAAGAAAAATACTGTTAATAAGAATTTTAATTTATAAAAGTGAGTGAATCTACAGTTTTTAAACTAATATGTACATTTAAAAATAAAATATTAATATATTTGGTTGTTGTACATTATCAAAATAAGCTTTTGATTATTTATTGTATTGAATAAAGTGTTTTTTTTTATTTTTGTAGTCATTAAACTTTACTTTAAATATGTCATTAATTAATGTACACCTGGGTCTCTTTTTGTGCAGATTTTTTTGTGATTTTGAAATTATGCGATTCATGTTTCTTTTTATCTTTTTATGCGGTTTTCTTTTATGTGATAAAGAAGTTCATATTTCACTTAAAATCAGGATATCCCCATTTTATATACATGCATTAAATTTTAAATACTTTAAATGCCTGTTGGAAAAAGGTTTAGCAATAAATTTAAATACCATAGAAGATTTAGAAAAAGATAATGAAACAGAAGTGGAACCTGTTCGTTTCACAGCAAAAATGATTTGAGAAAGTCTCCAATTTTCTAATCAATTGGAAAATCATTTTCTTGTTAATGACACAAATTATGAACTAAATTCCAATGAGAACTAAATAGTTGTATGTCTGTGTTATGTATGTGTATATTTATATTTTTTTATACACACATATGCATGGAAAAACTTTTAGACAGAAAAAAGTTACAAATAAAAATATTTAAGAACTTTTAATTTTTATTTAAAAAGAATGTATTTTTAAAAGGTTTTACTTGTAACTTTTTCTGTCTAAAAGAAAAAAGTTCTTAAATATTTTTACTTGTAACTTTTTTCTGTCTAAAAGTTTCTCCATGTATATATGTGTATAAAAGAAAATTTAACCATTAGTCATTATTAACACACTCGTAGAAGCATTGAAACAGTAAGATTTGCATTCGAATCTTAAGTTTCACCTTTTCTATCATCTCTCCTACCCAAATTTAAACTTTTTTGGTATCGAATTGTGTGTGTAGCAATATTAAAAATGTATCAATATATGTAAAATTCTCCAAAAACACACGTTTTGATAACAAATTTAAAGCAATAAATAAAAATAAATGATATAGTTTGTATTTCTCTTTTAGTTATATAAAAATATATAATTTTAACAATTTATTTTTGTTATTTATTGCTGTGTTTAAATTTCATATTTAATAATAATTTTGGAAATTGATTGTAATTTAAGTAAAAGTAAAAATCATTGTATATTCCCTTTTTGTATTTGAAATTTTAAAAGTAACGGTCGATGAGAGATAATAGATTAATTAAAAAGAAAAATTCCCTAAAATCTTTAATTACAAAATGTAAAGGTAAAAATAAAATTGAACAATACAAATGCAGCATACTATATAAATTAAACTTAAAAGAATGCATTGATTCTCCTTGGGGCAAATGAGTGGATCCAAAAATAAAATAGAACAAAAATCAAAGAAGGGAGGACATTTTGAATTTTCTAAGAACTTTAGGAAGACTTTAGCTGTGCCCTCGATCAGTTGAGAGTCTCCAAAATCTTAAATTAATTTACCTACCACAGTATGTTCGAGTAGAAAGTGCCCGGACTATTCTCCCCCCAGAGATAATCGATTGTATGCTGTGAACATCCACATGTGCCCTCCACAAAGTCAACCAAGAAGATCTGCTGCCCAAACAATTAGAAAACTGCTGCTGCTGTTAAAATAAATGAATAACCTAAATGCTGGGAAGAACTGCTCTGAAATCATAAACAATTTGCTACTGACTATTGAATCTGAAATCTTCATATAAAACAGGTACCTGTACCCAAGCCCTAGAGTACTCTAATTAATAAACACGCTATAGCTCACTCTCTATATAACTTGTAAAACTCTAAATTGTAAAACTATGAATTTAATGATTAATTTATTATATAATTTTCTTTAATAATCTAGCTTACCTAATTCTATCTTTTCTTGGGTATGTATTTCTAAATTTTACATTTTTATTAATCTAATTATAGCATGCTTATAAGATTTTCGAATGGACCTCACCAAATTTAAATATAGATTTTAATCAAGATGGTTGCCATCTTGTCCAGCGACCTATAATATTTCTTTTATATACTTCTGTTGGCTGGTCAGTGTGGAAATCTCCATAATTCTCTAAATGCAAATCCATGATTGCTTGAAACAGTGGATGTGTGTCCTGCAAATCCTCATTAATATTTATTTCTATAAATTACTTAATATTTTCATATAAATCGACATGCATTCAGTGCTTCATTTATTGTAATGCAGTGGTCTACTACTTAGCAAATGGCTGACATATTAATTGTTAATACTCACCCAGCTTACCTAATGTTTTTATATTTTATTAAATTTTAAATAATAATTCTGAAAATCACATTTCTTTGAGAGTCAAAAATGTTCTTTATTAAATGTTGATGATGTAGGACCGAGTTATAAAATATATTAAATCTAAACAGAATAGTCTGTAAATTATACATGTGTTACATTTTAGAGACACGATGACCTATTATAAGCCTTGGATATGCTGGATTCTATAGGATTTAAATTAATCCCAGTCATCCTACACAAGCAGACAAATAAATGTTCCCATAGGGCTTGACACCATCACACAGTCAGGAAGTAATCGTGGCACGAACCACTTGCCCCTGATTATGCTTATGTGACACCTTACCTTTTGGGCCTACGGAAAATGCCAGCCCATTGTTCTAAACTCATCCACAGCTTCGCAGTTTTAATATACTGCCACCCTCATATCGCCTTTCTAGACATACTACGTGTCTTTGATTATTAACTTTATTACTCAATATATAACTCTGTCTCTGCATTAGTGACATAACTCACTCTCAAATAAATGTCTTCTTTAATTAAATAAATATATGTCCACCGCTATGATTATTAATCCTACTTTAGACTCTTGCAATGCAAAGATATAAATCCCGAAGGCATGCTCATGAAATACTTGCTCGAGAATTTAGATAGCTAGATTACATCAGCCAAATAAATGTATCTCTTTGTAAAATATAACAGTATCGGAAATACCGCTACTGAGATTTTAAATATAACAAAATGTTATTGGTTAAATGATTTCATATAAAATATTTTAAATAAATAAATGTATATCTTTGTAAAATATAACAGTATCGGAACTACTGCTACTGAGATTTTAAATATAACAAAATATTATTAATTAGATGATTTAGTATAAAATATTATAAATAAATAATTTCAAACTATACGTCTGCCTTTACATCTTTATTTATTCGATACCCATTCAATATAATATTTCCTCGATTCTGTAAAATATAAATGTTTAATATTAATGTTATTATTGGCTAACTCAAAAATAAAGTCTTGAATCTCTTGAATCTCCATGACCACCATGCCTAAAGAAATATTTACTAATGTGGCATCAGATGAATTGTTTCGTAGATTGTATTGTGGAACCAATAAACTATGTTCGAACTCAGTACTACGGGTGGCTTCGCTACCTAGATCATGCTGCAGTTCTGTGTGGTGGTCAAATTCTGCACTATGTTAATGAATCATACGAATCTGACTGTTACAGCATATAATATATATAGTTGCACTCGTGGAAGTGCATTCTCTAACAGCTAGACATAGCAATCTTGATATCACGAACTTCATAAACAATTAGTAAAATCATCATCTCAAAGTTTAATTACCAATTACATTGTTGACAGAATACCATTAACACAGCATGAGACTAAAGTTGGCAAATATTGTATTTTTTCTTGTGATGAATCTGATGTCTTACCAGTTCACAAACGAAACACATATTCTCAAATAGTGATAAAAATGTAAAATAAATTACACATAAAAACATATTGTTTTGAATAAAATTAAATAGTTAATAAAAAAAAGTTTGTCTTGTATCAATTTTTTTCAAATATTTGAAATTTTTTATTAGTCATACTTTATTTTCTTATTTTTTTATGCAAATTTTAAAGTAATTTTACATTGTTGCTTTGGTTTTATGCGATTTTTTGAAAATTATGGAATGTATCCCACATTTTTCAAGGTAAGTTAAGTCTAGTTTTATGTGATTTTTTTAATGCGGGTTTTCTGTGGAAACTATCTTCCACATAAAAAGAGACCCATGTGTATTTATTACCTTGCAAGGACACTGGATGAAAATTAAAGTACTATAATCAAAATATAGTATACACTTTACTATGGATAAATAATAAACTCTGTACTGTATACTTTTAGCAAGAATGTTACAATTTTTCTCTTGGATGACATAAAGTTCTATCTTATGATGTCATCAATCTTACAAGATGACCACCATTTTCAAAATGGCCACCAAAAAAATTCAAATTTTTTTTATTTATGATCTTTATAGTGAATAATCAGTTGTAAATCAAAATAGGAAGTGCAAATTGATAATAATTGTTATGGTAAATCCTTGCATAATGGTTATATGGTAAACAGGATATGGGTATATATAAAATTAAAGGTTTTGCACTTAGTGATTAATATTAATTTATGAATAACAGAAATTAAATTTATCATAAATTATACAAACATATATATTGAAATAAGAGTATGTACAATATTTTGAAACATCAAATTTTATTCTGAAACATTAATTAGCCAAGTCATTAAAGTTGTTTTTTAAATAAATCAGAAGTTATTAAAATTGTTTTCAGAGTAAACTAAAAATTGTATTTTAAATAAACAAAAGATAATTGAATTAGCATTCCTAAGGAAGCATATTTTGTAAAAGCATTTTAGATATTATATGAAAGAGCTTAAAAATAAAAACAAATATAGATTGCATTATCATAGTGAATCCATGCTGAAAAAAATGATAAGAGATCTCAAGATACTCTTAAGAAATCAGACAAAAAGTACAATTTTCATACTATCTATTGACTACTTGTTGCAGTGTATTAATTCAATCTTCATAGTCATTAGAGCAGAAAATACTTTTAAGTATATTCACAATAAAAAAAATAACCAACCAAACTTGTGGCTCTAGCTCAGTACATTTACATGGCTATGCTCTGTAAAATTACATCTGCATTTTTTATCATCAATCAACTAGTACCTAGAAGAAAAGACTTGTTTCCAGTTAAAGCATGAAGTAAAAATGAAGGTTGTTATCTGATGTCATAAAAATATGTTGACCTAACTCAAAAAGTATCTGCCTACCAGCCATAATGTTTCATAACTCACTGAATATCAAAGACTGTTGTAAAATATAAATTAATCATCATCAGAAGAAAACTATTTGTTGATTATGTTTGAAACTACAGATAAAGCTAACAGTAAATCATATGTGGGTAACCTGAAAGAAGTGGTCATATCCCAAAATGGAAATGTATTTAAATTAACACTATCTATAAAATGATACCCAAGAACTTTAAACTGACAAAAAGAAAAAAACTTCTTTATTCAATTGTATAAAAGTTTGTAAAAAAAATAATGTATTTTTTCATTATTTATTACCATAAATATTGAATTTACCTTTATATTTTATATTTGTAATGTAATATATAAATTTTGGGAAATATTGTTCTCTCAGTTGATTAAAAAGCATATTAATTAATTATATTAATAAAGTAATTATAATTTGATTGCAAAATGTTTTTCCCCCACATCTACAACATGAAATCGTTTTTTTTTTCTTTTTGCAACTTATACACATTAAAGTGCACTTTCGGTGAGTTCCACCAGAATATTTAAAAGTAATATTAGTGTATATAAAGAATGTAACAAATCTCTGGTCATGCAATTTTTATAAATTTACATGCACTCATCCATGTGAATCAATTAAAAAGCATAAGTGGACCACTTATGCTTTTTAAATGGATGCTCAAGGTAAGTGTGCATAAAGTTGTAAAAAGTGCATGAGTGGAAGTTTGTTACCTTTTATATATTACATATGTAGTCAGTGCTATATAAATAGACGAATATGCATTTACACTTAACTGATATCATATAAATAAACAGTGGAAAATTAAAATATGTTAATAAATTCATAAAAACATTCATCAATATGTTATTTCAGCTTCCATTTACTTTGTAATTCTGACTATTATGTTATTGCTACTATATATTAGCTTAATAAAGTAATTGTTAAGTTTAAACATTATCTATTTTTATTTTGTTTCATTTTCCATAATGTTTTGTTAAACATAAGCTTGTGGTTAAGACCTGTAGAGGTCCCTACCTTTGCATTTTCAAGCGCATACTCTTGAGGTTACAGCGTTAGTAAATATTACTTAAAATACTTTACCAAATTAAATTAATAATTTTGAATTAATAATTTTGTGATAAATTACATTTAAGATCTTTACTTCCATGAGTTAGAAAGCAATGATAAACAATGAAAATGTAATAAAACCTAAAGAGAAATTGTATTTACACGATAGTTCTCTAAACGCTCAAATCCATTGTGGATCAAAATAAGTAAAAGCTACCTTAGTCAGATTACATTATATTTCAATATTAGTTTTTTTTCTTTTGACTGCTTTATAAAAATTACCTACAAATTAGTTAATTTTAAAAAATACTTGTTTTGATCATTGCATAAATGAGAATTTATCTTGATAATATATATCACTAATAATGTGCCCAGCATTTGAGTGTGAATTAATGTGTTTACTTATAAAAATAATTATATTATTTGTCATTATTTTGTGGTCTCTATCCCAGTATCATTGCAAATATATGTGATCATGTGTACGTAATTTATACATAAATGTGTCTATTTTGTTTATTGTGGCACTTTATGTATAAAGTGGGCTACAATTTGTCCCAGAGTAGCTCACTTCAAGAATTATTCTGTAGTGTTGATTTAATAGCTTTTTTATATATTTGACAGCAAGCATTTGAACTAAAATGTATATTCATTGATATAGCTAAATGTCAATATCATACAGAGAAATCCATAAAAAGGTTGAAGTATCACATGAAGAGAAGGCAGAGATAAAGTTTCAAGTAAAGGCTTTTGATTAGAAATAATGTAACCATTATGCTTACATTTTTGTTTAAAATTTGACAATTGAAAATCATTAGTTTATAATATAATTTGTATATTTTACTTTTGTAGAATGAAATTAATTATTTATTATTTAATGATTGTGCAATGTTTAGATTCAGATTGTATTCAAACATTTTTATATTTATAAGAAAATAAGTCAAGTGCAAATGTTCTAATGGAAAACAGATTGTAAATACTAATTTTCATTTTTTAATGAAATTATATAAATTGAATTTTTTAATTTCAAAGATTATTTTAAATTCCCTGAAAGCATTCTTTATGCAAATATGCATTATTATTATAAAATTGATTGTTCTTTATATTTTATTCATTTGAAAAATGTTTAGTTTACCTGGAAGCTAAAAATAATTTTTTTTGTTCTAATTATTTACTTCAGTTATTACTCTTTTTATTTATTTACAAAGTTAATATATTAAATTTAAAATTATTTTCATTGGTGATATTCTAATGAATAAATTGAAATATGCAAATAATGTATAAAAATAACTCTTCATTTCTGATTATTACAAATGGTGTCCAACATGGAATCCAAATAAATCTTATTGTTAAAATGATACATGTTTTAACATGATAGGTCAAAAAATCACTTAGGTATTCTGTTAAATTTGTGCAAAATTTTTTTTAATACATTCATAGAAAAAAGTATTGAAAAAATAAATAAAGAATAGGCTATAGTTAGGCAAATCAATAAATAAAAATATAGATAGGCAAGTTAATAAACTAAAGTATATGTAGATAAGGTAACAAAATGTTTAAAAAAATAGACAGATCAACAAAATAGTAATATAATAATACAAACAATGTATAGAATGCTATCAAGATGCATTGATAAAAAATAGAGAGTAGTAAACAAAAGTAAATAGAAATGAAAAAGAGAATTATTAATTATAACCTATGTTAAAGCAAAAATGCAAGCTGGAAAAAAAACTGAGGAAATGCAGATAATAAATAACATGAAAATCTCAGAACTTTTCATAATAATACATGATAATGATTAAGAAAAACAGGCAGATGAAATGCTAGAAGCTACAAATGTTATCAAAATAATAATAATAATAATAATAATAATAATAATAATAATAATAATAATAATAATAATAATAATAATAATAATAATAATAATAATAATAATAATAATAATAATAATAATAATAATAATAATCATCCTAATACAAAGACAACTGAAGAACATGTCAACAGAAATGAAAGAAAATAAAAACAAAACCAGATATACAACATGTCAGCAGAAATGAAAGATAATAAAATCTAAAACCAGATAGAAAACATGACTGACAAAGCAAATGGAAAACATATTGGTAGAAATGAAAGATAATAAAAGTCAACTACAAAAACTATGTAGAAAACATGTCTGAAAAGATGGAAAACAAAATCCAAAACCAAATAAAGAAGATAGACAATAAAATAAAGTTCACATCCATGAAAATTTAAGAAATTCAAAGCCAGCTGGGGGGGGGGGATCACAAAATGTCTAAATTATAAGATAGAAGAAGTAACTCATGTTGTGCAATAAAATACAGAAGAGGCAGGATAAGAAAATTAAAAACCTGAAAGAAGTACTAGAGATTGTAAAGGTTGAAAAGACACTAACATAGCACAATTAAATATCAGGTCATCATCACCATCATCAACCATTATCAATCCACTGCAGGATGAAGGTCTCTCCAAGTTTAATCCATCTTCTCCGATCTTTAGCTTCTCTTCTCCACAACACCCCTGCACATTTTCTTATTTCATCCATCCATCTCACATGTGGTCTCTTTCTGGATCTTTTACAATCTCTTGGAATCCAGTTTAAAATTTCAATTGTCCATCTATTATCATCTCTTCTAGCAATATGTCCAGCCCAACTCCATTTCAATCTTTTAATTTTTTCAATAAGGTCAGTAACACCTATTTGTTGTCTTACCCATACATTGTGTTTTCGATCTCTTCTTGTTACTCCCAACATACATCTCTCCACAATCCTTTGAGTGGTCTGAAGTCTCTGTATTGCTCTTCTATTAAGTGTCCAAGTATCAGATCCATAAGTAAGAACTGGTAAAACACATTTGTTAAAAACTATCCTTTTCAAACACATAGGCATATTTCCTTTTAATATCAAGTTATTTCTACCAAAAGCACTCCAACCCAGTTTAATTCTATGATTAATTTCCTCCATTATGTTTCCATTTGTATTAATAATCTGACCAAGGTATTTGTAACTGTTAACTTCTTCTAATTCTTCATAATCAATCTTTATTTTCATATTTTGAGCAAATCGATTAAACATTACTTTAGTCTTTTTAACATTTATCTTTAGTCCTACTTTTCTACTTTCATCTGCTAACTCCTGCAACATTTCCTGCAGCTCTGAAGCATTATTTGCAAAAACAACTACATCATCTGCGAAATCTAAATGACTTAAATACTCTCCATTTACTTTCACTCCTTTAGTTTCCCATTTTAATCCACAAAATA
The DNA here is from genome assembly GCA_028023455.1 of Epiperipatus broadwayi. Taxonomy (NCBI): domain Eukaryota; kingdom Metazoa; phylum Onychophora; class Udeonychophora; order Euonychophora; family Peripatidae; genus Epiperipatus; species Epiperipatus broadwayi. The sequence goes on from JAQFVV010006610.1 coordinate 55,198, forward strand.
CTTCTTGCAGCACTGCTGTAAAAAGTTTTGGAGATATGGAGTCACCTTGTCTTACACCTTTCTCAATGTTGATTTTTTCAGTATCATTATGTAATCTAATTGTTGCTGTTGCATTTTTATAAATATTCTTTAAAATATGACAATATCCTGGATCTATACCTTGATGATCCAATGCTTTAATCACTGAAGAAATGTGTATAGAATCGAATGCCTTTTTATAATCTACAAATCCAAAACATAATGACAACTCATATGCATTTGTCCTTTCTATGACTTTTCTCAATACCTGGATATGATCTATTGTACTAAAACCACTTTTAAATCCAGCTTGTTCTCTTGGTTGGTGGAAATCCAAAGTTCTCTGTAGACGAGTTGTAATTATCTTGGTAAAAATTTTATATAAAACTGATAAAAGGCTGATAGGTCTGTAATTTCTAATATCTTCTTTATCACCTTTTTAAAATATTAATATTATTACTGCATTCTTCCAATCTTCCGGTACATCTTTATCATTTAGACATTTGGTATATAACTTTGCTAAAATTGTTTCTATTTCTTCACCTGCTTCTTTTAATATATCAATTATAATTCCATCATTTCCTGGAGCCTTTCCTTTCTTCATACATTTAATTGCATGTCTCACTTCTTCATTTAAAATTCTGGGCAATTCGGAAGATGTAATAGATATAGGAGGTACTTGTTCTTTATTACTATATAATTCTTGATAAAAATCTTCTACCAATTTCATGATGTCATCTCTCTTTTTAGTAATAATTCCATCTTTTTTTCTTATTGCAGATATAAATTTCCTACCAATACCAAAATGTTGTTTAACATTCTTGAGACTTTTACTTTCTTCTACAGCTTTCCTTGCTATTTCACAGTTATACTTTTTTATATCATTTTCAACTCTTTTCTGTACCATTTTACAAAATTCGAGATATTCAATTCTTTTTAATACATCATTTTTGTATATCTTCATATTCCTTCTTTTCTTCATAAATTCTCTGGTCTCAGTAGAAATTTTATTAGTCAATTGCTGCTTTTTTCTACCAGCTATGTTTGTTGCAGTTTCTAAAAGTGTATCAGTTATTTTCATATTAATTTCATTCAAATCTGAATCATGTTCAAAATCTCCTAACACTTGAAACCTATTTGTAAGTTCTAATTTAAATTCATTAGAATGTTTCTGAAGATTAGGAATATCAACTGTAAATATTGTTTTTCTTAATAATTTTTATCTCTTTAGTTTTACATTAACACGTAACTTACACCTTACTAATCGATGATAACTTCCTGTGTTAAATTTATTAAGAACATTACAATCTTGAAATATGTATTTTCTGTTAGTCAAAATATAATCCAATTCTGCTGTACCTTCATTTGGATGCTTCCATGTCCATTTCCTTTTAACATTTTTCTCAAAAAATGAATTCATAATATAAAGTTTTTCTTTTTCTGCAAAATATAAAGTTTTTCTTTTTCTGCAAACTCCACAAGTCTATGTCCTCTCTCATTTCTATTACCATAACCAAAATTACCTACAGCAATTTCATCTTTCATTTGTCTACCAATTCTAGCATTAAAGTCTCCCATAACAATTTTAAAATGTTCTTTACTCTGATCAAAAGCCTTTTGTACATCCATATAAAAATCTTCTACTACTTCATCACTATGAGAACTTGTTGGGGCATAAACCTGAATTATCTGCATTTGGTATCTGCTATTAAGTTGTATCACTAATCTTACCACTCTGTCCAATACACCATCAATCTCCACAATACTGTTCTTCCACTTTTTATTTATAATGAATCCTACTCCACTTGTATTTCCAATATGTGTGCCTTTATAATAGAGTATATGTCCACTTTTTAAATCAATTGTTTCTTCTCCTTTTCTTCTAACTTCACAAAGTCCAATAATGTCCCATTTAATATAAGACAGTTCTTCTTCTAATTCTTGCAATCTTCCTTCACTTGAAAGTGATCTGCAGTTGTAAGTACCTAAATAAAAAGTCGTCATCAAATGGCAGCCTGGGTCCGCAATCAGGGAATTCTTAGCACCCTCCGCCTTCGGCCACCAACCGCTGCCTTGGTTGGTGACTTTACAGCCTCCTGGGAATAAGGGCCATGCTTTGTTTTTGTCTGTCATAATTGTATATATGTATTGGAAAAATATTTATCATTTACACAAACATTCATTCTGCCTTATCAGGCATTGAGAAGAAAGACCATGGTGTTTCTTGATCTTAAACTCAGAGGTAAAAAGCCAATAAACTCACCACACTGGCTAATGCATGTTGGTGAGCAGCCCATCCATGTTCGTATACTATATGAATAATCACATAGTAATAACAGCTGCAACGACAAGAACGTATGGAGTGGACATTAGGAATTTGCCCTGTTCGGTTCCTTTAAGGCCTCCAAGAGGAATCAAAGGGTCTCCTTTCAGTTAATAGCAAACTCCTTTCTGCAGCCAAAAAATATCAGGTACCTCAAGATAAATGGGACCTGGAGAAGCCTACAGATTATTTTTTTGACAGATAGACAAGCTTAGAGTTTTAAAAGCTGATTGATCCATGATCTGAAAATCAAGTTATAAAGATAATGAAACATGGCTTTGTCAGTAATATAGAATAAACATTAATAAGAACAGACTACAGACAATTGCTAAAAGCATTTAAAAAACAACAAAAAAGTGTAAGAAAAGAGCTTTAATCATCAGCATTAAATTCCCTTCTAAATAAGCAGTAATTTACACATTATTCTATTGTGTCTTTTATAAACAATATTATATAGAATTCATTTTATTTAATTATAAAGATTAAATCAAATATAATGAAATGAGATGAGTTTGCTATCCTAGAATCTAAATAATGAAAAAAACACAACTTTTCCGGAAGCTATCGTAATAACGTTAAAAGATTGTAATCGATTAAACATACCAAACAATCAAAAGTTTTTATTTTATCAACGATTTTTCTTAAAATCGAATCCAAATGTATTTTCAAATATTTTGTACTACTCGGTGATTAATATTGCTGAATTAAAAATAATAATTTATGAATAACATAAATTAAATGAAAATCAAAATAATCACTAGAAGTAAATTATAAACTTATAGAAGAAATAAAAATATCCAGTATAAACTCAAAAAAAGCGCACACAAACAATGAGAAAAACACCATGAGTTATTAATGATCAATTCTTCATATTTTGTCTCCCATCTGAAAAATCATCCATTCAAAAATAAATTATTTGAAGAGCTTATTAGTATAAATGTTATTATTTCCGTGATATATAAAATATACAAATAATGTTACGCCTTCTAATTTTATTTCGTGGGGGGGGGGGACTTTACATATTTAAAAAAAATAATTATTTTATTTGCAAATATAGATATATTAAAATTACCCAAATTGATATTTATAATGTATAAATAATTATTTATTTATTAAAAATATGATTTTAAATTACTATTTGAGAAAGCAAAATAAAATACAACGCAAAAAAAAAAAAAAATGTTTTTAATGATTTTTCTACGAATCCGTTAACAACAAACATCATTCTAATTTTATTTTTGGGAAATCCTGATCCAATACACAAAAATGCTAATGAAGAGCTGATATTAAGTTAATGTGACCAGAACAATAACTGAAAAATCTGCATTACTTCATAATCAATACTGCTACAATTGTATTACTTTGCATATAATATTCATTGTAGGGCTTTGTAAATTACAGTTTGAGCCAAAAAAAAGAAAATGTAATTTCATTTAACATGTGATAGAATATTTTATTTTTGATTTTTGCAAAAGACATAGGTCGATCAGGCCCTGGACCTTGATAAATGTTAAGTCTTGTGCCATTGTACTGCATTCAGGCCAATTCTGTTTATGAGGAGTGCTAAAATTTAGTTTGCACAAAGGTGCTTCATATCCACACAGCAGCCCTGTTACTATGTACTTCAGTCTTTTTGTACATTTTTTTAAAATAAAGGATTAGTAAAAATTAGTCACATGACTTATATAGTTTGTATTACCAATATGTAATATATAAAGAGCCTGCTAATAACTCTAAACAAGCCTCTTTTTTTTTTTTAATGATAAATGCTACATAAAGGATTGTGTAAATTTAATGCTCTAAATGGTTTGTTCTTTTATTTAGATAAAAGATTAAGAAACTTGTCTTGATTGGATTAAAGATAATTATCTTATTTTTGCAATAAATTTCCCAAATTTTATATCCTTGATGAAATTTTTTCTAGAAGTGTTTTTGTCGGGAATTTTTATATTTAGAATATAATAAATAAGATAAAAATGGGAAAATTGAATTTTGTAACAATTTATAAAATTTTGTATATTGCTGGGCATTATTTATAATCATTTACTTTTTTCTATTGCTAATCATTTTATCAGGATAGTAATATTTTTCTAATGTTTAAATTTTTTAATTTCAGAATTATTAATTAAAATCAAGCCATCAAGCATAGTAGATTTGTAGACTTCTAGCTTGTCTTGGAATACCCCATTTGATGCAAGCATTTTGAGAATAGCATTTATTCGTTGAAGCTTTTTACTAATCTAAATATAACGTTTGAGGTATAATAAATCCCTAATTACTGGAATAATTCTTATTAAAGTGATGCTTTGAAAAACAGTAAATGATATACAGTATTTATTGTTAGGTTTGTAGAGTTTTAAGATTAGGATATGTTTACTTTTATAATAAAGTTTTGAATTGTATTTATATGAATAATAATTTTGTTTTTCATAATTTGGATCTTAATCTTAATTTCTGAAATGATGCTATCAGTTTCATAATCTTTCCTTTTTTAAAAAAAAAAATGAAAGTTTGCTTTTATTATTTTTTGTTTGTTTTCATTAAGTTTGTATTTGAGAAACATTCAACAAGAGATCATAATTTATTGATTCCATCAATTTTTCATTTGGAAGTATGAGATATTGTAAATATAGGGGATTTGAATTCAGACTCTTCAAGCACCCTTCAACTATCCATACTATCTCATACCACTCATACACATGATCACATACATGTAGAAAAAATAAATAATCACCAATATAGGTATTTCATACTAAACCAGCACTCATCAGTTGGTCCAGATTATGATCTGCCACATATATATATATATATATATACTCAGTGCTCAATATGGCATCAGCATGGGATTTGGGCTTTCCATCATCAGATTTTCAATGGTATGGATGGCTGAAGAGTTGGAGGTTGGAGTGGAATGAAGCCTGTCCATTAAAGTATGAATATTTGCTATCTTAGTATAAACTGAGTACTGATTATATATATATGGGAGATGATAATCTGGACCAACTGATGAGTGCTGGTTTAGCATGAAATACATATATTGGTCATTATTTATCTTTTCTACATGTATATGGTCATGTGTGTCAATGGTATGAGATAGTATGGATAGTTGACAGGTGCTTGAAAGTCTGAGTTCAAATCCCTTATATTCACAATTAAGCTCCAGATATGTGAAGAATGCCTGTACTTCAAATATTTAAGTATGAGATATATTTATATTAGATTAGATTAGCAATATTGTAGCACTGTGGTTTGCTTATAAATATGTCTAGTAATAGAAATCCTATTAGCCTTATAAGAGATCAGGCTTACTAATTATATCTTGAAAGTTTTTTTAGCTTCCATTTTATTTTTTTGGAACATCAAAAGATTATATTGGTTTATTAATAATTGTTATATATTTCATGGACATACAATTTTTAAAAAGAGTTTTGCCTATTGGAATCAAATTTTGTTAGTTTCTCTAGAAAATTTAAATCTTAGCAGCAAGTTTTTATAACAATTAGAAATAGATTCTGTCTTATGTTATATATTAAGAACATATGATCTTAAATCATAATATATAAACTTTATAATACAATACATAGGGTGCAATTTAAATTTAGCTAAGTATTTTTCAGAGACTTTGCTCTCATAATCATAGCTACTAATAGTCTGTAAAAACTACATTCTGTTAAGTGTTTTATGCAAATTAATGCAAATTGCTTACAGCTGCCATTTCCAGGAAAAAGCAAAACAGGCCTCCCTTCTATTAATGGCTTTGGGGTCCTTGGCTATGTAAAATGCCTCTCTAACTTGCTAGGGTTGTCTCTCTTAGCACACACAATTCTGGCATTGGCTAGCTTAAATATGTGGCCTGTTGTTCCTTCATGTTCAACAAAGATGGAGTTGCCTTCTTGTATATTTTGTTTTGTGATAAATGTAATTATGATGAGTGACTCTATTAGCAATGTTAGTTTTAGTTTCCCCATACTATATGGCTTGGCAGTTATTTTGTGGACAATACATCTTATACATGACCTGTGTGGTGACAGCTGGAATGACCTTATCTTTAGCGCTATTGATGAGTCTGTTAGTATTAGGGGGCGGTGGTGAAATGCGATTGTGAAGACATTGGATAGTTTGTTAGTGAGGCATTTGACTAGTGGATGAATATATGGGATAAGTATTCTAGGTTTGCTATAAACTTTATGATAATAAAATCTGGTGTAGAGTGATATCCAAGAAAACTGATTTATAGTAAAAAAAAATTTAATAGTTGTAATGTTTAAACAAAAATAATTCAAAAGTGGCTTTCATGCTTAAAATATTTGCATGGAGTATTTACTATTGTTGGTGCTTATTATTTAAAATCCATCATTACCATTATACATTAGCAAGTTTGAAAGACAAAATTACCTAATTTATATGTGTAGATACTATATTACTTTGAATTTAAGCTGCTCTTGAATTTAAGCCCCAGTAGGAATTTAAGCTTAAAAAATTGGGAAAAAAATCTAAAAGTGATTTTAATAGGTACAGTATTGAAAAAATAAGAAAAAAAATTACTTACTTAAATAGGAACTAAAAGAAAAGTGTGAACAAAAAAAAAACCCACACAAACTGCTACCAGCAATCGTAATATTATGTGGAAGTATAGAGCATAAAGCAAAGACAATCGTTGTAGAGTGTGAAGTTGGCAAAAATAAAGTTAAAATTTTCACTTTGAACAGTAGAATTTTAAAACTGGTAAAAAATATAAAAATGATTTTATAATCGGTATTGAAAAATAATAAACATTTTAATTTTCTTAAATAGGAACTAAAAAAAACTGTGAATGTGGACCCTCTGCATAACCTACTATCTATGATCGTAATATTATGCATATGTGTAAAGCATAAAGCAAAGACATGATCATTAGTGAGTGTGAAGTCTTCAGAAATAAGATATTAAAATATTTGCTTTGAACGGGTGGATTTTAAAATTTGTAAAAAATATAAAAACGATTTTATAAAATAGGAAATAAAAGAAAAATTTGAATGGGGAACCTCTCAAAAAAACTGCTATCAACACTCAGAATAGGTATGCATAAATCAAAGAGCCAATCGTTGGGGAGTGGGAAATCAATAGAAATAAGATATTAAAACATTCACTTTAAATTTAAGCTGCACCCTAATTTTAAATCTTCAGAATTTGAATAAAAATGTGGTTTAAATTCAAAGTAATCTGGTATGTTATTTATGTAAATATTTTTTTATTTGAATAATGATTGCTATTACTTGAATTATTCTTAGTGAAATGCTTTTTTATGAACATGTATGAATGTGAAGACAAACATATTTAAGGAAAAAACATCATTAAATGAACTGTGTCCATTATTTTGTAGAGTGTCTACATTTTTCTATTTTGGTATAACTGAAGTAATTTAGATTTTTCCATTTTTGGCAATTAAAAACATATTTAAATTCTATTGTTTTATCTGAAGTTTTAAGCATTTATATCATTTTATAAAATCTTTGAAAAGGTATCCATAGACTTATATTATTAATATTATATGTTGTTAAGACAACATTAATTTGTGGATGATTTATTCAATTATGAAGCATAATATAAGAGTACCAATCTTTCCATATAGTAAGCCACCAGATGCAAACTTCATAATCAATGGATGCAGGAAGGTTCTGCATAAAATTTATATCTAGTGCCTTCTCATACAACATCTCCAGATTAGTTTCTAATTTGTAGCTTTGCATCAGTGAGGTGCCGTGGATTTGAAAATACTGCACTTAGATCTTAGGATATAATGCAATCATCCAGAAACCACATTTTACCTAGGAGCCCAAGATGAAAACACCATAATGCTTTCAACTCAAGCTCATTCACTTGTATAGTCATATAGATCTGAAATCAGTTCAGCATCTATATATATTGGTTCTTGGGTTTTTCACAAACCATACTCGTTATTATCCTATAGGCAGTATAGGTACAAAATCATTAAAACATCGTATGATCATCATTTCATATGCTTACACATGCTGTTAACAAAAGTACCCAACTCTCCATTCAGTAGTGCCACCAAGTGCAAACCTTCATAATCAATGGACACAGGAAGGTTTGTGCAGAAAATTTCCCTATCAAGTATCTACTCATCCAACATCCTGGATTAGTTTTTATCTTGTGGCTTGTATCAGTGAGGAGTCTTGGATTTGAGAGCTCTGCATCTAGATCTTAGGACTTAATGCAATCCTCCAACAGCCATATTTCACATATTGGGTTAACTATAAAGCTAGTAGCCCAAGATGAAAACACTATAATGTTTGATGCTCTTATTAACAGCATTTGTAAGCATATGAAATGGCAATTATGTGATGCTTTGATGGTTTTATACCTATCCTGCCTATATGATAATAGTGATTGTAGTTTTGAAAAGATATCAAGATGTATAAATGCTGAACTGAGTTCATATCTATATGACTATATAAGTGAATGATCTTGGGTTAAAAACATTACAATGTTTTCATATTGGGCTCCTAGCTTTATAGTTAACCAAATAGATAAAAGGTGGCTACTGGAGGGTTGCACTAGATCCTAAGATCTAGATGCAATGTTTCCAAATCCAAGACTCCTGACTGATGAAAACCAAAAGCTAAAAACTAGTCTGGGGATATTGAATGAGTAGGCTCTAGATAAGGATTTTATGCACAAACCTTCCTGCATTCACTGATTGTGAAGGCTTGCACTTGCTGGCACTACTGTATGGAGAATTGGTTTTTTTATTAATAAACAAGGCAAACCTCTACATACAGTAGAGCTACCCTGTGCCAACCAGAGTAATCAAGGAATGCCAGAAGGCTTGTGCATAAAATCCCTATCTAGTGCCTGCTCATCCAATATCCCCAGACTAGTTTCTGGCTTGTGGCCTTCATCAGTGATTTTATGCACAAGCTTTCTGGCATTCATTGATTACTCAGGTTGGCACAGGGTGGCACTACTGTATGGAGAGTTTTGCCTTGTTTAATAACAATTATGTGCTAGTATGAGATAGTGATCATGTGATGTTTAGTGGTTTTCTTATTAATAGCATATGGCATATGAAATGGTGATCACATGATGTTTTGATGAAGTGTAATAAATATTCTAATCATTAATAACACATTTATTAATAACATAATTATTATAGTGATGGTGGAACCTAATTAACTTATTAATATTATTTGTCTTTTTCAGAGAGATTTTTTTAGTATTGTTCATTTTTCTAATGAATTAGATTATTTTGTCACCATTATTATTTTCAATCATTATTGTTCCGCTGCAGAATAAATATCTCTCCAAGTTTAATCCAGTTTCTCTGATCCATAGCCTCTCTTCTTTATATCACACCAAACAAACTTCATTTCATTTATAGAACTCACATGTTCTCTTTTCTAAGTCTTTTACAATCTTTAGGTACCATTTTATTACTACAACTGTCCATCTATAATCATTGCTACTAATAATATGATCATCCCAGCTTCATCCCAATCTAAATTTTTCAATCAGTGATACTTTCTGGGTTTTTCACTCACATATTTTGCTTTTAATTCTTTGTTATTACTCCCAACATATATCTCCCCACATTTCATTGAGTAATTTAAAGTTTTTGTATTGCTCACATGGTTAAAACATATCTATTCAAAATTTTTCTTTTCAAATGCTTAAGTTATCTTTCTTTTTAATATTATTTCTACTAAATATACTCTATCTGAGTTTAATTCTGTGTTCATATTTCCAACCTGTATTGATAATATGATGAAGATATTTGTGGTTGTTAATATCTACTTTATGATTATCAAACTTTATTTTCTTCTATAGAAAACCCATTGAACATTAGTTGTTTTAGTATTTTACCAATAGTCCTATTTTCTTACTTTCATCTGATAACACTTGTAACATTTCTGATGCTCTGAAGCAAATTTTCAAACACAACTACATCATCTGCAAAATCTAATGACTTAAATAGTCCTCCGTGTATTTTTATTTCCATAGCTTTCCATTTTAATCCACAAATTACTTCTTATAAAAATGCTATAAATAGTTTGAAAATATGAAATTATCCTGCCATACACCTTTCTCAATGTTAATCTTCTTAGTATCACCATAATCTAATTACTGCTGTTATATTTTAATAAATATTCTTCAAAATGTGATAATTTGAATCTATATCTTGAATAAAATAGATTTAATCTCCATGAAAATGTTTGCAGAAATCAAACACCTTTTCATAATTTACAAATCCAAAGCATAAAGGCAACCCCTTTTTATTGGCCCTTTCTATAACTTCTCTCAATACATCGATGTGATCCACTGTGCTAGAACCATTTTTAAATCCAACTTATTTTACTTAGTTAAAATTCAAAGTTCACTGTAGCTAAGTTGTAATTCCTTGGTAATTAATAGAACACTAATTGGATTCTAATTTCTAATATCTCCTTTTTTAAATATCTATATTACAACTACATTCTTCTAATCATCTGATACATCTTTATCATTTAGATATTTAGCATATAACTTTGACAATAATTTTTTCAATTTTTTCACCCACATTTTTTTAAAATAATAATTCCATAATTTCTTGGAACTTTTTTTTTTTTCATGTGTCAATGCATCAGCCAGGAAGCGAACCTGGGACAACTGCTTGTAAGGCAATTATGCTGACCACTCAACTACCAATGCTTGATGTTTCTTCATAGGTTAATTGCATGTTTCATAAATCCAATTAAAATTAATAATTCAAAAGATGTAGTAATTATAGGGCTTTTGTTTTTGCTTTTTATTACTATATAATTCTTATTGTAACTCTCCAATAATTTCATGATGTCATCTTTCTTTTTAGTAATTATTTCATTTTTTTTTTGTATTACTGAAATAACTTTTCTTCCAATATCAAGATGTTGTTTTACACTTTTGAAACTTTTATTCTCATCTATGAATCATTTTTCTCATCTCAATAGAAAATATACTGTCAAACTATCTTTCTTGCAGTTCTTAATAAAGTATCAGTTATCTTTTTATTGATTTCAATAAAGTTTAAACCAACTTCAAAGTCTGATAATACTTTATAATAATTTGCAAGTTCTAACTTAAATTTATGGGAGTGTTTCTGAAAATTAATAATATTATCAGTTGATACTATATTCTTCAATAGCTTTTGTCACCATTGTTTTGCATTAACACATATCTCATTAATGAATGATCATTTCCTATGTTCAATATTTTAAGAACTTTACTATCTTGAAGTATTCAATTTCTCTTAATAATAATAATTGAAAGTTTGCTAGTCTTTCACATGCGCCTACAGTTGTTTCTCAGACAGCCAATCAGATTTTTAAACAGCTGTCTCTTAAGAACGATCAGGCCTTGACTCATGACAAAGATTTTGATAAGAAAAGGATGATACCACCTTTTAATCAACTTAAATTTATATATATATAAGCCAGTCTTAAGCATCTTGGCCTGAAAGCTTGAAAATATAAACATATTCATTTATTACTCACTGAGTTTTAATTTACGATATTACAGCGTGAAATCTTAGATTTACTACACTGCAATTTTCTAGATGTTAATATAATAGACAAATGTTATTTACATACATTGCTGATAAATTATATTAACATCTAGAAAATTGCAGTGTAGTAAATCTAAGATTTCACGCTGTAATATCGTAAATTAAAACTCAGTGAGTAATAAATGAATATGTTTATATTTTCAAGCTTTCAGGCCAAGATGCTTAAGACTGGCTTATATATATATAAAGTTAAGTTGAGAAAAGGTGGTATCATCCTTTTCTTATCAAAATCTCTGTCGTGTGTCAAGGCCTGATCATTCTTAACATCTAGAAAATTGCAGTGTAGTAAATCTAAGATTTCGCGCTGTAATATCATAAATTAAAACTCAGTGAGTAATAAATGAATATGTTTATATTTTCAAGCTTTCAGGCCAAGATGCTTAAGACTGGCTTATATATATATAAAGTTAAGTTCAGAAAAGGTGGTATCATCCTTTTCTTATCAAAATCTCTGCCGTGTGTCAAGGCCTGATCATTCTTAAGAGGCAGCTGTTTAAAAATCTGATTGGCTGTCTGAGAAACAACTGTAGGCGCATGTGAAAGACTAGCAAACTTTCAATTATTATTATTAATTTAATAACAACGTGCAATTTAGACAAATGTTAATTCCTCTTAATCTAAATTTAATCCAATTCCATGTATAATTAGAATTTTTTTCCTAGAAAGAATTTGTAATATATAGTTTTTCTTTTCCTGTCAACTCCACAAGTCTGTTTTCTCTCTCATTTTATCAGTATAATCAAATTTGTCCATCATACTTTCATCTTTCAATCGATTACCAATTCTGGATTAAAGTTTCTCATGACAATTTTAAAATTCTTTTTGGTCTGAACAAAACATTTTATCATATTTTAGTCATTTTCCATCTTTCATTAATTTGAATAAGTAATTTTGCCACTTTGTCTAAGGTGCTAACAAGCTGCACAAGATTGTTCTTCCATTTTTTATTTATAATTAAGCGACCTCATTTGGGTTTTCAATATTTGTGTTTTTGAAGTAAAGTTCATGTCCATATTTTAAATCAATTGTCTCTTTATATATTTTTTAACTTCACAAGATCAAACAATATCCCATTAAATATTAGACAATATTTCCTAATTTTAGGTACCTTAAAAAAGGTTTTCATTGATTGGTAGCCTGGATCTGCAATCAGGAGATTTTTAGAGACTTTTGTTTTCAACCACTAACTTCTCTTTTGATTGGTAACTGCATAACCTCCCAGGAATAAAATCCATAATTTAGTTTTGTCTGCATGATTATAAAAATCATTCACATACATATTTATTCTGCCTTTAAAAACAACTGATGTTTCAGTTAAAAACTATCAGACAACTGAGATAAAAGACCATGGTGATTTTTGATCTTAAACTCAGAGGTAAAAATTCAATAAACTCATTATACTGGGTAATGTAAATTAGTAAGTAGTATCTATGATCATCTACCATATGATTAATCATATAGTAATAACAGCTACAATGACAAGAGTATTTGAAGGACTTATCACAAATGTGCCTGTTCAGTTTTTTTAATTAAGGACTCGATGAAAATTAAAAAATCTTTCAGTTAATAGCAAATTTCTTTCTGCAGGCAGATCATCCTGGTAATATAATATGATCACTATAAAACAATTTCAAGCCCTTCATTTAAAGGCTTTAGTCATAAATGACCCTTTGAGGGCAGAAGTTTTTCTAATATTTTATAAATACCTAATAAAATCTTTACAATATTTATTTAGAAATATGAATTTTTTCTACAGTACGGGCTTTTTTATACCTATATAGGGGGTTTGAACTCGGACTTTCACACTACTCTCAATCATCCATGCTATCTCATACCACTGGTACACTTGTTTATTTAGCAAATTTTTTTCTTTATCATTTCCGATTAATATTTTTCTTAAACTAGTTTTTATTTCTCATTGTCTAGACAATAATTTCATGCCTCATTAATTATTCATACCAATTTAATAAACTTTTCCATCGCATCTTAACAATATTTATCTAAAATTTTTAATTTTTGGTTCATTCATTGCCCTGTTTTTATATCAGTTAATCATCATTAAAGTTTTTTAATCCCTATACAAACTACTTTGATCCTTACTTATTCATTTTTTCTTCCATTCTTCTTTATTATTATACCCCACATATTTCTTTCTATTATTCTTTGCGTTATTTGCAACATTTAGCTTTGCCGTGATTGTTGTATTAAACACAAGATATATCTGCACTATACATATACGCACACAACCTATTTCTAAATACAAGATTAAAAAAAAAAAAAACTCTCGAGCTGTAGACTTATTTTCATGTCATAGAAAGATAAGAGATTTGTCAATCAATATTTTTTTATTAGTTCATTTTTAAGCTTAAGATAATTAGAAATGTCAATCATTTGACACTGCAATTTTAAGATGTCAAACTAAATAGCAATGATTGAAAGACTACAAAAACTCTTAGCATTTTTTTTTGTTTTTTATTTGCCTATTTGTAAAATATTGATATACTAAATAAATAAATAAAAGTCTTTTCTATATATAGTCTTTTATCTATCGATTCTTTTCAATCAAAGATAAAAGAATATTGGAGATTTTTTAAAAATCTGGTAACGTTTATATTGTAATGTAATATTACCACATTAAATTTTTTACATAAAGGCAGAAAGAATAATTACGTCATAGAGTACTATATCTACAGCAATATTTACTGAGGCTATAACCTCGATAATATGCGTATAAAATGCGACAGTAGGGACCTCTACAGGTGTTTTAACCACAAGCTTACGCTATGGAAGAAAAGAGGGGAATCCTTCTTTACTTCAACCTACTTTCTATTTAAATAGGTGAAGCTGAAGCGGTTAGATCTGCGAGCGTGAAGTTATTCAATACTTCACTGATTAAGTCCACATTTCTTATTAAACATTAATACTCGCGAAATCTTTCGATTTACAACGAGTCAATGGAAAGATTTTATATTTAGAAATCTATTACAGTAATTTAAAGTTGTAATTATAAATTTATTAAACGCACATTGATTACGTAGTAATATTTACTGAGGCTATAACCTCGATAATATACGTATAAAATGCGATAGTAGGGACCTCTACAGGTGTTTTAACCACAAGCTTACGCTATGGAAGAAAAGAGGGGAACCAGTAACATTTAATTCTCATCAGCCGTAGTACATCGATGTTTGTCATATTGTAGTGTATACCAAATCACTGATTGACAATTTTTAAAGCTTGAGTGAAAAAGAGTTGAAATTAAGGCTTTAGGGCGGTAATAAAACGGATTTGAAAATTATAATATGAACACATGATGACAAATATCACTTAATATTTTTTGTTAATACATTGCTTTGTAATCAAAAGTAAGTATTGGTAAAATAAACTAGATTATCAAGAATATCTTCAAACCCAATTTAGATTTTTTTTATTTTTCTTGGTTATAACATCATGATGCAATTCATCATATCAAAATATTTTTCGCAGATATTTTGTTTATCCCACACCCAGCCAAGCACCCAAATATTTATATAATATTTATAAAAGTGCTGATAATGTAAATATCTTTGTAACTATTCTTTTTTTTAATTTTATTAACACAAACTAATTAAATAACTTTGATATGAATCTCCGTTTCCAACCAATCAATTTCTTTAAGAATTGTTGTGTGTGTGTGTGCTTGCTTATAGTAATGATTTTATTCTAGTGATATACATAAATTGCTAGAAATGCAAAACCAAAAAAACAATACAATACTAGATTAAATCCAAAATCTTATCAAAATCCTTACACAACCATGGTTTCATTTACTACAAATAGACCTTCTCAAGTGAAAATCAAAGTAAAGGAAAACATATATATACAAACAAACAAACCTTCCCATAATTCATTTCAAACTCCACCTTCCCTTAATATCAAAAGAAGTCTTCATAAGATTGATAGCCTCAGAATCAAAGAGTTTTATCATCAAAGTCTCCTTTATTCTTCTTTTTAACTCATTCTTTTCATAAAAAATAACCAAAGCATTGTCAAACAATATTCTATGACTTGTATTCAATTCATGAATATATAAAGCTGAGTTAAGATGCCTATGTTTAACTCTACTTATATGAACCTTAACCCTTTCATTAAGGCTAAATTTACTCTGACCTACATAAAATTTACCACAACTACATGGAATTTTATAAACAATACCAGGAATAGACCTACTATCAATAGACTGTTTTGAACCATTAAGTAATGAATTCAAATCAGAACCTTTCTTCCATGCAACTTTCATTCCACCTAACAAATGACTATTCCTATAAACCAAATTATATATTGAAGCTTTAAAAGGTAAAGACATATAATCATTATCCTTACCAACAAAATTCTTATCATCCAAATCATGACTATAAACATTATTATTAAATACCACTTTTTTAATAAAATCATGACTATAACCCAATTCTACATATTCAGCAGCAAATTGACTTCTTTGAATATCAGCATTATTTCTACAACAAAAATTCAACAAAGACATTTTTTTATGTATAAAAGGCTGATAACTATCAGGCCTAATCATATTTCTCAAATTTTTAGGTTTTATAAAATGACTACAAAACAAAACATCATTAACCTTCTCAACATTTAAATCTAAAAACTTTAATTTTACAAAATCAAAAACACCCCCCTCAATTGTAAACTTAATACTAGAATCAAAAGCATTCAATCCACATAAAAACTCTTCTAATTTCTCTTTCTGAATAACAAACAAACAATCATCAACATATCTAACAAATAATTTAATAGAACATGAAAACAGATTAATAACACTACACTCCAAATAATCAATATAGACAGCACACATCAATGGAGAAATAACATAACCAATAACCCAACCTTCTCTAATCTTATAAAACACATCATTAGACATAAAATACATTGAATCCTCTAACAGCAAAAGCAAATCATGAAAAACCTTAATCCTATCTGCAGAAAAACATTCCAATTTTTTTTAAAATTGAAAGAAAAACATCAATACTATTTAATATATTAAACAATTGGTACATATTTTCAATGTCTAAACTACCCAAAACACAATCATCATCCAAAACAAAACCATTTATTTTCTTAAAAGCTTCAAAAGAAGAAGAAACACAAAATTGACCCAAATTTTATATAAATCTTAAAATATCTTATAATAAATTTTGATATTTTATCAACAATTCCTCCTATAAAATCAAAAATACATCTCAAAGGAAAATTATCTTTATGAGACTTCAAATTAAAGAAAACCTTTGGAGCCACATAATCACTAGGGTAACAATTTAAATAAGTAGCTCTATCAAAAATCTTTTTATTTTCCATAACTTTCATAATCTTAATTAATTTAGATTTTATTTTTTTACCAGGATCAGAATCTAAAATAGCATATTTTCCATTATTCAATTCTAATAATGGAAAATATGCTATTTTAGATTCTGATCCTGGTAAAAAAATAAAATCTAAATTAATTAAGATTATGAAAGTTATGGAAAATAAAAAGATTTTTGATAGAGCTACTTATTTAAATTGTTACCCTAGTGATTATGTGGCTCCAAAGGTTTTCTTTAATTTGAAGTCTCATAAAGATAATTTTCCTTTGAGATGTATTTTTGATTTTACAGGAGGAATTGTTGATAAAATATCAAAATTTATTATAAGATATTTTAAGATTTATATAAAATTTGGGTCAATTTTGTGTTTCTTCTTCTTTTGAAGCTTTTAAGAAAATAAATGGTTTTGTTTTGGATGATGATTGTGTTTTGGGTAGTTTAGACATTGAAAATATGTACCAATTGTTTAATATATTAAATAGTATTGATGTTTTTCTTTCAATTTTAAAAAAAATTGGAATGTTTTTCTGCAGATAGGATTAAGGTTTTTCATGATTTGCTTTTGCTGTTAGAGGATTCAATGTATTTTATGTCTAATGATGTGTTTTATAAGATTAGAGAAGGTTGGGTTATTGGTTATGTTATTTCTCCATTGATGTGTGCTGTCTATATTGATTATTTGGAGTGTAGTGTTATTAATCTGTTTTCATGTTCTATTAAATTATTTGTTAGATATGTTGATGATTGTTTGTTTGTTATTCAGAAAGAGAAATTAGAAGAGTTTTTATGTGGATTGAATGCTTTTGATTCTAGTATTAAGTTTACAATTGAGGGGGGTGTTTTTGATTTTGTAAAATTAAAGTTTTTAGATTTAAATGTTGAGAAGGTTAATGATGTTTTGTTTTGTAGTCATTTTATAAAACCTAAAAATTTGAGAAATATGATTAGGCCTGATAGTTATCAGTCTTTTATACATAAAAAAATGTCTTTGTTGAATTTTTGTTGTAGGAATAGAAGGCTTAATAATTTTAATAATAATGCTGATATTCAAAGAAGTCAATTTGCTGCTGAATATGTAGAATTGGGTTATAGTCATGATTTTATTAAAAAAGTGGTATTTAATAATAATGTTTATAGTCATGATTTGGATGATAAGAATTTTGTTGGTAAGGATAATGATTATATGTCTTTACCTTTTAAAGCTTCAATATATAATTTGGTTTATAGGAATAGTCATTTGTTAGGTGGAATGAAAGTTGCATGGAAGAAAGGTTCTGATTTGAATTCATTACTTAATGGTTCAAAACAGTCTATTGATAGTAGGTCTATTCCTGGTATTGTTTATAAAATTCCATGTAGTTGTGGTAAATTTTATGTAGGTCAGAGTAAATTTAGCCTTAATGAAAGGGTTAAGGTTCATATAAGTAGAGTTAAACATAGGTATCTTAACTCAGCTTTATATATTCATGAATTGAATACAAGTCATAGAATATTGTTTGACAATGCTTTGGTTATTTTTTATGAAAAGAATGAGTTAAAAAGAAGAATAAAGGAGACTTTGATGATAAAACTCCTTGATTCTGAGGCTATCAATCTTATGAAGACTTCTGTTGATATTAAGGGAAGGTGGAATTTGAAATGAATTATGGGAAGGTTTGTTTGTTTGTATATATATATGTTTTCCTTTACTTTGATTTTTACTTGAGAAGGTCTATTTGTAGTAGATGAAACCATGGTTGTGTAAGGAATTTGGTAAGATTTTGGATTTAATCTAGTATTGTATTGTTTTATGGTTTTGCATTTTTATTTTTACTAGTATAGTGTTAGGCAGTTTTGTTTTTATAAATTGCTAGATATATATATAATATTCATTATAATAATTTATTTATCATTTTAAGCAAGTAATTAAAAAACTAAAAACTATTATTTGAACTAATTAAATAAAAACTTTATAGCAAAGTTAAACTGCCATGAGATTAAACGAATCTCTGGCTAATAAACAAATAACGCAAGGCAGCTGAATTCCAGATAATAATTGAAATATGCAATACAATAAAAGTTCAGTGAGATGATATTCATCAAAGATAATAATAAGTTTGGCCTATGGTAGATATAAGAGAAATAAATCCATCTGACAAAATAGATCTTCCCATTTATTTCATTATTATAGATAAAAAAAATAGACATAAGGACTATAAAAAGGCATACAGGCCTTCATTATAATTTATGTACATCTTTGGGTTTAAAAACAGAAGTATAAGTCTTTGTAATAACACTTACGTATACTGTAACAGAAACTTAATCGAATGATGAATGGTGCCTCTATTAATGACTCAGATATACATATATATTGATATGCAGATAAACACTTCTGGCATATAAACAAATTATTTTAAAAATCAATATGTAAATCATCAGTTTAACAAAGATTAATTAAAACTTATAAATTTTATTAATGGATATTGCTGATAATGATGACCAAACCTTTCATTCGTTGTATATTTGTTTAAATAAGATATCCTGGTTATATTGCCTGATCTTCTACTACCAAACCATCCCTTAGAGAGTCATACTTAATGTTTATCCATAAATATTTATTTATTTTTGTTATAGTGGATTTGAATTATAAATCCTAGTTTGGAGTCCACTTTCTGCTAAGAAAGAATACCTATGGATATAATATACACAATCATCCTGTTCTCTGATAATAATACTATTTTTTCTCTCAGTTCAGAGCTTAACTTTTTAGAATCTATAGAGGATTGTTATGTATGCCTTCAAGATAAGTCTAATGAGAGAAGAATGGCACAGACAAGTAAATAATTTAAAGAACAAAAATAATTTATATCAAATAATCTTGGTTTATGTACTGAAATTATACATAAACATTACTTCTTTATAAATAATATAACAACTAATAAACATAGAAAAGAAATAATACTAAACATTAAATACAAATACAAAAATTAAATAAAAATACATAAAATTTTGAGCTGAAATAAAATATTACTAAGGATTAAATACATGTTTATCAAAAAAATATAGAGTTACTCTATTCTGTTTGTATTCATAAACAAGGAAACAACAATAGCAATAAAAAATACAGCAATTCTTATATACCAAAAATTATAGACATAAAAATATCCTAGTAAAAGTTTTGTAGATAATTGAGGCCTCTTATTTCTAAGTATATGAATTTAAAAAGATCTTACTATGGATTTTTTTTAATAATTCTATAAGCTCAATAGACAGATTGATTAATTCATGTCAATGTCACACAAAATTAGTTCTTGTTGGTTGGTTGATTCAGATTGGAATCTTCTTAAATTTGGTAAGAACATATGAGCTATTTAACTGCTGGATATGGAAAACTATTCTCTCATGGGGAAATAAGATAGATTTCATTTCTTCACCATCTATGGACTCCTTATAAATGTTTTTTTTTCAAAGTTGGTAGAGCTACATTTTCCAGGCTTTGGCTGGCACCCCTTAGTTAGCTTAACATAACATTTTCATTATTTTCCTTATGCAAAATGTTACCATTCTAGTTGAGTTTGAAACAGTATTAAAAAGAATTTTAATAGCAGTATTCTTGGATGATAAATATCGTTCACAAAGTTGTAACTGAAATTTTTCTGTATTTTGATGAGCTGCTTAATTTTATGTGCTAAGGAATGCTGGGGATGTGCACTTTGGTTCTCCACAGACGTTTTTCTTCTCCTCTTCTTTATTTTTACATAGCCTTTGTCTGATAACTCTTTTCGTGAAGGTCCATATGATTTATTTCTTATTAATTTAATTTTTCATTGTCCACTAATCCTTGTTTTTTTTTATTTCCTTTTCAGTAATTTTATTAATTACTGTTTTATTTTATTTTTTATTTCCTTTCTAATAATTGTTATTAATTACTGTTGTACTTTTTTTTATTAACTTATATAATTATCTTTAATTACCTGTTATTCTATTAAATTTAACTTTAATTAAATTGTTGAATAGCTTTACCCAATATATTTTATTTCAAATGCAAAATTCATTTTTGACTTTTAAAAATCTTAATTTAAATTATTTAATTTTTACCTTATACTTTTTTGTATAGTCATATTTCCTTTGATCTTAGAGACTATAAATTATTTGTTTACAACTCACCCCTAGACCAATATTAATTGAAAAGAGAACTACAAGCGATTTTTCACAACTAAGCACACTATTTTTAATATATGCGTAGTTTTACAAATTTTTCACTGTCAAAATCATTTTTTATAAATAAAGTATGACACTAACTTTGTCTTTATTCAAATTATATAATCATTTAATTATTGATCATCAATCTAGAGAATCAAATGTTTTATTTATTTTTACATTGTTATATTTTTAAATGCTTGTCTATCTTTTGATTTAAGTTTAATTAATTGAGGTTACTTATAACAATATGACAATGCCAGAGCTATCTAAGTTTGTATTATTACATTTAAACCACTAAGCATCACAAGATCTCCATTTCTAATGCTAGCACATCTGTTATTAACAAAAGCAAAACTCTCCATATAGTAGTGCCACCCAGTGCCAAACAGGCCCCTGGCTTCCATTAATTACTCTGGTTGGCACTGGGTGGCACTACTGTATGGAGTTTTGCCTTTGTTAATAACAGATGTGCTAGCATTAGAAATGGTGATCATGTGATTAGTCTGGGGATATTGGATGAGTAGGCACTAGATGGTGATTTTATGCACAGGCCTCTGACTTCCATTGATTACTCTGGTTGGCACTGGGTGGCACTACTGTATGGAGGGTTTTGCCTTTGTTAATAACAGATGTGCTAGCATTAGAAATGGTGATCATGTGATGCTTAGTGGTTTAACACCAATACTGCTTAATAGGATAGTGGTAGCTATGGTTGTTAAAGAGCCGAAGACACCAAAATGTATGGGTACTGAACTGAGTTCAGATCCATATGACTATATAAGCTATTGAGTTTAGATTGAAAATATTATTGTGTTTTCAATTTTATTCTCATAGTTTTGTTGTTAAGTAGAGATAAAAGGTGGCTGCTGGAGGTTTGCATTAGATCCTAAGATCTAGGTCAGTGCTCTCAGATCCAAAGCTCCTCACTGATGAAAGCCACAAGCCAGAAACTTGTCTGGGGATATTGGATGAGTAGGCACTAGATGGGGATTTTATGCACAGGCCTCTGGATTCCAAATCAAATTACTGTGATTGGCACTGAGTGGCACTACTGTATGGAGAGTTTTGCCTTTATTATTACATTTATTATATAATGTAAATAGTTAATCATCATTTATTAGTGATATATCAAATGTGAATAATATAATCACTATCTTGAGTATAAATTATTTAATATGTGTTGAACATTAGAATCAGAATTAGTAAAAGAAAATGAATTATTTTTTTCAGTGATTCGATCATAATTTTCAACCATTATCAATCCACTGCAGGATGAAAATCTTTCCAAGTTTAATTGAGTTTTTCTGATTGTAGCCTTTTTTTCTAAATCATACCAAACAACTTCCTTATTTCTTTCATTCATCTCCATATGATTTCTTTATATGTTTTTTACAATATCTTGAGATAAAACTTCAATTATACATCTATTATCATTTCTACTAGTTCAGTCCAACTCTATTTTAGTCTTTTAATTTTTTTTAATGATATCAATGATACTTGATTGTTTTTTCATCCATATATTTTATTTTTTATCACTTCTTGACATAATTCCATACATTATTGAATGGTTTGAAATCTCTATATGGATCTTCTGTTAAGATTTATTGTTTTCTTTATTCAGAGTATTATACACAATTATTGTATTGTTGCATTATATTGTATTTAATGAAATTTAAACTACTACATTTTTTTTTCTTTTTTAATTTAATGATTTAATTTCTTCAGTAGAAATTTTGTGTCTATATTTATATAAATCTTATTAAAACAATAAAATAACTTTTAATTCATAACCACTACTGAATATCTGTATTATAATCTTTAGACAAATGATTAGATTCCATTATATTAGCAATGATTCAGTGCACAATGTGGTTTTGTATTGCATTCTTTTGCAGTATCTATAATTAATCTTAGCAATATTATTCATTGGTAAGTATAATTAAAGATTCTATATTGACATTATAATTTATTATTCAGATTAAAGTATAACTAGATCTAAAAATCTCTTTTTTGTAAATCAGTATCTGGGCATTAATTTAAAATAAACAATTATTCTATATTATTTAAATACGCTTCAACAATAATTTAAATATTCAAATACTGAAAGAGTGGATTTACTCCATTAACTTGTCAAATTGTTATAAATTTGAAAACTTTCTACATATTTTATTAAATGGAATTTATCCACTACTTTGAATACTTTTTAGCAAAAATCTTTTATTGTACCTATATGCATACACACTGTTACATTTTGATCACCCTGCAGTTTTCTTCAAAGCTGTGATATAATGAGCAACATAAAATAAATTATATAACTATATAAATAATATCATAAAAATGTAAACAATAAAATTAATAAAATAATAATAATAAATAAAAAAAAACAATAAACAATAACATAAAATATAACAAAATATAATAAAATTGAAATAAATATAATCTAACCCAAATAAAATGATCCAGTTAATATAAAATAAAATATAAATATAAAATAAGTCTAAATTATACATATTATATGTTGCTTTTTTATTGTTTTTTTAATTTATTTTTTATTATTTTATTAATTTTATTGTTTACATTTTTATGGTATTATTTATATAGTTATATATTTTATGTTATATTTCTCTTTTTTTTTTTTTTTTTTTTTTTTTTTTTTCTTTTTTTTTTTTTTTTTTTTTTTTTTTTTTTTTTTGTTTTATTTTAAAAAAGGTAAGGTTAAATTTTTTTTTATGTTGTTCATTATATCATAGCTCTGAAGAAGACTGCAGGACAGTTGAAATATAAGATTGTGCATGCATATGAGTACAATAAATGGCTTTTGCTAAAAAGTGTTCAAAGTAGTATATAAATTGCATTTATATAACATATTATTATAGCAAAATAAAGAAAGTAGTGAATTTGGTAATATTGTATTAAACTGTGTCCAAATTATTAGAAAATAAATAGAATCTCTTGTACTGGATGTTTTATGGCTGCAGTTCAGAGGAGGACTCAGTAGCTATAAATCTATGTCAATCTGTCACTTCCAATATTTGATAATGTATGACTTTCTGATCAACAAACATATTAGAATTATTCAGAATATAGTGGATCTCCATGAGGGTTTAAAGCTGTATATTTTTTATTTATATTTAAAATGTTGCAGTATGAAGTTTTGCAATTTTTTAAATGTCTTGCAAACAGACAGGACTTTTAATTAAATATCACAAAACTCATCATTATTTGAAGAGATTCACTTCTCTGAAAAAAATCAAACTCTTGCAGTCTTTAAGAAATCCTCAAGGTAGCAATGGGAATATAAATATGTAATCAAAGATATGCAGTCAAAATGATTTAGAGTAAGAACAAACTCCTAAATCCCCCAAAACAAATATCTAATTAATATTAAGTTATCTGAAGGCAAGTTTACAGTTTAGACTATGATGTAAGTGATAGTCGATTGCCTTTGCTTGACATTTCTTTAAAACACTATTATAGGATTATATCCAGTCCATAACTTTTGATCAACATTAAAAAAGTATTAGCTTATGCAGTATTAAAAGAATTTACTTCTGCAATTGATGGATTAAATTACAAATATTTACTACATTTAGACACATACATGAAAAAGTTATCTAAAGGATTTATCTTAAATTGATTTTAAATAGCTGTATTTTTTGCGATTTCTTCATCTTATTATATTTCAACAAATTCTTTGTTGCCATAGAAAAACTATTTATCTAAATATAGGTTAGACGTTTATTGACTACTGTTTAAATGTTACTATTATCACGACCTTATAAAACAGCTTTTACAATTATTTTCTATTTTAAATGGTATAAACAATAAATAAAATCTAAATATAAAAGTTCTTGTTTTGCAGAGGAAAAAAACTACACACACAATCCATTTCATTAAAAAAAAAAAGCATAATATTGATCGTTAAATGTTAATCAATAGATCAAAATACTGCTTAACTTAATAATTACAAAAAACAAAAATCTAATGGATATTTAAAATATACTTCAAAGAGGAAGCATTGAATCTGATTAATTTGCTATTAATGTTGTATTCTTAAGGTCAATCAAACATTTTTTAAAATATATTTTTCCATCATTACATATATATGGTTTTAGTCTTTTTCTTTCTTATATAATAATTGTTTTTAGTTTTTTAAAAACCTGTGAAGTAGGTAGAAATAAAACAAAATAATCTTTAAATAATTACTGCAGTTTAAAGATGTCTCCATTAAATCTCCAGAGAGAAACAATTGATAGAAGTCATTGCTTATCAGCTTTCTAATTGCTGGCTAATGATGGTTTAAACATTTTTTTCATTCATGTTTTAACCTCGATCTAAAAATCCCTGGATATCTATTTACCAACCAATATTGAATATTATGTAAATTGCTAAAGGCAAACTACATGGAAAAAAATTGCAAGCCTTATTAGATTAGAAAAAACCAATCAATTTACAACTTGGGGCTCAAATTCAGATTTTGGACATAACTGGCATTATAATGGTCAACTTATATATGTTTCATATTATTTACATTTATTTAATCGACTCAGGCGCCACCTGACATTAAACATCAGGAAGTAGACCGGCTCATATATATTTAAATAAGCTTTGAAAACATTTTCTTTAATATGATGATGATGATGACCACTACACAGGTACTACATTCCCGGTGAAATGGACGATATTATATATAAAAAAGTTCACACACTATTTAAACCAGGGTCCTCAACTCTATGCCCGCGGGCACCATTCCACCCGCAGACCAATTTACGTGTGCCCGCCGCTATCCGAACACTTTAAAAAATTATTTATCTGATACAAATAAATTTAATTTTTAAGATTTCTTATAAATTATTGTATTATATTGTAATCAAATTATAGGTCATACTATACTTTTACAGCGTAAAAGAGTCTATCATTAACAATATCCAACTATAAATTTACATTGAAAAAATAAATGGTGCCCGCCACCTGGCCGGTATTATAGAATGTGCTCTTAAGTGCAAAAGGTTGGGGACCGCTGATTTAAACCAATAAAAAAACAATAGTTCAAATATAATTTTTTTTTTTTTTCAATAAAGCCATTTCTCCAATTTCTTTTTCCTCTTTTTTTTTTAGTTCAAACATACGGTGAAAAACAATAATTATTTATAAAGTGTCCAAGATTTATTTTGATTAATTTAATAACCTTAATCTTTCAATTAAACCTTATAATACAATTTTTTTTATAATCTGAACTCATAAATTTAAAATATTTTAAACAAACTTATTACAGTATTTAATATTATTTTACAACATAACATTTAATATATAGGGGTTTGAATTCAGACTTTCCCACGACCTTCAACCATCCATGCTATCTTATATCACTGATACACTTAATCACACACATGTCGAAAAGATAAATAATCACCAATATTCGTATTTTGTGCTAAACCAGCACTCGTCAGTTGGTCCAGATTATCATCTCTACACATATATACAATCAAAACTCAGCTTATATTAAGATAGCCAATCTTCATATTTTAATGGACAGGCTTCAAACTACTCCAACCCACAACTCTTCAGCCTTCCATTTCATTGAAAATCTGATGATGGAACGTTCAAAGCACATCTTAGTGCCAACCTTCTCATTCTACCCATGTTGACCACAAATCACTCTGATCCCTCATGTACAGAACATAATCCATTTACATACATATATCATTATTACATCTAATACCTTTTTTTTTTTAAACTTTTGAACTGCTTTATTTAGCAATCCTATGATTCTGAACCAACCAACCCTCATGGTTAACAGTACAATGAATAAGACCTTGTTTATTTTACCATATATATATATATATATTGTATTGAAGAAGTCAAAATAATTAATTAAAATAAGAATTACTGGAGTAAATGTTGCTAATTAATCAGAAATCATACTTTATGTAAATGATATTTAAACATTAAAAATAACATACTAAAAATTCATTCTCGTATTTGAGTTTTTTTTAGGGTAGTAGTTTTCAACCTCAGAACATGATCAAAATCAAAACTATACATATATGTGCATGTAGATTGTAAAGAAATGGGGTTTAAATCAGAGATCATTTATTATAAAAATCAAGTAATCTTTATCGTTCATCATTACCAAATATCATGTTACATCTACTAAAAGACATACTACCACTGCTTTTAATACAATGTTTGATGAGAAAGCTTGCTTCTTATTGATACTTTTAGTCTAGGTGTCAAGACAGGTGACCTTACATATAAGGCCAATATAAGTTCATAATAAAAAAAAATGATGCTATATATGAAAGAAAAATAATTTTGTACGACTCCTAGACAAATAAATAATAAAAATGTAAACACAATAGTGAATGTAGTTATGAAAAATACAATTAAAGAAGGGAAGATGGGAGAGTGCTTTTTAGATGCCTAACCATGAAAATGTAAAGTGTATTTCTCTAAAATCAAATCAAGTATGTTCTTCCTGAATGAAAATTAAGATATTGCTTATTAACATTCTTCTCCCCCTAATAAGCAAAGTCAAACATATTTAGTGATATGAGTGCTTAAGCATATATCTTAGCAGTCTAATGCCATTACCTTTTACTTGCAAAATATTTAATACTATTATATATTGAATGATAATTATTATATTATTTTTCTTCAGGTACCAGCAATGTTAAACCTTTTTTCTGTTTACAAGTTAACAATGATTCACTCAATCAATAAATATATAATCTAATAATATAAGGAAAATACAAACTATGAAAATTCAAAAAGCATTCTTAAAAATCACTTTTCAAAAAGAGGTTTTCTTGATAGGCAATTAATTAAACTTTTTAAATAGACATAAAAACATGGTGAAAATAATTCCTTAGTTACAACTTCCAGGGACAGAATTTACATAACGATTCACAGTATTGTACCGGTCGAAAAACCAACCACAACAACCTGACTAAACTCAAAGTCAGATTCAAACTGAGTCGAACCAAACTGAATTCAAACCCAACTCATGAGCTCAGATCAAATCAATGGATGACATAAGTTGACGGTATATGACTATGTATGTGCCAAGGAACTAGCTCAATGGATGATGATGATTAATGAGACTCCTGATCTGACTCTAACAAAGTATAATAAAATAACTAAGGATATTTCTAAGTCAATTCATATATGTATATGTTCGGGTTGCCAATACAGACAGCAAGCATTAATATTAAAATAACTATTGAATAAAGAGAGTTAAAAAACCAAATGTGTTAATAAAATGTTTAATAATAATTATAATTTTGATCAACTTTTAGATTATGATTATATAGATTACCTCTAGTCTTTAAACGGAATTTATAATTACAATAAGAATGGCAGTCCTTATTATATGCCAATAACTATTACACAATATTATAGGATGATTATATATGTCTATACCCCCAACAAGAAAATAAAGGTAGATAAAGGTATTTGGCTTTGGCTGGAATTATTATTCTAATTCTAAATGAAAGAATGTGAGATTTATTTTCACATTCATAAATCAATTCATGA
This sequence comes from Epiperipatus broadwayi, assembly GCA_028023455.1. Lineage (NCBI taxonomy): Eukaryota > Metazoa > Onychophora > Udeonychophora > Euonychophora > Peripatidae > Epiperipatus > Epiperipatus broadwayi. The sequence continues at coordinate 84,194 of JAQFVV010006610.1, forward strand.
AGAGCAAGATAAGTATTTAGGGCATAACTTTACTATTTAACAGGAAACTTATTTAATTAGAAATGAATAAGAATTTGTTCAACTTTAATGAAATCGCTTCATCATGATTTACAAGCATGAGAGTGGGACTTTATTTGAGCTGAGAAGTAAACCGTACTGATGTCTTATGAGCTATAAAAATGAGCTATAAAAATGAATTTAAGTAGGAGGGCGGCTTGTGTTTTACAAGTCTTTATGCCCTATCAAGGAGATGTGGAACACAGGGAAAGCCAGGTCAGGTCGTAGCCTTGAACCTTTGGTGTTCCAAATATAAAAACGAGCAAGTGAGGAAGTGTTTTCTTCCTATGGAATTAAAGTAATAATAATAATATCACCGAGGACAAACCTACGAAGCAGGAGATGGCTCGCGCCAGTAATGTTCAGTAAGTGATGACTTGATAATCATCAAGTGTAATTAATAAAACCCATTTTATATAATGAATGCTCTACGTGATGACCTGATCGTGGAATTAAAGTCAAACGAGCTTTTAACTAAAATTATTTAACACAATTATAAAATTATATTAATTATGCCGTAAACATCATGCCCTCACTGAATTTAATAGAAAGTATAAAATTTGAATTAGAATATATTGACATTAATTTCTTTTATTGACCCTTTTTCAAAAAAAAAAACATTTTAAGATTATGAATAAATAAATATTTATAAACTAGATAAAAGAGCCAGGGACATAGGTTTGAAACTGAGCTAATAATTTATTATTAGCCATTAGTAAAATAGTAAACATTTAATAAATTCTTTCGACTCGATGATTAATAGAATGGTATTAATCTAGTTCTAATGGGCGAGAATTACTATAAGACTTAATATTATATGACTAGCATAAGGCAAATGACACAAAAGGGATTATCATCGAGTCGAAGGATCATTGGCATATAATAAAAATAAATATTAATAATTATTTAATAAATATATAGTAAGGTTAGATAAACAAACCGCCATCGTGAGAAAGAGAAATTTAACAAAGTATTAATTTTAAAGACTAGAGATTAAGAGAATTACTACATAACTTAAGATAGCATAAACAAAAAGCAAATTTTACAGTAGATAGCTTAAAAGGTGGTATAAAATAAAGTTCAGAAACTGGCCAGAAAGTTGCGGTTCTTTCAAGAAAGATATTACCATTTCTTCATGGTTGGTTCCTTAGATTACACACAGCAGAGTCCAGTTGGATGAAACGTAGGCACACATTTTATAAATTACTTGAACGACATGTTGATTGATTCTTTCATGATTTTTGGGCAACACAATTGGTCTGGAAAAGGTTTAGTTTAGCAGCCACATTGAAGATCTTCTGGGACTTCAGGCACAGTAGTCAGACTCCCGAAGTTTAGCCCCTCACCATGATGGAGACACTTGAAATTCATAATTTAAGACGCACTAGATTTTAGTAGCACTTCTTTTAAATACAAATATGGCTTCGCCCTCTCTAAACTTTTCCGGGCTATTTATACTGTCCTCTGCTTTCCCGCCTATTTTAGATGCCTTCAGGCTAATGCTTTTTGATTATCAATATTACAAATTTTGCTAATTGATTTTAGATACATTCCTTCGATAAGGCTTTCAAACTCATTAACTTTGAATTCATTTTCTAATTATAAAATGAATTTATAAATCTAAAAAATGATTTTAATTAGGAACCGTCCTTACATTTTAAATTATTATCTTTTTGCTAATTAATAAAACTTTCCCCATTGTCTTTGGAAAAGGACAATCTGAAAGCTTATCGAAAGAATGTAGCTTTTAATCACTAAAATTTGAACAAACTGTTTAAAAGTAAAATAAAACATTCCCAATGCGATGAAACTTTGTACCGAATATATATATTTAAATATTTATAAATATATACGCACAATCCACACAGTTATAATATATATAAATTCATGAATAATTTTATCATGAATTTATTAATGATATTTACTAGTTTAAATATCAAACTAGTTGGTTTTAACATATTTTTGTATAATACTATTTTTAATGAAGCTAGCATGTATAGAATGTATAAAGCCCCATTGCATCAGAAATTCATGGTTAGTACTAGGGTTTGAAGTGGGCTACATGTGAAATATTATGAAGCTAGGATCGAACTTAGATCCGACTGCTTCAGTATATCTCAATAAAAGAGTGAAATAAAACACAAGGTGTTAATTATATATATATTGAACCGTATTCGAATAATTGTATTCAAAACACCGGCCTCTTAGGCAGAGAAGAACATACTCGGAGAGTATGTATGCCCAAACGATAGCTATAAAGTATATAACTAACGTTACATTTCCAGGACATAAGTTCTTCTCGACTGTTGAGTTCAACACCAAGTTCAAAGCACTTTTTTTGTTTGTGTATAAACACGGGCGCCAGCTGCTTATTCTAAAAGAATAGACAACGCACTTTGAATAGTGGCAACTAACCCAATGCCTAAATCCACGACTAGCTCAGCTGTTTGTAATCACTAATAGATTATACTTAATTAGTGATTAAAAGAATTAATAAAAGAATTTGTTAAAAAGAATTGTAAAAGAATTGATAAAAAGGAATTGATAAAAAGAATTGACCGACAAATAAAGTTTAATTTTAAAGATAATTTATTAACTAACATTTATTTACTAAATTTAAACATTTTATAATTCTAATAAAACACACGCATATTTTAAATTAACATTTCTAAATAGTCTAAATATTCCTATAGATTCAATAACAGAACACTCTAATTTCATTAATAAATATTGGTAGAATGATCACGCACATATTAACTAATGCACACACATAATAATGATAATAAAGGACTACATAGCATTTGAAATTTAATCACACACATATCAATAGTTCATTTATGTATGATATCGAGTTCATATAATTAGACTCTTGGAGGATTCGCACGAATTAATGAAATGCAATGGCTATTACAGTATAAACGAAAATAAGCAAATGTTTTACCTAGGATTTTGAATGTTGACGTAGAATTTTGTTCTTTGGAGGCTGCTTTCGGTGAGGATATTTCCATTATAAATGCTTACCAGCCGGCTGGGACGTTTCCTTGCTGAGTTTCCTGATTTTCACGATTATTGCTATCGGAGACAAATAGATACTGACGGAGATTTTCTAAGATGTTAAGCTGACATTATTTCATGGGCAGATCTGCTGTTTTCTCGGACATCTGGGCTGGAGGTGAACATGCGTTCCAAAATTTTCTCAGCACTGCATTTTGTTTCTTAGCTGACTCAATTAATTTCCGAACTGCACTCTCTCAATAACTTTGTGAACTGAACTCAGTCAATTAATTTGTGGAACTCACTGTCCGATAAAAAAGGTCTATTTATATCTGCAACGTGTTGTCTTTCTGATATCTCCGGCAAAGATCTGTTGTCAAATTCCTTATCAATTAATCCTTTGATAAACGTGTTTTGAAAGATTGCTTAATTAGTAATAGCCATGCAAAAACTTATTGTTTTATATTAATTAATACCTAATAGCCATTGCCGTGTTTTTTAATGATAATCTTCTTTAACTTTATAATAAGATTTATTCTATTGTTGACAATCGCACATATATACGGTCATATATTAGTTTTAACATCATTTTTCTTTAATTAAACTTGAATGAAAAGAGATTTGTATATTTATATTTTTACGAATACTAATAAAAACTATTTAATTCCTATCTTTTTCCAAAAACAAACCGAATAAACTCTTCAACATTTAATTTTGTTTTCTTTTTACGAAAGATTACTTTAATAATAATTTTAGATAAAAATTATATGTGCTTATATCAATATAGGTACAATATATATATATATATATATATATATATATATATATATATATATATTGTTCATTATTCAAAATAGTGTCTTTATGACTCAATACATCACAGGAATTGAATGTAAAACTATTTTAAACAGTCCTTGAAATTTTTCACCAGAATTGTCTTTGCAGAATTTTGCTATAAGCATTTTGAATATTCTGGATTGAAACATGAATGCTACTTTCACAGTTAACTTTAATTTTGAAAATAGTCAAAAGTCAGAGAGAGCTAAATCAGGAGAATAGGGTAAATGTTTAAGCATATTAATGCTTTTTTGATCACAAAATGAAACACAATCTTGGTGCTATGGGTTGTTTACTTATTATGTAAGAATGATCAAGAATCTTACTGTCAGTATCCAAAGCATTTGCACAAATGTTTGGTCCATAAATAATTCAAAACACTTAAATAGTGATTAATATATACTGTCTCAGGAATGTATATGATGAATAGTACCTTTAGAATTAAAAACAGCAATGCTCTGATTAGTTTTTTTTTTTTTTTTGCATTTGCAAAGTTTTTGGTTTTTTATTTTCTGGTGATCTCCATTCTGCACTCTGATACTTGGTTGGTAGTTTATAGTGAAAACACTATGACTCATTATGCATTATAATATTGAAAACATTACATCTCATCATCCATCGCAAAATTTTCCAAAAATTCTGGATCTATAATTACAGTTTTTTAATGTCTCTGCTGTGTTCCATTATGACATTTTTTTGATCAATTGTCAACTAATAAAGTTTATGGAAGTACTAGTGAATTTCTCAATGAGATTTAAAGACATGGTGATCAGTTTGAATTTTTTTAATTTTTTTATGCATATTTTCTTTATTTCTAATTGTTTTTGATGCATCTGGACATGGTTCATCTTTGGTGTCCTTCCTGCCATCACAAAATTTTGAAAATGTTCTTGTGACTCATAGCCTCATTGCCATATATAGTTTTAATCATTAGAAATGTTTCAACAGCAATTTTGTCCAATTTAAAACAAAATTTAATGTTAACATCATCCATCGTGAGTTTTCTTTAAGATATGAAACACATATTTCATAACTCAGGATCCTGACATGTAAGTGCCTTAAAATTTTGTGAATGGCTACAGACAATTGGGGAGAAAATCAGTCACCCAATAATAAACCTCACACCAATAATAATGATAATGATCTGAGATAATAAAATTTAGATTTAACAGAAAAAAATAAAAAAAAGAACTTATAACTTGCACACACATATTCAAACTTCATATATGTGAAATATAAACATATATTCCAATACAAATGCAAAATATAATCCTAACTATAAATCAAATTATAAATATATTTTATACAAAAAAATATAAAAGAAAATCACTTTCCTTTAATATTGAAGTATAATATTATTCTTTTGATATCATTTCATTTCAAAAACAAACATTATTCACACTCAACAGAAATACATTAGGTTGATCTGTATTCATGGTCTCATTAGACAACCAACAAGTGGTGGATCAGAGTTACAAACAGTGATTGAAAAAAGGAATTATACTTATAAACAAGGAGGTGAGAAGGTTTACATTAAATATAGCAGGATTCACATAAATGCTAACACTCAATTACATTATATTAGACCTGATAAAACACTATTGATTAGCGGAAAACAAATTATAAGAGGGTTATAGAATGAAAATAATACAAGCGTGAATTTGCCTTCTAATAGGTTGTTGAATAAGGTTTCAGATATGTGGAAATGTTTAGGCATCCTGATCATATGGTGGTTTGTTAAACAATAGGCCGAAAAGTAAGTCAACGTGTAAAGTGATCAAAGCAAGACAGGGGCTTGAAAGCTCAGCCAGTTTAAATGAGATCAAGTACATATTGAATCTCAGGGAGACAAAATAAACTTTAAGTTCATATTTGGGGGGGGGGGCATGGCATTTAGAAACAAAATGCACTAGAACTTCACCAAGCTCCAGGTTTGATCTGCAAGCCATGGCATACAAGTTTTCTTGTCTTTGTCTATCGATTTCCACAGTAACCTGAGGAATAGCACATCTCTTTTTGAACAGTACCTGGCATCTAATTTCCCAGATTATGAAGTTAATGTGAGTAGCTAATCAAATAGAGCCAAATGTTTCTTTTTTGATAGCGGGAATTAGGTGAACTTGAGCCGGATCAGGCGTTGTCACTTTTATTTGGGCAATGTTGCGAAGGCGAGCCCACACTTCACATTGACTAAGGATGTGAGTCATTGACTCATCATGCTTTTACATAAGGGGCAGATTGGATCAATTTTTAATCATTTAGTGTTTCCTAACATGTCCAGTGAACTCCAAGAATTCTAACGTAGACAGCTATCACTAAAATATTTATTCTTTTATTTCTCTTTTATCTTCTAAATATTAATTATTAACAAATACTAATAGCATGTTTCTTTTATACTTCATTCAATGTAAACATATGGGTTTTATAAATAATTTTATTTATATATAGAAGTATATATAAGGATTTAAAACAGGATTTAATACAAAATAATGCATTATAAATACTAAGTAAAACAATAAAATATAAATTTAAGATGAATATAATTATAAAGGCAAAGATATATATAATATTTTGCATTATTATAATTTAAATATAAATTACAGCTATTTAATTATAATTATGGTATGACATTTCTATATATGAATATGAATTTAAATATTTTGTAGCTCTGATAAAAACTATTCAGCAGTCAAAACTGTAAAAAAAATATCTATAGAAAATATTTTTGCACTGAAGAAAGAGTAAAAGAAAGAAGTTATTAATTATAAAATATTTATTCCATTAAATACATTTTTATAGTGTTATTCCTGTATTAAAACTGAACTGTGGTTTTAATATAAAATCAGAAGTTGCTTTACATTGGGGTTTTTTTTTGTTCTGTTATTCCTAGTTAATCCAATGTAACCCCTTTTAATTTATGCCTTTTTTTTATTGCAGACTGGTATACAACTAATTTATGCATTTTATTTTACATATGAGACACAGGGCAATTTTTCCTTTTTAAATGAAACCACCAACAATTTATATGCATATTGATGACATTCCTTATTTTTATAATATTATAATGGAGGTTGTTATCCAAATTATGCTACTTGCATATATTAATATCCTATTTTCTTATATGTATAACCATCTTTTATAATGATTTTTTTGAGAATGTTTATTTCCAAGACATTTGCTTTAGAGTTTTAATTTTATATGTAATCACCCACATGATATTCCAAGATGTTAGAGGTCATTTATATGGTATAGGGCCAAATGCATATGGTAAAAGATATGCTGTAATTGAGTCTGCATTTGGGAATATTTAAGTTTAATTTAGTCCATTTTATTAGTGCCTCTAATTTAAAGTTAAGAGTGAAATATATAAATGTGCACATCTTGATATGGCTAACACATAACTAACAAGAAATAGATAACCACTCTCATTATTAGAATCTTCATAGATCACATAAGGTCTTACTGTTGTTAATATTCAAAAGGATAGCCATTGTCAACACATGAAATGTATGCTAACACAAAAAGTAATTTAAGTCTATATATTATAACTGAACTATTAATAAATTTGTTTGTTTGCTAAATCAATCTCTAGCATTTGTTTGTTTTGTCTCTTATTGTTGATTGATGCTTCTATAAAATCTTGTTCTTCATGATGCATTCATGTACCTATTATAATTCTATGTTGCAATGTAGGTGGCTATAGTTTAAGATTATCATCAATAAAGCATTAATATAATATCTCTTGAGAAGACATTTTAGACTACAAATCTAGTGGTACTCTCTGATGTAGGATATTGACTGTACCTTCAAAGGTTGGCTGTCCATTACATAATATATTTTATTCTTTTGGGGACAAGATTACAGAAAAAGATACACTGTAATGTTGAAAAACAATTTTTAGAAGCCATATTATAAGTGCTGCAAATTGAAAATTATTGGCACAAGAAATAATATCAAGAAAATTTGTTGAATGCTGCAAGAGAAAAAATAACATTCTTGGAGGTATGATGATATGATTGAAAAAAAAAAAAGGTTTTGCATAACATATGGAAAAATAAAGAAAAAGTTCTATATAACATATTTGAAGACAGGGAGGACATTTTGTATAATATATTGAAATATATAAAAAAAATATTTTTCTTCACAACATGAAGTCAATAAAGAATAAAAACAGTCATCATTTAGGATCATGATCAGTTTTTGATGTAACAAATAAAACAAAGTCAGCACTCAATGGAATCCAAAATTAGAACAAAATAAGCATTCAATACAAAAATTGTCCATGCTCATTAGAATAATTTAAACAAAATCAGCACTCAATGATACAAACATTGGAACAATATCAGCACTCAGTAGAACAAATAATAGACCTAAGTACTCAGAGAATTAAAGAGAGTATGAAAAAAATGTAGCAAATACCAGAAAAAGATGACAAAATTAAAGATGTTCATGGTAAAGTTTCTAAAAGTGATATTGTTCCCAATAAGAAATTAAAACAAAACATGATGAAAGATAAAAATAATCAACATAAAATTCAAGAGTTTGTAGAGAATGAAAATCTCATAATTGATGGTATCAAGAGTTTGGTATACAAGAATAAAGTTACTAAAAATAGCGTAGGCTTTATTGAAAGATTCAAACAAAACAATGGAGAAAATCATCAAAACATCACATGATCACCACTGTATGGAGAGTTTGTTACTGCTAATAATGAGAAAATCAGAAATAAAAATGGAAGATGAAAAAGATAGATTAGAAAAATCAGATCACAATATTGAAATTAAAAAAGGTAAAATGGTGGAAGATAAACCTACTGAGTTAGAAAAAGAGGAAAATAATGAACTAAAACTGTTATAGGGGTTGGAAAAAATAAAAATACAGAAAGAACAAGTAATAGAAGATGACATAAAAACAAGGGGAGTTAAAAACAGAAAATAAAAAGGATTAAAATTTGAAAATACAAATTAGACATCTAATAAAACAAGTGGATGTGAATCTAATCAACTTTATTGTGCTGATGCTAATTTAAATGCTGACATCATAAACAAAAACTATAGAATATTAAGACTATTTATTGAAGTAGGTGATTGAGAACTTGTGTCTATAAAATAAATCTACTTCTTATCTAATTAAAATCATATTCCTGAATTTGAGGGATGAATGATGATAGCAATATTTTAGAAGAGAAATTAGGAATCAATATGAGCAATAGTTATTTTTCAGAATTTCATCCCATATTTACATTACATTTAAGCTCAGAAACAAAACTTTCAGCATTATTTTTATCCATGGAAATTGAAGTAGAAAAATGTGTCACAGCACAACAAATAGGGGCATCACCCTACAAGACAAGTTTTGCCCAGTTACTTTAAGAATACATATTTATAGTAAGATTATAAAAGCTATCTTAAATAGAAGAGATTATATATAAATGCACCATGAAAATTCTGCCAATAAACTGGAAAAGCATAAAGAAAGTGAAGAGAATGTTAAATTAGGTGATCAGTCATATAACTTATGAACAATATGGGGCAACAATGGTAAAAATGTTTAAATGAAAGAAAAAACAACCAGATAATGTTCAACCCACTGAAAAAACTGATATAAGACCAAAATAGAAAGATAATGTATTAAAAAAGAAATCAGTTCAATAGGTAAAAAATTAATAGAAAATTTTATTTTGTTTTATTAATTCTATTCAAGGCGAAGTTGAAATAAATTGCCAATCTCAATTTATATTTAAGAAAATAAATGTAGTCAGCAATCATGAATTGGATTCAGATTTTTTAAATTAGATTAGATCATATAATTGAAATGAAGTTTCTATATGTTACAGGCACACACATGAATTCGTAAAGATGTGTGTTCAAAAAAAAAAAAAGATAGAATGTTTTTGATTAAATTTTAAAAGACATCCATTTAAATTAAATAAATTTGTTAAAAGTTACATCATAAAAAGGAAATCAAATAATTTTTTTTAAGGAAGAAAAAAAAATATTTTAAAACAAAGTTAAATAAATTATAACTAAATAAATTATAATTACATAAATTTGTTAAAAGTTATATTATAAAAATGAAATCAAATAATTTTCTCTAACAAAGAAAAAAAAATATTTTGAAACAAAGTTGAATAAATTATAACTAAAAAGATCCGATTAATTAAGAAAATTTTGGTATAAAATAGTTCATCACAGTATTAAGATAAATTTCTTTGTTCGAAGTTGTAAAAATATTTTAAAATTTTAATTAGCAACATTTTTTAGAGATTAAGATATGATAAACTAGTTATAATGCTAATCAATATGTTTTTTTTATCTAAATAATTTTGTATAAACATGGTTTTAATTAAAAATAATTACTGACTTATCTTGATATATATATACATTGTAAGGGTGACTTACAACCAACAGCCCACCTGCACTAATCTACACCATACTAAGCCTAATCAAGTAATTATCAAATAACAGTTATCCTTTGTGCAAAAACATCGCGATAAACAATTTTTTTTTTTTTTTTTAAAAAAAAGAAAGATAAAGTCTTAGATTTCTACATTAAAAAAATAAATACACTCACATATATACATAATATGACTAACCACAAGTGTCCTTAACTAACCGATATTATGACAGACAAAGATAAAATATAAAAGATGATGAGCTAATGTCAAGCTTATTGCTAAGCAACCAGGCTTGAAAATGAAAAGATAATTCCAATAAATAATTATCTTAATAATATTACATTGTTGTACATTATGCAACAATAAACAAATACTGCAAGCACAGAAAATGAAAGCTATCATGTGATCCTACCACGATTAAAACAAAACAAAGTTCATATACACCACTTTCATTTTTATAATCGCAAAGTCTGAACAAGAAAGTCAACATCTCGGTAACTTATTTTTAGAACTAAACAAGATGGATGTATATGTTCGATTGTAGAATCCAATTTCAATCACACAAGATTAAAAGGAATTTGTTTCATTCACAAATATAAATTTAAATGTAAATATTCCTAAGTTATAAAAGCAAACTGAATGATTTAAACTGATTATAAAGAACTCCAAGTTTGAATAAAATCATCGCATGAAAAGAAATAAACAATAGCTAGCAATCATCAAGAATAGTTCTTTTTTATTACACCACTTCCCTATGTAGAGAAACAACCCTGTAAAAATTACATATACTAAAGAGGGTATTGCAATGTGGCCTGGCTAAAGGAACTATGCTATAAGTTGGATGCCAGCTCTTCATGCCCATAGAAGCATTATGATATATATATGGAATGCATATTTTATTAAACACTAGTCAAGAACAATGATCTTCAGTGGATCTTCTGCACTTTCTTCCAAAGAAACAAGAGGACAGTGCTAATAATGTACAATCCTGGAATGAGTGTCTACTAAACCTGCAAACAGTACACCACCAAAGTAAATCTATCAACAGGAATAAGAGACTGAACATAATGTATGGTGCTTTCCAGACTCAGGAATTTATTTTATTAATCCAATTGATTTATATTTTCTTTATAATTTGTTATTTATCATCTTATTGTTATTTTTCATTTTTTTCTTTTCATTTTCACATTTGGAAGCTTATGCTTCAGAAAATGGATGAGTTTACTTTAAGAATAAAAGGGGGAAGAATTAGATTGAGTAAATGTTTTATGGTATTAAATAAAATGTACCCCTCCAGTAGCTTAACACCACCAGCCTGAATGTGGGATAAGGTAAGATTTTAATGATGTTCCACATTAAGAGTATACTATAATGACAAAACAGAGTTCTCATTACTAGTTGAGTGTTTTACTAATATTTGTTATATATTTCTTTTTTCTGTGTATCTGACTAACTTTTTGAGTGGATGATCTTTCCTATCAACATCACATAGGGATAGGAGGTCCTGTTCTCCAAGGATTATCATAATCATCATAAATTAGACAGCAAATGCTATAATGCAACTGTAAATATATTAATTATTAAGTCAGATTCTCGATCTTCTGAAATATTTTTTTTATATTATTTTAAACTTTGTAAATAAAGATTGTCAGGCTATGGACTTCTACACAGGATTTGGGATTAGGGTATCCATTATATTTAGTCCTTAACCTTTCAAATTAGTGAGATGACAGAATTTTGACTTTTAACCAATTCACTCCCTGGTGAATTTTGCGTGTAAAATGGTATATTTTATTATATTAAATTTTTGCTAAAAATTTTATGGTAGAAGGTGGGAAATTCAAAATTCCTGCTCTTACAATAGACACAAGCCCCTCCCTGACATGTTCAGCCATTGTCCATTGCCAAGGCTGTAAAACATTCAGTGTTTTATGACATTGTTTAAAGAAAATAGTTCCAATGACCAAAAACATGTTTATTTGCAAATTTATTATGGTTTTAGATTTATTTTTTTAAATAATTTACACTATATTTATTAGATATCAAAAAATATAAATTATTAATAACTTACTTTGACTTGAAATACTTTATTTTCAAAAATATAACATTACATCAGCAATGAATGTAGGCATGGCCTGAAGCAATTTACAAGCTTAGTTTCTATGTAAGCAATCTATTTATACTTACAAGTATGAAAATATGGCAATTTTGCAATAAATATTCAAAAAATTTAAACTTTCATAATTCATTAGATATAAGAGATATAAATAAATATTTGTTTGGATGTTTAAAAATAATAAGAATTAAGAATTATTTTGTTGATTTTATAAAGTGAAAATAATTTTTTTAGAAACAATGATGTCTAAAACCTTTTTTTGTCTACAATCTATTTTTTTTAATATTTACAGACACAAAATGTGAACATTTAAAATTTATTTCAATAGTAATTAAAAATATCTATCAAATGAAGTCAAATTTATTATTTTCAAATAAGTAATAGTCATTTTATCATATATTTTACATTTATGTGTGAGACAAAAACATCAGAAAATGCAGACCTTGAGAGGGTTAAGTGATAGAAAGTCATCATTGACTCATACAATTATATATGTTAATATTGTTAATTAGATTTGTTATTTAATAAATGTTGTTAAGTTATTTCAATCAATATGATCTCTGCCTTGTCATCATCATTATACATTCACACAACTATATACATATATGCTAAACATTAATATCAACCCAACTTTTATATGTATACTGATATTAAGAATATTCTGGGAGAGTGTGTTAATTGATTCTCACTTATATAGAGGTGCAGTAGTTGTTAAACTGAGTAAGCCCATCCCTGAAGAGAGCTGAGTGTGAATTCTCCCTGAGTTCAAATACTGAGGCATAATGGAGCCAGAAAGGGGGGTGAGCTGTGCATGAACTAGTCCAAATTACATCTAGATTTAATAAGTAAACATTGAGCTAGCCCATTGAAGGTAGATGTGATCATTGGCTAAGCATTTCATCATGCCATCACCAGCATCCTATCCAAAAAACCCAAGTTTGACCATAATTGCACCCCCTTTCTTGTGACAACAACCGGCCCATTACAATATATATATATTATAATGATCCAGAATAAGGAAGACTTAACGTAATTTGCACTACAAGGGTGCCATCTAGGCATTTGAACCTAGAAAAATTTATGTAGTAGGCAGATATGTAAGTTTAAAAAAAATTATATTGGTTGATTCCGGTCATTAGCCCATTGTCACTAGCTCAGTGGAATAGCAGAGATTTATATTTTATAATAAATTCTTATCTAAGATACATTTCAATATTTAAAAAGGAATAAAATAAGCCACTGTCAGAAATTAACACACAAACATTTATTTACGCATATATATATAAAATTTAGCATTATTTTAGAATAACTTTTATTTTGGATTTTAACTTGATTTTAGAATTTAAATTTACATTTTAATTTTTATAATATTATAAGTTTACATTTTAATTTTTATAAGTTCGCACAGATGGATTTATAAAAGTTTGTTTTATAAATGTTGAGCATAAATTGGTTACACAGATTACATGGTCAAAAACATTTCAAAATAAACATAAACGATCAAAATATAAAGTCATTGATGGAAATGCAGAGGGAAATTTATAAGAAACCCAATGGCATTCATCATAAGATGCTGCATAGACACCAATAACTTAAAAGACATCCGAAATAAATACATCTTAGATACTCACTGTAAGGTATCAGTATTTATCGAATGTCTATATATTTTGATCAACTATGAAAACAAAAACACAATTAACCGATAACGAATCCATGCAAGTGTCTATACCCAACTTAAATTTAATGCATTTTTATTTAGAGTGTCGAGTATGAATAGACTACATAGATTTGCATTTGAAAAGAAAATATTTTATCCCTTATTTAATCTTAGGACCAAAAGTTCACAGTTAAACCAACGTCAATCCATCTGATATATCGATGTGTTCAATGTAATACGAAATATGACAGCACAATTAGGTTAAGAGTAGAAATTGCCTTTTGTCAGCTAGGAATACTACATCTATCTGACGATAAGAGCAATAAAAAAAATCCATAGAAAAGAACTGCAGTCTCCGTCTTATAATTTTTTCCATAGACAAGATGAGTGTGTGTGGCGTATAAAGTGATTCTGCCCGTAGTGAATCTCGAACTACATCTACTAATTACACCAATATATCCAATCCATTGACCCAATTTAACTACGAAACAAATAACCTAAGATTACCCTCCCCTAATATAACTTTACGAATCTATATAGCCATTCATGCCTGACTTAAGTTTAACATTTAGATAACTAGTTTAACGAAAATCAGAAATCATAATAAAACTTAAAGAACAAATAAATAAATAAATGGAAATGATTTTACAAAAGAAATACATTAAATAAAATTACTTATTAATAAATTAAGTTGGTCAGATAGGATTCTATTTCTATAAATTAAATATTGGGGAAAAGTTTATATTTTAGAGTTCTTAGTGTTTTCAAATGTTCATTAATTATATCTTTCTTACTGTTTTGAAAAATGTCCGTAGTCTCTGATTTCTTGTAATGGAAGGTGTTGATTCCCACGAAGTCATAAGGAGATCGGTGTGCAGTTAACTGTTGGTCCTTTATGGTTGATGGTATTCTTCTGGGCTTTGATGTCCTGTGGTCCACAATATTGGAAAACGATGTTTTATTTTTTTGAACAACTGAAGGAATTGAAAGTGCATCTTTCAATCCCTTCTACTCCAACCCTCTCCAACTTAACACATATATGTCCTCTCTTAATAATAATTATTCACTAACTATTTTATTTCCAAACTTTTCTTTTATATGTAACTTTAGGATCCAATGGACATTACGTCATCAATGATGATGATCCTTCCATTGAGGTCCGATGGATTTTTTTCATTGGCCATTAGTTTCTATTGTTTTCCTATCTGACCATTGCTTATACATTTAAATGCCCAAGGGCTAGTTCATTTGGACTAATTAAAATAATCATTTCCATTTTTTTCAATAACATTAATTAATTTGTTTTGTACAAACTTAGATATATTTTTATCTTTAAATCTTTACTAACAATTTAATTTTAAAATACTTTTTCTTTTTTTTTAATAAAGTTTCTTTTTTTTAATTTCTCATCTGTGCGATTCTATACATATATGAGTTTAGTATAGAATTTTAATTTTCAATTTTTAATTCTTAAAAAGGAAGTTTTATTTGCGAACTTTTATTTTTTCATGTTTAATAATAAAATAAATAATGTAACATCGTATGTGCCCATTACAATATATATATATATATATGTTTATCAAGAAGAGGAACAGTATAATTAGTTATCCCTAAAGTTAATTTTTGTCTTTTCTTTGCTCTTTCTATTTACCATTCACCAAAATCACGATTGTTGTTATCATAT
This sequence comes from Epiperipatus broadwayi, assembly GCA_028023455.1. Taxonomy (NCBI): domain Eukaryota; kingdom Metazoa; phylum Onychophora; class Udeonychophora; order Euonychophora; family Peripatidae; genus Epiperipatus; species Epiperipatus broadwayi. Next base: position 99,936 of record JAQFVV010006610.1, read on the forward strand.
ATTTCAAGAAACCTCTTCAAGTATCTGAAGCAACCATTCTGCATTGCTAAAGTCAGCCCTGAGTATGGATCCCAGTATCCAATATTCAACTTTATTCGATAAACTAGCTCCAAAATCATGCCAAACAGCTACACATATATAACATTGCAGCTACAATGATCAATCTTAACAGTGAAAGTTATCCAAGTTTAATATAATCTCTACCCTGACACATGAAAACCCAAATGTGATTAAATATTTAGAAAACTTTCAACAGTATTTCACTATTGAATGACATCATTTCAAAAGTTAAACTATATGGAAATTTAATTCTAGCTTCATACAGTAAAATTGACTCTTCATGGAAGTCTATGGACTTAGAGTAACAATTTTATTTAGTTTATGAACAATAATGATTTAATAAGCTTAAAGAGACTTTAGTTACCACAATCCATTAATTCTTATGTATATTAATTAATTTGTAATTTAATTTATGCATTTTGTATATTTATTTTATTGCATTTCTTTTCCAATATAAACTTTTTGCATTTTATTTTTACTTTAAAATACTTACTTTGGTTTTAGTGTAAAACTAGACATATATACAAGGTATGCCTCTGAATATTTAAGAGTAATAAAATGTATATGCTATTAAACAGTAACGAGGAGAAAGTCATAGGGAATTCAGTTATTAAGTAACAAAGGTAGTTTTAAATCTTAAATCAATTTTTCTAATGAATTAATTTGCTTTTAAAGAATATAAAAAAATATTTAGTTTTTAGTAGTTAAGATTTAATGTTTACAAAATTTATATTTCTAATATCATTCAAATAATGTATTTACAAATTAATGTAAATACAGATGTGTGACTGATGCCCATGTACACATATACATATATGTAGTTTAGTAGGCTAATTTTATTTTACTTAGAATTTTTAAGTGTGTAACATATACATGTGTGAAATTAAAAATTAGAGTATATATGTCTTTATTTATATATAGACCCTGTAGATATTTTATTCACCACCTTTAAATTTTACTTCCCAATTATCTATAATTTTCACGCTTCAGTTTGATTTTATATGTAATCACTCATAAATGAATTTGATTTTACTCTGGGTTTAAAGATACCTCTCTCCATAACATATTCTTCCTGCATTTGAGATTTAATTTTATATGTAATCACTCATGTGATGAGTTTAATTTATATTCTGGGTTGTTAGATGTAATTTATATGTTATAAGATCAAATGCTTATTGTATAAGGCTGATGCTGTGATTGACTCTATTGTGAATATTTAAGTTTATTTTAGGTCATTTTATTAATGCCTATTTTTTAAAGTTAAAAGTGAAATATATGAATGCACACATCTTGACATAGTTAACACATATCTAATGAGTCTCAGATAAACACTACCATTATTAGACAATAGTCTTCAGAGATTATACTTAATTAATAATATAAGATTCTATTGTTGATAATATTAAAAGGGATACCCACTCTCAACAAATATGTATGCCAACATAAAAGGATAATTCAAGTTTACATATTATAAGTGAATTGTTAATAACTGTTTTGTTTGTTTGTTTCTTAAGAATCTCTGTTTTCCACAACCTAGAGGCATTAAAGTATTTATAAGAAATGGTTTGTGATCATATAGGTAGCTATAGTTTAAGATCCTCACCAATGAAACATTAATAATGTCTTTTGAAAAGACATTTTAGACTATAAGTTTAATGATGTCCTGGGATTGGATATTGACCATGCCTACAGAAAATGGCTGTTCACTCAATATATATAAAACTATTGTTTGCATATACCTTAAGATTATACCTAAATATTAATATTTTTACCTTAAATCATCTCTTCAGATGATATCTATTTTGTTTCATTCTTTTTTTACTATTCAAAATTTGATAGTTTAAAACAAATTATTTTTGAAATTCACTTAAAATAGAGACAGAAAAGATATTTTTTATTCTAACTTAAGCTTCTTTGATTATTTTTTTTCTTTTTTAAAAACTATATGTCTAAAAATAAATCATATAAAATAACATATATAAATAATTACATTTGCAATCATAAAAAAATATTCCTAGGAAATATTCATGTCAACACATATATAACTACAAAATCAATTTACCAGAAAATTTTCTCTTGAGTAATGGTGAAGCTTCAATTTATGTAGGATTAAATCATGCTTATTTTTACTTTTTATTGTAGTCATCATAAGGAATTTTAAATTGGTCATTTTTTGAGATTCATATTTAGATTTAGGATCCAGTTAGTAAAAATTTGACTTAGACTCCTGCATTTATTGGTTTCTGGCATTTAGAATTTGTAAATAACACTCCTCAGAATATTTGAAAAAATCAAACCTTTTTTTACTCTTCTATATAGAATAAACTGCTATTATACTAAACTTTTATATTCATCATTAAAATGTCAACACAAACAGTATCATTCTCTTTCACAAGCTAGAACTCCACTGAAACTTGTTGCTTATTTAAACTTTATCTATACTTTTAATTAGAATCTCTCTTTGTTTAGGTTTTTCTAAGAATTTTCTTATCAATGGGGATTTATTTGTATTTTAAGTCATTAGTCTAATCATTCCATAAATACATATAAGCTATTTTATTCAGAAGAATTTTTTTTCTGGAAAGATGGCAACATAGAAAAGGATATAAATACATGCCTTTATCATCCATTTAAACAAAGCAAAATACTTTTGGATGAGAAAGCTTATTGTGAATCCCTAGAATTGATCTTGAGGAGATAAACAGAAATGTAAATGTAATCCATTTGAATTCAGTTATCATCATTATTATCTTGTGACTATATGATGGTTAAAATATTTATAGTTATTTTGTAAGACCACCCTCAAGATTATCAGCACATTATATGTATGTATTTAAAATTTCAAACATGAGAACATTAACAAGCAAAAAGTTCTCTGTTTTTTCACTGCTTACAGAAGTGAAGTATTTATATGCTCACATTTCTTAGGGTATGATATTTAAAAAAGATACACAAATTATCATTATTATTAACTATTATACAATAATGAGTAATGTGATTAATAAGTTGAGCAGTATATACTTTATGGATGAAGACATGCTCACTGTAAACTCCAAACTATATGGAGCAAAGAAATAAACAGACTTCGTTATCACATAATAATTAACTTCCTCCTTTTATCCTCTCCTCTCTCTAATCAATTAATCATACAGCCAATGATATCACTGGATTAGTATTCATTTATAAAATATTTACTCTAAATAAACATCAATAAAAACATTTTCTGTTAGAAAAGATACTCTTTAAAAAAGTTGTGATACTGTATTGGATATTTTAAAATGAAATAATATAAAGCAAAACAAAACAAAAATGTGGAAACTGTTTTATGGACAGAAAATAAAACAAGAATAAATGGGATTAGTTTTAGAGAGTGAGAGAGAAAGAGAGTGTGTGACAAAGTAGAAAATTTCTAATGACTGACTGGTGTGTTGTTTAAAAAAAATGCTAGCACAGCTTAAAAAAAAGTATGGATCAAGTTTGATATTATGATAAAGGTTGAAGATATAAGAAAGTTAAACCATACAAAAATTGACAAATACTAAAAGATGAAAATAAATGCAAAAAACATTAAAGATTATAAATATATGTATATATTGAAAATTAAATATAATAATAAAAAATAAAACAATATTGAAGCTGTTGCATTTAATTATGCAGAAAAGTAGAAAAATGATAATGGAGATAGTAAAAAGGAGATTAAAGTTAAATAGCAATGACTACACAAATTTTAACAATAAGAAATGTAGGATAATAAGAACAGAAAATGAATAATTGGAAGATCAGTGGTATAGATATGGATAAAACCAGATATATTGAAAAGATTGATAAAAAAAGTTTCTCTACTATGATTTTGTTTTGTAAATTATATCAGCCATGTTTGAAAGATATCTCATGTGATGTGATGTGATGCACTGTGACTTCTCCTTAAAAGGAGTCAGGAATCTCTCAGCAACTATGCCCAGAGAAACCTGTTAGTCACTTTACCTTCCCTTTCCATTTCCCACTCTAAGTTTTCCCATAATCTGCTCCATCCCATTTCCACAACATAATCTTTGTTAACTCTATGGCATTTATATCTAAATCCCCCTTATCTGTTCCCAAATACAGCATAAAAACCAATAACCCACTTCCTATATAATCACTTTTTCATATTTATTCTTCCATAACTTCATTATTTGTACCCTTTTTGCTTTCAAGCATTTACATTCAATTAACAAATGCCTAATATTTTCTATGCCTTCCTTACACAATTTGCAGACTAAATCACCCATATTTTTCCATTTACATGTATATTCTCTTGTTGCTAAAGATCCCATTCGAGCCTTAAACAATAAACTACTTTCCTTGCTATTATCATAAATTAACTCGCACCCAAGGTTCCGTTTACTTCCATATATATTTAAACTTTTTTTACTCTCCATACTAGTTCTCCATCTCTCCAACTCCCTATTCTTTATTAATGCATCTATTCTTTTATCCCATTCCTTACCACTATAACACTCAACAATCCTCCTAACACAATCATCCCATCTTTTGTACAAGTATACTGATATAAATTCTTTATCCAAATCTTTTGCATGCCACATTACCTTTTTCACCCTTAGAAGACTGTGTAGTGACATACTGAAGAATTAAAATTTCAATTCAGAAGAGAATGTGATGGAAGAGACAAAAATTGTTATAAAAGAAAAAACTATGACTTTGAAAGTGTCAAATGAACTCAGTACTGACCAAAAATTTCTAAGTAATAATTTTAAAGTGAGAAAAAACTTTGTAGACTAGTCCTTTGAGATATAATTAGTTACAACATCGGAGAGAATTAATTCAGCAGCATTTTAATTAGTCTCACAAGATGAAAAATATTGAAGATAAATGTAACCATCCAAAAAAAACAATACTAATAGAAAGAAGCAACATGGAACAATAGTGACACTACCGAAGCTCATAATAGCCAAAAAAAAAAAAAAAAGAGTACAATTAAAGTATACATGTGATGCACAAGCCAAAAAAGAAACTGATCCAATACAAATCTTCAGAATTTTAACTTTAAAAATTATTAGCAGTACCAAATAAATCAAACAGAGAGGACTGATTTAATGACATATTCTAGATGCTACAATATAAAGAATAATTACATTGTAACTCCTACAGTCAGCCTATGGAATTAAAAGAAAGATGTCACTAGTGTTGAATAAGGTAAGCCGGAAAAAAATTACTGCTACGTATAGTACAGAGCTATGAAGATATGAAAGAGGCAACCTTGGAGTGTATATAAAATTTATCTCATGACAGATATTTTCTATGAATGTATTTTAAAGTTTAAAATATGGTTAGTAGCTCTGGATATGAAAGAAAATAAATATTAATTAATATTTAAACAATGTCCAGTGATAGATAGTTTAACTAACCAAATTACCATTATCACTGACAATTAATTCACTTAATATTTTCAATAATAAAGACTTCACAATCATAATAATGACAAAAAAATAACACAGTCTTTGAAAAAAATATGACGATGAAAAAGTGTAATCATTAAATATTTCAAATCATGACTGCAACAATTATTCTAAAAAAAATTAAAACTTAGATAATAGGAAATAGATAACTTGAAACCAAATTATATAGTATTTCAAAGAATTATATAATTGCTTTTGTATTAATTTTTACATAAGTGGCATGTAAACATTTTATCTATACAAATTTAATGAGCCTAATTATTTATATTTAACTTTATATATATAAAATTACAATCAATATTTAGTAAATGATTTATCTTGTCACAAAATCTTTATTATGAAAGTTATCACGTGAAAAGTGTGTGTGTGTTTCCATTAATCTTGAACATTGATTGTCAACATTTTTTAATCTAAGAGCTCTTGTTAAAAGACTCTCTAGACTTCAACGTTGTTCATATTATATGTGTGAGTATATATGTATTAAAGCATAATTATTTTTTTTAATTTAAAATTTACCTTAGAGAATTTTCTGTACTTTATTAGTATAGTTGCGGCTTGCACTTCCACAATAAATGTATTATTTTCACAAGAAATACATTTTGCTTGAATTTTTGCAAAACAATTAAATCATCGTTTCAAAAATTTAAATCTATGCAAAATGAAATTAAAATAAATGCACTTGAAACGATGATTTAATGGTTTTGCAAAAATTTAAGTAAAATGTATTTCTTGTGAAAATGATACATTTATTGTGAAAATGCAAAAGTCCACGGAGTTATACTAATAAAGTACTCTTCTTTATATATGCATTTCTAACGTAATAATGTATGTTTATTATATACAATATAGTTGTATTTATATATGCAACTATACATAACTATCACATACATATAGCATACACATATGTATAATTAAAAATACTGTATATACGCAATAAAATAATTAAATGGCAATATTCTTTAATATTTAATACTTTTAGAAGCTTATGTAAATCTCTTAGTATTATTTTATTAAATGTAATCCATTATCTTGCATTATATCATTGTTCATATATCTTTAGCAAATAAAAAATACCAATTCTGATTGGTTCTTGGGTTCTTAAGAAGACAGCAATTATGGACAATGACATTTAAAAGTTTCAACGTTAATTCACGGAAGTATTATGAAGGCTTGAATCTTTTTAACTTTAAATAATTTTCTAAAGATAAAAATGTCAAAGTATTCATTTTAATATCCTTGTGAATTAACAATTCATCATAAATATGTAATAGAATAATTAAGCATTGATAATTTTAATATTTAATAATTCTAAGAGTCAATGTAAATCTCTTAGCATCATTTTTATTCTATTTAATTCAATTTCTATCACAAAACCATCAGAAATGTTATTACTTTAGTTGAATGATGACATAATATAAGAAAGCTGATTAAATTTAATGAAGATGCTTCTAGATGATTTACATTGATTCCTGGAATTATTGCATATTTAAAATGTTACTGTATAATTATTTTCTTACATATTTATGATGAATTGGAAATTCACAAAAGTATTAAAATAAGTATTTTGAGTTTTTACCTTATAAAGATTGCGTAAGGCTAAAAGACTCAGCTCTTAATAATATCTCTATGAAATAATGTTGAAAATCACAAAAGTTATTATCCAAATTTATAACTTAAGAAGGAATAAGAATTGATATCATTTTCATACATTAAAGTCAGTTGGATGCTAATGTAATATAAAATAATTAATTACATTTAATAAAGACTGCTTTAGAAGCATTATATATTGTACCAGTCTGACCTTTCCACCCTGGTCTTATATACCTGTGACCTACATACGCACCGAGCATAAAGTGAAGTATCTTGCTAAATGAAAAATTGATAATAATTCCCTGAAAATATTGTCAGTTAAATATGAATAAAATATCTCAAAAGAATTATTAGAGGAAGTAGATTCAACCTAAAATTAGGTCAATTGAAGCCTTCCCTGTTAAATTATCCCATAATCGTCCGATTAACTAAACATTGATCACTTTTGGATTTTGCACACCTTTAAGAGCACTGAAATATTCTAATTCAGCCTCTTTCACCCCCCCCCCAATCAAGAAACTTTATTGTTTATTCTCATTTTTCTTTCACGAGAGAGTGTACAAATATAAATGATCGTTATTGTATATAGTAATAAGTTCGGACATAAATGGTGAAACAATCCAATTCCCCGGTAAGGTATCCCTGTTTATCTCATTATATGGCTTATTTATTTTTATCTCAGGTTAATAAATGGGTCAATATTTTGACTAAAATATTCATAGTTCTATGCTAATGAATAAATAATTTATCAAAACTAAGTAAGTGAAATGGCAAACGATTTAAATATGAAATCTATTAGTTCCTTTTTTGTTTTATCCCCTTCCACCAATTACATATAAAAATATATATATATATAATTTAATCCAGTTAATATTTCCAATAATGAAAAATATATTAAGGAGAAGTTGCTTGATTAAACTGAATATTTATTTCCAGAAAACAAATGCACATACATAAAGAAACATATTTTTAAATAATCGCATAATGGGTATGGTCTATAACCCCTTTCCCACTTTAAAGTAGTAAATTAAGAAATCAAGTGTATGTAACAAATATATTCAAAAGGAAATATAATTTGATGGTTTACAGGCATGTCTAATGGCTATTCCTAAGTTTTATAAGTATTAACATAATGGGCACATCAATATGTTCATGCTCAATTATATTTATATATGATAGACATTTACATCTCTAGTTTGGATGCATAAAATGATGCTTAATGAATATGGCCATCAAACACTCAGCATGAGGTGTTACAGTAGTAGTTCAATGATTGGAAAAAAAAAATCCTGCACATGGCAGATTTGGGTCAGACATGCACATAAATACCAACAAATATTATGCATATTACAAAAATTAAATAAAAGGGTTAATATTGATAATACACACATGAGTGAAGATGAATTAATTATTTATATATAAAAGAAACACAGAATTAATATTATAAGAAAATATATATATATACACTCATCTGAACTTCGAAATTCCCTTAAGTTCGATTTCAAAGTGGACCACATGGCTACTCAATAGGGTAAATAGGGCTTTTTTTCACCAATATACGTGTAAGAGTCTTTCTTCCATCAGGGTATGCTGCTTCTCCTATGGCATCTTCAGGTTTCAGGGATGAACTGATGGTGTACTGCTGCTAGAACTCTACTCATGATTTTCTGGTAGAATTTAACAAACATTTGGCTAATAATGGCTTTGCTCCCCTGGAGATCTATAGCTGCAATCAGGCCAGAAATAGTTTTTCTCTATTTCCTTCTTTTTACTTTTAGTGGCTTTGCTAATTTTTATTTAACACTAATAACATATCCGAATGGTTAGTTTTCAAATTTCATTTCTTCTTTCTTTCTGCTCTCTTATTTTCAGCAAGCATATACCATCCAATTATTTAGACAAACTGGAGACAAGTATTATTTTCAGCAAACATCTACCATCTCATTACTTGGACAGGCTGGAGACAAACTATTATTTTTAGCAAACATCTACCATCTCATTACTTGGCTGAACTAGTAACAACTATTATTTTAGTAAACATATATAGTCTTCTTCCTTGGACAAGATGGACACAAATTATTATTTTTAGCAAACATCTACCATTTCATTACTTGGACAGGTTGGAGACAAACTATTATTTTTAGCAAACATATGTCATCCACTTACTTGTACAGGCTGGAGACAAACTTTTCTCTTCTCAGCAAACATATACAGTCCAATTCCTGGGACAAGCAAAAAAAAACTTTTATTTTCAGCAAACATCTATCATCTCCTCACTTGGACGAGCTAGGAACAACTGACCTCAAAACACCCAGTAAGTAGCACATTAAGTCCCCTTATCAGTCTAAATTTCAATACCCCCCCCCCTATGAGCTATTGCATCAGACCATAATTCAATTTTATTTTACGTACATTCTTTTAATTTTTATATCTCAAAGTATACTTTTTTCTAATATTGGAAATTGTATAGTTTCCATCTTGGCTAGTTAAATCATCCATTATGCTTTCACTCTTTAGATAAAATCAGCTTTTTGATTTTCTTTACAAACGATCAACAAGAACAAATTTCTTTTAATACAATACATTTTCTTTCCCCCTTTTTGTTCTTTTCTAAAAGTAAGATTACAATTTACAAAAAAGTTTTTCCATTACAAATCAATATTAATTAAAAAAAAAAATTTCATTATAATAAATACAAGATTTAAATTCTATTCAAACAATTTTTAGAAATAACAAAAAAAATACATTTATATATATGTGTATTGGAACATTACAAGTGATAATATAACTTATATACAAAAAAGCGTTCCACATGTAAACAAATGTTATTACAAGTTTAGTTTTTCTTTTTATATAGTTTTGCTGTGCGAATAAAATTTATTTATACATATAATATATACACTTGTACTGTGGGTGTAAATAGGAATATAGTATAGACCAAAACCATTTATTTATGTACCATATATAAATATTTACAATATGTATCTAAATTACGATTTATTTGATCTGTTAAAATTATACAATTTTAATATAATAAAGATTAACTGTGCTGAATCCTCAGCAACAGCCATTTTGTGCATGGCCATTATACATGGTCTGGCACTAGATATAGATATATATATTACAAAGAAATCAAGTCATATGTCACATGACTTAATTTAACAAGCTTGTATTACAAATGTTATATATAGAGCTCACAAATAAGTTCTTAACAAGGTTTGCAGAATATCCCCAACTCCAGACTGGTTTCTGCTACTGGCTTCCTCAGTGAGGTGCTAGGATATTTAAGCATTAGATTAAAAATACCAGGACATGCCCAGCACTTTATCTAATGGATAACTATTAAGTAGAAAATCTGAAATTTTCAGACATTCATATGTCTTCCAATCCAGCTATCTAACTTAAAGTAACCACAAGAGACTGAATCAAGTTCAATCTAATGCTTGAATATCCTAGCACCTCACTGAGGAAGCCAGTAGCAGAAACTGGTATAGGGTTGGGGATATTCTGCAAAGCTTGTTAAGAGCTTATTTGCAAGCTCTCTCTCTCTCTCTCTCTCTCTCTCTCTCTCTATATATATATATATATATATATATATATATATATATATATATATATATATATATATATATATTCACAAAACAAACTTGAATAGATTGCTAACAATAATCATTTAAATGCATTTGTAAATGATGTCCACTTTTAGTTATATCAATACCCATCTATTTGGTCAGACAATGATGACCATTTTTATTGACCTTTTTTATTATAAAGTAATAAATTAAGCATTGGTACTCAAAAAAGCTGGACCTTTTTATTAACGATGATTTTTTATTTTCTATATTAATTAAGCCAGTTCACAACTTCAAATATTAATTTAGAAAAAAATTCTAAGGATTGTAATGAGGTCATAAATAATTTTATGGCATATTAAATATATAATGCTAATAATATAAACCTATTCATGGAACAATCAAGACTGAATACATTACTAAGATAATTCATAAGCTAGATCATCAAAATACCATTTCAATTCATTTGTAAATAATGCCTGCCTTTTGTTACATCAATACCAATGTATTTTGTCAGACAAAAGATGCTCACTTATTATATGGTAATATATAAAATATATATATACAAAATAGATTGGCACTGATATAACAAAAGTTGAGTGTTATTTACAAATGCATTTAAATGATTCGTTGAGGATTTAACTTATGAATTATCTTAATAGTAATATTAAAGAATTGTTTGTTCTGTAAATAAGTTTATATATAAGCCTATGTTTCAGTTATTACATACTCATTAAAATTATTAGAATTTCAACTAAATTAATGATTGTCACTGTAAGCTCATTTGATTGATATAAAAACAAAAATCACTGCTAATAAAAAAAATGACAGTTTTTCAAGTATCAATGCTTGATTTACTTTATAATAAACAGTAGGTCAGGTAAAAGTGATTATCTTTTGTTTGACAAAATGGATTGGTATTAATAAATAATAAAAGTTGGGCATGATTCTTTAGAAATCTAATTTGTGAATTATTGTAGAAACATATTCAGAGTTGTTTATTGCACGAATAGGTTTATATTCTTAGTGTTATATATTTAATAAGCCATAAAATTATTTATGTACTCATTAAAATAATCCAATATATATATGTATATCATTTTTAAAAAGACAGGTCTTTTAAATCTTATTTTTTATTGTTGTATTTTTTTTTTAAAAGAGACAGGTATTCTGGAATTTAATATCAGAAATTTAAAAAATACATAGAAAAGGAATATATATATATGTATATCATTTTTAAAAAGACAGGTCTTTTAAATTTTATTTTTTATTGTTGTATTTTTTTTTAAAAAGAGACAGGTATTCTGGAATTTAATATCAGAAATTTAAAAAATACATAGAAAAGGTGGTTTATATGACTATACTCAAAGTAACTACACAATATTTTAAACAGTAGTATACATAAAATTTTATTACATAAATTAAAATATACTGTATAGATTAAATAACAAAACATAAATAGAGTAAATGCTATTTATTTAAAAAATATTTAAAATATATGATTAATTTGTGTATTGTGTTTACATATCACATATTTAAGTATTAATTAGATGTCAGATATTAAAGTTTAAAAAACAAAGAATCTCAGCTCCTAGGATGAAATACATATATTAGAGACAACAGCCAATAAACATTTTGAATGTAGTACAATTAGTAAAATATTATTTCATTATACAATTAGTAAAGTAAATTGTAGATTTGATTATATATTATACTATTAATTTTTAAATTTTCTATATTTGTACATTATTAATTATTGTATTTAAGATAAAAGCAGCCTTCAAATAGCCATTTCAGGATGATTTCCCTAAAATCTGTTTACACACTGACAATGAGTGAAAAAAAAAAAACATATTCACTAGACTTTCCGATTACTGTTTGGAAATTAGATGTGATATGTTGGACTATTTCCATCATCTATGAGTGAATGTTGAATGTATAGAAAATTTTAAACTTTATTTAAACTTTCCAAATACAAACAACTTGTTAGTAATAGCACACAAATAGACAACACATGATAGTAACAAGTTGTTTGTATTTGGAAAGTTTAAAATTTTCTATACATTCAACATTCACTCATACATGGGGAAATAGTCCAACATATCACATCTAATAATATATACCATCATTACAAACATCCAGACAAATACTGTTTGGAAATGTTTTAATTTTTATTTCTTGTTTATTCTCTAACTAAAAATGACTAACTGCCTATTAAATATTTAGATTGATAGCTAGATTGGTTATAGGTCATCTAACTAAAAGAATGTCCTAATCATGCTTGGAGCCTGAACAAGTTTTTATTATATACTCAACTTTGGAATCCAGATTATAGATATGATAGACAAAGGTGTTACCCACTCTGCCATCAAGCTCTTTCATTACATATGTTTCTGAGTAAATAACAAGTTATTTCTGTATATATTATTACTATTTACTTTCTACTATTATAGCAACTTAAAACTATTACATACAGTTATATAATGAGTTATATAATTACATTTGTAATACAAGCTTATTAAATTAAATCACATGATATATAACTTGATTTCCTTGCAATTATTTCATACAGTGTACTGTTACTTGGTAACTGAGTATGTGTTGCATAAAATAATTAATATCCACTAAAAATTCACATGTAATAGTTTTAAATTATAAAATGATAAAAAGTAACAATAATAATAACAGAACTTATATAGAAATATCTTTAGTGACTTAATTGTATATCATTACCAATTGACTTTAAGTGGACACAAAAAAATCTATTCTATATCTAATGATATATGGAATGGAAGTAATACCAAATGATGTAGTTTGATAAAAATCCTAGATGTAAATTGTTAATAAGCAATTACAATGACCACTCTTATTTAAAAATACCAAAAAAAAATGTTAAAAATCTGGCAGAAGAGAGGATCTGTAATAAAAAATACAGTTTGCTGAAAAATTATTTATTTAAAAATAAACTTGCTCTTGCACTATTAAATATATATTTAATTAAAACAAAAGAAGTTGCATTTTTTTTTTTTTAAATAAAAAAACAGATTCAGCAGATTCATAAGAAAAATTGCCCGCCAGCAAAATAGGCACATAACCAATCATGAGTGCATAACTCGTAATAAAGCGACGGCTCTCCCTAGTGGGTTAAAAGCTTTGGTAGGACAGTTACAAACAGTAGTTGTCAAAATTTAAAATTACGAGGGGTAACTAGCAAAAATAAAAAAATCGGTACTTTGTTTCTCTTATGAAGAAATGAGGAAAAATTAAAAAATGGCTAATTGTATTGACTCCATGGAAGCTTTTGATCAAGTCCATGCTGAGGGCTGGTCAAGCTATAAAGAACGATTAATATTTTTAACTACAGGCTAAGCAGATCAAGAATCTTGAGATAAAATTAGTCACATTAATTACCATAATCTATTAGATTCTCTAAGTTATGAGATACTCAAGTCTCAATCTACGGCAGAAACATCAGCTGATTTAGATTTTGACATTAACAACTCTCACAGATTGTTTTTCCTCAAAACCTTTGACAAAAATGCAGAGATATTATTTCAACCTCTTCATACAAGAATGGGGGGGGGGGAGCTAGATAGTTTGCAACACAAATTTGATCATTTGGCATTAAAGTGCGAATTCAATGATTTTCTGAATGAAGCAATTAATGATCGTTTTGTAAACAATCACACAATGCTGATGATGCTGGATTTAGATTTTGAAACATCTGAGGCCCAAGTAGTACTAGCAGAATCAATAGCTAGTCAGGCAAACCCATTAAGAAAAATTACTAAGTATGATGTGCAAAAAATCTAGCTCAACATTGGGTCAGTCAGACACTCAGTCAGCTAAGATAATTCACCATCAAATAATCTAAGGCATTCCTATCGATGCAATGAACAAATGTATATACATACAGAATGCCCACACCATTATGCGACATGTACATTTTGCAAGTGGGTCGGACATATAATGCTATGTGTTTGAAATTAAAAAGACAGACAGCTGATATGAAAATGGAAAAATCCACTCCAAAAACAGCAAAGGCAATTATAAGAAAAATAAACAAGTTGCCTGTATAAATTATATTAAAGGTGATCAGTCTAAATTTATACACAGTATTATAATTAATGATATACCAGTTACAATGGAACTGGACACAGGGTCTGCAGGGTCTATTGTTTCAGAAAAGACCTGGGTTATTATTAATAAGAATAATGAATATGAGCTGCACCTAGCAGCAAGTCTATCACAGACTATCAGAGCAATAAAATAAAATCATTTGGTAAAACAACAATGAAAATTACTATACCTAACAAAACTATACACCTGCCACTAATGGTGGAATCAGGTGATCATAGCAACTTATTAGACCATGACTAGTTCAGTCACTTCAACTTTGCAGTGACAAAGGTAAAGCATGTCACAACATTAAGAAAAATGAATCAAAACTTGCCAGCAAAGAACAAAATAGCTCAGTGATCTAAACCTAACCTTCATCTTGAAAACTGATCCAAACTGTTTGAAAAAAGGAAAAGACAATATAAAAATGCAAATGGGCAATCAGGTGTGATTCAGAATGTACTATGGATCCACAAAGTGAATACCAGCAATGGTTGCACAACTAAAAGGACTCTACACTGTAGAAGTTCGAATAGTAGATGGGTATCAACATCATCACCACCTAAATTAACTGAGATTGAGTCACATAGAAAGTACATCAAGAAAAAATGATCCCGACTACCAAACCAAAGACAGCAACAACCCAGGCAAACACCTAGGGACAAGATTATCAAACAAGGATGATGAACAAGATAAGAACAGCAATAAACTTGAACAACACATTGTCCAGCTCATCTTGATGACTATGTTCCCAGGGCTAAATTTATCCAGAAGGTAGAAATGTCATATCTGACCTTGCCTTCAGAAGTGGGCTTGTCCAGATTCCTTCCTTATCTAATTGGATTGAACACTCACTATCATTAATCAATGTGCAAACCTGTGGATAACCAATGTATAAACATAGCCAAAGGGTAAAATGTAAGTGTGGCCAATGTGTAAATGTGTATAAAATTCTACCATTGGTTAGTGTGGTCCATTAGGCAATGATGCTTTATAAATCTGATTTCTGACAGTAAGGTAGGAGATCTGGCAATAAATAGTCAGCCTTTTTGGAGGCAAGCCACATAGAGATAACGTCTGTCTAACCTGAACAACTGAACATGCTCTCTATTAAAACCACATTCAACTGTGAAGGTGTTTCTACTATAGTCAATACTGATACATCTACACAGTGAGGTAAGTCCATGATAGGACTGAAAGCTGCTATGACTATGGTTGACTCGAAGCAAGCTGTGCAGTACAGCCGGAAGAATCTTGACTAGAGCTCATGAGACAAGCTAATATATACCGCTGGAAATGAGTTTTATTTGGGCATGACCAGCTCATTATTGACTAAATTATACATAAAATTGTATTTAATAATGATATAACATATATGTATTGTAATGGGCACACACACCATTACATTATTTATTTTAAAAATTAGACATTGAAAAGTTTGCAAATAAAAACTTTTGTAAGAAATAAAAATTGAAAGTTAAAAGTTATGTAAACGTTATATATATAAAATCGCACAGATGAAAAATTACTAAAAGAAAACTTTATTAAAAAAAAAGAAAAAGTTTTAAGACTAAATTTTCAGCAAAAACTAAAAGGATTTAAAGATAAAACAACAATGTACAATAATTTAATTAATGCCATTGTAAAATGGAAATGATTATTTTAATTAGTTAAAAGGAAGCTAACCCTTGGGCATTTCAAAATGTGTACGCAAAGGTCAGATAGGAGAAAAAACAATAGAAACTAATAGCCAATAAAAGAAATCCCTTGGGGAAATGGATCTCAACGAAAATATCATCATCATCATGACGTAATATCCACTGGATCCAAAAGTTTGCAATAAAATGAAAAGTTTGGAAATAAAAAAAAAGGGGGAATTAAGAGAAGATAGAGATGTGAAAGCAGAGGTGTGCTAGAGTTGAAGGAGAAGGGATTGGAAAGATGCATTCTTCAATCCCTTCAGTTTTGCTAAAAAAAAAAAGGAATGAAAGAGAAATGACCAATCGTTTTCTATATTGCAGACCACAGGACATCAGGGGAATTAACGCTGGATCCCAAATGGCAAGAAATGGATAAAGATGAACTTTTTAAAAACTGTAAGAACTTTATGAACATTTTCAAAACAATAACTCTAAATTCTAAACCTTTCAGTAAATAATACAAATAGAATCCTATCTGACCAACGTAAATTAATATTAATAATGTTATTTGATGTATTTTTTTTAAAATCATTTCCATTTATTTTTTTTTTGTTCTTTTAACCTTTTAACTGCTAATTATATTATTGGTTGTATGAGGTAAAAATCAAAGCTTTTAATTGGCCAACTCACAAACTGAAGACAAAGCCTATTGTTAAAACATATTCGCCTATAATATTAAATTCAACTCAGATACGTTTATAAAAAGTATATTACTAATTTTTCAGGTTATGAAAGTGAACGAAAGTTCTTTCAAAAATAAATTGCTATTTATTTATTATAAAATATTCATTTTCGGCAAATTTAAAAGCGAACGCATAAACAAAGAAGTGCTGATGTAAATGGTTTTTTTTAATTTTACGTTATGGAAAAGTAAAGATTTCTTTTTGCTAAATCTTAAATATTTTTACTAAAATCTTCAATATTTTTCGAAAATAATTTTGTTTTTTTAATATATTTTATTAAAAATTATTTTAATTTTTCAAATTATACTTTTTTAATACTTAAATCACATTCGAAATGAAAATCTCAGTGTTTTTCTTTATTTTCTTTGATCAGGCGGTTTATTTGTTCTTTCCAGCCAATCAGAATGTCTTTGTCGGCTGAGAGCCGGCTGACAGCCAATCACCGACAAGCTTCTTTCTTTGTTTAGCTTTAAATGTGGTTTTTTTGATTTTTTACTATAATTTGGAATAGGGCACCATCTTACAGAACTTTTAAAAACCTAATCAATAACTGTCAAACGAATATCCTAGCATTAAAAATAACGGAATTATAGTGACGTCAACTGTCGATGAGAGGTCTCATAAGAGGTGGGAAAAGGGTTAAGTTTAATTATGATTTTTTTTGTTAAACAACTTGTAATAAATGTTAAATTTAAGTCGGGTGTGAATGGTTGCATAGATTCGTAATGTTATGTTAGTTTAAGGGAGGGTAATCTTAGGTTATTTGTTTCATAGTTAAATTGGGTCAATGGATCGGATATATTGGTGTAATTAGTAAATGTAGTATGAGGTTCACTATGTGCAGGATCGCATATTACACCGCACACCCCCTTTTTGCCTACAGAATGGGATGGTAAGACGGAAAATGCAGTCCCTTCCTATGGAGTTTTTTTATTGCTTTTCACGTCAGACAGATGTAGTATTCCTGTCTGAATGAGAGTCAATGTCTTCTATTAACCATACTGTTCAGATGTGCATTCCTGATGGTGTGGTATTTGTGCTGTCATATTTATACTGCATTGAATACATTGATGTATCAGATGGATTGATGTTGGTTTAACTGCGAACTTTTGGCCTAAGGTTAAATAAGGGATAGAATATTTTCTTTTCAAATGCAATCTATGTAGTCTATTCATACTCGATACTCTAATAAATAGTAAACTCATCTGTGTGAACTTTTTAAAATAAAATAAAAACAGTTAAATTGTAAATTAAAATCTAAAGTAAAATAAGTTATAATGTTTTGTAAAAAAAATAAAAGTTAGACTAAAATAATAATGCTAAATTTTATGTATATTAAATAAATGTTTGTGTGTGTTATTACTGGCAATGGCTTCTTTTATTTTTTTAATATTGAAAATATTTTTAGATAAGAATTCATATTTTATAAATCTCTGTGTCTCACTGAGCTAGTGGCAATGGGCTGACAGTCTGAATAAAATATAAAAATTTTTTTTTCTTAACTTACATATCTGCCTACTATATAATTTTTTTAGGTTCAAGTAGCCTAGTGGCACTCTGTACGGCAGATACGGTAAGAATCAATTCCAAACACCAATCATTATAGTATATTTGTTCTAATAAATTATACATATTAACTTTGTGAGTGCTCATATTTTTTTGATATTACTGTTGGTTTGGGTCTGAAACCTGCAATTCAGCCAAACACAACAATTATTATTCTTATTTATATGTTATAATTTATTTAATATATGTAGAATTGTCTTCTATATATCATATATTTGTAAGATTTTGAAAAAACAATTCAATATTTTTTATTTTGTCACTACATAGTTTTTTATTATGATGTAAAAAACATTTAAAATAGTTATTTTATGTATTATCAGTTTACATTAATATAAGTAAAAATAATAATAAATAGTTTTTTTTAAGTAATATTCAATTTAAATTTGTTTAAAAAATATTTGATGACAAATACAATGTTTTACTTTTTTCCTTCAAATGGAAACAGAATTATAATTCTAAAAATATTATACCTAAAAACTAATCTTATTTTTCAAATTATATGCGGATACAAAAAGTTACGTGTTGGTGAATAATAAATGCATTTTAGAGAAAAAGATTGAATAACAAATGCTACAAATAATTGGTCTAGTTTTTTTAATCATGAAAATTTAGCTTCAATTCAGATCACACAAGAAACAGTTAAAAAGAAACTTTATAAATCATTTCAAAGATTCTAAATAAATAGAGAATCTGCTAGTACTGATCTACAAAGTTTCTGGAAAATTATGTGACATTTGTTTTTTGTGCATACGTTCAGTTGATAATGATTACAATTTAAGCAGTTAAAAGTACTTCCATATAAGGACTTCATAATTACTACTTTTTATATACTATTATTATAATTTAAATTATTATTATTACATACAGTAATGACAAATAGAAGCTCTTAATATATATATATAAATCACATAATAGTAACCCAAGCTTATCAATACAAGGAATTTCCAATCTGATATCAAGGTAATCCCTATGAATAAATGGTGGAAATCCTTTTATTTATAAAATTTATCTTAACAACTGATCAAAGATTTTTAAGTAAAGACTATTATTATGTGATTTATGTATATGAACCATATAGCTTTATGCAAAATTAAGTTTAATGTATATATAATTTCACATCAGACTTGGTACAATGTAACTATAAAATAAAATTAATCATTGATCTGCATTATAACTAAAGGTGATAATAATCAAGTTTGATCAATTCCTTTTGTAGACCAATTATATTACAATAAAAATCTATGGGTTTAAACATGTGCATGACTATATATATATAGCAAATATTAAAATAGTATTTTGACTATACACTCATCTCCAGAAAATAGAAATATTTTTATTTGATACCATCTACTTCCTAGGCAAGACAACTATTCTATAAGCATGCACATAAATTAAAACATATTACATCCAACTATGTCAGTCAATAGAACAGAGAGTCTCTCAGCTTATGCAAACATAAAATCAATGTGTTAATCAATACCAGTATTACAAAGAGCTAAAACTGCTTTCTGAGAACTAAATATTTAATATAACAAGTTTGTCTATACATAATAATACTATCTCTTTAAGTTTTATTATATATTTGACTGAATATTGTTATCTCTACAAGTTTTAATTATGATATGCCTCTGATTGCAATATTGTTTTAATATGCTAGATTAATAATTCTAATTTTTTATAATTATCTATCTTACAAAATTAATTTTCATTCATATTTAAACTATTAAATTAATTTTATTTAGTATGCAATGGAACATATCTAAAAATAATAATTTTAAAAAAATATTATCACAAAAAAAGTTTCATCATTAATTAAAATAAAAGTGTTTTAAAATTGACATTATAAAATTATATTTTTACAATCAATAACAGAGAAAGAGAATATTTTTTTCATTTCTTTTTATAATCAAATTATGAAAATTTGTAAAATGTAATATAATATTTTAAAAAATTATACAATTCTATTAAACTAAGTATACCAATTTATAATTAAATAACTAGTCAAAATTAAAGTATAAATCCATTACCAGTAGTTCTTCTGCCAAAACAGACTTCTTAAATGTAAAATAATAAGCACAAAAAAAATGTACACTATCCTATCTTTCTACATTCCATTTATCTTTAATACCAACATTTTTTTTAAATAAGCTTCTAGCTTCAGAATCACAAATCTTTTTGAAAAGAATGAAATAAACAATAAAATTAAAGAATCTCTTTTAATAAAGGTTTAGGATTATCAAGTTATTAACTTACTTAAAAGTTGTTCTAATATTGAAGGTAATTGATGTGTGAGTTGAAATTGTAAGGAGGTAAGATAGTATATATTTAGTTTGTGTTTGTGATGCAAATGAAACATCTGCTTTGGTAGAAAAACCATAAATAATGAATTTATAATTTAAATTTTGCTAATAGTTTATTATATTTAGTTTCTGGCATTTGATATTTTTAAATTCTAAAAAAGTATATTAAGTCAATTAATACTTATTTATTTTATGTATTATCATATAAATATGTCAACCTGCATTAACTCAAACTAAAGAAAAATCACCCAGAATTGCTTATAGAAAAAATTAGTAAGAAATTAGCTCATACAAATGTATAAGAATAAAAAAGTAATACATCAACTAAAAAATATTTGGTAAGAAATTCTTCAAAATATTATATAGTTTTTACCGATTTAAAAAAAAAAAAAAATTGGATAGGATAAGTATGTTTAATACTCTGGAAATAGAAAAAAAATTAAAAACTATTGGTTAATCAGTTTACAATTTTCTTTATAGTTAGAAAAGCTGAAGAAAAATACAAAAATGTATATAATTGCCATCTTGGAATGCTTCTATATAATACACATGATTTACAAAAAATGTAATGTAGGTTCTTATAGATGGTGATTAGCTTACCAGTTTGCTATACTCATGTTTTATCAGACTTAAGATTTTTTTCAGGTAGTTGACCTATAGCAATCTAGAAATATTGATCTATAAACTGGTATTTAAGTATTGTCAGGAAGATAATAAATATTACAAATTAATTGGGGTTCATTATATTAGTATTGATGTATTGAAAGTAAAAACTAAAATATAATTACAATATAATAAAGCCTTGACTACTGTGAAGGAGGTGTCCTATTTCTACAGGTGCAGAACCCATTGTTTACATTTTAATATATAAATAAATATGGGGGGGGGGGTGTATATAGAAGTTTTTATCTCATATGACTACTTTTCTATCAAATTTTTTTCTATTTTTTTTTTTTTTACAAAATAACAATAATTATAATATAAAATATTTGTCATGCTAAAAAAAAAAAAAAATACTGCACCTATCATTAATGAAGCTGTAACCCTCCCTATTTTCTTATAAAATGGAAAACTATTTAACAAAAAATTGTTTTCATTTAAATTATAAAAATTTTGAACTATTAATATGTTATTTTTAAATGAAATTTAAAAAGTATAGCTTTGCTCGTGTTTCTTTGTATGCATATTATAGTAACAGTGTGTAAATATGTATTTATTTTATCCATTTGTATATATATATCTTTATTTGCAGATGGACATTGTAAAATGTTAAATTAATCTTTAGTTAAAATTAATTGTCTTTCTAAAAAAAAAATCTAATAATAAATATTATCTTGTTTTTGACCAAAACATAAATAATTGCTTCGGGCAAGACAGCCTTGAAACACGACAAGCCTGCTAATAGATAATATACAGTCTGCATATAAAATATTTATATAAACCAAATTTGTATTTTATCTGTCAATATATGATATGCATAGTAGCATCATCATCATCTTTTGTTATCGGTCTAACAAACAGACTTCATATTAGCCCAACCACCCTCCAAGGCTTTATGCAAATTCTTCATAGGTAATAGAACATAGATTTATTATGACTTTTTAAAAACTCACATCAAACATTTTTTACTTACTTTCAAAATTAAAACTTTATTTACACATTAGAGTGGATACAAAGAAATCAATGATAGGATAAAATTATGTCAATAAGAAAGTTTCAATGTATACATATAAATGTGGTATGCAAGCCATGTATATAGAAAATTCAAAAGTTGTATTAGATCAATAATAAGAAAATCATGATAGTTAATTAATGCAAGTATGAAAGAAACATAAATAAATATAAATAAAATCAAGGATTATATTAATGCCTTAAGGCAGTGTGTCATGAGCTTAATTAGTTAGGAATATAAAGTAAGTCAAACCTATGTATAAGGTTTGGAAATTCCATTGATTAATGATTATCCTGGCCCAAAGAGTAATGAGGACTATAATAATATTTACAAGTTGATATGGGTAAGTTAATTGGGTGCTGATATAGTATGTAATTAATGCAAAGTTTGTGTATTAAATATATAGGATGTATGAAAGATCTTCATAGTTAAAGTTTAGATTATTCTTAAGTGAAAGATGGGATATATTATTTGTTCAGTGGATGGGAGAAAGTTCAAGTTTTAGGCCTAAGAAATACATGAATTAGGACTCTAGCCTCATCTGGCTCCAGGTTTGGTCAATTAGCCAAGGCCGACAAGTTTGTTTATCCTCATCTTTTATCTTGTAGAGGGATTTGAAAAATCGATTAACCATTGAGTCATTACAGCCATGATCAAATATCATGCTACATCTGGCAGTCCAAATTGAGAAGTTAATGAAAGTGGCCAGTCATATTGTTCCAAACTGACCCTTTTTAATTGCTGCATTAAGAGAAATGTTAGCTGGGTCATTGCCATTTATCTGGTCTAACACTATATTACAGAGATAAGTCCACAAATCACATTGATCCAGAATGTGGCCAATTGACTCCTCCTGTTTGTTACATAGGGGACAAAGTGAGTTGATGTTGTAACCCCTTTAGTAGTGGAGAACGGCCCCAGTGGGGAGTGCTCCAAGGATGATTTTTATTTAAAAATCAACAAATTTTGGACTCAGTTTGATGAATTTTGTTAATTTGGAAAATCGAGCGATTCCTATTGGAAGTATATTAACAGATTTAGTTTTCTCGGGAAACATTAATCGATAAACTTCCCAATATGATAATTTCCCCTGAAAAAGGGAACCCAATGACTGGAAGTTTTGAAAAATCACTGTAACTTGCTTTTGTAGCCAAATGCTTCTTAATCTTGGCGGAGGTCAATCAATAGGCTCTATCTTTTCCTTGGGGAAGAGGCACTCCATATCGGGATTATCCTTAAAAATCTTGAATAGTATATTATGAGTTCATTGGAGGTAGAAAATCTTCAGTGAGTGAAGGCTAAGGCCATTAAGAAGTTTGGGTTTTTGTAATACGTTGAGGCTGATGACGAGTCTTCCCCCATGTGCAAGTTTATCCAAAAAATTGAAACCTTATGCAGAAAACATTTTTCACTTATTTTAAATTTTAGATATGGTAATATTGATGTTTAAAAATATATAAAATAAAAAATTCAATGAAGTTGTGTTATATTTGACCAGTCCTCATCAATATTATATCATATGTTTATTTTGATTGAACAACTAGTAATAAAATATACAACCACAATCTATTTTCACATTTCAGTTTTAAATTATCTCATTACTTTTAATAAACGTTTTACATATATCTTTTTTTTAATAAAAATATTAATTCAATTCTAATTTTAAACAGAAGGTAATCAACCCTTTACACATGTGCTGTACTAATTACATTAAATCAAGGTAGTTTTTGTTGAATATGAGGAAATTATCAATCCAAGGCGCATGATAGAGACTTTGAAAAGATAAGAGTGGCCATCTTATCTTTGTACCTAAATTCGATTATATAGGCCAATCTTAAGTATCTTGGAATGAAAATGTGAAGATTTTATATTCTTGTAAAAAAAATTCAATTTTTGTAAAAAAAAATATTTACAAGACTACAAAAATAACAGTTTTCATCAACAAAGAGAC
Source organism: Epiperipatus broadwayi (assembly GCA_028023455.1). NCBI lineage: Eukaryota > Metazoa > Onychophora > Udeonychophora > Euonychophora > Peripatidae > Epiperipatus > Epiperipatus broadwayi. Next base: position 124,608 of record JAQFVV010006610.1, read on the forward strand.
AGCCTTTAAATAGCTTATTACAGAACTATGGCTTAAATCTTCTCTCTTCCTCTTCAAAGTACAATAGTAAAAGAGAGTGCATTATTAATCATGCTTATCAAATACCAGATTGTATGAGGTTTAATACTTTTCATGCTTATTTTCTTTATTTAAATAACAGCTAGATACTCATTTATTAACTAATAACTGAATCATTAGTTTGATCTCTCTATATATGCACCAATTTAAAATTAATTAAATTGGTATATCTGGTTTATTATATTGAATAGTTTCACTTTAGCCATTGGCATTTGTTATACATACATATAACTTAATTTTGCATAATAGCCCAAACCCTTAACAACAGAGAGAATTTTCAATCTGTTGTCAATGAAACCTCTATAAATAAAATGTGTTGATAAACTGTTATTATATGATAGCTGGATGGATAGGTGGATGTGGGGTAGGTGATTGGGTGGTTGGGTAGTGGATGGGTGGGTAAGTGATGGATGAATGTATGGGTAGATGGATGGATAGATGGATGGATGGATAGATGGATGGATAGATGGATGGATGGATAGATGGATAGATAGATAGATAGATAGATAGATAGATAGATAGATAGATAGATAGATAGATAGATAGATAGATAGATAGATAGATAGATAGATAGATAGATAGATAGATAGATAGATAGATAGATAGATAGATAGATAGATAGATAGATAGATAGATAGATAGATAGATAGATAGATAGATAGATAGATAGATAGAAAGAAAGAATGTAAATTTTAATTTTATTTACACTCTTTATAGAAATTTTCATTAGCTTTTGAGTACAAATATTTGATGAAAAAATTAATCAATCTTTTGCTGGATACAGATTTCTATCAATAATACAATATCATCAACCTATGAAATTAGTTGAGATGTGCTGAACATAGTTAAATTCCCACTAAATTGATGTTTAAACTTGAATATCTAATTGAGTGTTGCAAGTTAATTTAAATGAAATTTTGTTATGTTTGATGGGGCCACAAATAGTTTCATAAGCTGCTGATAACACCAGGTTATTGACATAAAAATATGTCCAGCAAAAGGGTGGGGAATTTTTCTCTCAAAATCCATTTAAAAGATTGTAACATTTAGGCATAAAATAAAATTAGCATTAATATTATATATATTCTGATAAATAAAAATACTTTTTACAAAGTCAGATACTATTCTATAATCTTTTTAAAAAATAAATGATCACTACCATGACATGTTTTAAAAGTAATGTATTTTACTTTTTTATCTAAAGAAACTCAATATCAGTAATTTTCTTGGGATAGTCGGCCTTTAGAATGTTTTCGGAGATGCATTACGTAATGTAATAAAACCACTTTATTTAAAAGAGTTTTTTTTTTTTTTTTCCATATGTCATAGCATCTGCCGGGACGCGAACCCACACCCGTCTGCAACCAACTACTTGCTTGCATGGCGGTTGCGATACCTCTCGGCTACTATGAATAATTTGTCATCTAATCAGCAAATACTATTGTCTTTAAGATCCACTACTTTGTTTTGCACATATTTTTATAAACTTCCTAAAAGTTTTTCTATCTTTTTGCTATTTTTTGAACACAAAAATATGTCATTAGCAAAAAAAAAAATATGGTAGAAAATGTAATCTCTTATTATTCATTAAAGGTATTTTGATATCCTTTTCTAATTTTTCCAATGTCAGCTCTGATTCTTTTAAATATTATACTAATGATGTGACACTTAGGACATCTCTGTCTCAATACTACATTATCTTTTATCTTAATTGATTCTACGTGTAATGCTTATTTTGATATAATTCCTAATTAGATAAGCTAATTATTTATTCTTACATTTAACATATATATCCATAATCTATTTTTTTATTATTATTAAATTTTCTCTATATTTATGAAACCACTATATTAACAATTGTTTTTTTTTTATATGTCAAAGCGTTGACTGGGAAGCAGGCCAGCTGCTTGAAAGGCAGCTATAGTAACCACTAGGCCACCAACACTTAACAATTTGCTTTCTTATTCATTTTTAAAAGTTGTGTAATTATATATAAATTATTGCCTGTATGGCAATCAGGTTTTAAATCTTTCTGAATCTCTCCTATTGTCTTATTTTTCCCCTCTATTATAGAGTACTGAAGTTATTGCAACTATGGCCTTATTCTTATCTTTAATCTCATTCTTGTATTTGTCCACTTCTGTCTCTACTAGTAAAATACTAAACATTCAAACAGAATTATTCTATTCTGTACATTCATCCATCCACACTTTTTGCCTTTTCAATTTTTTGAAGGCTTCATTATTTCAGTAACTATATATTTTAATATTTCTTTTATTGTTTGTCTTTATAATTGTTGTCATATTTTTCCATTTGTTTTTTTTTCCACTACATAACTTTTCAAAATTATATATGTCATTTTTAACAGCTAACTTCACTTTTCTCATCAAAGTTTAATTTCTTTTTTTATTATATCCTGACTTTTTAATAAATTTCTAAAAAAATTTAATTATTTTCTCTTTTATTTTTATTAGTAACTGATCTCATTCTTCTCCTATAATTACTTATTTTATTGATAGAGATTTGTTTACATTACCGTCTAGCATCTCTTGACTTACTCAGAATTGTTTTTAGAGAGAATGTAGAGAAGCGATCACTACCTGTTTTTATATATTTTTTTCTAAAACTTTGTGTTATCAAAAGCAACAGCATTTGAAGATAATTTATTAATATTAAATGATATGTGTGAATAAATGCATATATATATATATAATTCGTACAAGCAATCTCTATATGTGTATGCATATATGTGTAGAATGATTATCTGAGAATAAAGCCTATACTCATACTTATATGTACAATGGAATATTTTTTTTGTTTGCACACTTTTATATATATAAACAATCATATAATCTACTTATATATACTGTATATATAAAGGGAGAGATCTGAATTTTTTTAATAACTATAGAAATGAAATAATTATATTTCATCAATGTCAGAAAAATCTGATTTAGTTTTTGATTTTATATATAACAATAATTTATTTTATGCAAATATTTTATGGGATAGAAAAATGGAGGAAGTAAAGGAGTGAGAAATAAGATCTGACGAAGACTGCTGGGAACAGTCGAAACTGTTATCAAATTAAAAAATATATTTTGCTAAAAGTGTAAAAGAGTGGAGGTTTGATGTTATATACAAATATTTTTTACATAATAATTAGATGAATTTGAATAATGAAAATGATTTTAATTTTATATCAACGTATTAGACAAGAGCAGCTTTCCTAGATAGTGCCACCTAGCATAAGTTTGAGTAATCAGTGATTACCCAATGCATATGTCATCAGTAATCTTAATATTTAAATTCTCATTCTCAAAAAAATAAAAAATCAGTGTGAGGATTCTTAAATATTAAGAATAGAAATTTCACATGTACTCAAATTTATGCTAAATGGCACTACAGTAGGAAAATGTTCTTATATTGTTTAAGCTAGGAATTTCACAATTTATAATTACATCAATGTCTAAGTAAAACAGCCTTTTATAGTACAAATATTCCTCCAACAACTTTTTATAAAATGAAAAACAAGGCATTACTTATTAGGCTTTCCAATTACTGATTGGTGAGAGCTTAAGCCATTTTTTATCTTTCAGATTAAAAATAACAATATGTTAATTTATCAACTAGTATTCATTCAATGGTTAATTGAATTAACTATAGAATTAGCTCTAAAAGAAAAATCATAAGTCTAACTGAACTGAAAAAGTTGTCTAGTTTTATTCATTCTGGAATCGAGCCCAAATCATATAACTTGAAGACAGATATGCTATTTAGTACACAATGAGACTTTTTATTGTTAAAAGGGTTGCCTTGACAACAGTTTGAAATTGTTGATTGTTATTGACATTGGGATTGTTTAAATATTGACCAGATTTTAATGATTACTTACAAGCCCATTTAACCTTGGTCATTATTATATATATATGACTGTGTTTGTATCTGAATATATTAATTAAAAGAAAGTAAAATACTTTTATGTTTTCAACTGAGCTACAAATAAATATTTTTGTTTCGTTTCATATTGGTGAAAACAATTTGTAAAGAATAATTGCTGCTTTGAATTTCACCTAAATAAAAAGAACTTTACAACTTTAAAAATTTTTTAAACTTTATTTTAATTTGACAAGGCATAAACTAAAAATTAAAAAAATAAGAGAATTCAATAGACCTATTACAAATTATGAAGTTATACCTATACTCTGACTTTGATCAGATTATACAAAAATAAATGGTCCACTATACAATCTATATAAAAAGAAGTTTATTTTAAAAAAACAGCTATATAAAGAAGTAAATGAATTATGGTAATATCAAAGTATCTTTTTTCTGTGAGGAATATACAAAAAACAAAACAAAGGTCTCTAACAACTACTTATAATAAAAAAAAACGAGGATGGTAGCATTATTCATCAGATTTGCAAAGTTTGAAAAGCAGTTTTTCATCCTTATTTTATCTGTAGCTAAGAATAGCTACATACTCGTTTACTGATCAAAACTGAATAGTTATTAGCTAGCCAGCTGACAGAAAAATCCTAAGTCTGACGTAGAACCTGAAAAAAATGTCAAATTTTATCCAACCAGAATTCTGAAAATTGGGTAAGAACATTAATGCCCTTGGATTTTAAAATAGTGCAGCTGGATAATTGAAATCATAACACCAATCAATACTTTAATTTTTACTAATACCTGATATTAAAATTGCTTTAAATTTGTTTAAGATGAACAATTATCATTTAAGAATTAAAAATCATTTTGACCATTGAATTGAAAAAATACAAAGCATTTAATTAATACTTAAAAAAAAACTGTAAACAATTTCAATATATAACATTATATCAGTAATCGAATAAACTAATTAGGTGTTAGAAAAGTAATAAAAATATAAAGTTGTGTTATAATTTACAAAATAGATAAGAATTATAAATGTTCAAGGAAAATTAGTAATTATTTTTATTACTGATATTTAAAGTAAAGAAATGTCTCATTATTAAAAGTTATATAAAAGTTAATAATGTTTTTTTATTTAAATTAATAAATGTTAGGAATGTTGGGCAAGGTTGATTTAGATATAAGGTAAAAGAAAGGTGTAAGATTTTTGATTCATTTAAACTGCTAAAAACTATTAAGCTTAACTAAAGTTTTTAACTATTTGCCAAGCATTAAAGATAATATTTAAGTAAAATATAATCTTAGGTCATAAAGTTAATTATGGTCAGAGATTTTTTTATTTACTTGCATTAATGTACAGTAATTTTTATCTTGATTGCTAAATAGGTTCAGGGTTGAGTAACCTGAAATATATATGTACATAGAACGATTGTGTATTTTTTTGCTCTCATTGTTTGGCTTTTTTTAAATTTTATTATTTGAAATGCTTACAATTTTATAAATGTGTGCATTGAGTTTAATCTGAGCATAAGGGCATCTTAATAGATGTGGTGTCAAGTGCATATTCTATGTTTAGAATAATCCTGTTTTATACTAAGCTTTATTTCATTAGGTGAGCCAGGAGTGCAAGTTACAAAGTAAAAAAAATACTAACAAATTTTAATGTGTGTGTGTATATATAAATATAAATCTTAGAATATTTTATAACAGATTTAAATTTTATCATATGAAATAAAAATCAAGAAAGTAAATTTCATATAAAATTAGATTCCTAACTTTTTACATCATTAAAATAACTTCACTATATTGATATAATTATAACTTAATATTTTATTTTGTAAAAACCGGGTTTTATTATGTGTTAACTAATGCCATAGAATCAAAAGTTATGAAAGTTCAAAATCTTATAGATTTTTAAAATCTTAGATTAACAGTTTAATTAATATAAAGTAAAAGGTGGTTGGTAGATGCATAAGTACATTAGTTCTAGCTCTGAATTCTAATCCTGTGATAAAGGCACTAAAAACTGATCTGATGTTGAGAATATTATAGTATTATAGCAGGTGTTGGCAAATTTTTTGAGACAAGAGCCAAAACAGTCCCTCACATCAATTTAAAAATTATTCAAAAGCCCATAAATATATTTTTTACAAAATAAAAACAATTTAAAGTAATATTATATCAAGTTATTAACTATATCCTTATCAAATGAAGAAAAAATCACACAAAAAATTGCTCTCATTAGTTTTAATCAGTGTGAGCAATATGCTTGCATGTCCTTAGAAAGTTTCTGGATGTCTGATTTGTAACTAGTCATTTTTAATTTAAGGCATAATTCCAAATTGGCATCAGTAATTTGGCTTCTCAATTTACTCACATAAATACATAGACCAGACCATAGTGGAAACCCCAAATGCAAATTTTTTTCAACACATGATACGAGTTTGAAAGATTATTCCAAGTAATAAAATCTTGAGTCTATCTTCTGTATGTTGTTTTATAGCAAATCAGACTGCATTTTTGTTTTCCAGTTTTGCTATTTCAGCACCAAGATCTACAAATTTAGAGCTCCATAAATCTTTGATTCTCAAGGCCAGAAATTGTATTATAAAATTGGTCATGATAATATCAAACAGTGAAAAAATTAATTCTTTCACATTGGCATGAAGATTTGTAATAAAAACTAGACTCACTTTATCATTTCTGAATGAAATCTTTGAATAAAAGATTCTCTCATGGTTAAAATTGTTATCTTGAAATAACCTTTGCTGATGAGAGCACTGTTTTCTCAGCGATGTGAGATAAGTTTGGGAAATGGATTAAAGTTCTTCTCTCTAAATTTTAAGCAAACAGAATTAATTTCTTTTCAAATAAAATAACTTCTACCATTGAAAAAATAGTATTTGTCTTGACTTATAATTTGCAATTGAGCTGATTTAGTTGCAATGTAAAATCCACCATAAAGTATATATTTTGCAACACTGATCTTGTTTGGTTTCATTTGTGCAATAAATAAAATACTTTAATACCTTGCTTCTGGAAAGTCATTGAACCCAATTATACTGGAGATGTAAATACTTACTCTCCATTACAATTAGAAACTCTTTAAATTGATAATAGTTAATTCTCCTTGCTGCAATAAGGAACCTATTCAATAATTTTACCAATTTCTTCTGGAAATGTTTGAGTTCAGAGTGATTCCTGATTGAGTATATAATGGAAAGCAATCACTTCATGATTATTTTCTCCTTTTAAACTTGAAACAAACCCTTTTTTATTCTTGTCAGATTTTTTGCAACATCAGTTGCAATGGACACAATTTTATTGAGTACGATATGATTTTTCTCCATGCATTCAAGAATGACATTGGTTGATCCTCTCTACACATTTGACTCTTCAGTAGCAATACTCCCAAAAGTTATTTTCTCAGATTTTCTGATAATATATAACACACAAAAAGAATAACCTGGGATGTATGCTTGATGTCACAAAATTTGTTTACTGCAATTAATAAAGCTAAAACTCACTTAATGTCTTCAACTTGTCGATTAGTTACATTTGAGGACATTTTGTCTGTTCTCTCAGCTACTGTTTTGGCAAATAATAATATGTTTCCAATTTTATTTAAAATCTCTGCTTTGTTTTTGAAATTCTGAAAAAGTTAAACAAAACAACATTTTATGTAATCATCATCTGTGAATGGTATTCCTCTTTTAGTGATCTCCTGATGCACTATGAAGCTTACAATATTAATATTATTGGTAGACTGTCTCCAATAATTAAATACAGAACTTGATTTTTCAACATTTTTCTGAAGTTCTTCAACTGCTTTTTTTCTCATGTCACCAACAGCATATTTCCTGGCAAATGTGACATGTTTTGACATGAAATGTCTCACAAATTTGACTTTTTGTTGTGTACCAGTTTTTCTTGGCAAATAAGACAGGTTGGAAGGCCATTTGAGTTCAATATAAATATGAAATATTTAATCAACCCAGTTTTAAAATCACTTATGCTTAGCTATTGTTTTTCTTCACTTTTTCTTCATAGCTAATGTTGAAAAACACCTTAAACAATATATTTCATTTATCTACATTTGATAACTATAGAAACTATGCAAAAACACAACTGCATATGCCTCCCCTAGATTTCCTACTTTCACATTTCATGATTGTAAATGTTGTCTTGTCCAGTAGACTGTGCATTCACATATTAGTCACTTTGTTTAGCTGCTCCACCTACCATGTGCTTGAAATTCCCTCCACTCTCTCTGTTATATCCCTTTATGTTTGCTTTCTACTCATTGACATCAAGCTTCATGCATCTTAGTACATGAAGTTTGGAACATCTGTAAAACAAATAAAATCACTATTGTGTAACTGAAATCTTTTCAAAATTGCATCAGTGAAACTATGATAGTTTTATTTTCATTTTCAATTTTGCTTCAGAGGCATATGTACCTAATCAGAGAGCTGTATATGACTCACAAATTGCATTTTATCTTATCCCTGCACTATATCATCTGATTTAGTGGCACTGCAATTTTATAGTAGAGTGAAAAAATAAATTATTTAAAGTTGTATATCATGATTAAACATACTTAATTACATTCAGTAATTTATAATAATAGATTTACATTTATAAGTCATGTTTGTCTGATCGTAGGTGATTAAAAATAAGACATTGTCTTTTTCCTGTGATGAGTTAAATACCTTTGTACAATTGAATATTTTATTATAACAGACACACAATATACTCAAGCCCTGATTTAAGCACAGTCTGTAAGAGTTGGTGTATATAGAATGTATGCTCTAAACTTAAGTGATTCACTTAAGTTTTTTAAACTCTTACCACTTAAGTTTTTTAAACTCTTACCAGCAGGTGAGTGCATTATCAGAGATTGACTTCCATTTGAATAAGTACTGCAAATAAGAAAAAAAAGTCTTTGTAAAAATATTTTTTGTGTATTTATTATTAAAAATAATAATAATAATTTTTGATTTAGTTTTTAAAAATAAATAAGTTAGGGGAGAGAGAAATTGTTCATTTGATATACATATATAAGCCCTTCTTGTTTATATATCATTTATTCCTGCAGGATACTAACAATATTGCTAAACATTTGATGGAATTGAAGTAAATACTAAACAACATCTTCAATGCAAATTATATTAGTTTATTGTTCAGAGCAGTGAAAATGTGACAGTCATGAATGCTAAAACTCCCTAGATTGAAACTCACTCTGTCTTTTTATAACTTGAACATTAAATTACCAAACATTTGATTATTATTATGACTTTAATTGTTAAAAGATATTAAAGACCACCATATAATATTGTAATTTAAACAAATTTTGATGTAATACATTATATTTTAATTAAATAATGAGCTAATAGATGGCATTTAAATACTATATAATATTTTAAAAATTATTTCAGTGGAGCTGTGGTAGCCACTGTATCTTGTTCCAATCTACTCCATATTCATCATAATCTCAGTGCTATCACTAAACTGAAATAAATATCAAATATTAAATCACATCACATGGTTAAAAAATGCAGCACCTCCTTCTGTAAAATAAATATATTAGAGTCTGTATTTCAAAATAGCCAGCCTCAAAATGATCGGCTATTTCGAAATACCAACTCTAATATATTTATTTTCCAGAGGGCAGTGCTGGATTTTTTAACCACATGAGGTGATTTAATATTTGATATTTTATATAGCATGGATAATACCTCATATTTTGTTGACAAGCTTTGTGTATAATAAAATGTGTATTGTATATTGAACTGCAAGTGTACAATACCCATATAACACATTTCTTACGCTTGCTTATAACTGTTATTAAAACAGGCAAAAACTCACTATACGTATTGCCACACTGCAACAGTTATAAGCAAGCATAAGAAATGGTGATCATGTAATGTTTATTGGCTTAAAACCAATCCTTCCTAATAGGATATTGGTGGCTATGGCTATCAAAGAACCAAATACAGCAAAATTTATGAGGACTGAACTGAGTTCAGATCTATATGACTATATAAGCTGATGGGCTTGGATTGAAAATATTATGATGTTTTTAATTTAAGACTCATAGTTTTGTAGTTAAGTAGAGATAAAAGGTGGCTGCTGGAGGGTTGCATTAGATCCTAAGATCTAGGTGCAGTGCTCTCAGATCCAAGGCTTCTCACTGATGAAGGCCACAAGCCAGAAACTAGTCTGGGAATATTGGATGAGTATGCACTAGATGGGGATTTAATGCACAAGCCTTCTGGCATCCATTTATTACTCTAGTTTTCATATATAGTGAGTTTTTGCCTGTTTAATAATAGTTATTAAACAAGCATAAAAAATGGTGATCATGTGATATTTATTGTCGCATTAAGCACAATGAGAGAAAAACTAAAAAAATGTAGCTCAGCACCAATACAGATAATGCTATGAATTGACAAGAAAATAACAAGCAACTAAGCATCAATTAAAACACCCACAGAAAAAAACATCTATAAATATAATACACTACTGCATTGCAGTGAAACTTTTATATAATAGTTTGTAGGCTTTTTTTATATTATAATTTCTGCAGACTAAGCGCTTTTTTTGACATGATTAGAATGTTCCGCATTCAAAATACATTTAACTAGTTACTAGAATTTGAAAATTGAAATACTCCCTAGAAGGATAAACAATATATGATTATGAGGCAGAGAACCTTGAAAGTACTAAGCCATAACTGAATTATTGATTATTTTCGTTGTATAACTTCTGCAAACTGTATTTTGTATGTGCTTTGTAAATTATAATTTAATTATATAAAATCAGTATTTTGTATAAAACCATGATATTTTTTGATATTTTTCTATATCATTAATATGTTGTTGTTTTTTTCTGTAATGAATATTTCTATAATATTTTTTAATAATAACATTAACTTATTAATAAAACATGGATAACTAATTACAATTTATTTTTTAAGTGAAACCAAAAATAAATAAATAAATGTTTTCTATATATACACAGAAATACACAAAATAACTGGAATTTATAATACTTTCAAATAACTATACATTTGTTAGAATACACTGGATTTAACAGGTTTTTTTTATTTTTCAAAGTACTCTGGAAGTATTTGCAAAGTGATGTCTTTTAACATCTCTGCCATTTTTTCCACCACTTCTAAGCTTGCAAAAAAAAAAAATTGAGACATTTTTGCATTTGAGAGATTAAAAAAAAAATTAAGAAGGAAGATTGAACAAATATGCCTGATAGATAAATTGGATCATGCTAAATTTAATTTTAAAGTATTTCACACTCAAGGCTTTAAAAGATCATATTTGGGGGGGGGGGGAGCTTGTACTCTTTACTTTGTCACAAAACACTGCATCAGATAAATGTTTCCGAACTTGCAGATAAAATGCCGGACTGTTACAACTCAATTTAAGAGAAAAATGTCATTTGTGTTTTAAAAAAATCAGCATTGTATGGTTATTAAAGAACCAAAGACACCAAAATATATGAGTACTGAACTGGGTTCAAACCCATATGACTATATAAGCTAATGGGCTTGGATTGAAAACATTAAGGTGTTTTCAGTTTAAGACTCATAGTTTTGTAGTTAAATGGAGATAAAAGGTGGTTGCTGGAGGGTTGCATTAGATCCTAAGATCTAGATGCAGTGCTCTCAGATCCAAGGCTCCTCACTGACGAAGGCCATAAGCCAGAAACTAGTCTGGGGATATTGGATGAGTAGGCACTAGATGGGGATTTTATGCACAAGCCTTCTGGCATCCATTGATTACTCTAGCTTGCTGTGTGTGGCAATATATATAGTGAGTTTTGCCTGTTTTGACTTTGTATTTCATTTGTGGTGCTTTTTAGGGATGTGGTACATTTAAATTTCACTTAAACCACTTATAAATTTGTGTTTTTATGAGATCATCTTTCTTAGAATCTGTTTCAAGCATTACAACTTTTTTCTTGTCATTTTTTTGTAATAGAAAACAGAATTTCACATGTTGAACTTTTCAATTTTTATAAAAAAAATTGGCAAAAATGCAAAATTCACTTTACAAAACAATATGTTTTGTTGCCTATAATTTCACATTGAATGTCATTTGGAAGAGCAAAAAATATGTAACAAGGTGAAGCATATATTACGAGTGTGTAAATCAGAGAACAATTCCAGTTATTTTTAGGTCCCCCATGTATATCATCAAACTCACATCCTACTTCAATCCAGTTTATAATTACTTCCTATTTCTAAATAAAATTAAAAATATTAGTACAAAATGTCTCTTAATTCTAGTTCATTTAAAAAAAAAGTGATGCAACAAAAGTTTTTATTTGAGGAATTTCCTCAGTACATTTTTTATTATTCTCAAAATATAAATTTAGAGTTGTATCCACCCAATCAGATACTTGCTTAATAATACTAGAAATAATAATATTATACACTTCAAAAATTTATTGACACAAATGATCAATACTCTTAATTTCTTAACATTAACTTGAGAATTTATCAAAGTTTCATCTGACAGTCAAAATCATCTTCAAAGACTAAGTTTGCATGAGTTTTAAAATGTGACAGAAGTTATTTTCTGACCCTCCTGTTTTAGCAGACAAAATTAGAGAGGAATCTTTTTAATTGTTTTAGCTATAATGAGCAGAGATAATCATTGGCTTATCATCTATACAGATTGTGACTCCCTCTCTCACTTCTACACTGAAACTTCTTATGAATTCTTGAGCAATAAACCCATTTCATTATTTTTAATAGAGTTTTTTTACCTTGAGGAGGCCACGATCAAATAAATTGCATTGGAAGTCATATATATCCAAGCAATACATTCCTTAAGAGTACATACTCAAATGTGAAAAAATAAAAATAAAACTCTGCAGACTTTCGTTTATATATTTATATAATAAAATATGTGAGTTTTATTTACAAAATTTTCAAACAAAAAAATATAAAGGTCAATCAAAAAATTGTAATAATGGTAATATATATTCAAAAGATACACACATTCTTTGTATATGCTGAAATGAAAATTTTTTTTAATATAAATTTGCCTTTTTTATATTTATATAATAAAATACATACTTTTTTTTAATATTTATTTTTAGTTATAATCTAGAAATTTTTTTCACAACTTCATCAATATTGATTTTGGATATCCTTGTAAAAACACTTACTATTGCAGAACGGATGGTTAAAACGTTATGATTTAATATTAATTACGTATAAATGCATAGCTAATCATGACCTTGATCACATGTGATTGATATATATAACAGTATTTAAGAAAAAAGTTTGCTTCTATCTCTCAGATCAAACACAATCTCCAGAAGATTACAAATCTTTTGCATAGTTGTTTTTATATTATATAAAAGAAAATTGTCTTTATATTGACTCTGTTTTTAAGCTATAGAATTGCAACAAGTCTATAATTACAAATCTTTATTATTGGTTCATAAGTAAAGTTTGCTTCAGATTTTCTATGAGAACAATTATTCAAATTTATTATTTTTTACTTAAATATACCATGTTCTGTGAAAAAATATATCAAATCATTAACCTTATAATGGCAAATTTTAACTACTGTTATTGCATTGCCAAATGTATACCATATAATATTAAATCACCCATGCACTTTACTACTGTTGCACATTGCTTTATTTATCACCCTCTTTTACAGTTTACAGTTTTGATTGCACCAGCAACCTTCTTCAGAACTTTTATATCTCCTAACTTAGCGCATCCATGCACCTTACTACTGTTACGCAATGCTTTATTTACCACCCACTTTTACAGTTTACCATTTTGATTGCCCCAACAATCTCCTTCAGAACTTTTATATCTCCTAACTTCAACTGCTAAGTTAGGATATTTAAAAGTTCTGAAGAAGATTGTTGGGGCAATCGAAACTGTCAACTGTAAAAGAGCATTGTGTAACAGTAGTAAAGTGTATGGATGACTTAATATTAAATGGCAGATTTTGTGAGATACGTTGTATTCTATTTATTATTTAAATTTTTATCTAAGATTCAATTGTAATATAAATATCAATTTTTACTATCTTTTGCCTATTTTGAATGAATTTAATTATAATATTGTGACTTAATAATAGAAAAACAACAAAAGCTGATGTTTATTGTTTTATACATTTTATAATTTTAAAAAAATAATACTAATCAAAAGTATGATAAATTAATAAAATATTTAAATTTTTATGATTTTTGATAACTAATTTTTATGATACATGTCAAATTCAACTTTGGTATATAGAGTTGTATGTTAGGAGGAGAAAGAAGAGAATGAAAATAAAATATAAGATTAACAACATTAAAAGAATTAAGAGACTGAATGGAGTTGGATTAGACATTTTGCTAAAAAAAAAAAAAAAAAAAGATAATAGATGAACAGTTAAATTTTAAACTGGACTCCAAAAATTGTACAAGACCTATAAAGAGACCACATATAAGATGGATGGATTAAAGAAGTTTGTTGGTATGATGTGGAAAAGAGAGGTTATGAATCAGAAAATCTGCAAAAACTTTCATTCTGCAATGGATTTATAATGATCGAAAGTGATGATGATGATATACATACATTCCAGGGACACATTAGATATTACATAAATAAATACATATTTTTAGCATATTAAATATATGATTTTTATCATTTTAGTATATAATGAATAAATAGAGTGAATATAAATTTATGTGTAACTTTAAAAAAAAATAACAGAAAATTGTATGTCAATTTTGTATGATTATGATATTATCCTTATAAACAAAATATCTAAAAATTGGTTTAAATAAAACTAATTAACAAATCATATTTTTTTATTATTACTATTTTAATAAAAAAAAATATTTGACTATTGTTCAAAGGTGAACTCTCCATACAGTAACGCCACTCAGTGCAAGCCAGAGTAATCAATGGATGCAGGAAGGTTTGTGAATAAAATTCCTATCTAATGCCTACTCATCCAATATCCCCAGATGAGTTTTTAGCTTGTGGCTTACATCAGTGAAGAGCTTTGGATCTAGGAGCACTACACATAGATCTTAGGATCTAATTCAACCCTCCAGTAGCCACCATTTACTTTATTAGCTAACTATAAAGCTTTGGGTCCAAAATAAAAACACAATGTTTTCAATTCAAGTTCATTAACTTGTATAGTCATATAGTCTATGGTTCTTTAATAACCACAGTCACCATAATCTTATTGGGCAGGATTGGTATTAAGCCACTAAACATCACATGATCACCATTTGTTTTGCTTACACCAACTGTTCACACAGAGGCAAAACTCTCCAAATGTTAGTGCCACTTTGGAAAAGCCAGAGTAATCAATGGATGCAGAAAGATTTGTGCATAAAATCCCTATCCAGTGCATACTCAGGCAATATCCCCAGACTACTTTCTAGCTTGTGGCTTTTATCAGTTAAAAGCCTTGTATCTGAAAGCACTGCATCTAGATCTAGAATTTAATGCAACCCTCCAGAAGCCACCTTTTATCTTACTAGATAATTGTAAAGCTTTGAGTCCAAAATGGAAAATATAATAATGTGTTCAATTAGCTTGTATAGCCATACATATCTGAACTCAGTTCAGCATCCATTCTTTTTTGTCTCTATGTAAAAAGCTTGTTATGCATAGTGAACAGTAATCATGTGATGTTAGTGGTTTAATACCAAAAAGTATGGATGATGAACTGAATTCAGATCTATTTGACTATACAAGCTAATGAGCTTGAATAAAAACATTATTGTATTTTTTGGACTCAAAGCTTTATAGTTAGCTAATAAGGTAAAAGGTAACTGCTGGAAGATTGCATTAGATCCTAAGATTGCATGAATAGGCACTAAATACGGACTTTATGCACAAATTTTCCTGCATTCATTGATTACTCTGGCTTGCACTGAATGGTACTACTGTATGGAGTTTTGCCTCTGTGTAAACAGCTTGTGTAAGCATAATGAATTTGTGATCATGTGATGTTCAAAGATAGTTGAAGACTTCATATATAAGTGGAATTTTTTAATCACTAGCTAGTCATTCAATTATTGGTTAGTAAATAAATATTTAAGTATTTATAGTTTGATAGTAAATAATGAATTCTCATTACTTATCACTTTATCAATCTCATAAGTATTGACTTTTTTTGCATTATATCTCCATTGAGAAATTCAAAAAACATTTGAGCCCTATACTTAAATTAAATATAATGTATACATGTGCATGTGCATATAATAATTTAAACTAAAAGGAAAGCATTTTATTGATCTCCTATATATGAAATTAATTCAACATTCAAAGTTGATTTGGGTTGTGAAAGTAAAGTCTAGTCATCTTAATATACTTTAACATAATATAACAAACTAGAGAATATTTTAGTTATTTTATATTTAGTACGTGAATGGAAAATTAAATAATGTTTGTGCATGAATATAGATTTGCATAATGTCCTACATGTCTAGAGATATGTGTATACACAATATATCCCAATGAAAAAATAAAGTTTTCTCCAAGCTGCGTGTAATATCATCTCTGAATCAATACACATGTTATATAGCAATAAAGTTCATTTATTCACCACAAAAAAAGTTTAAAATGCTATCATTTCTGGATCATGAGTCATGACATGAAATGTAGCAGTGTTTGTACCTTTATAAAACTCTCTCTGTCATCACAAAATCTTACAAATTTCTGGAAAACATTCTTGTGATTCATGGCTTTAGTCCTATGCATAGTCTAAATCCTTTTAAATGCTTCAGTAGCAGTTTTATACAATTTAAAACAAAAAGTAATGTATCATGGATTAAGGTATAAAAGGCATTAACTCATAATCTAAAAACACTGATCTGCATTGATTTGGAGATGATAATGCAGGCAGCTTGTATATTTCATTTATAAATAAATGTATGTATTTATTATATTTATATGTGTGATTAATAATAAATTTTGTTTTTAATTAACGGACATTTTATTTATTATATATATATATATTATACCAATCTACATAAATAATTAATAATATGTACAATAAATTAAAAAATATATTATTTTTAGCTTCTTGATATAGTTATAATAATAATGTTATATATTTTTTTACTACTCTATAATACATGTAATAGTTACATGACAAAAGAGAAAAGAAAAAAATGATTTTACAGAAAAAAAATCAAGATATCACTATTTATAATAATATGGAAACATGTTTACAAATATAAGTGTTAGATTAAGGAGGGTAGCAAAACCTTACTGAAAGAAACTTTTTTTTTGGGGGGGGGGGGATTAAAAAATATATGTGCGGTATAAGATGTAATATGTTGGACTATTTCCATCATTTATGAGTGAATATTGAATGTATAGAAAATTTTAAACTTTATTTAAACTTTTCAAATACAAACAACTTGTTAGTAATAACACACAAATAGACAATACAGGTTAGTAATTACACAACGTTTCGAGTAGTATTATTCTCCACTCTTCTTCAGGTGTTGCCGGCCTATATGCACAGTGACAATATTCGCTTAGAAGTTGAACTCGCACCTTTAGATTCTTGTATATTGAATTTAAGGCAACGCTCTACCAACGAGCGCAGAATAGCTCAGTTGGAGGCTGCCTAAATTCAATATACAAGAATCTAAAGTGCATTCAACTTTAGCGATTGCCTGTGCATATAGGCCGGCACCCGAAGAAAGTGGAAAAACTACCACGGACAACCGTCAGGGTTATACAACAAGGTTTGTTTGAAAGTTTAAAAAAGTAAAACAACACAACAAAAAGAGAGCCAACAACAAAAACAACAAACCCAGACAAAAAGTGCGGTATGATTTTTTTAAATTTTATTTATATGCAAAAAAAAACAACAACTTTCTATGATAATAAACAAAAACAAATTTTCAATATAAAATATTCATAGTTATTAATATTATTAGAGCATAATATATGAAAAATAATTATAAAAAATTTGCTAATTAGTCATTAAACAACCTTTTCAACATCTCCAACCTAAACAATTTTCTATAATGCTACTATATTACCAATATTGCTAGAGAAACAGTTATCAAAAATTATTATTTATCCAGCCTGGTTAAAATAAATTTACTGCACACACACACTCATTATTGCCAATTAATAAAGTCTATTTTTGCTCTTTTCTGAAAAAGTTTATCATAGGCTTTTTTGTTGTTGTTGTAATTTTTCAAAACTTTATCATACTTAAATTAAATCTTTCCTAACATATTAATTATCTCTTGTGTCTGGTCAAAAATTGTTAGTACATTGAGGATACTCTCTCTTTTTTTTAAAAAATTTAAATTATTTAAATTTTCATAGTAATATTAGTAATGCCAATTTAGATTCAAACCCAATTACTTTTATTATTTTTTATTATTATTTTTATCATACTTTTTGCCATGCTTTTTTTTATGTAGTTTCCAGTCTATTTTATTTAAAAATTCAAATTTTTTACAATCATAATGAAAGAATAGCTGGAACACACACGCTCAGAGTAAAACTTTTTCTAAGCATAAAAGCAATTTTCTTTAAATATGATATTTAATCAATCGCATCTATTCTATGCTCATTGTAATTCTTTTATATATTATTTCCATCTTCATATGTCATAGCATCGGCCGGGAGGCGAACCCACAACCGTCTGCAACCAACTACTTGCTTGCAAGGCAGCTGCGATGACCTCTCGGCTAACAACGCTTGACATAATATTTCCATTTTGTTTCCTTATTCTTTATTAATTGACTGAATAAACTGCATTATCTATAAATGTGTGTTAATTATTTTCAAGCAAATAACTTAGATAATTCTAAAATAAAAATTTCCTTTTTTTTAATCCAATTATAAGCGTATTAATTTATTGAATATGAAAAAAAAATTTTTTTTTATTGTTGTTGTTGTTGTTGTTATTGCATTTAAATTAGAATTTGTAGCATTCAGTCGTAGATTTTAATAGCACTTAATATGTTTGTTGTAAAATTCTTTTAAAAGGTTCAACTTTATTATATTTGATTTTATTTATTTGTTTTTTAACCATGCTCCTGAATGAGTAATAAGATTGCTGAATTCATGATTTAAAAATTCTAGATCGATTTCTAATTAAGGTAAAAAAATAGAGGAAAAAGAAATCTCCAGTCAGTTGATTGGAATTTTGCTTTTTAGTACTCCAGCATGTTCGCCACCCTCAAAATAAATAAGAAACATATTTTAATTTATTGCATTTGATATTTTTAGACAAAATGAAAGAAAATATTTATTTATATTTTATTTTTATATTAAAATATATTTAAAGTAATATTTATTTTATTGTTGCTTTAGTTTTTTCTAAGTAAAAATCCTTTATACAAAATACTAAACCATTAGTTGACATTAAACTTCTTAATAGAAGAGATGAGAAAGCAATGTATCTTCAGTTTTGATTAACTATTTACAATATTTTTGCCTATATGATTGTTAAAATCATTTCTTTCTTCTCTTGAACCCAAGATTAATGGATTCAGGTTTCTGGGATTTGTTGTTATGTTTGTGTATGTGTGTGACAACCCCCTTCAGAATTGAAGAAGCGGTTTTGTAAATTAAAATAACCTTACAAACTATACTTGTTCAGCTTAAAAGCGTTTATTATTTTGATGATTTTAATTTTTTATTACTAACAATTAATTGTTTGTTTGTTTTTTGTTTATTAGCTTGCGTAGTTGATTAAATACAATGTATTCTATTTTTGCTTACAGCACTGGCAGGCCATTTCTGCTCATTAATAATAATTGTTACTACTCTATCTTGTACTATCGTTTTAAAATCAGTTTTTTTATTAATATATATAGCAATGTGATCTGTTCAACCTAAGAATGAAATGTTTCTTTTTTGCTTGGTATCATAAAGAAAGTATAACGCTATTTAAAGCCATTCACTCTAAAAATTGAGATTTTTTTTTATCACAATATAAAAAAAAAAAGGAATTGAAATAAAAAAGATGTAATTGCATACATTTGACAATATTGAATACTTAAATTAGTGGAAAACAAATTTAATTTCTCTTTTAGGATGTGAAGTTTAGATTAGTGCGCATCATTATGAATTTTTGTTTTCATACACTTCTTCTTTATATATATATAACAATTAAAATACTTCTTCTTTATATATATAACAATTAAAATATTGGTTTAAACCGACTTATTATTGATGATATTTGTCATAAGTTGTCTTCTTAATTTGTCAACAAATTGTATTCAAATACAAATGCATGAGAGTGTTTGGTGTGAACGCTGGTAAAGTTTAGAGTTTTAATCAATTCACCGCAGAATAAAGGAATTATTCTTCCATTCTGTAGCATAATGGAAAATTTGTATATATTTTCCTGTTTTATATTTTTTTTCCATTCAAGCCGGTATAATTGAAGTCGATATTTCATCTATACTAACCATATTAAAAAGACACTACATCATTCAATTGAAACATCTGAGTGTACATAATAAAATAGGTTGTATATAATTTATAAAATTTCGATTAACAAAATCAATTACAGTAATTATTGTTAAGAGCGGGGCAAAAAAATAAAAATTGCCTTTCAAGTATTTTTAATGCTTTTTATTTCAGTTTTTGTTTTAATTAATTGTTTTATTTTCAAAAAAGTCTATTTACAACGTAAAAACAATTTCCAATTAGTAATACGCGTGTGTTGTTCGTCCATTTAAACGTATTTTTAGTAATAGACTCATTAATAGAAACACGCAATTATACATTAATAATTTTTAATTGTTATAGTCATCAGTGAATCATTAGTAAACATTTTATGCACTATCCAATTTATAGTATAAAAAGTAAAAAGTTTAGACATTTACCTGGGCATTTTGTATCCTGCAGATAACAGGCAAGTTTGATTTCTTTATCCAGCAGCATTCATTACTTAATCAACTACTGCTATTCTAATCTCGGAATAATAAAGATGTGGGTTTTTTTTTTTTGCATTTTCTCATCAAAATATCTAGGCAGAGCCACCTGTCTAACCGTTCCTCTTCATCGCTAAACCGTAAAATATAATTTTCATAATTGAAATGATAAAAAAAAAATATCAACAAGACTTTACAGATAAACTTCACTTTTTGCAGTTACGTAGAGAATACAAATCAGAAGAGAGTAATTTTTTAATCTGATATCACTTATAAAAAATAAATAAATAAAAATAAATTTACTCTCTGAGGTTAAGAATTAAAATAAATTCAAAACAATGACGCTATTTTTTAAAATAAATTTGTCATTCTATACTCCCGTTCTCCATCCATTCAACTGAGTTGGAGCGTAAGAATAAAATCACGTGATCGCAAAAATGCTATAAATTAGTTTCAATTACCAATCGATTTTCTAGAAATAAGCCTCCACTATTTTTTTTTACTAAGTATTTGTATAAAAAATAGCCTTTATTTATTAATCTATATTATAAACTATTATTCTGAAATCAAAAGAATAAATATGTCATAACAATCCATAGATTGCATTAAACTGAATCGATCAATAAAGAAAAAAACTGGAATAATATAAGATGCTAGTACTGCACCATTCTAAACCGGATTAATCAATAAACAAACTATTTTATTTTTATGTTTATTAACAAACTAAGTGTTTTAAAGACACACTGTTCTTTTTTTATCCTTTATTTGTTATGGCACCTTTGATTAAAGAATATCTATTTTAAAATATTGGCATATTGACAATTTATATTTTTTCAATGTCTATTTATTATTAATATAAATGCTTCTAAATTAGACTTGATTTTCTCATGACATTTATCCCATAATACACTTTTTTTGCTTAAATACTTTTTATCATTAAGAACACTTTAACTTAATTTTTTAAGTATTATTATCATCATTTTCAATCATTGATTCGTTGCAAGATGAAAGTTCTCTCCAAGTTTAATTCAGTTTCTCCTAAACATAGCTTTTTGTTTTTTCACATCACATTAACAAACTTCCTTATTTCATCTATCAATATCACATGAGGTGTCAAGCGTTGTTAGCCGAGAGGTCATAGCAGCCGCCTTGCAAGCAAGTAGTTGGTTGCAGACGGTTGTAACATGAGGTGTCAAGCGTTGTTAGCCGAGAGGTCATCGCAGCCGCCTTGCAAGCAAGTAGTTGTTTGCAGACGGCTGTGGGTTCGCGTCCCGGCCGATGCTATGACATATGGAAAAAAAAAAAATCACATGAGGTCTTTTCTAAGTCTTTTACATTCTTTTGGGATGCATTTTAATAATTCAGCAACCCATTTATTATCCTTTTTCCCCCCATTTCAATCTCGTAATTATTTTAATGATGTCAGTAAGACTTGTTTGTTCTCTAACACAAGTATTTTACTTTTGAAGTCTTTTGTTATTTCCAATATACATTTCTGCATATCAGAACTAGCAAAATTATTTATTAAAAACTTTTTTTTTCAAACACATAAGCATATTTCCCTTTTAACATCAAGTTACTTTTGCCAAAAGAGCACTTTATTCAAATTTAATTATATTATTAATCTTATCCATTATGTTTCTATCTGTAATAACAATCTTACTGAGGTATTTCTAGTTACCAACTTTTTCTAATTTTATTCAGGGCCAACACATGCGGGTGTACAAATTGTGCTAGGCATAAAGGTGCTTTAATAAGAGTGCAAAGATGACTAGATAATTCATAAAAATTATATATAAATAAGAATTTTTACATTTTTGAATCACTTCATTGTTAAAAATACATTCTGAGTGTAAATATTTTTTATTTAAATAAGGAATATTTCTTTACTTAAACTAATTATGACAATTGCTTGAGCCATAAATTTCAAGGTTTGAGCTCGAAATATACTACGTATATATTCTTATCTATGGAATCTTATAATTAAATATTAGTAAATACAGTAACTCAAAATTTTGAAAAGTACAAAAAATATAATCGTTACTTAGGAACACTTTCAACTATCCTCATAGTTTTTGTCAACTAATGCTTTGAAAGGTTAACCTTCCCATAATTCCATGATCTTAACATTTGCTGCCTGCCTATTGATTAAGTCCTGCTTGTATTTATATATTAGATATCTTCTTTTATTTTACTTTTATTGTTATTTCTTTCAATTTGCAATATTTTTACATTATTATAATTGAAATTAAAATCATATATACATGGTCGTAAAAATGGAAACTGATACATTATTATTACCTTTACAATTTTGTTTCATATTATGAATTCTTTTTAATAAAAGCAAGTGCTCTTTAGTTCTTTTCTCCAATGTACATCTCGATTCCCCTATATATATATATGCTACCACCCTTACATATCTATTCATAAATGATGCAATATTTATTTATAAATGGGTAATGAGGTTTTATCTTTAGAGTTATTTATTAATTTATTTAATGAAAGAGGTGCATAAAACGCAATGTCACATATACCTTTATAAATTTTCTTTATGAAATTTGCTTGTTGATTCTAAATGTATTCTTATCTTTGCACTAAAATGAACAGGATGTATGCCATTTTGTCACGATAATTAATAAAACTTATAGCTAAATGGTTAGATATTTTAATTACTTTATTATTAGAAACACATTCTTTTTTAATTAAATATAAATGGAATACTTATTTACTTAGACATTTGATAATTGCTCAAGTCTGAAATAAACTATATATACACTCTATCACTGCACAAAAGTGAACAGATCTATGCCTTTTTATAGCTATAATTAATAAAATTTATATGTAAAGTAAAATGTTTAGATTTTCCAATCACTTTTATTTAAATGTCCTAATTTATATAAAAAAGAATACCTTAATATTAATGATTTCTTTAAAAATAAAATTTATTTTAAAAATATTCTCATAATTAAAGTAATTTTATATATGATGAAATTGTATTTATTAATGCTACTTTTCAGATTTCATCTAGATTAATCCGTTTGGCATAGTGATAGAGTATCTGACTTAGGACAGTGGAATCCTGGGATTGATTCCTTGTTGTCTTGTACATAATTTTTTTAATAACAATATTAATGTTTTTTTTAGTATGCTGTATTATATTTTTACACATTTTATTAAATAGCTTTTACTATTTTTAATAATATCTTTTTAATGCTGTATTATTGTTTAATGGCCCTCTATTGATTGTAATAAATTCACTTGTAAATAAATGCTCTATTAGGAAACTGTTGTATATATATATATTATAATGATCCGGAATAAGAGACTTAACGTAATTTACACTACAGGGCGCCACTAGGCATTTGAACCTAGAAAATTTATATAGTAGGCAGATACGTAAGTTTAAAAAAAAAAAAAATTTTTTTTTGGTTGATTCCGGTCGTTAGCCCATTGTCACTAGCTCAGTGGAACAGCAGAGATTTATATTTTATAATAAATTCTTATCTAAGAATATTTTTTAAAAAAAGAATAAAATAAGCCACTGCCAGTAATTAACACACAAATATTTATTTACGCACATATATATAACATTTAGCGTTATTCTTTTAGTATGTTTACATTTTTAAAATTTAACATTATTTTTAACCTTTATTTTAGATTTTAATTTACATTTTAATTTTTATAAGTTCACACAGATGGATTTATGAAAGTTTGTTTTATAATGTTGAGTATAGATCGGTTACATAGATTACACGGTTAAAAACATTTCAAAATAAACATAACCGATCAAAATACAAAGTCATTGATAACATCAATTGCAGAAGGAATACAAGAAACCCATTGGCATTCATCATAAGATGCCGCATAGACACCAATGACTTAAAAGACATCTGAAATAAATACATCTTAGATATTCACCGTAAGGTATCAGTATTTACCGAATGTCTATATATTTTGATCAAATATGAAAACCAAAAACACAATTAACCGATAACGAACCCATGCAAGCGTCTATACCCAACTTAAGTTTAATGCATTTTTATTTAGAGTATTGAGTATGAATAGACTACATAGATTGCATTTGAAAAGAAAATATTTTATCCCTAATTTAACCTTAGGCCAAAAGTCCACAGTTAAACCAACGTCAATCCATCTGATATATCGATGTGTTCAATGTAATCTGAATAGACAGCACAATTAGGTTAAGAGAAGAAATTGCCTCTCGTCAGATAGGAATACTACATCTATCTGATGATAAGAGCAATAACAAAAAAAAATGCCATAGGAAGGAACTGCGGACTCCGTCTTATAATTCCTTCCATAGGCAAAATGAGAGTGTGCGGCGTATAAAGTGATTCTGCCCGTAGCGAATCTCGTACTACATCTACTAATTACACCAATATATCCAATCCATTGACCTAATTCAACTATGAAATGAATAACCTAAGATTACCCTCCCCTAATAAAACTTTACAAATCTAT
This sequence comes from Epiperipatus broadwayi, assembly GCA_028023455.1. Taxonomy (NCBI): domain Eukaryota; kingdom Metazoa; phylum Onychophora; class Udeonychophora; order Euonychophora; family Peripatidae; genus Epiperipatus; species Epiperipatus broadwayi. The sequence goes on from JAQFVV010006610.1 coordinate 149,982, forward strand.
ATAGCCATTCACACCCGACTTAAGTTTAACATTTGGGTAACTAGTTTAACGGAAAACAGAAATCATAATAAAAACTTAAAAGAACAAAAAAAATAAATGGAAATGATTTTACAAAAGAAATACATTAAATAAAATTACTTATTAATAAATTAAGTTGGGCAGATAGGATTCTATTTCTATAAATTAAATATTGGGAAAAAGTTTATATTTTAGAGTTCTTAGTGTTTTCAAATGTTCATTAATTATATATTTCTTACTGTTTTGAAAAATGTCCGTAGTCTCTGATTTCTTGTAATGGAAGGTGTTAATTCCCACAAAGTCATAAGGAGATCGGGGTGCAGTTAACCATTGGTCCTTTATGGTTGATGGTATTCTTCCGGGCCTTGATGTCCTGTGGTCCACAATATTGGAAAACGATGTTTCATTTTTTTGAACAACTGAAGGAATTGAAAGTGCATCTTTCAATCCCTTCTCCTCCAACCCTCTCTAACTTAACACACATCTGTCCTCTCTTAATAATAATTTTCTTTACTCACTAACTTTTATTCCCAAACTTTTTCTTTTATATGTAACTTTAGGATCCAATGGACATTACATCATCGATGATGATGATCCTTCCGTTGAAGTCTGATTTCCTGATGGATTTCTTTCATTGGCCATTAGTTTCAATTGTTTTCCTATCTGACCGTTGCTTATACATTTAAATGCCCAAGGGCTAGTTCACTTGGACTAATTAAAGTAATCATTTCCATTTTTTCAATAACATTAATTAATTTGTTTTGTACATTTTTTAAATATATTTTTATCTTTAAATCTTTACTGACAATTTAGTTTTAAAATACTTTTTCTTTTTTTTTAATAAAGTTTTTTTTTTTTAATTTCTCATCTGTGCGATTTTAAATATATATGAGTTTAGTATAGAATTTTAATTTTCAATTTTTAATTCTTAAAAAAGAAGTTTTATTTGCGAACTTTTATTTTTTTCATGTTTAATAATAAAAAAAAAAATCTAACGTTGTATGTGCCCGTTATAATATATATAAAGAAAATAAATTATTTAAAGATTTCTATTTGTTCTATATTGTTACATAATTTCCTACTACACAAAAAGAGAATGAGTGTAACAAAAAAGCAGAAATAAGAAAAAGAGCATGTTTTTATTAAGCATTGGGGATTTGGACTGTCACAGTTGAAGATTAAACATATATAGAAGAGCGTGATTTGGAAAGATGATTTTCCTGGTGAATTTTGCCACTATAGGTCCCAAAGCAAACCTAGGGACAATTACAGACCACATAGGTTTTATTATTAGTTTGAATAAGCCATAGGATATATGTTATAATTTATGTTATTCAAATTAATTTTTCATTATATAAACTTACTTATGTGTGTAAGAATTATTTGATAAAATATTTGTTATTTAGATTCACAGAAAATAATTAAAGTGTTAAAAGTGTCTACAAAATATTTTATCTATTCTAGGGAAACCAATTGCTTGTTGTTGTTTTTTCACTTCTTATAATGTATCATTAAACAAAAGAAAGTTCAAGGCATGGAATAATGGTTTCTATGAATTTATTGAATAAACAATGTAAGTGTGGAAATTTCTTCTTTTAAAGTAAATCCTTAAAATCCCTAGATACCTGGCTATATAATTTGACTAAGTTATGCTGAAATAATAAGAATAGACAAAAATAGTCTATTAGTGAATAAACATTTGAGATTAAGAAGCTAACTTTTTAATACAAAGCATAATTTATGCATGAAAGATTCTGAAGTTATTTTTGAACATTGGCTAAAACTGACCTAATAAAACTGATTATTTATCACATTGTGGCCATCAAAGTCTGGAGAGTTGTCTTGCATTGGTGGTCGAGAGGTCAGCGCGACTGCCTTGCACTTGCAGGCAGTTGCCTGGGTTGCAGGTTCGCGTCCCGGCCGATGCTATGACACTTAATATATATATATAAAAAAAAAGGTCTGGAGAGTTTTATGTAAATAAAAAGGTAAAAGTGTAAATAATTTTAATTTTTTAATATTCTATTGTGTGTTTTGTTAAACAAAATTATATTGAATTCATTTTGTTGTAATTAAGTAATATTTATTTCATGTGTGGGATGGGTCTTCTTCACACGATGAAAAACATTTAGATTCTTTTTCTCATGTGTCATAGCATCGTCCGGGAGTGAACCGGTGCAACTGCTTGTAAGGCAGTTGTGCTGACCTCTCAACCACCAACGCTTGACAGACATTTAGATATTTAAAAAAATAAATGATCTTAATTGTAAATATAGATTTGTTAAAATTGCACAAATTGGTACTTATAATGTATAAATAATTATTTATTAAAGATATGATTTTGAATCAATATTTGAGAAAACAAAATACATATAATACAAAACAATTGCAATGAAACATGCTAATAGATTTTAAATAATTAGATTAAAAATAAGTTAATAAAAAAATTAGTCTGTTTTGAGATACAAGATAAGAAAAAAATTTAAGCAATTTAATAATCGTGGTTTTTGAAAACTCAGTTCAAATAATGATGGTGTTTTGAAAATTCATATAATTAAAATAAAATGAGGTCATAAAAAGTTGAAAATAAAAAATTATCAAAGGTTCTAAAAACAAAATCAGAGGTGTTTGAAACAAAAAGTCAAAAATATGTGTAATCATATTTTTAAAAAAAAATTAGGGTCTGGACTTTTGCTCTATTCAAGCTGCCTTAAACCATCATTAGGATGAGAAGAGGAAAAACTACTGACTGCCTAAAATAAATCTGGACAAGTTATTTAGAAGAAATCTTTACTCAAAATGAAGAAAAAAATATGCATAACCCTCAAATTTCAAAGACAGAAGATTGATATAAAATATTATAGCAATTTGTAAAGAAAGAAATGTGATTATAAATAGAATCAATTACTACATGAAGAAGTATTAGCTTGGAAAACATTCTCACAATAAAGTGTAGAGAATTCCAATTACAAAACTTTTGCTGTGTAAATTTTTAAAAAAAATCTATACATTGATTTGACTGTTATCTTAACATATTAACCATTTTAAGTTTTATATTATAACTTCTTAGTATATATTTGTTTTTAACAAACTTTATTATATATAAAATGTTTATATAATACATTATTTAATTGATTGATTAAAGGAAGGAAGTGAATATTTTATTTAAAGCAAAGGGGGATTGGGGGACATCAGGATTTTCTGTTCAGCAGCTATAAATACCCAAACTGCATTTGAAAATATCTAAATACAAAATTTGCTTCATCTTTTTTTATTATATATATATATGCTTAACTAAATTTTATTTCTTTAAAAAAAAGTTGTCTTTTCATGTAGAAATTGTTAGCCAGTACATAAAATTTGAAAAAAATAATAATCAAGAAGTAATAACTTTAACCATGCAAGATGTGAATGCTTGTGAAACATTTAAGGTGAAGTGTTCAAATGTTAAAAGTAATGAGTAGTAGCATAATTATTAGAGTTTAAGTTAAAGGATATTTTTGAAAATTGATCAAGTTCATTTGTATATAAATTAACTCTTATTTCCTTGAATTAGATTTTATACATGTAGAACTTATAATATAAATGCAGTTGTTAGATCATGTTGAATGATTAAAATATACTATATATATATGATGAATTTATTTACAGCCTTGATGTAGTAAATTTAAGATCACCTCCAAAGAGCCATATCATAGTAGTGTTACTGTTGAATTTAAAATTGGATCCAAAAAGACCCATCTTAGTGAATTGTTGTTATTATTAAATTAGGATTTGTGTGGAATGTGTAGTGATTAAAATAATCTCATATGATTGTGAGGATTGTGTACTGACTAAAATAATTCCATATGAGATATATGTCTGTAACTATGCCTATGAAACTAATGATATAAATAAATGTATTTATTGTATTTGTGAAAATTCTCCATACATAAGATTATATATAGGGTGTATTAAAGGCTATAGATTTGCTCTATGGCAAATGTTCTCAATCATATAACCATGTTAGTATTATAGTATTAATCAAAATGAGTGAACACTTTATAAATTACTATTGTTTTCCATCTTGTGTGTGAACTAAATGTTAAAAGATAGGAGGGAATCTGCTTATTAAAGCAATTATTACCATTAAATTATAATCAATTATAAAGAAAATTGTCATAAATTATTATGATATAGTCTGTAATGTAAACATGTTTAGGATAAAATAACATTATCTCATAATTATGATACAGTGTAAATAAACTATTGTTGTTCTTGGTTTAAATATTGTATTAACTTCTTTATAAGTAATATTGTCTGGTCTACATATTAATTTCATGTTCATTTTATCAGAAATGGTGGTACTTACATACTAGCCCAATGGTTAACTGTCTAATCTTGCAATTTCACAAAATAATGTCTGCATGGAATCTTCTGGTAAACTTAATCCATCAATTTTCATAAATGATGACAAGTAAGTTTATTTAGTACAAAATGATGACCTACAATTTTAATTTGGGATAAACACATATATACATTTTGAATCAAATTGAGTTATTTGCCAAAATGACAAGAACTAATCTTATTTCATACAAAATGGCAACATATACTTTTATTTACTGGAAATAAACAAGCACATATTTACATTTTTTTCTAAGATATGATGTTGCAGTAACAAAACTTTTAGCAATATACATTTATTCCAATAAAAAAGAAAAGCAAAAATTGTTTCTTACAATCATTAGGGCAGACTGAAGTTTTTTATGTCCTGCAATATCCAATTTAAAATGCAACCATGATTTATATGAAAAGTGTTTATATCCATCAGCTTGCAAGTTGGCATTTTTATTGGATTTTGCATTTTCCTTGGGATAATTATGCTACAAGCACAAAATTCTCCCAGATAGTTTTGTCTTTTGAAAATAGTGAATGACTGCATCATCCTTGGTAGTGGACAGTTCCAAATTTTAATCATTTCATTGGATAAAAAATTTGTTCAAAAAATTCATTCAGCAGAAATTAAAACTGGAAAGTAATTCATGTGTACACCTTACTTTTTCCAGATGATTGATTAGTCATTCCAGTATTTTTTCATGACATCACAGCATACTTTAAATCATAAAATTAGCAGTGAAACCAACATTTGGATTAATAACTTTCTTTTGATTGTGATATTAGCTAATATTCATTTTTAAAAAAATAATGTATTTTCTTTTCAAAAGATTGCAAATGTGTTTAATTCAGTCTTTACACATTTGTTTGTTCCAGCATTTTTCATCACTGCTGGATTAATACATAAGTATTGAAGTAGCATACATTCCTGTGATTTGGCCAGGTATTTCAAATAGTGTTGTGTAGTACTTATTATCATTGCATATTAAAGCAGATATTTTCAAATCTTATTTAAAGAACATAAATAAAAAAAATGTTCCCATGTATTTTCTGATGTTTAATGTCAGATGGCGCCTGAATTGATTAAAATAAATATAAACATATAAAAGCTAATCATTACAATATGTTAAAATTTTTAGTATCTATAACAATTTAAAAATATTTATTATTTTATAAATTATTTCCAAAGTTGTATAATATATAATATGCATAAAGCATATTTTAATAGGACACTCCTACTAACAGCTTATTTTCTTGAAGCACCATTTATAATTAAAAAATCACAAAGAGGAAATGACTTTCTACTGTATAAATTACAGCATGTAAGTTAATTATTTATTTATATACATATATATTAATTTTATAAAAGAAAAATAATTATAATCTTTAAAAAGTAACTAAAATGAATACAATAGTCTCCCTGTATACATAAATTCCATGCTTATGTTTCAGTTATCTCATGATTAAAAAAATTATTTTTTTAAAATTGCACATAACTAAAACAATAAATGTAGAATTAATGTATACATAGACCCTTCTTAAAATGTAAATATGAAAAGCTTGAAGCTACTCAATAAAATAACCCATATACATTAAGCTAAGCTTCTAGAGTAGTCGTCCAGAATATACCCAGGTAACCACACTCAGGTGTGAAGAATTTGGATGGATACTCAACCATGCAACTAAGGCATCGGAAATATCATATACATGGAATTGTGCTAAACTAAAACACTAATTCTTAGGAGATCTGCCTGAATGTATTTAGCGATCAATGTTCAGACGCATCTCCAGACACATGCTTCTGTAACTCATATACTTTAAATTCAAAATTATACAAGATTAGCAAAAATCTTCAAAAAAATAAACTTTAATTCAACCAATAGTTTCTCTGCCAAAACTTTTCAAATGTAAAAAAACACTACAAAACATATCAACAAATGTATATGTTATATTTTTTTCAATTCACAATTACATCCATACGCCTTTAATACTAAAAGAACTCTTAAATATGTTAATTGCTTCAATATCATAATTTTTCAATAATAAAGATTCTTTAATTCTTTTTATTTCATTTTTTTCAAAGAAGACAAGTCTATTCTTCTCAAACCTAATATTATGATCTATATCTTTTTCATGGCTATAGAAGCAGAATTGAGATATTTATTTTTAACTCTAATTTTATTTTTTTCATTTAAGCTTGAACTACTGACCTATATACAACTTTTTACATAAGAAATAATATACACTACTCCAGGAATAGAATTCCTATCAAAAATCCTTTTGGTATTATTCAATAATTATTCAAAGTAATATCTTTCTCTCAATCACTTTTCTTATTACCAAACAAATTAATATTCTTATTTAAAATTTTATAATTTAACAGAACTGTACTTGCCATTAAATAAAATACTCTTAATGAATTTATCAGAAACCTTTTTAAAACAAAATATACTTATTAGAATTATTTAATCTATGCTTTCTATAGAAATAATTTCTTAAAGCAGGTATTTGATGGAAGTCAGATTGATAGCTATCAGGTTTAATTATAGATCTTAAATCCTTACTTTTATCATAATGACTATATATCAAATAATTATTCTTTAAATTTCTTATCACTAATAAATTCAAAAATTTTAATTTAGCAAAATCTTACCCTTCTCTTTCTAAATATTTTAGAAGAATCAAAACAATTAGATTTATTTAACAATTCTTTTAATGAATTGTTATAAAAAGAAAATTTTTAATATACTTTGGTATTATTCCTGCTATGGTGCATTACTCTGATGGCATATTCTAAGTTTGCAATATGTTTAAAATAATACTTCCAAGGAAATGTGCCAGAGTAATCGATGGATGCTAGAAAGTTTGTGCATAAAATCCCTATCTAGTGCCTACTCATCCAATATCCCCAGACTAGTTTCTAGCTTGTAGCTTTTGGCAGTGAGAAGCCTTGGATCTGAGAGCACTGCACCTAAAAACTAGTCTGGGGATATTGGATGAGTAGGCACTAGATAGGGATTTTATGCACAAGCTTTCTGGCATCCATTAATTACTCTGGCTTACACTGAGTGGCACTACTGCATGGAGAATTTTGCCTGTTTTAACAACCATTATGAAAAAGCATGAGAAATGGTGATCATGTGATGTTTAGTGGTTTAATGTGTGAACAAACTTAAACAATAAAATTTGTCCATTGATCTCATGGAGGCATTATTTTAAACATATTTGCAAACTTAAAATAATGTTAATGGTAGAAATATATCATACCATATGTAGTATGAAAGTTCAAATCTAAAAAAAAATGGGGTGATATATTCAATATGACAAAAGGAAAAGACTCATTATGAAACTAAATAAAAACAGTTGTGACTTTTTAATATGGCATTTTTTGTGTATTTTTATTACGATATTTTGTGTCACCAAAGCCATCCTTCCTCTTCTCAGAATAATCAAATTTAAAAAAAAAACACATCTTATTTCCAATGATGGACCCATATATTCATAATGGAAAAAGGAAAAATATGAAAAAGAACATGAAACATTTTTTAAATGGTGAGCTATAACAATGTTTTAGCTGTAAGTTTAGCATTATATTTTTATTTTTTTTTAAAAAAAACAAAACAACATACATAAAGTTTTAGCAAAAAAAAATGCAAATATATAAGATTTTAGCTTCAAACATATATTTTTAAATATAAAACTATATTACCTACAAATGATGCGAGAGATGTATTATATTGTGGAAGGTAAAACAAGTCATTCTGCTGGACTGAACCATTTAATATCTTCTAAAATGAAAAGAAAATGATGTTTATTTGACATTGATTGATCATGCCAGAAGTTTTGTTTGCCATGACATCATAAACAAAAATTTCAAATAAATATTACTGGATACAAACATCACCAGAGTAATACATCATAGAAGGATTAAATACCCAATAAATGATTGTGAATATTTAAAGTTGTTTGTTAGATATGTTGATCATTATTTATTTGTAGTTGAAGATGATAAATTAGAAAAATTATTAAATAAATTTGTTTTGAACCTTTTATAATATATATTTTAAAATGGGAAGGGTATTAGCCTTTGTTAAATTAACTTTTTTGGATTTGTTAGTGATAAATGATTTTAAAAAATAATTGTTTGGTATATAATCATTATGTTAAAAGTAAAGATTTAAAATCTATAATTAAACCTGATAGTTGTCAATCTGTCTTCCATAAACTAACTCTTAAAATAATTATTGCTATAGAAATCAAAGATTAAATCATTTTAATAAGTGTGATTTGCTTCAAGAAGATTAATTTTATATAGATTATTTGAGTGTTGGCTATTCTGATAAATTCATTAAGGATATTTTATTTAACAGCAAGTATATTTCTATTAATAATTGTAAAAATGTGAAGAATAAAAGAAAGTTTGATTTTATTTCTTTGTGTTTTATACTCTTATAAAATTTTAAGTAAGAATTTTAATTTATTTGCTAAAAAAATTCTTTGGAATATGGGTATTACTTTGAATAATTTATTGAAAAATACAAAAGTAATTTTGATAGGAATTCTATTCCTGGAATAATGTATATTATCCCTTGTTTTCATAAAAAGTTGTATACAGGTTAGAGTGTTTTGAGCTTAAATGAAAAAATAAAAATAGAGTTAATAATGAATATGTCAATTCTACAGTATATATCTATGAAAGAGATGCAGGTCATAATATTAGGTTTGAGGAATTAGACTTGTCATCTTTGAAAGAAATGAAATAAAATAAAGAATTAATGAATTTTTATTATTAAAAATTTATTTGTACTGAAGCAAATTAACTTATTTAAGAGTTATCTTAATATTAAAGGTGTGTGGGATGTAATTGTGAATATAATTAGTATATATTTGTTAATGTGTTTGGGAGTGCTTTACAGTTGAGAAGTTTCTTTGGCAGGGAAACCATTGGTTATATTAAATTTTTGGCTAGTCTAGTTTAATTTTGAATTTGGGGTAAATGAGTTATAAATACTTCTGTATACATGTTTATGGTTATAGTGTGGATAGATGGTGAGTGCTTGAAAGTCTGAGTTCAAATCCCCTATATTTAAAATTAACAATTGTAAATATAAAAATGTAATTATAAATTATTCATTTTTATAGGTATTTAATTGATTATAATCAAATGTAAATACATTTAAGTTATTCATTACATTGTTGCAACATAATATTAGTTATGAAAGTAACTTCCACAAATATCTGAAAATATATAGTTTTCTAATATTCATTAAACGTGCACCATTTTCATGCTTATAATATTTAATTGTAAAGCATTCCATTAGTATTCCATTTGCTTTACAAGAATAGTTGGAATTCTTTTTTTTTAAAAAAATCATTAAATAATGAATTTTTTTATTAACTCTTCATAATTATAATTATACTAACTAATCTTTTTTTTTACTTTACTAGCATGGCATTCTAAATTCAACTAATAAAAGATTTACTAATATATTTTATAGATTAATTTGTTGTATTAATAAATTATACACTGTATCTTATTTAAATACTTCCAATAACTACAGTAAAAATTTGTTCTCTTATGTCTGATGAACATTACTATGTAGATGACATCGACACTTATAGTAACTTTTAGGCAATCATTAGAGATATTTTGATAGTCTGAATATTTTTTTTCATGTGTCATAGCATCAGCCGGGAAGTGAACCCACAATCCAGGACAACTGCTTGTAAGGCAACTGTGCTGACCACTCGACCACCAATGCTTGATGCGTCTGAATATTATTTGTGAAACATTAATATACAGTATTTCACACTTTTCTTGCAGGAAATCAAGCAAATCTCAGTTCAGAAAGATAAGCAGCAAGAAGATAGTAGTAAAGCTTTAAATTAATGTAAAATAATTAAGATGGCTTTCCTATCATTAGACAAAAAGTTACCAAAAATTTTCTAACACAATTCTAAGCTTTTATTGACAATTGTAATACCTCCATGACTTTCAAAATATTTCCAAAGAGATGATCTAATAATAGAACTTGAACGAGACAAAAAACACATTATAACATATTTAACAATAATATATTTTATTTAAGTCTCATTGATCCCATTTCTTTGCCTAGTAATATAATAGAGAACAATCATGCATAATATCAGGCCATTTCTTCTATACATTATTAATAAATTATTAATTCAGTGGCTTAATGCTAAAATGTATCAATCAGAATGATTGGTTTACTGAGAGATAATCATGCAATCATTCTATAGATATTAACACATATTTACAGACTATCAATAGCTAACAATAACTTCAAAACATGCCTTATACTTTTTTGCTGAACTTATTCTGAGCTTTTCATTCATAAAATATCTTTCAAATGTACTAGAATACTAAAAAATTATGAACCAAATAAATATTTATTAGACATCATTAAAAATCTTATCACTTCATAGCCCATTTTTTGTTCACTATACATCAAAATTCTGCCTTCATTTCCTTTTTTATATGTTCCCTCCTCTTTCTACATCATCTTTCCACTCATATTTTTTCCCATTCTCTTTCTCTCCTTTTCCTCTCTCCTTCGCTTCCTTTCTCTCTTCCCTTCTCCTCTTTTTTTTCCTTTTTCTTTCTTTCTCCCTATCTCTCTTTCTGTAGCAAGTTACCACAAAAATTAACTTATTAAATAAAATCTGTTGAATAAATAATTATTTTAAAATGGATTTTCTATGATCATGTTTTGTTTAGTATCTATTGGGGGGGGGGGAGTACTAAATAGTTTATCTTCACTGATACAAAAGTTAGAGACCAAAAAAGTTATTTTGAGTTTGTTTTTATTTTTTAAAAAAGGTAATAAAAATCGGTTTTAAAACTAAAAGTTTTACTATATCAGCGGTATACAAATAAAGCCCCCCAAAAAGTTGCTGTATAGACAAAAAAAAAAGTTGCCATATTTTTTTAAAAACAAAAAAAAGAAAACGAAAGTTGAAAAAGTAAAAACTTTTGATCTTATTTTAATTGGGGAGGGGGGTGAGAAATACTTTATCTTCACTAAGACAAAAGTTAAATGCAAAAAAAGTTATTTTTGGTTTTTTAGTTTTTAAAAAAGGTAATAAAAATCGGTTTTAAAATAAAAGTTTTACTATATCAGCGGTATACAAATACCCCCCCCCCCCCAAAAAAAAAGTCACTGTATTTTTTAAAAAAAGAAAACGAAAGTTGAAAAAGTCAAAACTTTTGATCTTATTTAATTAAGGGAGGGGGGTGAGAAATACTTTGTCTTCTCTGAGACAAAAGTTTGAGACAAAAAAATCACCTTATAGAAAAAAAATAGTTACCATATTTTATTAAAAAAGAAAATGAAAGTTGTTAAAAATCGCAGCCCGGTAACGTTGCATTGTATTGTTTTTGCCTGTCAACAATGCAATCAAGCGGCCAAGCCCGGCTAAGTAATAAATACCGTATTATAGATAACAGAAAGGGGTGACAATTTATTTATGAATCAAAACGTATTAAGCTCAAACTTAATCAAACTATAATATACAACAGAGAAGAGAAAATTTTATTATAGTGAAGAATTAACAGAACACAAAATGGAAAAATCTGTGCCTGCAGACAGCCTCAACAATACTCAACTAAAATTAAAGTGGGAAAGTAATATATGGACAACAAGCAACAATCTTCCAATAATAATAAATTACCTTCTCGTGTATTTTCTAAAATAAACTCATTAATTTATAAAATTTCTAAGAAATGTATAATGATAGTTTTATTTTAATTATTGCTTTACAGTAATAAGTATTTTATAGAATGTACCTAATAATTATATTTATAAAGCGCATACACGTTACTTTAAAGTAATATATATTAAGGCTACAACCTTAAAACTATGCGCCTATTGTCGTTTTTTCAGGCGCATAGTTTTAAGGTTGTAGCCTTAATATATATTACTTTATTAGAATGTACCTAAGTATTTTATGCAATGTTTTAGGTTTAGGGAATGCAAACAACCTATTTGTTATGATAAAATTAATTTACAGAAACTTTTTTTTTTTTTAACGAACCTGTTAAATATAAAGAAAAAGAAATTGTTTAGTACACAATCAAGAATGCGGGCAACTATTTCCAAATATTGTATTTGTATAATAAATTGATTTCATTTTGAAGATATAGATGTTTGACTGATAAATATTATATAATGAGTTTATAATTATTATATATGTGTCAATATTCAATAATATTTTATCCCAAGAAATTGAAATATTTCACGAAAAATACGAAAATGTTTTTTAAAAAAGTATTCATTTTTCATAATATATAAATTTATTACACTAAAGCATAGGTATATATACAAAGAAATTTAGACATCAAGAATAATTCTTAGAATGTTTTAAATAAATAATACTTCTGTATATAATATAAAAATAATACAAAATAACAATTCGTCAATTGTTAATACAGAGTTTAATATAAATAAATAAAAACAAATAATATTTCCAAGCGCTTTCAACTCTTACGAGTCCTTATCAAGGCAATGTAAACAATTCTATTTTCTCCTAGGTGATGAATCTAACATTTCATTGTATTGGCCAGGAACAACTAATCGGAAAGCTGGTTAATTTTGAATTCATAGCACAAGATGAATTTTGTATAATATATGATTCTTTAATCTTGCGTTTTTTATCATGTGTTTCATTCATTAATATTGTAAAATCCTTTGGACTACATATATGGCCTGTATTATTTTGGTGAACATAAAAAGCTGAATAAACTGTATCATCTTCTCTTGCTCTATTATAAGTATATTTATGTTGTTGAAGGCGATATTTAATATTTGTTTTGGTTTCTCCAACATATATTGCACTACAATTTATTTGTGGGCATCTAATAGAGTATACAACACTGCTTTTATCCTCCTTATTTATTATTTCCTTAGAATTATTTATTAACCTATTAAGGTTAGGTGGAGTTCTCCATGCTAATAGAAAATCTTGACTTAAAACTTTTATTATATTTTTATTAATATTGGGAATAAAAGCTAATGACATCCATGGTTTATTATTCATATTTATATGGTCACTATTATGACGTTGTTTATAATGCTTCAATACAGTAGATAATAGCATTTGTTTATTATAACCCACTTGTATTAAATCTTGCATATAACATTTTATATTATCTTTCATAAACATTTCATTTGAACACAGAGCTTTTTTAACACGTAATCAACGACTGTGTTCAAATGAAATGTTTATGAAAGATAATATAAAATGTTATATGCAAGATTTAATACAAGTGGGTTATAATAAACAAATGCTATTATCTACTGTATTGAAGCATTATAAACAACGTCATAATAGTGACCATATAAATATGAATAATAAACCATGGATGTCATTAGCTTTTATTCCCAATATTAATAAAAATATAATAAAAGTTTTAAGTCAAGATTTTCGATTAGCATGGAGAACTCCACCTAACCTTAATAGGTTAATAAATAATTCTAAGGAAATAATAAATAAGGAGGATAAAAGCAGTGTTGTATACTCTATTAGATGCCCACAAATAAATTGTAGTGCAATATATGTTGGAGAAACCAAAACAAATATTAAATATCGCCTTCAACAACATAAATATACTTATAATAGAGCAAGAGAAGATGATACAGTTTATTCAGCTTTTTATGTTCACCAAAATAATACAGGCCATATATGTAGTCCAAAGGATTTTACAATATTAATGAATGAAACACATGATAAAAAACGCAAGATTAAAGAATCATATATTATACAAAATTCATCTTGTGCTATGAATTCAAAATTAACCAGCTTTCCGATTAGTTGTTCCTGGCCAATACAATGAAATGTTAGATTCATCACCTAGGAGAAAATAGAATTGTTTACATTGCCTTGATAAGGACTCGTAAGAGTTGAAAGCGCTTGGAAATATTATTTGTTTTTATTTATTTATATTAAACTCTGTATTAACAATTGACGAATTGTTATTTTGTATTAGAATGTTTTAAAAAATTCATTAATATCAGTAAACAATTAGTTTTTTTAAACTTTTTTCCATTTTTATCAGTGCAAACTTTATCTCAACTCCATCACACTGCAACCATCTACCAAGATAGAAAGTTAGATCTCATTTTTTCAATATGAATTTACTTTGTGAACAATCTTTACTCTTCAAATGCACTAGAGGTATCAAACACTTACAATTCCTTAATGTTTGAAAAGTGAGTTTAATTAAATAATTTATGCAATTTTTCATACATCTGCTAGCTATAACTGGTACTGAAAGATTTTTTAGAAATTTAATTAGAGAAGCAGAGATCTTGTAATGCCAGTTATTAAGTATAAGAGAGCATTCAAAATAGACCTCAAAGAAGAAAATAGGTGATTTGTTTTATATGCTAAATCTAAAAAAATTAATGTAAATGAATATGAAATAAAAATTTGTATTTTAAAATGAGAAGCAATGGGTTTTATGACTTTTATCTTTGGTCTCAGCTATTCCACTGAATAGAATCACTTTCTTTTAAGATTAAAAAATAAAATGATGTGCCATTTCATTTCTTAATACTTCTATATTTTTCATTTATGTAATTTTTTTTTTTTTTTAAAATTACTTTTTTTTTTTTTAATTGCACTTGTTTGCTATAATACTAAAACATCACATAATTACAGTTTCCTAAACTTACACAAGCTGTTTAAACAATAGCAAACTTTCCATACAATAATGCTACCCAGTGCAAGCCTTAGTAATCAATGGATGTAAGAAGCAGTATTCTGAAATCCAATGCTTCTCACCAATGAAAACTACAATCTAGAATCTGGTCTGGAATTATTGAATGAGTAGGCACTAGATAGAGATTTTATGCACAAACCTTATTGCATCCATTGAATACCAAGGTTTGGACTGGATGGCACTACTGTATGGAGAGTTTGCTATTATTTGCTGTAGTATTATGGTGGTTGTAAAGAAACTTTGGTAGCTAAGTTATTACATGTAAGCATTTCATTCCTTATATTTTTTATTATATTGTGTATTGTTTAAGAATTGTAACAAATCATTTTTTTATTGACAAACAAAATATATCCTAATACTACATATTAATAATTCAGCAACTATATCATCCAAAATGATGAATATAAATTTTGTTGACCCTATGGAAATGCATGTGGAATGTTTACATTAAAACAAAGTTGAAGTTACAAGATATAAAAAGTTCTGAAGAAGATTGCTGGGGCAAGAGAAACTGTAAACTATATAAGAGGGTGGTAAATAAAGCATTGTGTAACAGTAATAAAGTGTATGGATGATTTAGTATTATATGGTAAAACAAAAATTCTTATTAAGTTTAATAAACTCATGCTATATATTCTAACCTGGTCTTGTGTATCCTCACTTCAAAATAGTATATGATATAAAATAAAATGGGTTCTAGCTCAGTTAATAATTAATAAATAAAATATTCAGCATTAAAATTAAAATGTTTCACTAGCTCAAATTTAAAATACAAATAAGGTTCAGTTTATAAAAATAAATTAAATAAATATTTAATATTTTCATGAGACTTGAAGTGAAAATACAGGTGACAAGATATATTACATTGAGCCAATATCCCACAGGATACTACCTCAATGGCATAAGAACACTATCCCCCCTTATTACTATTTTAAATAACAAACTCATAGTATTCTTACGACTTTAATAACTTCTACTCACTAAGATTAAGTTAATAATTACATCTTAATCTTGTATTTATAATAATCTAGCTCAATAAAAATCTCAGGTTCGTAAAGTTTATTCTAAGTTAATAAAAATACGGTAGTAAAATATGATAAGGGATTTTATGTCATAATCTACTACACTGAAACTAATAATAAATAATAACAATAATATTCTTCATTGTTTAACTACTACTGGATATAACAGAGCAAAACTCTCCATTTATCATTGTTTAACTACTACTGGATATCTTTTCTTTTCGTTATATTTTTATTACCATAATAAAATAATTTTATATAATCTTTTATCTTCATGTAATAATATAATAAATACGTGGTAGCATATGTTAATCTGATAAACAAAGGATGTGTGGCAACTGATAGCATATAATTCAGTATACTATTGTGATAACTGATTTATGACCAATAAAACAATGTAAAATTATAATTATTTAATTAAAAGAATACCAATAAATATTTAAATTCTTAAATAATTCTCTATTTATCTTTTTGTGCAAAATTGTTATGAATATATCATGATTTCATGCAGTGAATTGGAGAAATAAACAATTCAGATGCAAAAAATTAAAAAAAAAAAACAAATTTTAACAAAGTTTATTAATAAACAACAAATAAATAAACAATTTATGTACACTATTTACAGTGGATACCCTTATCTTCTACTTTACATTTTATCTACTGAGTTAAAAAAAAAAATTTATAGTTTAGTTATATCTTTATTTAGACTTAAGACAAAATAAAATGTTACCATTTAGTTTCTCGTTATGGTTAATTTATTACAAATATATTTACTTATTTTATTAGCAAAATATTTCATCCTTAATATTATTAAACTATCTTATTTTTAAAAACATTCATAGGAAAACATTCTACAGAAAAACAAAATTAACTTTATAATGAGTATGGATTTAATATTAAAAAAATTTTCATCTTGCAAAGTCAAAGATGTTACATAAAATATTCATCCAAAATTCAGTACTAGATTTTAGTGTTTTATCACATGATGTTTACTAATCATAATATATTCTTATTTAGCCTTACTTTAGTATGATATAAGTGTAACAATCAATATATTCCTGTTATTCAATAAACAAAAAATATACTATGCATATTCCCTACATTTATTGTATATTATTGTATTTTAAAAATATGCAATACTTATTTTTCTCTTAAAAAATAATAATAAAGCATTCAAAAATAATTAACATTTTAAAGAAAATATCTGGTTTAGATACTCTATTCCAAAATTTATATTTCATTTCCGAAATAAAATTCAAAATATATTCTATGATTCTTTCCTTTCCTTTAGGATTCATTGGACCTTAAATTTTAAGTTATAAAATTATATTCCTTCTAAGCAAATAAACCAATCTTATACAAAACGATAGCATAACCTAAGCTCTAAATTATTTACCATTTTTTTTCAAAATATCTTACTAAACGATGCAGTTACATGAAATAAAGATAGCGAAACAGATGTATAGGATTTAAGGAAGAAAGCTAGAGTATCACTCATAACATATCTCAAAAAAAAAAAAATGGCACAGTGCAAAGAGGTATGACCTTTACCTGTCTAATAACCTCTAATACATGAACGATGTTAAAGCTATTTCTTCAGCTTTATTAAAACATTAAATATTTAAAAAAATATAAAACACTGTCCAAATAAAATGTGTACCAGTAATAGGGCTTTGTTAACTATGCTGATATCCACATAAAGACTAAATATTATTTCTATTCCTTATTATATCCTATTTCTTAAAAACATCATCTTGGTTTCCTGTTCACTAAGTACTTCCAAGCCACTATCTCAACATTATTTCTCAAGATTTTCCACATCTTACATCGATAAATAACTATCTGCATTTACAAACAATAAATAAAATTATCTGATAATTAAACAATCCCACTGTTCCACAAGAAAAGTTTGTCTACTTCATCATTCTGTATGTTTAATCATATACAATCTAACTAGACAATATTTGAATATCCAATAACATGAAAATTTTGAAAGAATCACATAACTATTTGTTGGATTATATCACTAATATAAAAAAAAATTGTCGTATGCATATTTTCAAATCAATCCTATTTCATAATGTTTTTCCAAAATGTTGTATAAAATGCGTTACATATAATTAAAAAACTTTTACACTTCATTCTTACGATAAATAGATGATCTAAAGAAAACAAAAATATACATTATAAATTATTAATAGTCATTATTATTACCAAATAACCTTTATCTGGTCATCATATTCAGTAGGCTTCTTCATCCACTGGATATAAAAAACATTGCATACATAAACGAAAATATACATCCATACACTTTATCTTAAAATATTCTTATATAAATTATTAGATTATTATATTATAAAGTTCTTATATTAATAAATTAATGTTTTTATGTTTTCCTAATCTTATAAAATAGAAAAATTTACATTTAAACTAAGTTAATAAAATAAAAGGAATCAAAACTACAATTACATATTTTCTTGACAATAGTTCCTGATAAGTCCAAAATGTTTATTATTTTCTCTAGAGTTTTAAAATGTTCTCCTCCAAGCGCGTTAAAGTTTAAAAATAAAAATAAATATTAATCCATTTAGTAAAATTTATAGAAAATAATCCTTGGTTTTAGTTTTTAGAACGATAATTATTAAATCATAATATTAATTAATCCCGTGAAATTTCTTCAATATTCTCTGTGGCGTATCCGATGCATCACTCCATCTAGCTTAACTTTAAAAATATTCGGTAAACTTTTTTACAATATTTCCATGGATCCATTTTTTATTCAACTATGTGTTCACTTTTTTTTATATAAGTTTCCTTCTTAATACATTTAAACTTTTGTTTGATATTTTTTTTTATATATCACCTTTTTAAAAAAAACTTCAAGTACTTTTAAACAAATGTTTTCTAAATACATTTTAAACAATTCTAAGACTGGAGGTTTTAATATCAAAAATGCTTCTGTAACATATTCTCCTGGGTTCTTTTCTTAATTCTTGAAAATTTTTTTTTAAAAAAATGTTACCTTCAGAAAGGATATAACATTTTACTCCTTTTGATATAATATTATATAAAACGATTCATAAGATATAATTGTCTTATTACTATTTTAAAAAATAAATTTTGGATAAACTTATCTAAATAATAATGCGTCTCCAATTTTTCCCTTTTAAACAGAAAATAACTTTGCACTGTATCAGTATAATGTCCGTACTATGATTTTTATGCACTAGAATAGTTCTCCGGTGAAGCATTAATAAAGCTGTATCAAAATATTCCAAAAACATTTTTATATTATTAGAATTTATATCCATTTTATTCCACAGTATATCCATCTTTTCATTGCGAAGTTTAGGTCAAATTTCAGATAAAATAATCCTAGTAAGTACTTTTAAAAACTAGCAAATCATTTTCACGAAGTTCCCAAATATTATTTTTTTTAAACTCTCTTTTGCAAAATACTTTTAAAAATATCAATTAGTTTTTGCAAATAAAACTATAAGAAAGTATTAAAATTGACTAAAATAAAAATTTAAAAAATACTATCTCTTTGATAGCTGCTAATATACCTTTCTCTGATTTTAATACATTATTAAATCTCCTCTGATACCCCCCATGCAATTCATATTTATAGTCTGTAAGAATACCTTATTCTATTGGTTAATTCTTACTTTTAGCTTGAGAACAAATTTACATATTTTCAATTTTTTTTACAGAATTGAATTTCAAAAATACAAATTATGACGTAATTACTTAAAATATTATTTAAAATACTACTTTTAATTCAATTATTACTTTATCAAAATTATTTAAACATTTAAAATAACTTTTAAAATAATTTTAATAACCTATTCCATTTCTAATATTCAATTTATCTTGTTTTATTTAAACAAAATATTTAATTTTTTTATTATTATTAACTGTATTCATCTTTATTGCATTGTTTAAAACATTACATACGATAGTTAACTTAATATTTATTATTATTTGCTTTTATGATAGGCAATAATTACATCCAATTCTATAATGCAATCTTTTAAAATATTTTAAACTTTGATATTAATTCAAACAAGCAGTGTGTGTGAAAGTATGCATTATACAAGTCACATGATCAATAACTTTGACAGACGATTTTTAATCTATTTCTCTGCCCAGATTTATAAAATTGATACACTTATTATATTTAATAATATAATTATAAAAATTTGGAAAAATAATTTAAAATATAGAATTAAATACAATTCTCACCATCATAAAGTTTATTTTTTAAAATATACGATTTTTATTAAATATTAAATATGACTTTATAAATTTAAAATATAACATTTATTACTATAAGTTTTAAACTATTAAAATCGAACTTTTTAAATATACTTTTAATTATTTATAGCTGAGTTATTTATTATGGCCAGCTTTTGCAACCATATGCAACAATATTCTAAGCTTTACTTAACTACTTTTAAATGATTCGCTATAATTTTATATACTGTACTATGTATTTTCTTAGCTTCAAATTGTACTTTATAATATAATTAACTTAATACGATTACCATATTAAAAGAACATATTCTAAAATTTAAAATTTTTAGTAATTGACTGAGATGGACTATTACTGAACTATAGAAAAGGGCACAATATATATAATTTAAAATATTACAATTTATCAGTGTGGAGGAAATAGTATAATTTAAGAATTTAATTATAATAAGTTTGCCACCACCATCGTGATTTATCATATTTTGTAACATTTTTAATGAGCAGTCATTTTCATTAAAATTACAGTTTATATTATATATAAAAGCTTTGAATCTGTGCATGTTATTTATTTTGATACGGCAATGCATTTCAATGCAGACTTGAAAAGTAGAAGTTTCTGAATTATTTCTGGTGCTTGGATGTCACATGACTTCTTAAGCAACTGATCATTTTCCTAAATACTAAAGCCAATGACATAATCACATCGGCTATTTTTCCAAGTTCTTTTAATACTATATATTTCATCTAAATACTTTTTTTCACTTTACTTTTGCTATTTTACAGTTTTCTGTAACATAATTCTGCACTATTACTCTATGTTTACATATATACATATAAAAACAGGCAAAACTCTCTATACATATTGCACCTAGATCCAGTGCTTTCAGATCCAAGGCTCCGCACTGATGAAAGCTACAAGCCAGAAACTAATCTGGGGATATTGGATGAGTAGGCACTAGATGGGGATTTTATGCACAAGCCTTCTGGCATTCATTGATTACTCTGGCTTGCACTGAGTGGCAGTATGTATAGAGAGTTTTGCCTGTTTTAATAACAGTTATAAGCAAGCATAAGAAATGGTCATCATGTGATGTTTATATATACATATACATGAAAAGCATTTTTGAAGATAGAAGACACTAATACATCAGTAAATTTACCATTGAAAAACTTGAAGATCCAGTAAAAAAGCATTTAGCATTCCATTTTATATCAATTTGACATTTCCTAATTTGAATATCTTCTGGCTCCTAAATTGCTCCCATAGATATAACAAAGAGTCAGAGGCAATAATGTTCAGAACCAAAATGCTAAACATTTCTAGTTGAAAATATTTGACAAAATTTTAACCTGTTGAGAGAAAGTTTCATTCATTATAAGTATAAAAAGTACTGCCAAATACCCATTCTCAGGTAATTATTAGAATAGCATGAAAAGAATTTGTGGATAAAAACAATTCAAAACTGTCACTTTTATAAATATTCAACTGAATAGAATCATAAAATTCAACAACAAAACATATTTTGGCGACACAAAGACTTTAAATGCAATATTTTTGAACATTGCAGATTAATATAAAAAAATAGAGAGCATAACAGAAAAGATTAAAATGGATTCAAACTCTAATTGCAATTTATAATTACAATAAATCCACACAAACATTTATTTAAATTGTATGCTTTTTTTATTATTAAATGTGATGTATTTTAGTTGTTTTATATAATCACACTATCTGTAAAAACAAAATAAATAATTTAATATACAAATTATTTGATTTTGATTTTTAATGTACTTTGTGTAATGAATACACAAATGACTGCTGCATAATATATACTCTATATAATACTAAATCATCCATGCACTTTACTATTGTTACACAATGCTTCATTTACGACCCTCTTTTACAGTTTACAGTTTCGATTGCCCCAGAAATCTTCAGAACTACAACATAATACAAACATATAAATATAAATATACATGAATATATAATTTACATTCTATATATACATCTTATGATCTATAGTATATAGTCATTTGTATGTCTCATATACAAAGTTACATGTGAAATTAAAAATATGTAATTTGTATATAAAACTCTGTATTGTCTTTTTTTTTTTTTTTTTTTACAAATTAGAGATGATTATGTAAAACAATATTTCCTAACTTGTGTTCCATAGAATCTCAGACTTCTATCAATAAATTTTAAGTTCTGCAATAAAATTAGTTTTTGAATGTTAACAAATAGTTTAAAATATGTATAAAAAATTTATTGAAATAAAAATTTACAGATTGTTAATATACCATAAAGAGTGGGGAGATGACTTGTGTTATTTGCACTTATAGAAAATAAAGTCCATTGAGTTGGGTGATACTTCCTCTACTAGTTGAGTCACATTTCTTGATGAAAGCATCTATAGTTAGACAAAATTCAGTTGTCTAACATATGAGTGATAATGTCAGATATAGAGCAATGTATTTTGTAAGTTGTCTATTTTTTTTATAAGTTCACATAGAAAAGTCTAAATCAGCACTTAAACTTTCTTCTTGAATTTTTAAATTCAGAAAATTAGATATAGAAATAATTTTAACTTCTATTAGATCCTAAAAAATAGGTTTCGCACTATTAAAAAAATAAATTGAGTAGGTTTATTTATCTAATAAAGATCTTCACACCAGAAAAATGGCTGATATTCTACTAGCTCTATAATACTGTCTCTTATATATATCAACAAAACGACGTATTCCTTCTTTTCAATTTCTCATTGTTTTTAAGTAAAACTAGACAATGGACTTGAGTATTTCTAAATGGTGAACTTTTTTTTTTTGATAACTTCTAGTTTTAAATTAAGTCTGGAACTATAATTTTAAAACAATAAGAAAAACAAGATAGTATAGCACTGCTCAGGTAAAAATGATTTTTATTAACATATAAAAGCTTCCAAGTAAATCTACTGATATTACTAGATTGCTAGAAAAAAATTGTAGTAGTAATACAAACTATTTATTGTTTATTTAATTAATCTTTTCTTTTAAAAATAATTTATTTACTAATATATAATAATATATATATAAAATATTTTATAAAAAAACACTTTTATTTAATTTGATGAGTAATGCACTAAAACTCGTAAACTTTTTTTCTTCAACAACAATTTTGTTTGTTATATGTAACTTGAAATAAAATCATGGTGATCTATCACTATGTTTGAATTAATTTGTGCATTCCACATGATTTTATTTCAAGTTATATATAACCAAAATTGTGGTTGAAGAAAAAAATTATTTTATAGTTTTTAGTACAAATTAAATAAAAAATCAAAATTATCTCAAATCCACAACTCAAACAAACTAATCAAAAAAAACAAAAAAAAATTCTAAAGCACAACTACTGGTTTCACTTCTACAAACAGACTTCTCGAGTATAAAGAACTACTAAATAACATATTTAAACTAAACATTACCCACAATTCCATTTACCTCTCATACACCCTTAATATCAAAAAAAATTTAAATAAATTAATTGTTTCAGAATCATAAATTTTTAATAATTAAGATTCTTTAATTTTTTTTTATTTCATTTCTCTCAAAGATTGTGTTCTGTCTTCTTTGAAAGAAATGAAATGAAAAAAAGAATTAAAGAATCTTTATTATTAAAAATTTATGATTTTGAAGCAATTGGCTTATTTAAAAAGTTTTTTTAATATTAAGGATATATGGGAGGTAAATGGAATTGTGGATGATGTTTAGCTTAAATATGTTATTTTAGAATGTTTTACACTTGAGAAACTTCTTGTAGCAGTGAAACCATTGGTTATGCTTTAGAGTTTATTTTTTTGGCTAGTCTGGTTGAGTTGTGGATTTGGGATAATTTTGATTATTTATTAGCTTTATGCTTTTAATGTTTAAATTAAATAAAAGTATTTTTATAAAATATTATATATATATATATAATATTTGAATATTTTGCAGCTGACTTCCTGTAACTATTCATATACCATTTTCAACCTTCTTATACACTTAATACTATTTTTTACACCAAAACTTTACTCTTACAGTTTTGACTGTTCTGCAGTCATCATCATACACTCGAATATTGCTTCTTTATATTCTTGATCTTCAGTGTTTTTCACTTATTATGGAAGTAATACAATCTTCTTCCTTTCCTTATGTATTGATTTCTATATTTACATATCATACCATTTCCAATCTTCTTATACACTTAACAATACTTTTTTAGACTATAACTTACAATACTATCTGTTACACCAAAACTTAGTTTGGGTGTAAAAAATGGTATTGTTAAGTGTATAAGAAGATTGGAAATGGTATGATATGTAAATATAGAAATCAATACATAAGGAAAGAAGAAAGAAGAAGAAAATTGTATTACTTCCAACACTAAAGATCAAGAATATAAATAAGCAATATTTGAGTGTATGTTGGAAATAGAATTATAAAGATCTCTAATGAAGACTGCAGAACAGTTGGAACTGTAAGAGCAAAGTTTTGGTGTAAAAAATAGAATTGTTAAATGTATTAGAAGATTGAAAATAATATATGTAAATATAGAAATCAATACACAAGGAAAGGAGGAAGAAGAAAATTATAACCATTCATATTCAGATATATAAACTGAAATTGTAAACAATGTTGCTATATTTCTAGCATTTGAAATTTGCTTGTATTACAAATCATAAGATTTTTGTGTTTGTAAAAGACAGTACTTTTTAAAAAGTAAGTTTTAGTTAAACAATCAAGAAAATGAATTATAAATGCTTTTCAGTGAATTAATCATGAAGTTCAATGAAAGTGTATTTTTCAAAAATATACCATCATCTTTTGTGCATATGGTTTGAAATTCAGCTTGCCAATACTGATATATTCAACAACTGGTTGGACAATTCTGAAATATTGCATTACCGTATTGCACTGTCATCCATACAGAATGTTTATAAAATTTGATAAAAATCCATTTGATACAAGTATGGTAAAAATCATTTACAAGATTTGATCCAAATAAGTAATTTTTAAGTTAAATCAAAGCATTTAAAAATTACTCTTCCATAATTTACCTTTAAAATTTAGTTTTTATTTTATGATAAAAAGAACTTTGGTGCAATCATTTGCTCATTCTTTTAAACCTCTATTTTAAGAATTTTTTTTTTTTTTGCAGCCGTCCAGAATGGAAGTTTAAAAATATATGGAGTAAAAGAATTTCTTATGTTGTCCTGCAATTGTTTAATTTTTATACTTCAAAAACTTCATGACTTGCAGGGGTGGTTGAGAGGTCAGCGCGACTGCCTTGCACTAGCAGGCAGTTGCCTGGGTTGCGGGTTCGCGTCCCGGCCGATGTTATGACACTTAAAAAAAAAAACTTCATGACTGCAGATAGGATAATTAAAAATAATCTTCTACTTTTCATTTAAAAATAAAGAGGATATTATATAGATTTATAATATTAAGATATATGGGTACAGACTTTCATACGACCCACAACTCTCCACTCTATCTCATAACACTGATACACTTGAACACATATATGTCGAAAAGATAAATAATCACCAATATATGTATTTCATGCTAAACCAGCAATCATCAGTTGGTCCAGATTACCATCTCCACACATATATGCCATAAGTGCTCAGATATATATTAAGATAGCCAATCTTCATACTTTAATGGACAAGCTTCAATCTACTCTACACTCCAACTCTTCAAGCGTCCATTCAATTGAAAATCTGATAATGGAATGCTCAAAGGCTATCCCTGAGGCTGAGATTTTTGTCACACCCATGTTGACCTAAGGTCAATCTGACCTCTTATGTACAAGACAATCCATTTATGGCATATATGTGTGAAGATGGTAATCTGGACCAACTGATGATTGCTGGTTTAGCATGAAATACATATATTGATGATTATTTATCTTTTCGACATACATGTGTTCAAGTGTATCAGTGTTATGAGATAGAGTGGTGGGTTGTGTGAAAGTTTGTGCTCATATACTCTATGTATTACATATATAGACACAGGTATATAATAAGCCTGTTCTTCGGTTAATATTAAGATAGTGTTTATCTCAAATTAAAATATCATGAATTGTTGATTCAGAAAGTAAATTTTTTAAAAAAGTGTAGCAAACAGTTCACATACTTCTAGTGACAGAGAAAATTATTAAAGAAATCATTGATAAAATACAGAGTGAGGCAATAGTTTTTTCATTAGTGAAACAGCAGTATATCATAAACAAATATGACTAAGTTATTTTTCATTCCGATTCACAACTACAAGAAATCATGGGACTCTCCAATGCATCATGCAAATAGATCAATAACAACAGATAAACTATGCAGACAATAGAAAATAAATCATTCAGAACATAAAAGTAAAGATACCAAATGTTTTAAAAGATAATTTGGGTCTACTGATAAACTTGCATACTAATTAACCTATAAGTTCTCTTCTACATATCCATCTTAGTGCAATGAATATGAACATCTTGGGTTAAAGCAGTGCTAAGCTGCAACTTTGAAAAGGAGTTATAAACTTTCTTGCATAATGGGCCTTCCCTGTCTAATAAATTACAGTTGAATAAGGAAAGAAATGAAAGATAGATTAAGCTAAAATTAAATATCGTTTAATAAAAATGGCAAATAATGAAAGGAAACCAATTACTTTCTATTAATACAATTATTATATAGCATTCAAAAGTAAAGTACACACAATTCCTGATAACTTCATAAACCCCGGCATCAAAGATGTTATTCAATGTATGTTTGATAAGAAATCCTATCAACAAATTGATAAAATTTTCTTCTTATTTAATATGTTCCAAGCAAAAATCATGTCATATTAAAAATATTGAACTGAATCTTATTTTACAATTTTCATCCACGTAATGAGTATTCATCATAATTAGGTGAATTAAATTAATTGCAAATGTCAATTTTATTACTTTTTATTTGTTATAACTACAATAATTCTATCAAAAACATGTTACTCTCTAAAATTTACTAACAATTAGCATAGGAGAAATGACATTTAAGTGAATCAGTGGTTTTGTAAAGACATTTGGTAAATTTATATAAAGCTACAATAGGATGCAACTATAGAACCTATAAAAAGTTCAGAAATAAGAATTTAAAATATTGCTAAAGCATATGCAATTAGTCACTGTGTTCTTTATAAATATGCTGTAATTGCTAATCTATATTAGTAATCACTGGTATTTTTCATAGACATGCACTGGGCATTAGAAAATATAAGTAATGATTGCATTCTTCATAGATGTTCACTGGTTGCCAGCATTATACAAATAGTTGTGTTTTCATAGATATGTACTGGTTGCTTTTTTATAGACATGTGCTTAACATGTTCAAGTAGTCACTGTTTTTCATAGATGTGTGGTGAGCATTAATATGTGCAATTAGTATATTTACTGGTTGTTTTTTATAGACATGTGTTTAACATGTTCAAGTAGTCATTGTTTTTCATAGATGTATGGTGAGCATTAATATGTGCCATTAGTGAGTGTGTTCTTTGTAGACATGAATTGATTGCAATATGTGCAAAACAGTTGTATGTTTTAATTAATGTGCACTGGATGTTAACATGTACAAGTAGTTATTAAGTTCTTCATACACATTCACTGGTTGCTAACATATATAAATAGTCATTATGTTCTTCATAGGCATGCACTAGTTGGTAACATGTACAAGTCATTATGTTTTTCCTAGACACCCATTAGCTGCTAATATATACAAGTAATTAGTATATTCTTTGTAGATTGTATACTGATTCATAATAAGTACAAGTAGTCATGTTCTTTACATTTATGCTTAGATTGCTAATATATATATAAATAGCCATTGTATTTTTCATAGACTTCTACTAGCTATTAATATCTATAAATAAATAGGCAATATTTTCTTCAATGAATATAGAACTGTGTTCTTCACCAACATGCATTAGTTGCTTTCATGCACAAGTCACTATATTATTCATAAATATGCATAAGTTATTAACATGTCCAAGGAATCATTATGTTCTCCATAGATATGCACTGGTTGCTAATGTGTATAAGTAGCCATTGCATTCTTCATCAGTATACATTAGTTCCTTGGGACATTCCTTCATTTTTAAAATATATTTTAGATTAAGCAATAAAATTATTAACTATGATATTAAAACAAGATTATTCAAAATTATATGTGAACATATGTTAATTCCACATACATTTTTGCTGGTACATAATAAATTAGATGACTGTCATAGAGACTATTTAAATTATGAGAATGCATTATGACAAATTCCTCCTAGCAGATCATTTTAGAAATATTTTATGATGAATCAAATTGTTTATCTGGCTGATATTGAATGATATTTCTCCTATCCAAAAAAGAAAACATATAAATATATTTAACTGAAATACAGGCTTATTAATATACCTGTATCAATATATGTTATATATAGGGTATATGAGCTCAGACTTTCACATGACCTACCACTCACCACTTCTTCTCATAACACTGATACACATGAACATATATGTTGAAAAGATAAATAATCACCAATATATGTATTTCATGCTAAACCAGCAATCATCAGTTGGTCCAGATTATTATCTCTACACATATATGCAATAAGTGCTCAGATATATATTAAGATTGCCAATCTTCATACTTTAATGGACAGGCTTCAATTCACTCCACACTCCAACCGTCCATCCAATTGAAAATCTGATGATGGAATGCTCAAAGGCCACCCTGAGGCTGAGATTCTATCACATCCATGTTGATCTAAAGTCAATATGACCTCTCATGTACAGGACATAATCCATTTAATACATATAAGAGGGATGGACAGACATCTCTACTATGTAATAACTGAAATACAGGCTTATTATAAACCTGTATCAATATTGTAATATATAGGGTATATGAGCACAAACTTTCACACAACCCACAACTCTCCACTCTATCTCATAACACTGATACACTTGAACACATATATGTTGAAAAGATAAATAATCACCAAAATACATATTTTATGCCACAAGTTGGCCTTTGAGGCATTCCATCATCAGATTTTCAATTGGATGGATGGTTGAAGAGTTGGAATGTTGAATGGATTGAAGCCTGTCCATTAAAGTATGAAGATTGGCTATTTTAATATATATATATATATATATATCTGAGCACTTATTGCATATATGTGTAGAGATGATAATCTGGACCAACTGATGATTGCTGGTTTAGCATGAAATACATATATTGGTGATAATTTATCTTTTCAACATATATGTGTTCAAGTGTATCAGTGTTATGAAATAGAGTGGAGAGTTGTGGGTTGTGTGAAAGTTTGTGCCCATATACTCTATATATTACATATATTGATACAGGTATATAATAATCCTGTATTTCAGTTAATACTGTATTATAAATATAGGGGATTTGAACTCAGACTTTTAAGCAACCTTCAACTATTTCCACTATCTCATGCTGCTGATAGACATGACCCCATACATGTAGAAAAGATAATCACCAATATACCCATTTCATGCTGATCCAGCACTCATCAGTTGGTTCAGATTATCATCTACCACACACATATATAATCTGTGCTCATAGCAAATATTTATACTTTAATGGACAGGCTTCAATCTCCTTCAACTCTTCAGCCAGCCATACCATTGAAAATCTGATGATAGAATGCCCAAATCTTATGCTGATGTCAATATTGTTATGCCCATGTTGACCTCAAGTCATTCTGGCCTTTCATGTATAGGACAGTATCCATTTAAATACTTAGAAGAGAGATGGGCAGAATGTAGACTTAATGTGTAAGATTTGAAATACAGTACTTTAGCGGATGAAAAAATAATGTGACCTGTTTCCAACTTTAAATGACTTTTACAGAAATCAAGAGGAAATTTGAATAGAAATTGGTTTTTCATTTGACATTAATAAATGTGGAATTCAATGAATACTTTACTAAAAGATGACAATAATTTTTGGATTAAACCACTAAACATCACATAATTCCTATTCCCTATGTCTCTGTTATAATAATTTTTGGAGTTTCAGTCTTTTCATTATTAAAGAAAACTCTGAGGAACTTTCTACTTGAAAATATAAAAATCTTGTAAATCTCACACCAAACAGTTAAACAAAAGAAAAGTTTAATGAAGCTTCATTAAAGAGTTTGGTATGAATTAAAAAAAGAATATTCAAATTTATTCAAAAAGACAATTCATTGTTTATTGGCATTGTGTGTAATATATCTATGAGAAAATGAAGATTTTCACTTAAAACTATTTTCAAAAACAAAATACTAAAGATGGTTAAATGCCACTTCTGACATTACAAGTTAGCTATTATAATTAAACCAAATTGTAAACGAGCATTTTCTTTATTAATCTGTTGTATTATATATATATATAATAAAATATTCTTGGTTTGTTTTATTAATAATCAGTAAAAAAATTCAGGCTTCCAAAAAATTTTAAATCAAGTAGAAAAGGGTTTTGAGGTTAAAATATACAGGGAAATTCTGGTGTAGAATTATTGAAACATCTGTGATAGGAAATCATCATTAATAATCTTTTAAAAAAAAATCATTTAAATTAAAGGTTTATCTGAATTAAAAGTGATATATAATATCTGACCCAAAAATAATTATTAATAATCATTAATATATTTATCTAAAATGGATGACATCAAATATGTGAGTGCCAGAAATATGACATTCATAGATCAATTAATAAACGTTTGACCATTTAAAAACAGAAGAGGTTTTCGTTGTTTTAAATATCTTTATTCAGCTTAGCGCTTTCAATACTATTAGTATCATAGTTGTAGCTTTATTTTAAGTAAAACATTGTTTGTTTGGATATATTGCACTTGGTTTGATTTAATATGATTATGAATAGGAAAAAAAATGTTAGCGTTAGAAGTAAAAATGCAAAATATAAAGACAATTAACTACACTTCAAAAAAAGATTGATTTTTATTCGATGATGTTTTTCATTGGATATAGAAAGTAATAAAAGTTGATAAATACTTCAAGAAAAATCAAATTTGAAATAGAAAGAAAATATAAAAATTATTTTTATATTATAATGGAGGTAGAGATATAAAAAAAATTACTGCAGAAATGAAAATCTTTTTACTTGTGAAAGATTGATTATTGATAATGTTGATAATAAAATAAAATTAGTATATTAATATCATTTATGTTCTTTATTACTTTTTACAACACTTTTCTTACAACTCATTATGATAGTTTTGATTGCCCCAGCAATCTTTTTCAGAACTTTAACAAACACAATACAAATACATGAATACAACTATACATGAACATACAATTTTACATTATATATATATTTAATCTTATAATCACTATTTATATCCCACATATATCTTTATATACTTTTCTATATAATTATTGTTTTAATATTTTTACATTCTATACTTATCAATCAATGCTTCCTATAATCATATATAAATATTTTATTTTTATTTCATTTATTTTATATTTTATCCTTATTAAATTTTTCTTAATATTTAACTCTAACATTATATATTCATATTTTTATATTTTACATTATTATTATTCATTATATTAACATTCAATATGTATAATTTTCTTTAACCTATAATATTATTTTTTAACATCTTTTTATACCTGCCTTCTACTTATATTTCCAAATCTTAACTGCTATCAATTCAAATATTTAAATTGTGATGTGATGCACTGTGACTTCTCCTTATACAGAATCAGGAATCTCTCAACAACAATGTCCAGAGAAATCTGTTAGCCACTTTAACTTCCCTTTCCATTCCCCATTCTAAGTTTTCCCATATTCTTCTCTATCCTGCTCCATCCCATTTCCACAACATAATCTTTGTCAACTCCATAGCCTTTATATCTAAGTCTCCCTTATCTTTTCCCAAGCCCAGCATAAAAACCAATAACCCACTTTCTGTATAATCACTTTGTTTATATTTATTCTTCCACAACTTCATTATTTGTACCCTTTCTGCTTTCAGGCATTTACATTCAATTAACAGATGCCTAATATTTTCTATGCCTTCCTTACACAACTTGCAGACTAAATCACCCACATTTTTCCATTTATGTGTATATTCCTTGTTGCTAAAGATCCTATTCGAGCCTTAAACAGTAAACTACTTTCCTTGCTATTATCATAAATTAACTCGCACCCAATATTCTGTTTACTTCTATATATATTTAAACTCTTTTTACTCTCCATACTAGTTCTCCATCTCTCCAACTCCCTATTCTTTATTAATGCATCTATTCTTCTATCCCATTCCTTAACACTATAACACTCAACAATTCTCCTAACACAATCATCCCACCTTTTGTATAATACTGACATAAATTCTTTATCCAAATCTTCTGCATACCGCATTACCTTTCTCACCCATCTTGTTGCCTGCCCTTTATTCATAACCCAATTAAATACTATTTTGGCTATTCTTTTATTATCCATAAACTGCAATCTACCAAACATTTTCATTTTACTTTTTGCATCTCTCATATAAAAACTTGACCATCCCATTTCTCCTTGAATTGCCTCCTTTGCTGTCCACACATCTGCATCTAATGCATGTCTTCCTACTTCCCTTTGTACTTTTTCTAAGTAATCTAATACCCCTTTACTAACACATAACACATCATTACCATATGTTAACCCTGCTACTGCCTCTCCCTTCCATACAATTCTAGCTACATCATACTTATTATATGAGAACACTGTTAATTTCTTTATCAATCCCTTTTTTTTTTGCTTCATTTATCAATTTTTTCTCCCATTCATCCAAGCAATTTCTCTGATTACTTAAGATGATTCCCAAATAGTTATATCTATTCACCACACTTAACTTTATATCCCCCAATAAAAATTCTTTGTCTTCTCTTTCCCCAGTATTAATCATCATTACTTTTGATTTTTCTTCACTAAATTTAATCCCCATCTCTTTACTCACCTTTGCACATGTCCTCAGCATAACTTCCATATCTTTACTTCTTTCTGCACACAAAAAACATCATCTGCAAATAAAAGACCTGACAATGTATATATTCCCTTGCCACCTATTAATGGTATCTCTATCCCTCTTCCTAGTCTTTCTATTGCTCTCTCCATTTCTCTCAAATACAACAAAAACAAAATAGGTGACATAGGGCATTCTTGCCTTAGTTCCATCCCATTTTTAATTTTAACTGAATCTATATTCCCTAATTGATACATATACTAATTATTTTCATATAATTTCTTAATATCCACTAAAGCTCCATCCATTCCCAAATTTACTAAACTTACCCATAATTTATTTCTATTTACTCTATTATATGCTTTCTCTATATCTACAAAAATTATATATAACTGTCTATTTGTATTTCTACTCATATCCATAAGCTGTGTAACTATAAATAAACTATCTCCTATACACCTATCTGATTGAAAACCTTCTTGCATTTCTCCCACTATATTATTTTCGTCCATCCATTTTGCAAATCTTCCAGCCACCATATATGAAAAAACTTTATATATTACTGATATTACCACTATCTATTTATAATTGCTTAACTTTCTTTGATCCTTACCCTTTCCTTTAAGTAGCCTTACTCTTGTATTACTCCAACTACCTGGAAAATCTCCCATCTGTGCCATCTTATTAAAACATGATAATAGTCTTAATTTTGCTTATGCCCTAAATTCATTACTATCTCTGCTTCCTATCCATCCACATCTCTTGCCTTTCCACTTTTCAATTTCTTACTTGCCTCATTCAGTTAATTTTCTGTAAACCTAATATTCCCATTACTATATGCTTTCAAATTTGCTAGCATTCTGTCTTTCACATCTAACATCTTTTCTATATTTATTACATACTTATTTAAGATTACCTCTAATTCTTCTCTAGAGCTACACTCTATTCCCTCATCATCTAGTAATATTATTTCTCTCTTTTCTACATTTCTTCTTTTAATGTATTTCCAAAATTTTTACTCCCATCTCTTCCACATTTATTAATATCTTCCAACAATTTATTACACTTTTATTAATATCTTCCAACAATTTACTATTTAATTTCATTCTCTCTATATAATTATCTATTTTAGTCAACTTTTTTAAAAAATATTATTTCCATTTAATATTAAATTTTTTTTCACTTTCTTTGTTTTTAACAGCACATGGATATTCTCTGTATGCTTTCCCCCTCTCTTTTATACTTTTACTAACTCTCACTTTACTATTACTTTTATTCTTCTGAATATTCTCACCTAAAATCCTATTTGCCACTTTTTCTATTTCACCACACTTTATTGTTATAATCATCCCTAACCAACTCTTCCATGGTTTCTTCAATTTTTGTTTTATATTCCTCTAACCTATTCTTATCATTCACTCTCCATCCATATCTTCCACTATTCTTTCTATTTTTATTACTATTTTCCATCACATTACTAACCATTTCTATTAAAACAAGTTATGATTACTATTACATACTCTCTCATTATCACACATCTTAATTTTTCATACTTTATTTTCTTCTTTCTCTACTATTTCTAGATCATGTGTATTGTCCCTCATAAATATTTGATAAATTTCCAATGCTCAAATTCACTCTCTAACAAAAATTCTTCAAAAGCTGTTCATTCTTATTACCTACATCATTAATTTCTTCAATATACCCATTCATATCTCCTATAACCATTATTCTCTTCCCCTTTTCTTTGAAACTCTGCATATCCTTAACTAGGCATTCCTATATGCTATTGACTTTTATAGTTATACTTTAGTAGCTCCCTCTTTCTATTTTTTATATAACTAAACCTTTTTTTTAGGCCAAAATTTTTTTCAGGCCCAAATCTCCATTTAATACTGGCTTAATATTATTAATTTAAATAGTTTCTTTTATTTTTCTATCCCTTTTATTATTTTTAAATTGTATCATCTTTATATTATCCTTTCCAAACTCAAGTCCTGGATTTAATGTATATAAATATATCAGCAAATTTTTATCATATTTACACTGTAATAGACTTCTATATATTGAATTCCATGTTTATCCTACATAATACACTTTTATATTATTAATTTGACACTTTTTACAATTAATTTCATATATTCCATATTTCATTATCTGAATTTTTATTATAATTACTAATATAATTATTTTCTAAAATAGTAATCATATTTTTTCTCTTTTTATTAACTATTCTAACATTTATTATATTGTTAAATTTTTTACTTATAACTTTATTTAAATTCTTAACTACATAGCTATTTCCTGTCTTTATATCTGTATAACTAATTTTATCTATATTATTATTACTACTTTTTTTTCTTTATTATTATTTATATAATCTATCGTATTTTCTATTAACCTAATATTATCATTTATAAATTTATTTGGATAATCATTATTTATAAATTCTTCTTTTATTAAATCTATTTGTTTAACGTAATCTTCTTTATTTGAACAACAATTTACTGCTCTATGAATTCTAGAATGTATTGTCTTTATTTTATATTTATATTTGGATGTCAATTAGTTAAATTATTGTCTATATTACTTTTTTTATGAATTGATGTTTCAATCCTATATTTTCCTTCTTCATTTTATATCTAAATATGTCAGTATATTATTTTCTTCTTTTTCTGCAGTAAATTTAATATTTTTATCCATCTTATTAATATCTTCTATAAATACATCTATCTGTCTTTGTGTTTTATTAAATATCAATAAATAATCATCTACATATTTTTAAATAAATATTGTTGCATTATTATTCACTAACATTAATTTCTCCAATTCTTCCATATAAATATTACTCAATAATTCACTTAATGCTCCTCTATTAGTAATTTTGTTTATAAAACCTATCATTAAATTGAAACGTTATTTCTTTACAACATATTTCTATAATCTCCTTTAGTTATTTTATAGGTATATTTATTTCTTTATTATTATTATTTTTATATTTATTAATTACTATATATATATATTGCTTTCTCTACATTAATATTACCATATATTGATAAACGTCCATTTTAATCATTGTTAAATTATAATTATTATATTTATTTATTACATTTTTAATTTCACTTATTAAAACTTTATTATTTTTTATATATGATTTAGGTAGTTTTAATATATTAATATTATATGGATTTGGCTATGCAATAAGAAAGATAAAGTTATTGAACGTTCCATCTTCAGATTTTCAATGAAATGGACGGCTGAAGGGTTGTGGGTTGGAGTAATTTGATGTCTGTCCATTAAAGTGTGAAGATTGACTACCTTAATATAAAGCTGAGTACTGATTTTATATATGTGTGGAGATAGTAATCTGGACCAACTGATGATTGCTGGTTTAGCATGAAATACATATATTGGTGATTATTTATCTTTTCAACATGAGGGTAATCAGGTGGGTCAGCAATATGAGATGGCTTGGAGAGTGGAAGGTCGTGTGAAAGTCTGAGTTCGAATCTCTTATATATTACATTATATTTGCAGGTGTGTGTAAGCCTGTACAGTGTATTAAAATACTTCATAAAGAAAATTAAATTAGATAATAAAAAATATATACAGTAGTAAGTAGTTCTGAAGTAAAATTAATTGGATAAAAAAATATTTATCAAACACTATTAAGAACAAAAATTATATATAAAGTATGGACATACATAGACACACACATTATTAATTAAATTTTAGATATATTTTTAGAATAGATTAGTTTTTTTTTATTAATATTATGTTTTAAAAAATATTATTCCCCTTAGCAGCCATAGCAACAAAAGTAACAAACAATATTGTCATGACAAATACTTGTTCCTTCCCAGAATCATCTTATTGATATTAACTGATTAATATAAACTGTTAATTAATAAAATTGAAAATATATATTTTTTAATCTTAAAGCAAATGATATGTACAATAATTGCGCTGACTAATATCGAAAATTATTTTTAACACGCATGCACTTAGTTACAGTATGTATAACATTAATTAGACCTTCAAATCGTATGATGTACGTTTTAAAAATTAAAAAAAAATGTGAATAATATGCTATAAATATTTGTATACAAATGTTATTTTGTTTTTAATTACGGATGATTTTCAAGATTCAAATACTGTTTTGTATTTGTGAAAAGCATTTATGGTAACTAAAAGAAATACTGCATGCAATACATCGTACACATATATGTATATGTACTTCTTTAATGCCTAGATGAATAATGGTTGGTTTTCAATTTACAACTTTTTTTTTTCAATGGTCATCTAAAATTTGTTAATTATATTTAGCTTAGGCTATCGATGGGCTCCACAGGTGGCGGAGAGTATAACGACCTTCAGATCAGAAAGTTAACTGTAAATAACATATAAGCAGCAATGCAACCAAGAGTATATCCTGCTGCTTTATAGGATTTTCAATGCAAACACACTTTTCTCTTTCTGTTTTTCATTCACTATACTAAATGTGACAATTGAACTGGGTATTTGTACAACAATATTTATGTCTTTTAACTACAAACATAGCATCTCTAATTCCCTCTTTTAACTTTTTTGTTTTAGATCAAGCTCTCACGAATTAAGAAAGCACTTTAAGATGATAGCAAACTTAGTAGGTTGTCATTGTGATCTTCACCTGAGACAGTATAATCACTAATGATTTGATTTGGATTTGAGTTTTGACTAACAAAGATTGTATACTTAGGCAGCTCTTTTAGGGATCCCCCTGCCTACCACAAAAATGAAAGAGGCCTTGAATATGAGGTCTAAAAATGTCCTGTCGCATACAATATGGTTAGGTTGCCCATGTCTATCAGATTACTCATTACAATAATAGAAGCAATATTAATAGTAGTGGTAAAAGCAGGAGGCAGAAGTTGTACCAAAGAGTATCAATTTTTCCCTAAATATAAATACATAAAATGTGCATTTTTACTTGATGTAAATTCTTCAAGACCAGAATAGAAGACTGAACTGGTGGCCAAGGAGTTTGTCAAAATTTAATATCAATATGTCTACTCTTAGTGAAATTTTCTTATAGAAAAAGGACATTTATTAGAACAGGCGAATGGAAGGCAGATTATTCAGAATAAAAATAATACTACTGGATTTGTGCAAAGATTAGTTTAATATATTTTATTGTTGGAATTCCTCATTTGTAACAATGAAACACTAATAGCACTAAAATGTGTTGTATAATAGTATTAGTGATACTCAGTGTTCATTTTATTTATGCCTATGCTCCAATTTTAGATTCAGAAAAGTAAAAAAAGAAAAGAAATCCCAATAGAATTACTACAGAAATATCATTAAAAGATTAAATTTTTCTTCTTTAAAACTTTAATGTTCATATTATGGTATTTGGTCAAGTTGTTCAAAATAATATTTGTGCTGCAATTCAAATAATTGTTATCTTATAATTTTTATACAACATGCAGATTCCCTATGTCAGACACTTTATTAAGGCAGAGGTAGATGCATCCACATTCAAATAATAACAATTAATAGATTATATTCTAGTTACAGTCAGAATACAAGAGTTCATATTACATGATCAATTACAAGCACAGATTGTTAGACAAATCATAAATTATGTTGCGCCATGATTAAAATTGTAGCTGTATTAAAAAGTAAATCTTATTTCATATTCACAAAAAAATTGATTCAACCTTCAGAAGTAACTTCTATACATATTGAATTTGAATAGCTATCAAACACTAAAATGGTTGATTTTGACCTCAAGGATTGTTATACTACTGAAGCATTGAATTTTCTTGAAGGTATGTTATGGATGCAAGTATATTTACTCTTGGGTTTTCTGAAAAGAAGAATTATGGTTGGTTTTCTGAAAATTTATATTATTATTAGTAATTTGATTAAAAGGAAATGTGATGCTTTCTGTTTGGTAGAATAGTAAATTAAATATTGAAGTTAATAATAATTAGAGAGATTTAAAGATAGAAATTCATTGACTAACAAGAAAGCTTAAAAATGACTGGTGAATTAAAAATGCAAAAAAGATAGACATTTACTGAAAGCAGCATATGGACCTGAGAAATTGTAACACATTCCT
Organism: Epiperipatus broadwayi; assembly: GCA_028023455.1. Classification (NCBI taxonomy): domain Eukaryota; kingdom Metazoa; phylum Onychophora; class Udeonychophora; order Euonychophora; family Peripatidae; genus Epiperipatus; species Epiperipatus broadwayi. The sequence continues at coordinate 189,516 of JAQFVV010006610.1, forward strand.
ATTAAATCCAGCAATGACACTTTCTTCTAAGATGTCAATGATATTTTGAATAGATAGAAAGAGGGTTTTGACTATCTTTTGAATAATGGTACAATAATTAAGATGATCACTTTAGTGATATATCCATTTTATCTACTCAGATTTGGACAAAGATATTCAGCTTCATGAAGTCAAACAGATCTCTTTGTAATCTTAAAAATGGAAAAACTTAAATCCTGATATGATGATGTTATAGCTTCAAGAATATTGGAATTTTTAGAGAAATAAAAGCATATATTATTGTGCTATTTGATCTTAAGGGTATTTCTGTTGTTCCAGTTCTTTTAAAAAAGAGAATAAACGAGATTACAACAATTATCATCATTATGTACTACAGGCAAAACTCTCCATACAGTAGTGCCATTCAGTGCAAAACAGAGAAATCAATGGATGCCAGAAAGCATTTATTATGTACTACATTAAAAATACTTTCAATGACTTTTTGATAGGTTGCTTTCAGTCATAAATAAATAATTACCAGAGGCAAATACAAGAAAAGAATTGATTTATATGTTGCTTTTATTGATTTGTTCAGAAATTAATATTAAACAAAAATGTGTATTTACTTCAATATTGTTTTCAATTTATACAATTGTCTTTGGAATTGTTTATAAATAGCTTAATGAGACAAGAATCAAGATGTGATACAGGTTTGAGGATGGAACTTTTAATTTTTTCCCCATGTGTCATAGCATCAGCTGGGATGCGAACCCGCTAACCCGGGACAACTGCTTGTAAAGCAGCCATCACTGATCTCTCGACCACCAATGCTTGAACTTTTAATTTGAATCAATTTAATGCAAAAAACAAGAACTTCATCTTCTTGGATTCTGGATTTACATTATGCTGATTGTGCTATTTTTTCTAGTGTAAAGGACAATTTACGGAATGTATTTAATGTTTTGATTGCAACATTTAAAGATTTTATTTTAATACTCAAATTCTTCATCAGCCAGTAATAGAACAAAAATCCTCATAATCTTTAGCTTGGATGTATATAAACTTGAGAATATAAACAATTTAAATACTTTGATAATTCTATAAGTAGAAAGATAAATTCAGATGATGATGTACAACATAGACTTCAGTGTGCTTCTGCAACTTTTAATGAGTTAAAAGAGTATTTCATCACTAAGAAATAACTACTAAAACAAATTTAGTTGTAGATACATTTGTTATTTTATCTAATTTATTGTATTGATGTGAGACTTGGATACTTTATCAATGCAATTAGAAAAGTTCCATTTAAGGATTCTCTATGAAATTTTAATTTTACTAGATGTGACATTATAGAATCCACTATTTTAAAGTTACATCTCTTCATTGGATGGTACATGTTAAAAATAAATAACCGCTTAACCATAACCTAGTCAATGTCTAACCACCAATGTTGCCATCATCACTAATGTTATTTACAGATATATGTATATATGTAATAATATTATGATTCGATGTCTATTTTTAAAGCAATATACGTAATTATATAACTGAATATTTGTAAATACAGTGACTAAATAATTAAAGCAGCAAACGTTAAGATCACGGAATTGTGGGAAAGTTAGCATTTCAAAGCTTTAGTTGACACAGATTACTGGGATAATTGAAAGCGCTCCTAAGTGGATAAAATTTTTTAATTATTTAGTTACTGTATTTACAAATATTCAGTTATATAATTACATATATATATATATATATATGCACATATTAAAGAAAAAAATACAAATATTGTTATTATCTAGCTTTATAACTATAAAGCAATTAAGCATCACATGATCACATTTCCTATACTACACATTAATTGTAAACAAGAAACTCTCCATCTATTCTGCACGAGTAATTCTCACCATTGATTACTCTGTTTCACACTGTGGAGTTTTTTGTTTATAAAGCAATTATTTACATATATAGATGCAAATATTCAAAGAAGTCAATGGTTATTATAAATAAGCACAGTATAAACTATATACATATGTTGCATAATAATTATCATTTCTACAAAAAAAAAATATAAATACAGTGCAAAGGCATTTTTGAAGAAAATAATTTTATCTAACTTATGAATAAAAATTATTTTTGGACGAATTCAAAAATATGCAGTTTACTTTTAAAATGTTAATAGTTTTTAAGACAACAGTTTCAGAAATTTACATCCTTGGTCTTTCTACAACCTGAGAAAGATAGTGAAAGACATATTTGTTTTTCAGAAATTAAAGATAGTAAACTGTAGACATTCTTTTTGTATTTTTTTTAATAATTCTTTGTGAAATTAATTTTTCAAAATTGAAATTGGCAGATGTGGTATATTAAACTAATTTAAAATTTATAAAACTTTATTCTTCTTATTGCATTGCCAAATCCATATAATATTAATACCACCTATGTTCTTTATTACTTTTTACAATACTTTTTTACAACCTGCTATTGACAGTTTCGATTGCCCAGCAATTTTCTTCAGAATGATAACAAACACAATACAAATATACATGAACATATAATTTTACATATATTCCATCCTATAGTCATTATTTATATATCCACATATATCTTTATATACTTCTCTATATAATTATCTTTTTATATATTATACAGAATATAAAAAAAGATAAAAATGTATAATATATAAAAATATAATAATTATATAGAGAGGTACATAAAAATATATGTGGGTATATAAATAGTAATTATAAGATGCAATGTATATATAATATAAAATTATATGTTCATTTATAAATATATTAAATTTATTAAGCGCTAACAGATGATCTAATAATAACGTGAAAGGCTAAAACTTTTGACAGAAACTCCTTAAAATACTTATATGACAGCCAATAAGATGTAATAATGACTGCACGTGAAACTCTCAATTCAAGAACACAAGCCATCTTTTTCTCGTGTTCTTGAATTGAGTTCCATGTGCAGTCATTATTACATCTGACTGGCTGTCATATAAGCATTTTAAGGCACTTCTGTCGAAGGTTTTAGCCTTTCACATTATTATGTTCATGTATATTTATATTCATGTATTTGTATTGTGTTTGTTATAGTTCTGGGGCAATCGAAACTGTCAATATTGGGTTGTAAAAAAGCATTGTAAAAAGTAATAAAAAACATAGATGATATTAATATTATAATTTAAAATTTGATAAACAAATTCCTACTTAAGTGGATATATGTAACTTATTTGATTTGAATATTGAAATATTAATATATTGTCATGCAAATGTATCCACATCAATAATTAAATGAATAATTTTTTTTTATTAAAATGATTCAAAACCAGATATTTATAGATTCACTGAAACAGATTAATCTTTTTGTTGTTATATTACTAATTATGTATTTGCTACATATTATTTTAAATTAAGAAAGTTGTTTATGCACATATCTGTACGTTTAAAAATCAGTTTGTATTTGTTTTAACAATGTTAAAATCATATCTATATATAGAATCTTTTAATAACGTATTATTTTATTTATTCAATAAATGTGTAATGTATTAAATTATCTATTTGTATTTTAATCAACATATCTTGTGCATATGCCTCTTGCTATATATATATATATATAAAGCTATTCATCCAGAAATGATAATGGAAGACATCTATGCCTGTGAGTTATATATAAAGCTTTGTGGTATCCATATGCATAATAGTTAATTGATGTAGAATGTTCTGATGGTTACAAATGGTAAGGAGTATAAACAGGTGGCATATGCTATCTTTTCATCATTGTATCATCTTTCTAATGGCTTTTTTTCTTTCTGAATCTTAAAAATTGTGTTTTTTATGGACATTTTAGTAAAAGGAGTTTTTTAATTATTTTTTTTGTTTGATTTTTTAAACTGCACGGAAAAGAATTAACGTTTTGTTTTTTTTGTCATAAAGAAAACTTATTATTTCCATACATATGCATGAAAGTCAAGGGGCTTAGAATTTAAGCAATCATAATTATATGAAACTGCAGAAATAATTTCCACCAACTGTAAGTATATAATATTTTATTTTATATATATATAATGCTATAGAATAAGTTTAGCATCTTGGGTTGTAGAATACCTGAGTAATGATACATATGTAAAGACCCAAATCAACTGTAAATATATTTCAGAGGTAATATTTTTTATTACCTGTAATATACAATATATTTTTTGTATAAATACTTTATAATTCTGTTGCATAAAGATTTGTTTTGTACTGTAGAATGTCTGTGTTGCAATATATATATAACTCTAAACGGTTTAGAACCTAGGCAATTGTAATTTTACATGAACGTAATATTTTCTACCAGTTGTAGTATAAATACACCTGGGTCTCATTTTACACGATAGATAGATTCCTCAGAAAACATGCGCAAACGAAATCGTGCAAAAATAGACGTAACTTACCTTGAAAAAGGGGGGATACGGACTGTGATTTTTCAAAACTCGCGTAAAAGCAAAGCACCAATGTAAAATTTACTTTAAAATTCGTGCAAAAAAAAAATAAGGAAATAAAATATGACTAATAAAAAATTTCAAATTTGAAAAAAATTGATACAAGACAAACTTTTTTTAACTATAATATTTAATTTTATTCAAAACAATATATTTTTATGCATAATTTACAGTAATTTATATTTTTTTATACACGTTTTAATTATTATCGCTATTTGCCGGTAAACAAGTTCGTTTGCAAACTGATAAAAAAATCAGATTCTTCACAAGATGAAATACAACTAGCGCCAACGTCACTCTCATGTTGTGTTAATTAATGGTTTTCTGGTGACAACGTAATTAGTAATTAATCTAACAACTAAAAATTAAATTCTTATTTTTGTCTTTAATTTTCAATTTTAATTGTGCCCACTGCTATTACTCATCTTTTAAAAATAAACTTGCGGACACTAAATGATTAATAATTGATTAAACGTTCTTTTTTAAAAAGCAAAAACAGAATGTGATTTAAAATGCAAAATTAACACGCACAATGTTTGAACAAATTTACATTATAATCTTGTAAAATTTAATGTGTGTATACATAAAATGTGGAAATCATGATTTTAATTTCATTATTGCATAAAATCTTACTATTATAAAGCACTGAAAATATTGAAATTACTAAGTTGAAAGTCGAATTTCAATAATGTGCTATTACTTTCAATATAACGTGAGTGCACGAAATTTATTATTTAAAGTAATAGCGCAATATAGGAGTTCGACTTCCAGTGAAACACGAATCGCGTAACTTCAAAATCGTGTTAAATATGTCCGCATAAAAAGAGTCCCAGGTGTATTATATATTTTGTAAATAATGATTATAATGAAAAGATCAAATTTTATTCGTTGTCATATCTTATTGTAAATAATATCTCACATCTATTGTGTATGGATCTGTATTATATATCTTTGTCGTGTACGTAAGCAATTATATTTAATTTTTTGCAATCTATAGGTATTTTTTTTCTACTTTCATTAATATTTTATATTGCATTAAATTGAAAAACAATTTTTTTCTTGTTTAGTTATGACCATGTGTAGAAATGTGATATACATATACCCTGAAAAAACTTATTAGTCTTTAATCTTGTCACATTTTCTCTTTGCTCTTCTATATTATATAAACTCCAGTGAAAGTGGAGACTCTTATATGTCACACCAATGATATGATGAGGAGGGCTTTGCTTAGTGGCAGTTACATATAATCTAATGGATACTCCAGAAACTTCTATTTAAATAAAAGGAAATTTCTAAAGCAATAATAAAAATGCATATTATACAATAAGTAATTAGAACAAACTACACAGAGGAAAAACTTCACTCTGAATTATAAAACTATTTTAAAATCTAAATTCCCCTCCATCAAAATATATTAAAAAATATATATAAAATTTGCACTCAAAATAGAATCTTTTGTGAATCTTGCTTTCAAAATATCTGTGATAATAAAATCTTTGTCAGTGACTTAAGTAATAGCATGATTAAGGTTACTCTACTCTTGTAGACTATAAATGCAAGGTACTTTTCTAATAGTACAGGGAATAATAAGGCCTACATAAACTACATCTATAATTATAATCTAAACAAATGTGCTAATAAATAATAATAATAAGAATGATCTCAGGGTTCTTTGTAATATTCAGAAGTTGTACTATAATATTGTGTTGCTAATAAAAATGACTGACTTCCTGATAGAACACAGGAGACATCCACTTTTCTTATAAGCTAATGTTTCCTAATGTCTTACAACAACAAGAACAATTATCCAGAGATATTTAATTGAATGAGCCATTTAATAACTAAAACATAACAAATTTAGAATAATTATGGCCTTTTGTCCAGGATATCATTCGAGATAATGGAAAGAAAAGTGTGCTTTTTATGTCTTTCCATCACCCATCAACAACACAATTTAAATAATTACATATGTCTTGTAACTTTTTAATTTCGAATAAACAAATTAATATTGTGCAGTCTGGAATAATAATCTCACTAATATCAAATATATTTCCAACTTTCTTGATTATAATCCCAATTTTTGGAATTAAGGCATTTATGGAAAAATTTTCATTTAATATATTAAGATTTGGATCTGGAAAAATTAGTGATCTGTTTATTCAGATTTCTTTTAGAAATCAGAATAGTTAAAATAATGATCATTGTAAACTTTGTGAACTTTGAGAACTCAAGACAAATTGCACATATAGAAAAACAGAAACTCAATTTTTAATAATAACGAATACATTTATTAACAATTTATAAACAACATAAGTAATAAATTCTGACAACAAAGTTGAAGCTATTGCCAAAAGAAACAATAAGTGCTGTTACATTAATTGATTGGATGGTGCATAAATAATGTATCCTGGCCTCACTAACAAACAATCCAAGGCTTTAAACAAAATATTTGAAGACTATTTACCGAATACACTCAATAGAGGTATTGGTTTAACATTTACTAGTTTATTTGAGGTTAATCTTAACTAATTATCCCATTTAATAAAAGTACTCTAGTCATAACTGAGCAGTAAACATTTAATTAAAATACACTTTAATAAGGCAGCAATTAATACTGTCCCTTTCTGTAATTTGAAATATACACTGACTGAGTTTGAACATAAAAGCTGGCATGATAATAATAATTATCAGATTTAGACAGATAAGTTAATATTGCATTGTTATATTTTAGTTTAAATTAAATATAAAAAAAAAGGTATGGATCATTCACCGGAAGTCATATACACGCATATTATCTAAATTACTATCCATGTAATATTATTAATAATAAAATTATCTAGTATTAAATGACTTACAATTCCATTGGCGAAATGCTCCAAATGGTGAAGACAAATACATTGAAGATGTGTATTACCTACTATGCCATGTGCTAAACATTATGCATTTAAATAAATATTTTTTTGGTTTTCTTGTGACTAACTGGAACAACATAGCAGCACAATACAATGTTATACTTGATCCAGCATTACAAATGAAGTGCAACCTCAAGAACTGATTCTTCAATACTATCTTATCATTACCATGTCATATCTAATACACAAATAACTATACCTACTATAGTGGAAAAGAATATTTAATTACATCATGAGGGATAGGCAAAACACAGGCTCTGCAGAGCAAAACGACATGAACAAAGTGCAATGGCTTCCAATACCTATACCTATGGCAAAAAGTATGTGTGGACTCAGTCTTAGCATATAAGAAAAATGGAAAAATTCACCAATATGATGATCCCCTCCAGGGATCTAGGTATCTTAATAATGCGATAACAATCACAAAATAGAAAGCACTATCAATGCATGGAATAAAACATGTGAACAATAGAGAGTGTCTGCATCCAACAAAGCACAATAAACATACTATATCAACTAAGGCTAATATTTTAAATAAAATATGTATGAAACTGAGTGATGGCAAGATAACAATTTATCACTAATAAAGCTGACTAAATTAATATACACAGTAAAAAGTAACAAACAATAAGCAATATCTGAAACCAACAATATAAAAGCAAGTCAAACAACTATAAAAATATTTAAAATTATGGCATAATAAAATTTGGCAGAAAATAAAAAATACACACAACTACGTGTTGTATAATAAAAAGTTTATAAAAAGAGACTGGATGTAAATGCAAAGTAAATGAAAATATTATGAAACTAATGAATGCTCATTTATATTAAAATTTAACAGTAAATAATTATATTATAATAATTATAATAAAATGTTGGACTTCTTATAAATACCCAGGCTGTTTTACTGATGAGTGAATGAAATACTAAAAAATCTTTATAAGCAAATAAAATGTAAGAGATAAATATCTCTAATAAATAAGGCATTTTAAAATTTGCTTTAAATCAAAAATTGACAAATAATATCAAATTTACCAGATAATGTGTAGGAAGATCTATACATTCTGTCATAAACCCAATAAAGACAATAATAATAAAAGTAAGATTTACCTTGACATAAAATGTCATAACAGCAATAAAAGTAAAAAAAAAAATAATAATAAATAATTATAATATATATATATATATTGCATATTTTTCTTTTTTAAAAAAACATCCTAATTCCTTTATGGAACTTTCCTGTAATGCGCAGTCTGTTGAGGGCACCAAGTTCTTCCTCAGTGTGTTGTCCATGCAATGAATAGTCTGTACCAATAAAATTTAAACAGTTTTTTTAAGTGCAGCAAAGATAGCTTCCAAATATAAATAAACAAATATTAACACAGTTCTTAATTCAAACTTAATACTAGGTTTCAATTCTTATGAAGAAATTGGCAAATATACAATAACATAGCTAGCTGGAGAATATTCATTTGGTGATGTCTAAAATAACATAATTTTGCTTCCATTGCAATATTTGGAGTCCGCAGTCCTATTGGAATGAATAAAACATTTTCACTTCTTTCTTTATTTAAAAAGCATATTTAAGAGCAAGCTTAAATTAATTTGATAATAAAAGCAAAAGTTATTTTCAGGTATTATTTTTTTTAGCAACTTTCCTTTCGGAGACATTTATTAATTTTAATAGTCTGCAACTATTACAATACATGTCAAACATCCATTATAAATTACTTCAGCAACTATTTTCTTTTAAAACAATGAATGAAATTTTTTTTTTAGTTTCTCCCATTCATTCAAAATATTTTATTATATGAGGAGAATGAAGCATATATTCCAGTTATCATATATTTCTTTTCCATTAATATTTTATCAAGTTTGACTTCCAAATATTTTTCTTAAATGGCAAAGATTTAGAGAAAGCAAACACATTTAAATAATAATTTTCCTTAAGTTATAGATGAAAAGTAATTTTATCATTGTATAGTTTGTTTTCTTAATAATAATTTTTCACATTTAAGTTATCTCCTAATTAGTAGGTAATTAATATGACAGTATTATCATTATTCACTTAATGTTTAAAATCTATAATTTTCAACTTAATATTTCAATTTTCTTCTTTTAAAAATAACACATAAATGAAAAATAGATTAGTACAATGTTCTGCATAATTCTGTGAATTACTGCTAATAAACACATCACCTGGCTTTTTTTTAAAATTATTTTTAAGCATAGTTGATGAAATTTAGTTATAACAAATAAATTACTTTTCCATGATATTGTTAGTATTTAAATTAGAGTTCAAACTGAATTATGGTAATAAAAAAGTAGGGTACCATAAGTAGTTTAGCATATTGTAGGTTCAAATAACTATAAAATTAATACTTTACACTTTGAAAATAAAATTATAAAAATTATTACTTATGATTAAAAATTGCAGTGTGCAGAGGATGAGCAGATCAGACAATTGATCAGAGAGAGAGACACTGCTATAAATACTCCATTTGACAATGTCAAAGTTAATTACATCCCTCTGAACAAGTGTCCTCTATAGCAATTAAAATAATTAGACCAGGAACTGATTGAAAAAATTATGTAATTGCAGTCTACATTATTTAAAATTAAACATGTGATTTTAAGCAAGTTGTAGAAAAAGGCAATGTAACTGATTTTCTTATGAATTAAGAAAATATAAAAAAGCCACTAAACCTCACATGATCACTATTTCTTATGCTATCACAGAGTGGCTCTACTGAATGGAGAGGTTTGCCTGTTTTAATAAAAAGAGATAATAAATTATATTTAATTTATTTCTTTTCTTTTTAAAATAATACATTATCTTTCTCTTAAACTTGGTTTATCAGAAGTATTAAAATTAAACATTTAATCCTTTATTGTTTAGATTTGATTAGTTTTTATTCTGTAAAAGTTTGAATTGATTTTAACCATTATTAAAACCAAGAATTTAAATTTATCCATGCACACACACATGTACACAGATGCAGTGATGTTTCTAATTTACAATTTAACTTATAAACTTATTTAAGCAATGATATATTATTTAACTGACTTAATAAATATTATTTTTGAAATTATATATTATTTTTAAAACAAATTTACTAAATAAGAATTCAATCTATTTTATGACTTAAATTATATCTAAATAATTGTATTAAATAATTATAGCTTAACCTTTAACTTCCTCTCAATATTTATAATTTTAATTATAAGATTAACTCCATTTATTCTCTTTCTGTTTTTATTACACATACTTAACTAAATACTAACTTTAATAATAATATTTTTTTACATTTACAAGTTATTACTTATGTGCGACCCATTAAAATGAAATAAAGTGTATTTACATTCAAATTGGATAATATAACTTGTACAAATATAGCTGTGGTTCCTTTTACTCTGTTGTTTATGATTTACTTCTTTAAAAAAAAATTAATAAACATCACAGAATATTTCATTAAGATATTCACTAGGAGCAATGGGCAAAAGCACAGGGTTACAATATATATATTGTGTCAAACCGTAGAATGTCCATGCACAAGATGGCCATAGCCAACAATTTGGCACAGCTACCTTTATGGAATTCGTTAAATAAAAAATGAATAAACAATGAGTTGGTCTATACTAGATTCCCATCTCCTTGCATACACAACTAACTTATATATTACTTATTTTGAAAATAATAACACACTATAAATGGATCATATTTATTGTAAACATTATAATACATATAATAACACACTATAAATGTATCACATTTATTGCAAACATTCTAAACGTATATGTATAAAGATTTCTGTACATTTATTTTGCTTTTTTTGATAATTTTTAAAATGTTTTTTTGTGTGTGTGTGAAAAGAATCTTCCATTTAAAAGGTGGATTTAATTAATCTTTGTCTTTCTATTTTTACTTTTTTTGTATATAATCAGGTAGGGTTTTTTAAAATTAATTTGAAAATCAAATTACAAGTATGTTATCTAAAGAATGTCAGTGGTCTATTACTCCAATATGGAATCTTGAAATTCCTAAAAAGAGATTTTTGAAACATAATTTATAAAAAATGTAAAAAATAAAATAAAATTTACCTGATGCAATAATTTGAAAGGGGATGTAAGAAATTGCTTCTTTTGGGCAAACGGGGATATATTTATAACCTACCTGTAAAATGTAGGGAGATTAGGTTTTATTATTGGACTGAGAGAGCTACATGAATCTAAATGTGATGTAAGAGATTATTAGTATTGAACTGACAGAGCTACAAGAACCTACCTGTGAGGTGTAAAAATTATTTATTGGACTGAGAGAGCTACAAGAACCTACCTGTAATGTGTGGGGAGATTATTAGATGTTTATTCTTTTGGCTTAATATGCTGCCAGATTGCCGAGTATATATTTTTTTAATTCAAGGAGTTTGATGCATATAACTTTTTTTGTTTATGGAACCTGCCCGTTATGAATGAACATAAACTTCTGTTGAATATCTTTCCTGGTGGTTTGCACAAATATTAACCAAAGCCACCAACACCCATATGATGTGAAAAATCATTTAATCATATGCAGTTCAGTAATCAATCAAAAAGGAAGGTTTTAATCCAGTTTAGCTTACTGTGAAAGTCACCCATATTGGTAATCTGTTTTAAATGATCTAGTAAAGAAGCATCCTTACAAATGATGACCATGGTTCATCGAATTACCTGCAAAACCATGGAGTAGAAACGTAGCAGTACACCCGCCCGTTCAGATATGTAATCACCAAGGTGTGTTTTAGAGACCCAATGTATCCTGATTAAAGGACTTTACAAGGATGGCAAGGAGTTAAAGTGAATGTCACTGTCCTTTCTGGTAGTTTACTTGGTCTGCTCAGAAGTTTGAACCAGAAGAGCAAGCAGATAGAGATGAGTACAACAAAAAAAGAACATGTTTGATTTTTTTTGGTTTATTGTTTGCATTATTAGTGGATATAACAAGTATAATTGTACTATATTTACTAACCCATTATAAGATATAATCATTTTTTTGTTGTATAAAATATTGTAAAATAATATTACTTATACATAGATCTCACTCAAATCCATTAAATATAAGATTATTTTCTTCTTTTCCCTCATTTTATCTTTACGTCTTATTTAATTTTAATCATGGTGGCATCACCTCATGTGGAGTGACCTAGAGCCAGCCTATATATTTTTTTATATAAAAAAAATAATATATACATAAAGATAACTTTACGTACCTAAATGTAAAGGTGTATATATGAGCAAATGGGGACAGTTCAGTGGGTTAGATCTGTGTATAACATTTCATTATTTTAGGGAATTTATAAAATGAAACATTCATTGCTTTGTGCAGGGAGAGGGGAGTATAGACCACACCCATTGGCATCCATCTTTGACCATTTTGTATTTTATGGAAATAAGTTAACTTATGTATAACTTAGAAAATGGATGTTTTTTGTTTCTGTTTGTTTTAATTTAAATGTAGATCTTGAATAGGAGGATTTAAATATTCTTGTGTTATATATGTAGAATCATAAAATTGAAATAGAAAGCCATATAATTAATTTATGATTCAATATTATAATGTTTAAATCTATATGTGATGGACGAGGGTTTAGTTAAATAAACAGTATTATCTCATATTTTATTTGTTTGTTATATAATTTATTGTAAAATAAGGAAAAATAATAATAAAATGTAATCACCTATTTGTGATATCTGCTTACCACGGCTATAAAAGTTATAGCAATACTTACCTAAAGTACCTGAGATAGGGAATTATAATTGAGCTAGTCATTGGGGTATTATATCGGGGAGTAGAATTATAATATACTTTTCACCCAGTTTTCCTTCATCTAAATAAAACGTATGTCCAAGAACAGAAAAGAAATTCCTCTTTGCATACTCTCTTGACAGATAGGGAAGGGAAAATTATTTAACATTTTGCTTTCTTTTATTATGTTGGTGGTGGCACTAAGGGTTGTCAAAGTAGTACAATATTTTAAAGATATGTGAAGAGCAAAGAAAAATGTCTACAGGCAAATAGATATTGTGGTGGAAGTATAAATAGTTTAACAAGGGAAGATTTTCATTTTATTTGAAATCAAAGTTCTTTCCTCTAATAATTAGTAAAGTAATACTCATTTGTATTTAACCCCATATATTATCGAATATTATTGATCTCCCATTTTAACATGTACATGTCATTTCATGCTCATGATATATAGATATATTGTATTATTTTTTTAAATGGATAAGGCATATGGAATTTCGAACCGGTACAGAAAATGGTGCCCAATGTGTAAGGCCTCGAATAAAAATTGCAAATAGAGTGATGAAAAAAAAAAAAAATTGTAATATTAGTGGAAATGAAAATAACGAAGATAGATATTTTTTTTGCTTACAAAATATAGTATAAGTGAGAAGATGTAGGTTGAGCAATATTTGTTTTAAATAGTCGGTTAAAAAAAAGTGTATATATTGTTTTTTTTATTCATTAGTTTGTTAGCATGGATCAATTGAGTTAGATTAGAAATGTGCTGGAAGGAAGATGCCTTAAATATATGGTGATTGGGACTGAACAAAAGGCATGGTGTACTGCATAGGTTAATACGATAGTAAATTTTATATATTTGTAGTTTTAAATAGAGAGAAGTATGTGATTTTAAGTGGTTTTAATATGAGTTAAAATCTTAAAATTATATATTTGGGACTTAAGATAATTATGAAAGTTAAAATAGTTTAATACGAGCATAATAAAAAGAAAGGTAACATAATAGACATATTCCTAAAATTACAGATTAAAGATTCACAAAGTCATAGGATTTCTAATATGAATAGATATTGACTAGAGCAAAGAAGAAACAGATGGAAGAACAGCCAGAAAAAGTAGACTTGGGGGACAAACAAAATGAACCTAAAAAGAAAAATGAAGACCTAAAATTAATGATGAAGGACCTTTTAAGTAACGTAAAATAAATAAATAAAATACCAAAAGAACTAGAAGAATGAAGAAAGAAGATGCATGAACAGACAGCAGCTACTGACAAAAGGATCGAAGTGAAAAGTGAAATATTGTGAGAAATGGATGCAAGATTTGAGATGTTAAAATGGGACATAGCAAGGCAAATCAAAGAAGAGAGGAGAGACCTCAAATAGATAGGCAGTTGGCTAAGTCAGTACAGGAGGACATAAAACAAGAGACTGGGGTTAATGATAGAGAAGATATTGTGATTAAAAAGTGTACAAAGGGACAAGATGATATGAGGAATAAAGAAGCAAGTGGGCCAGATGAAAGTCTTAGTTAAAAGCAGGGAGGGGAGAAATCAACAAATACCTCTGCAAAGTATTAATCAGTTTTTGAAAATCAAGATATTTGAGGGTCAGGCAGGAGAAGCTCCTATTGAGCATATTAGGAGTTTGGAAAAATATTTCCATGTAAACCCAATAGATGAGTTTAGTCAACTGGCAATTGCATGTACTCATTTGCATGGAGACACTCAAGCATAATGGGAATCTTTGTTCCACTACCCACAAACCTTCCAGGAATACAAAGGTGCAGTCTTGAGGAACTTTTGGAGCACAGAGCATCAAGAAACAATTATGTATCAAGTCTTGCAGGAGAAATACAAAAATAGTCTGAATGAAATGTTTTTCTGTAGGCAAGTAGCAAGACTGCAGACTTTAAACATGTGATATGTCAGAGGGCTGAATCATTAGGATTATCTGACATAATTCGCCCTCTCATGTTGCACAGATGCTAGTAATAACTGGAGTGAAGTCAGTTGAACAAGTAGCTTACCTACTAGACACCATAGATGGGAGAGAGCAAGATGGAGTGGTAGGAGAGATGCAAGAAAATAGTAAAGGTACTACCCAGCATTGGAATGTGAAGAGTGGTCCATGTAAACACCTCATTGAAAAGGAAATGTCAAATTTGGTCTGAGTTGTCCAAAAATACCATTAGTCAAATTTGGTCTGAGTTGTCCAAAAATACCATTAGAAATTGAGGTGATTGAGGTCATCACAATGCTAGACTTCGGTAGTCAGATATCAGAGGAATTATACCAGAGAAATTTTATTGGTAAACCCACAAATAGAGACCTTGCCTTTAAAGGCTACGCAATCACCCTCGCAAATAATCAAAAAGCAAACCTTATAACTAAGCAAATATGGTTAGAATTAGTTATAAGTGGGAGGAAGTTTATCACGTATTTTTAATTATGGGTAGTCTAATTCATAATGAGCTACCAGGGAGGTGATATTAAATTCTTGCCCCCTCAGTTACCTAACTTGGGAAAAACCTGTTGTATAAATCAATCTATTTTAGATTTTCTGCAAGAAAAAATGAGGAAGGTGAAGATAGCCTTTAACCGGGACAGCCAAAGACTCAAAGGAATATTTCAAGAATACCATGCAATTTTTTTGGACAGTCCAGAGAAGATCAGAGGATACCAACAGAGGATCAAACTAAAGCCGGGGGAACCCTTTTCAAGCATGGTCATACCCTGTACTGAATCAATTTAAAAAAGTGGAGAAACAGAGCAGATGTTGAATGGGGGCATAATTAGTAAATATTATCTCCTTATTGCAACCCTTTGATGGTGGTTAGAAAAAAAGATGGGTCGGTAAGGTTGTGCTTGGATGCCTGTCAGCTCAATAAGATGACTACCAGACTGTACGATCCCACCCCTGATACAAGAGTTACTAGAAAAATTTAAAGGGAAAAGAATATTCTCTACATTTGATTTAACTTCCAGTTACTGGCAGATAGAACTCCACCCTAATGATCACCAGTATACTGCTTTCAGGTATGGGGGATATTCATACAAGTTTAATTGTATGCCTTTTGGACTTATCAACAGTGGTGTGGGGCTGCTGCGGTGCCTAGATCATGTCCTGTCCTCTGATATCAAGAAAATACCATGTATGTGGACAATGTAGTTATATAGCATCTGCATCTATGGAAGAGCATCTCCAGCAGTTGGAACAGTTTTTTAGAGACTGTAAAGAAAAAAATACCAAGTTAAATTTAAAGAAGAGTAAAGTGGCTGCCGATGAACTCAAATTTCTGGGCCACTTGGTAGGCCAGTCAGGTGTCAAGCCTCATCCAGATAAAATAACAGCAATTGTAGACTTCCTAGACCTCAAACGAAGAAACATATGCAGTCATTCTTGGGATTGTAATTTTTATAACAGATTTTGTGAGAAATTTTGCTGGCCAAATGGAACCATTGCTCAGATTGTTCAGAAAAGAGATCCAATGGAAATGGACTGCAGAACAGGAAGAAGCTTTTAACCGAGTAAAACAAATTTTTTTGAAACAGGTGGTGTTGGACCACCCTGACTATGATAAGCCTTTCATACTCCAGACAGATAGTAGTGAATAAGGGCTAGGGGTCACTGTGTCCCAAATTCAACCTGATGGATGGGTAGAGGTACTATATTTTATAAGTCACCTACTAAAGGGACCAGAACTCAATTATACTGTCACTGAAAAGGAGGCCCTCACCATCGTACGGACTTTTCAAAATTTTCAGGACTTTTCAAAATTTTCACCCATGTTGTTAGGCTCTCAAGTGGTGGTGATAACTGACCATAAAAGTCTTGAGTTTCTAAATCACAGGTATCTCACTAATATCAGATTGGTCCAGTGGAGCTTATT
Source organism: Epiperipatus broadwayi (assembly GCA_028023455.1). NCBI lineage: Eukaryota > Metazoa > Onychophora > Udeonychophora > Euonychophora > Peripatidae > Epiperipatus > Epiperipatus broadwayi. Next base: position 206,575 of record JAQFVV010006610.1, read on the forward strand.
CCTTCAGGAATTTAATTACACCATGAGATATTGCAAAGGGGCAGAAAAGTGGTCACGGATATCCTCAGTCATCATCCCACCCCACGCAAACCCCTAAACACCTCAGTCTAGAGCAAGCATACATAGCAAGCACAATGCTAAGGGAAAAGATGAAGATATAGAAAAAGAATTAAACCAACTAGCTAAGTCAGCAAGACAGCTATCTAAATCACATTTTGACAGAATGCCAGGATAAATCTGGAGGAAGGTACTGTTTCAAGAGACAAGGAACAGATATAAAGTCAAAGGAGGGGTGTTATAATATCAAGTTAAAAAAGGCAGAGATGAATGAGAGGCGATGATACCTCCAAAAATAAAATGATCCCTCATCAGCTACATGTATCGGTTGTATGGCCATTATGGAACACCAAAAAACGAGTATTGTCTAAGACATTGGTTTTACTGGCCAGGGATGCACCAGGATATTATTGCTGTACTGAATCAGTGTGAAGTGTGTCAGTGTACAAAACCACAGAATCAAGCATACATCAGCCCGATGAAATCAATCATACCTGATGACCCAAATAAAATTATGGCTATAGATTTTTATGGCCTCTTTCCACCATTCAACAAAAAGAAATACCTATTTATCACATATTTGTTTTCAAAATGGGTGGCCACTTACCCTCTGTCAAGCACTAGCACTCGAGAAGTTACTAAAGTATTAGACATCTTACATTTCCCAAAGGTAGAGAAGCCAAAGGGCCATACTCTCAGATCATGGGACCCCTTTTGTGTCTGAAGAATGGAACTGATGGGTCTCCAAACTAGGTATCAAGAACCTGTTAACATCAATCCGAAATCCTCAGAGTAACCCCTGTGAATAAGTCATGCGGGAGTTGGGCAGACTATTTCATACCTATTTGCCAACAAACCATAGCGGGTGGGTTAAACAATTACCTCAGACACTAAATTATATTAACTGGTCTCTAAATAGATCCACAGGGTTTACTCCCATGCGATTACACTTTGGAAAACACCTTCCAAAACTATTCAAAACTAATCTTCCAGGAAGCCATTGACCAGCATCTCGATAAAAGACAAGACAAGGCCCAAATGCAATGAATGAGCATTAGGTGTAAAAAACAGAAGTGAATCCCTAAATATAGATTCCAAATAGAATATAAAGTCATGGTTAGGATGCCTCATGTAAGTGATCCAGGGAAGTTCAAATTTAAGAAATTTTGTACTCTATATGAAGGCCCTTTCGAAATTGTAGATTGCTGTGGGGATAATGCTGTCTGGATAAGAATGGAACAAGGAATTAAGGGCATGTATAATGCTTGGTCTTTAAAACTCTATGGGAATATAGCGATTAATTCAAAACTGGTATAAAAGCATTAAAAGTTAATAGTAGGTAAATAATTTAAGATATTAAAAAATAATTATTCTCCTTTAATGACCTCCTCAGGAGGGAGGTATTATGCCAGACCGTAGAATGTCCATGCACAATATGGCTGTAGCCAACAATTTGGCACAGCTAACTTTATGGAATTCGTTAAATAAAAAATAAATAAACAATGAGAGTTGGTCTATACTAGATTGCCATCTCCTTGCATACACAACTAACACATATATTTGTCATTTTGAAATAATAACACACACTATAAATGTATCATTTATTGTAAACATTCTAATACGTATAATAACACACACTATAAATGAATCATATTTATTGTAAACGTTCTAAAATGTATAAAGATTTCTGTATATTTTTATTTTTTGATAATTTTTAAAATGTTTTTTTTTTTAAAAAAAAAAAAAAAAATGTTTTTTGTGTGTGTGAAAAGAATCTTCCGTTTAAAAGGTGGATTTAATTAATCTTTGTCTTTCTATTTTTACTTTTTTTTTTTGTATATAATCAGGTAGGGGTTTTTTTTAAAAAATTAATTTGAAAATCAAATTTCAAGTATGTTATCTAAAGAATGTGGGTGGTCTATTACTCCAATATGGAGTCTTGAAATTCCTAAAAAGAGATTTTTGAATCATAATTTATAAAAAATGTAAAAAAAAAAAAAAAATTTATCAGGCGCAATTGTTCGAAGGGGGGTGTAAGCAATTGCAACTTGTGGGTGGATGGGGATATATATATAACCTACTTGTGAAACATAGGGAGATTAGTTTTTATTGGACTGAGAGAGCTACATGAATCTATATGTGGTGTAAGAGATTATTAGTATTGAACTGACAGAGCTACAAGATCCTGCCTGTGAGGTGTAAAAATTATTTATTGGACTGAGAGAGCTACAAGAACCTACCTGTAATGTGTGGAAAGATTATTAAATGTTTATTCTTTTGGCTCAATATGCTGCTGCATTGTGGAGTATATATTTTTTAATTCAAGAAGCAGTTTGATGCATATAACTTTTTTTGTTTATGGGACCTGCCAGTTATGAACGAACATAAATTTCTGTTGAATATCCTTCCTGGCAGTTTGCACAGATATTAACCAAAGCCAACAACACCTATACAATGTGGAAAATCATTTAATCATATGCAGTTCAGTGATCAATCAAAAAGAAGGAAGGTTTTAATCCACTTTAGGAAGAATAAGCTTACCATGAAAGTCATCTGTATTGGTAATGTTTTAAATGATCCATTAAAGAAACATCCTTACAAATGATGACCATCTTTCATCTAATCACCTGCAAAACCATGGAGTAGAAGAACTTAGCAGTACACCCGTCCATTCAGAAATGTAATCACCAAGATATATGTTTTAGAGACCCAGTGTATCCTGATTGAAGGACTCTACAAGGATGGCAAGGAGTTAAAGTGAACATCACTGTCCTTTCTGGTAGTTTAGTTGGTCCACCCAGAAGTTTGAACCTGGAGAGCAAGCAGACCCAGATGAGTACAACAAAAAAAGAAAATGTTTATAATTTTTTTTGGTTTATTGTTTGTATTATTAGAGTGGATATAACAAGTATAATTGTACTATATTTACTAACCCATTATAAGATATAATCATTTTTTTGTTGTATAAAATATTGTAAAATAATATTAATTATACATAGATCTCACTCAAATCCACTAAATATAAGATTATTTTCTTGTTCTTTTCCCTCATTTTATCTTTTATGTCTTATTTAATTTTAATCATGGCAGCGTCACCTCATGTGGAGTGACCTAGAGCCAGCCTATACTTTGTTTATATAAAAAAATAATATATACGTAAATATAACTTTACGAACCTAAATTTAAAGGTGTATATAATCTTAAAAGCTTATATGAGCAAATGGGGACAGTTCAAGGGGTCAGATCTGTGTATAACTTATTTCATTATTTTGGGGGATTTATAAAATGAAACATTCATTGCTTTGTGCAGGGAAAGGGGAGTATAGACCACACCCATTGGCATCCATCTTTAACCATTTTGTATTTTATGACAAATAAATTAATGTACGTATAAGTTAGAAAATGGATTTTTTTGTTTCTTTGTTCATTTTAATCTAAATGTAGATCTTGAATATAAGGATTTAAATATTCTTATGTAATTATATGTAGAATCATAAAATTGAAATAGAAAGCCGTATAATTAATTTATGATTCAATATTATAATGTTTAAATCTATATGTGATGGACGAGGGTTTAGTTAAATAAACAGTATTATCTCATATTTTATTTGTTTGTTATATAATTTATTGTAAAATAAGGAAAAATAATAATAAAATGTAATCACCTATTTGTGATATCTGCTTACCATGCCTGTAAAAGTTATAGCAATACTTACCTAAAGTACCTGAGGTAGGGAATTATAATTGAGCTAGTCATTGGGGTATTATATCGGGGAGTAGAATTATAATATACTTTTCACCCAGTTTTCCTTCATCCAAATAAAACATATGTCCAAGAACAGAAAAGAAATTCCTCTTTGCATACTCTCTTGACAGATAGGGAAGGGAAAATTATTTAACATTTTGCTTTCTTTTATTATGTTGGGGGTGGTGCTAAAAGTTGTCAAATTAGTACAATCTTTTAAAGGTATGTGAAGAGTGAGGGAAAATGTCTACGGGCAAATAGATATTGGGGTGGAAGTATAAATACTTTAACAAGGGAAGATTTTGATTTTTAGTTGAAATCAAATTTCTTTCCCCTAATAATTAGTAAAGTAATACTCGTTTGTATTTAACCCCGGGTATTATCGAAGATTATTATCGATCTCCCATTTTAAAATGTACACATCATTTCATGCTCGTGACATATACAGATATATTGTATCATTTTTTTAAATGGATAAGGCGTATGGGATTTCGAACCGGTACAATATATATTGCAATTTTTTTATAATTAATTTCATTTAAATTACAATTAGTTCTAATTGCATAATATCTGATATCCAATGCTTCTTATGAAATATAATTTCTTTTTTACATTAGAAAAAATCATAATTGCATAAGGTAAGATCTGGTTCAGCTAACAAAAATAAACTTTTTCTGCGTATCTTATTTCTAATGCTTTAGAATTAAGAATTAACTCAGGTAAGTCATGTTATATCTTTTTTTTTTGTAAATTTCATAAGGAATGTGATTAATTTGTCTAGAAATGTATCAGATTAACATCTAACTCAAAATTTAGAATTTGTGAACCATGACCCTATTAATAATACACATTTATAAAAATTATAATAATTAATAAAGCAACCAGTTGGTCTGGAGATGAGTATGCTCTGGATAGAGATTTTAAATATTTTCTTATACCACTTATTAATTAATAGCTTGTTTGAGCTATTGGTACGCTCTCTGTATTACATTTATAAAAGTATTAAAATCTAATTTTTCTAACTATTTTTCAAAGAAATGATAATTTTTTCAGCTTTATAACTTTTATTATATAAAACACTTGACATGATCTACCTTAATCCCAAAGATAATGTTCAAATTGTATTTCAGTTCAATTGCTTAAAATTCAACATGACATCTGATCAATTTGAAGGGTTATAGTATTTATTTATTATAAAATAGCTATCCAGAATAAACAGTGCTGCTTAGTTCACTTATTTGATTCAATTCAAGCTGTAGTATATATACTGTAATGGGCACCAGGTACTCTAATATCTACCAACAGAGGGTGCCACTAGACCTCTAGCCTAGAAATTCAGTTTACTAGTGAGGATACCAAATATAAATGCATACCACAGCTGTATTATCACTCTGACATTTAAAATCACCTCTAGATCATGGAGAGCTGAGATTCTTGGCATCTACAACTGACAGAGCAAACAACAGTAAGCAATATGCTGAAACAAATCTAACAATCAACAAAACAATTTTATTAACAATCTAACACAGCATTGTATAGTTTAATTGAAGGGTTTAAATACCACAGAATTTAAATATAACAGATTTTGAGTATATCGAAGTTCAAAACAATAATTCAAATATTCAGATTTGAATACAATAATTTAAATAAATGCATTTCAACGGTAATGAGCTCTTTTCATGTGTATTTGATATCTGGCAGTTTAAATATAAACTTCCCCCAAAAAATTTACTTATAATGCTATTAGATCATCTCTGAAGTTTGATAACGACTCTATGATTTATCTATATGTATGCACATACATATTTCATTTCTGTATTAAACAAACAAATAATAATAAAGCAGTCTTAATCCACTATAGATGTTCACACACACAGCCATTACAAAATTAGCCTAATACATTGTACATTTGATCCTACCATTAGAAATAAAGAATGACAATAGATAGGTCTCTTAATCACCTGTATTACAAAGTGAAAAAATATATAATTCATGTGGAGAGATACTTCTACCTGACACAAATACAATCATCAGCAATACCTCAAGCAGGAATAATAATATAGATAACGGGAAGGTAAAACATATAACAAATTCACATGGTGGATAAATATCCAGAATCTCTATATATAATACACACAGACATATATATATATATACCAATTCTTTTAATTTCAGACACAAACAGAGAAAACAAATATAAAAATAAAATCTATCTCTTTTTTAAAACTTTCCTTTTTTTCTAATGAAAACTTTTTTCTAAAAACAACATGGATTGTAATTAAACAATTGCAGAAGGATTTTCTTTTTAAAAAAACTATTTATGAGGGAGAAAAAGAAAAATTAAAATTTTATAAATAAATTAGCTTCTTTTGTCTAAAGTAAAACTATAGTGCTATATCAAATACAGCAAGTTAGATAAGGTGTTATAACATATAAACATTAAAAAAAATAGTTTATATAACAGATAAATGCATCAATATAAAATTACATCATTTAAATTATAACTTACTAACTTATTGGTAAGGTTTTATAAAATAGTTCATAAGTAAAAGTTTACCTTAAGTTTCAGGGGGGAAATGATAAAGGGGATATTTGTTTTGGGGAAAACTTGAATTTTATAGACATATATATGTGTATAAATGGAGCTCCTTAGTAGTTTCTGTGTGAAGCCTTTTTATTTATCGTTTTTCAATTTTGTAGAAAGTTCATCCTGAAATTTTTCTTTAATATGGAGATGTGTATTTTTTGAACAGCAGATTTGAAGATAGTAGTTGGCAAGTTGGTGGCTCAAACTTAGCAAGCAAAATTGAACATTCAACAGCTATAGGCTATCTACTGAAGAAGTGAACTTCATTTCCCAGTGCTTTAGCTGCTTGTTATCAATTTGACTACTGGCAAAGATTCACGATCTAAGCAGACAAAGGCAATGATCACAAATAGAAGCAAAATGAATTAAGTAATTCTGAGTTGGTCTTTTTATATTATTAAATTTTTTAATTCCACAAACAGACCCATTATCAAAAAAATTTTTAACTAATAAAGCCAGTGATTACCTGTTTACAATTTTTTTAATTAGATAAGCCAGTAATTATCTTTATTCAAACATTTTACCAAAAATTATTTAATTAATTAAGACAGTAATTATTTTCATTGTATTGGTTTACCAAACATTTTTTAATTAAATAAATCTATGTTTCAGATAACACTTAAAAATATTAATTGAAATCCAAGATAAAAAAAAATTGATTTTCTAAGAGTTTTAATAAATACAAAAAAATACAAAATAATTGATAAAAGTTTTGATTATTATTAAGTGTTCTTCCCGTAATATAAATTTGGAACACATTTATGTGATATATATTTTTTTTCCCATGTGTCATAGCATCGGCTGGGAAGCGAACCTGCTAACCTGGGACAACTGCCCGTAAAGCAGCTGTACTGATCACTCGACCACCAATGCTTGACAATAATAATTTTAGTTAGAAAGTTTTTTTTTTCACAAACTAAAATAAAATTGACTAACCTTAATTATAAATACAGATCTTTGTTAATGTGTGCATGTATATTATAAACATATAAAAAAACTTAGTTCAAATTTAACTTATACTTTTCCAATCATGAAATGTTTAAAATAAATTAGATATTGAGATAGATGAGTTGAGATATATATATATAAGTTCTTTTTGGGTAATATCTATATATAACCACATATTGTTACAGGAAGTAGACTTTGCATTTTTTGTTAATGTGTCAAAGGAACTACCATCATTAACTGGATAATCTAATTTATTATTGATATTTCCTGAATGGGCACATTTATGATTGATGATGATGATCAAGCAAAGTGTCTAATCTCTCTATAAAATCACTTTAAGCACAGGCTAAATTTTCTGAATATCGTCATTTACTGTCAATTATTTTTCTGACAGACTGTCTCAAGATCACTTAATATTAATAGATTAATTTAGAGACACATTGTTATGACCAGGGCCTCAGAGCACCATTTTTCATTCCAGAAGAGCTACTAATGAGCTTATAGACCACAGTTCTACAGATCTACTAACATCTCTGTTAACATACTGGCAGCAGTACAATTAATAGAATGGATTCATCCACAGCTCAGATAATGCTGATAACATATATCAAAACAATTTGTGGAATGAGACAAAGAACCAGAATAACAAATAACTAAATCTTTTTTATTATCTTAAAAAACAAAAAAAAACAACTAATGAAGAAAAAAAAGACAAATAATGCAAATCATAAAAATATACATATATGGATTAACATTTCTTTCCTGTGAAATTCATGCACATAAAAAATATAATGTAAAAGAATAAATACGAATGGGCAATAACTAATAATTAACAATTGTATATTTGAGATAAATTTTTATACTAATATACAATAAATAAACAAATATTAGTTATAATTTACTTGTTTACATACTTTATGGTTGATTTTACAGTACTCTGTAAGGTTACAGATATTGAATCGAAATAATGATTTTGACTTCAGAATCTTCTTTGAACACAAGCAGAGTTTTAGGTGCTTCAAGGTTTCCATTTAAAATATAGCATATTCCTTTAGATATACAGATCACTATATTTTCTTATATAATATGCAACAACACTTTCCTTCCAATATTTCAGCAAACAGTAGAATATAAAATCAGAGCAGAGTAGATATTTTTAGTTCAGCAAAGGTCTTCCTTACATTTTTTTTAGTCACATGTAGGCAACAGATGGGCAACCACAAGAAATAAACAATATAAAAAAATTAATATTGAGCAAGGACAAATTAACTGTGCTCTAATGTAGCAAGCACTCATTTTTCTCTTAATCATTTCTTTTTGCCCTAGTTATCCAACTGCCTAACTTATTCTGCCTACCAATGCTTTCTCTCTCTCTCTCTCTAACAAATTATTCATCACCTGACAAAAAAAAAGTGCTTTGATTTAATTAACATTGCTGTCCAAACTTGGAAAATTATTTTATAAATCAAAATAAGCTTTTATAATCACTGAGGATTATCTTATATAATATTTAAATTAAACCATCTTTAAAGTAAATAACATTTCTTAATTATTTTTTTAAATCATTGCACAAAATAAATTTACAAACACATTCATTTAAGCTAACACAAAAAGAATATAAAAAATTCAAAATGACTTAACTTTGAAACAGTATATTTCTCCAGTGTTGAATGTCTCATTAATGAGAAATGTACCATTAGGCACCCCTTTCCATTCTTTTTAAGAAAATGTAAGATTGCTTTTGTAATTCTCATCATTCATCAGGAATTTAAACTCAGCCTTATTATGAAAACAAGTCCAAAAATCAATATTAATAATAAATATGCAATTCACTTTTTTATGCATTACCAAATGTTTTATAAATTTAAATGAGACATTAAATTAATCTGGATTAATTTGCAATGAATCTCTGATAATGGCATTAATTAATTTGCAATGAATCTCTGATAATGGCACTAACATTCTAATCATTTTATTACAAGCTAACCTAAACCCCTTTTTGAGTTTGTCTGCACTTTGTGCTTGATCAATAGTATAATATGGTAAATTAGGGGAAGTCATTGTCAATCAATGCATATAGTTTATCACTTTAAATCTCTGGCTCTTGTTCACTATGATTCCAAAATATTCTATGTCTAAACTTAGACTTAAACATATAATATACTTTTCTAAAGATGATGATGAGTATCATTATCTTTAGTAAATATTAGCAATCATAATTACCTTGTCACTATCATTTTTCTGTTATATATTTGGGTACATCATATGGAGCCCAATGTTGATCAAGTCATAATGGCCAGAATTACAAAGTTAATGCTTAAATACAACCATGTATCCTAAAAACATAAAAGTGATTTCATTCATATACATGAGAGGCTAAAGAAATGTAAAAATTTGCTTAATAGTAAATGCATGACTAGAGATATAAACAGACCTTAGTTAAAAATTTGAAATAAATAACAAAAGACATGATAAAGACACAGCTATGATATACAATACAGACAAAGGAAAGCACTCACAAGAAAGCAAATTCCAGAACAAAGTAAAAGATTGCTAGAGAAAAATATCTAAAATATTTGTAGTTAGCAAAATTGAAATCACTCACAGAAAAAAAATCTTTGGATCAAGTGTGTAAAACAGTAAATGAGAATGAGACCAGGAGAATTAAAGAGAGATATAGAAGAAGCAAAGAAAGATTTAATGACAATTTTAAAACTATGGAAGAATTTAAAGTATATATAAAATATCTCATTTAAAAAATGGCCAAATTGAAATAAAACACGAGGTGTTATTTATGTTTTTTTATTACAGATTATTCAAAATAGTCTTCTTGTGATTTAATATTGATGGTGTCAGAATCATCTGCAGAACCTTTGACATGATTAATTATAGAAATTGCCAAATGTCAGCGAGAGTTGAATCAATGCTCAAGCATAACCTTGGCATTGTAAGACAGCACATTACCATACAACAATGATAAAAGTCCTTGTTTGAGATATTCAATTTTTTGGCCCATAAATGATCCAAAATTGTCAAACCAAATAATAGTTGGCATTTACTATCTAAAATTCATGAATGTATCCATGATAAATAATGCCTTAAAAATAAAAAATAAACAGAGCAATGTTTTGATTCAGTTTTTGCATTCACAATTTTTTTTGTTTTACTTTTCCTGCCATGCTAAGGATTTGGTTGATGCCTCATATTGGAAAAAAATCTCATCACTTTTTAAGTGATTGACAAGACTTCTGTATATATAATTGGAGTTACTTGCATGTCTTTACAGTAGTCCACTCCTATTACATCTTGTTGATTGATTACCAATAGATGAATCGCAAAAGTTCACAGAAGCTTTCCATTTTTTTTAAATATTCTGTTAAAGTCCAAAAGACAATGGATTTGATAATGCCAGTGAATTCCTCAATGAGTATGACAGATATAAAACAAACAATATGAAGTATTTCAGGGATCTTTTGCACATTTTCTTTGTTTGCAGTTGTTTTTAATGCTGACCAATTTTTTCAATGCTTTCTCTTCTATGATAAAATTTGCAAACCACTTGAAAATATTATTGTTGATTTCACTGCTATATATAGTTTGAATGATTCAAATATTACAATAGCAGTCATTTTGCCCCAATTTAAATATTAGCATATTTTTCCATCATGAATTTTTCACAAAGGTACAAACATTGTCACATTTCATATTATAATTCATGATCTTAAAATTTTTATGGTAAATAATTAAATTATGTCACTATTTAGCATATGCATTAATTCAGAGCTTGAATAGAGAACCAGTAATATTTTCACTAGGATACATTTTTTATAGATACTGTGGGCTTGCTTAACTTCTGGTAGGGGGAGAACTATGGAACAATTTGAGAAAAATAAAGAAGACTACAGAAAATAATGCAAATATAATTGCAGTGCCATCTTTTGAACATAATGTTGTAATGAATTAGATAATTGAGGATAGTAGAAGAATCTAAACTAGATGAACAGGAAAATATAAAAAAATCTTGAATAAAACTATAATAGAGTACACCCAAATTCAGGAGTGGGCAATTGCAGCCTGCAGGCCATATCCGGCTCTTGACAATGTTGAATCTGGCCCAGCCCGTAAATGCCTAAATATAAAAAATCCATACATGACTACACTTGCTATAAACCACAATCTTTAGGCCTATCACTCACATGTTATTACATGTTCATATAACATTAACTTTATCCTAATGTCATGAGAAATATAAAATTATAATTATAAAAATTAAAAATTTATAACTTGCATAAATTATAACTTCTAAAATACCAATTTTATATTACAAAATATAAAAATGGGAGGAATCACGTTGCAAATAATGTTAATTTCAGGTTTTAAAGAATACTTCTATACGGCGGCGGCAGAGTATTATTTCCTAATTATTATTGTAGCATCAATCGAATGAAGTTCCTTTGGGTTTAACTTCTTATTGAAAAAAATAATATTGGTGCATGATATTTTATAAATAAGTTTATGCCTTTTCTAATTACTACAATTTTTAATATAATTTATAGCCTATAAAATGAACCAATTAGAAAAAAGAAAAATGGATGCCAAATGCCATATTTTCAATGATAATTGGGCATTCAGATATTTATTTGCAAATATAGACAATAAAGCTGTTTATTTGATTTGTAACAAAACTATTTCCGTTTTTAAAGAATATAATCTAAAAAGATATTTTTCAACAAAACATTTTGCAAAATATAAACTATCTATAATCGATTCCTATTTAAGTCATTAAATATTGTATTTACTTTTTAAAAAAAATCATTGATAATTTGGTAATTCAAGTATAATATAACATTTTCTGGGGTTCTGATTTTTTTTTGCTAAATCATTCAATCTATTCCGACCCACATTATGATACAAAAATTTTATTCGGCCCGCTGATGAAAAAAGTTGCCCTCTCTGCCCAAGTTCGTATGTAACCATATACTGATGTGGAATCTACTAGTTATGCAAAAAATAAAAACAACATTGAAATAAAATGTGATGATGAACATAAAGTGAAGAAATGTATCTATAAATATTGTTATTGGTATCATAGATGGTTGTTTTGATGAGATCAAGAATGAAGAAAAATGTAAAAGGAAAAACTAAACATTGATATAAAGTGCAATGATGATAGACTGAATGGATATATCACTAGCACAAATATTAATGTTGATATCATAAATAATTATTTGAATGATCTCACAAATAATTGAAGAAAGACCAGAATGAAGAAAAAATTGATTGAAAAACAAAGGCTATCGTCAGATATTGGTGAAGCATAAAATTATGTGAAAAAAATGATCTAGAGTTAAAATAGATACTGTAAAGATTAAAAGACAAAGGAATGAATTGCATCATAAAAACTGTGAGGCAAAAAAGTGAAAAGACCAGAAACATAGCAAGTAAATCCCAAAGAGTTGATTCACCAGAGAATGGATAAATTTCTAAGATGTCTTCTGTAAAGACTCAGGAACAACTTATAGTAAGGTAATAAGGCATGTAAGGGAAGATCTGTCCAGACTCCACATTATCAGTAGGAAATAAAAGTTGGATCAACTAAAATGGCAACTGCTATTAAATTCTAGCTGGCAAGTTAAATACACAGTGACCTTTCATAATATGAAATGACATAGTTATTGAAAGTTTTTTATTAATAGGAAAACCAAAACACCCCAAAATATTGTATTTAATCATATATATCCATTTGTCATGTTTAATTTTTATATACAAAATAAAAACTTAGCCTAATACAATGACAATTTATGAAAAAAAAATCATTGCAAAAGATGTTTATATACTATACAAAACAGTATTACATCTTAAGAAATATAAATCATATGGGAAGGAAAATTACATTAAAATGGGGTGGGGGGTGGGGGACAGGATTCTAAATTTGATGAGTCCTATAATAGGAGCTATTTAGCTCTTTTGTTGTGGCCTAAGGATTGCACAGGTCAAGTGACTCATGTGGGATGTTACTATTTCTGATGCTATGCCCAACACATTCTGAAGTTTAAAAAAATGTTTAGATAGTATGAATTCATCATGGAGTCAGGCTTGAGACTTTATGTAATCTGTAATTCTTAAAAATATATTAATTCACTTCAGCCTTTAAGACTTCAATGATCCTAGAAACTAAGACTAGATATCTTTCAAAAATTCTGTTACTTCTAAGTGTTGTTTTAAAGGTTGATTCATCTAATAGTGCAAAAGACTATAAGAAGCTCCAAGTTTATTCATGCATTCATGTTCTTTAATCAATTGATGGTTGAACATCTGACACTTCTCAGGATCATTAGGAACATTCTTGACTTTTTAATTGTAAGTGCAATAACAGAATTGACAAAACTATACAAAAGTAAATTAACTAACAAAATATTAAACTAATAATAAACAAAATCTAAAGAAAAACAAATATTTAACTAAGAGTGAAATATAATTATAAAATTATAAACTAATATGATTGTTGCAGATTCTTTTCAGTAATTAACTTATTAAATCTTGGGAGATATATTTGTGACTGCTACATACAAAGCAGAATTTATTAATAAACAATTTATTTTTGATTTTACGAGTGTCATTGCCAAAAATGTCGATTCACCAAATATGTGATTGAAAACAGCAATAACAATCTTAAGGCTTTTTCATGTAATTCCGGATATTCAGTTTTAATTTTAAAACAAAACTGAATTATACTTGTCGAATTAAATAACTTTAATGTATCATCGCAACATAAGAATTTTTCCTGTTCCAAATCAGGTAGATTATTTTCTTGTTAAATAAATAGATTTAAAATCCACACATTGCCCTTCTGTTGTCTTCTTCCTGTGGATAACACACAAGTCCTGTTAAATGTCCATAAACAGTATTTTTCAATTAATCATATATCAACTTCATTTATCAATTCTGAAAATGAATGAAATGAAACATATCATAGTTTTTTTCTTCTACATGCATACACCATAATTTTAACATTTTCTTGAATGTATCAATTTTATTCCATAAATATAAATCAAAAATAGTGCTATTTCCTTGTGGGCTTAAAATTAGTTCATTTATTAATGAAAATTGTTATATATGTGTATAATTAAAATACACATACACACAAAATAATACTACTAAATGTTGTAAATAGGGATTTAATATTTAAACGTAGGTATGTGTATAATTTATCGCATATACATACGTAAGTTATATATATACCTGAAGATAAAAATACTTCGTTAATTTAAAATAATGATATACTTTAATAGCTGTGTTATTTTTTAAAACAACATGTAAACAAATCCTTTTAGATAGGAAGATTAATTAACGAAGGAACTTTGCAGATAAACAAGATGATTAATTAAAAAGCAATCGAACTGCAAAGGATAATTAATCAAAGTAAAACTTAAGCCAAAAGATAAACTGGGAGGGATTGATCCGACCAGGGCGGACAAGATTGACCAATCAAATCCAGAAAATTAGGACTGGCAAAATGAGTGAAAGTGTAAAGCATTTGGACACTTAAAACTGGGAGCTCTACCGATGCAGATGAACTGGGAAAGGCGCTGAACGTCGCTTATTTAGCATGGTACCCCAGAACGGACAGCTGGCCTCCGAACGTCCAAGAGTCAGCATAGGGTATTCTGTGCAGTTGGCAAAAACATCCAGTTTGGGATCATGAAGTCCCAGGATCGATTCTGGCACTCAAATTTCTTATGAACTCCCAAGCAGTAAGCCATATGCATTTTTTTCATGCAAAGTATAATGGCTGCCGAAGTCTTAATATTTTACCTCTTAATTACCAGCATACTTCTGCACGAATTGGTAAATTTTCATATACAGATCCCATTTCATTGCATAAACTTGAAAAAGGTATTAGTGCGTTGCATTTAATATAATTTATTGTTTTTATTGATTGAATAAAAACACTGTCCATCAGAAGAATACTTGAGGTGTATCACGAGTAAAAATCATTTTGTCATCCACTACTTTAATTTTTTTGCAACTCCTAAATATTTTCCAGTCATATTGCTCCTCCATCAATACATAAGTTAACATAATTTTTTGAGTTCTTTTTGATATAATTATCAATTGTTTTAAATTAGGCAGTTCAACACACAAAAAATATTTTACATCATTGATTTTATTATTAACGTAATGAATATAAAAGTATAGCTTCATCTATTTAAATTGTGAATGATTTGCTTGTTTTTTGAATTGATATTCAACATCAGTTGCTAATTCACTAAATCTGTATTGAATAATATTGTTAGAAAGTGGCAAAGTTTTCATTTTGTCTTCAGCAACCATGCCTAGGATTTCAGAAGACATATCTATTAACATGGTTTAATTGAGTTTTCAGCAATAGGTTATTGCTGTTTATATATAGCAATCCTTAAAACAACTAAATCTGATGCTTTTACAAGATTTATCAACTAAAAGAAATTTTTTAAAAGATTTTTGTATTTTCAATTCATCATTTTTACTTTCCAAAAAATCTAGCAGCTTATTTTGTAAATTTGAATGTTTTGTCTGTAAATGATACATTAATTTTGCTGGCTTCATATATTCATTGAATAAAATTTCTCTACAAATAATGCATTGAGGTTTGAGTAAATTTTTTTCTGATTCAGGCCAAGAAATGAAACCAAATTTTAAATAATCATGATTGAATTGACGTATAACAGCATTCAAAGTACTTATACTTGGTTTTTGAAAAAAAGCTGCAATAATTTTTGATGTTCATTTTTAAACACTAAAATTTACCAAAAAAGTAAGTATCAAGTACTTAATATACTTTATTTTATAGTGCATACCTATATAGTAATTCCTATCACTGTGCCAGTACAATTCCGATTGGTTGGTTATGGAAACTACATAATACTTACAAGTGATAAGTGTTATTTTTGTACATACCAAAATCCACCTCAGCACATGCATAAAATTGTTAATTGAGCAATGTTTTTACTATGAAATGACAAATAGTAGGAAATAGAAACTATTTTGTATTTCTTATAGTATTTTGTTTCTTAGTTTATTTTCTATGAATTTTATGAATAAAAAAACTAACAAATAAAAGGAAATCTTAAAACTGAGTTAAAGATAAATTTAATAAACTTAATCATAATTTAAAAGATTGTAAAAATATATATATAATAACCATGAACAAATTTATAAGCTTTTTGCTGATCATTAAAATTTTTCTGTGGACCACCAGTTGAAAACATTACTTTAGACTATCCTGTTTATAATAAGCAATTCAAATTTATGAAAAATGAAGGTGCTAAATGATAGATTGTTTAGTGTGACTTTAATAAATCAATCAGTGGTTAAATTATGTAGTTTATTTAAGAAAAACAGTATAATTTGTAGAAATGAAATATAGGTGTAATGAAAATTATGTATGTTTCTTGTATCAAAAAATATATATCAAGAAACAAATTTGAATTAAAATATATATTTATCCTTAATTCAAAAATGTGAATTTTAAAATAATAAAAAGAAACATTATTGTCTTTAAATTGAATTACCTACATTTTTATTAATTAAAAAAAATATTTTTTTTAAAATGCTGCTTACTAGATTCGATGACAGTTAAAATTTGAAGTTGTAAAAAATGCAAACCTATAGTATTTTTATAATAATCATCAGAATTACCAAATCGTTATTAATTTATTGGAATTGAAATATATAGCTGCCTGATATAGATCAATAAAGTCTTAGCCATAGTCTAACCAATCAACTATCAATGAAACCAATCACTGATGTTATCAAATGTGTATGCACACACTAAAAAAGAAATGCAAATATTATTACTATCCGGCTATATAACCAAAAAGTAATTATTCACATATATGCAGCATAATGTAAATTACATTTATTTGATACATATTTTCAACAAAATGCTGTTTTTTCATATAAATTATAAAAAAAAATTATAATAAAAATATCACATATAACAGCTATTATTCATTAAAAGCTTTTGTCATGATTCTATGTCCTTATCAAATGTTAAACATCTGTTTTATCTGCTAACATATTATTGTATGTATATAGCACACTATTTACTGTTTTATTAGAATACAAATATAATTTTAATATAGTTAGAATTTAAATGTCATTGAAGGGGGAAGTAAAATAACAAGAAAAGCAAGAAATAAAACAAAACTTGAATAAAATAAAATTATGATAAAATCACATTGTTAGAGATTCAATAAAGGTTGAAACAAATTAACTATATAACATAATATATAAAATATAAAAAAAATACCTTATACAATTTTCCATTCATTTTTAATTGACCAGTTATTAACTAAACTTATTGAAGTTTTATAAATATTCACACAATTATCTATGTTATGCATAATGTAATTTATTAAAGATAAAATAATTCCTGTAGACTCTCAACAAGTATGGATACAAAAGATGGCAGTTATTAAAAATTTTAAATATAGAAATGATAAGTATAAAATAAAAATATAGCTGGTTGATAA
This sequence comes from Epiperipatus broadwayi, assembly GCA_028023455.1. Classification (NCBI taxonomy): domain Eukaryota; kingdom Metazoa; phylum Onychophora; class Udeonychophora; order Euonychophora; family Peripatidae; genus Epiperipatus; species Epiperipatus broadwayi. Next base: position 224,429 of record JAQFVV010006610.1, read on the forward strand.
AAGAAACAGTTTATTGAAATATATAAAGATTATGAAATTAACCTTAAAAATTACTTTTTAATTGAACAAAATGTATATTAAATAATAGCATTTCTATGAAAAATGATTATAATAATGATGGTAGTAATAGTTCAGATAAAAAATGGATCAAAGTTTCACATTATCCTAAAACATATATATTAATAAAAAAAATAATTATATCAGTAAACATATAAATATTGGATGATCATATAGTAAGTCTGAAAAATTAATATTTATTCTGTATATATTGTAATGGAATAGTCTGGCCTCATACTATTTAAATATATTTCAAGTCCAATGATTGGTTGTGCCAGATGTATCGAGATGGTATTTTCTCCATTGGATCTTCAAGGTAGGGCATTACCCATATGGCAAGTCAGTTATTTAATGATTTACCTAAATTTTATGAAGTGGTCCCATGATGATTACTGATTGAGTGGGATGGAATTCACACTTGCATAACTTCCCTTACTTCACCTCTTCTTGATCCTCATTATGCCACAGAGTTCAAACTCAGGAAGAATGTACATGTACTCTATTTCAAGGTATGATTATTTCATGACTGACATGTGCATTGGATATGCGTATTGTGTGATTAATTGGAAAATAAACAAATGAAATGATAAACAAACAATTTAATTTAATATTTAACAAATTAATTTTGATGATAGTTTCCATTCATGATTATTTTTATAACAAAAATAATGTGTTTTCTTAATTTAATAATTGTATAGGCATGATCATCCTTCATTTGTATTCATCAACTATTGAATAACCCATATTCTTGATCCCCACGAAAGATCATCATTCACCATTCTAATTTAATAATTTCAAATTTACAATGAATACAATTTAAAAACTATATTTTAATAATTAACTCTTTGCTAACCAAACTTTCTGTCATCATTTGATCATTAATTTCCGGTCCATCTATCTATATTTTACAATTTGTTGAAGCTTGCTTTTATATTCTAAGCCCTCTCCTATTCTGGTGTCATATAGATTTATGATAGAACAGACCAATCATTCAAGGGTTTAGTCAGGCATTGTGGAAAAACAAATAATTAATAATTAAGTTCATCAAACATAAACATTGAACATCAAATATTGTATTCGTCAGAGTGTGAGTGCTTAATATTATATAAGAACAAAGTCTCACCTTTCAAGTCAGTAGATTACCTGATCTATTAGCAAGCAAGTTTGGGAGTCTGCACCTATATTTTATTATTAAATGAAAAATTAAAATTAGAATTGATGACTCCCTTCTCTATAGACTAATTGATGACTGGATGGATTGACTCTGTTTTCAAAAGAAAAAAATCAATTTAACAAGCAAAATAATAATAATAAAAAATTATAGAACATGAGATATTAATCCAGTGTAGTCTAGCCACAGTTCAAAATCTTATAGTTCATATTGTAAAACATCTAGAGTATCTTTGCCTTTAGGAAAGTTCCTTTGCATTAACTGGATGGTAGTTCATCTGATAGTCTTTGGTCACCATTTGGATCTTCGCAGTGGTAACTCAGACTCTTTTATAAACTATCTTTCCTGTGCTGGGATAATTTCTTTGTTTGACTGTAGCACATTGTAGATCTTTTTGCTAGCGTGATCGTCATGATGTTAATTTTAAATGATAATCATATCTGGAATTCATGGTTGTATGATGAGCAGCTCCATCCCCACAATGTTTTCTCACTTCCTAGCCATGCTTGATTTATTTCCTAGCTTATAACTTGGATTAAAATATAAGCTTTATGGAATTGGTGGTGGGTTCTTTAATCAACTTTCTCAAGTTGCGATTGTAGTGGCTTATGAGCTTTAATGTTGAGGATAGTTAAGATGATGAATAAATTAATTTTAGGAATTTAAAAAGTAAATTTTCTTGACAACATAATTTATTTGCCTTCATTTTTTCTTAAAAAGAACCAAGTTGTTCTGTATTGTCTTATGTTTGATTTATTGCTGTATGAGTTTCAAGTTCGCGCTTTTATTTTCATTGTTGACATCATTTTGATAAATTTATAAAATTTTATGCTGGATTAATAAAATAAATTTAACATTGTTATTCTTTCTTTTGTTTTTCGAGATTTTTTCTTGCTTGCGTTTATGGGTTTGGTATACATATATGTCAGTATTGTCAAGAATATAATTTTAACTGACAATTTTACAGAAAATTATTAATATATAATTAATATGCTTTTGATTATGTTGGTAGATTTAGACTTTAAGATGGATGCTTTTTGTGTGATTGGTTTAATGTATCCTTACAATATAAAATGATAAGATGAAAATGAAATAATACCAAATGACATAGTTCGCAAAAAATCCCGATGTAAATTGGTAATGAGCAACTAAAATGGCCACTAATAAAAAGTACACTGTTGTTTAAAATGTGGCAGAAAAGAATATATAGTAAAAAATATAATATTCTGAAAAAGTATTAATAATTATTTATTTAACACTAAACTTGTGCTGGCACAATTAAATATACATCCAAAGAAAAGCAGCTTCATTTTATGAAGTACTTAAATGTGAGAATAACAGAATTTGAATTTCTCTCACAGACAAGCAATACTTTATGAAAATTTTTGGCAACTCTTTTAAGATTCTAATATATATGATTTTAAAATAAAGTATGGATAAAATAAAACTTTTAAGGAGAAATACAGGATCTGTAGTAAAAAAACAATTATTAAGAATAAAATGTAGTGTGTGCATGTTTAATGTAAATTAAATAAAAAAACAGAATAAAATGATAATCAGTACTTTATTTATTTGACTTTGAAAAAAAATAATAATGGAATTTTATCAGTGCGGAAGATATAGGGGCAGAATCCCATAGTGTAATTATAAAATAAGAAATGATATGAAAAGATAATCATATATAAAATTAATTGCAATAATGGTAATATGATTTACTACAGATATACAGGAAAATGGTTAGATAAAAGAACCAAAGAATATAATGAAGCAGTCAATCTTAGCTTAAGATTGAGCTTCATGTTTCGACCTACTAACCTGTATTCAAACCCTATATCCCATCCCATTCCTTTTGTCATGTATATATATTTTATGTATATATTTGAGATGCATGCCTAAGTTATAAAATTTTAATGTTTCAATAACATTTTTTTAAAATTATTATTAATTCTTTTTTTTTATTAATTATTAGTTCTTTTTATTAAAGTATTATAGGTACGGCTCAAATATATACATATAGGAGCAAAATACTAACAAAATATTGATTTTTACGTCATTTTTAAACTTTTTATTTTTAAAGTACTTTTTTTTCCTATTAAAATGTATATTTTATAAAATCCAAGATGGAAGATGCTACAGTTAATTGTCTAAAAATAATTAAAGGGTTGGAAACACTATTGTTTTAATCTGGGGAAGGTATTTTTAATTAAAGTTTTTACTTAAAATGGGGATTAAGATTAAAGATTTTCTTTTGTTATAAACATTTTGTCAAATCTATTTCTAATCTGGAAATAGATTTGAATTTATTTTTGGATGTTATCTAACAGTTGCATCTTTCAAAAACAATGAACTAAGTAATTAAAAGCATTCCTGAAATACCTGGGCAGAGTATAAAATGGCCGAAGTTTTAATCAAGACAGATTAGCTACTATTGAGAGAACTGTATTGTAAACATATTACACGTCGCTTAAAATGATATAGTAGTAAATCCACCATCGTTCTCGGCCCTGTCGGGTCATCATCTTCCGCTGCTGTACCATTCTGCCGCCCAAGAGTGAAGTAAAAGCCCGACCTAAGAACTTTAGAATGCTAATAGAAGTTTGCTGCCACCGAAGAACTTGCATTTTAATCACCATGCACGAGCTGGACTTTTTAATATGAACTCTTAAAATTGTGCAAGGTAAATTATTTCAAACTGCCACCATTGAAATTAAATCTAACTTCCCTCACTAGTCTCAAACTCTATCTCTCCTAATGTATAATTTAATTTTGTAACTTTTCTAAAATGTAATTGGCTTAAATAATTTCTATAAATCTAATTTTCCCTCATATGCTCTAAGTTTCTTTAATTTTGGTGTGGTCATTTATTTATTACTTGATTTTATGTTTTTATTATTAATATGCCAATCTCAAGCAATCTGATGAGTTGAATTTCTAAAATCTTTTCTTTCTTTTAAAGTAAACCTCCATGAATTAATGTCCCCTTACAATATAATGCATTATTAATTAATACACTTGCCAGATTGTTTTTCAAGTCAACATTTTATTTATGTTTTAGTATAAAAATATATTTGTTTAACTCTGGATTTTCTACCCGGGGTGAATCCAGAACTTAGGCTAATTATTGCTTTGAAATTTTAACATATTATTTATTCATTTCTGAAAAGGTGACCGATGAGTTGTTTTCTATAACCGCTAATCTTATTTTTAAATAGTCTTAAAATATCAAATACTGTACTTATATACCCCATTTATTGTAAAATCAACGAAGGTGGGATTGATTTATTTTAAATAGCAGAAAAAGGGATGGGGGTAAATCTTAATGTTTCTTTTACTAGCTAAAATCTAAAGTATATTTTATTATATATATATATAACTGCAGAGCGTATTATCTGTATAAATTATAGCATTCAAACTAGGGTCATTCATTTTAAAGCAATAAAACTTATTCAATGTCATTAGTGACATTCATCATTACTGCGTTACTGACATTTGGCTCATCTTCATGATTATATATATGCTTCTTAATCTGGGGGTTACGACAAGTTCGAACTCATAGATTTCTTCTCAAGCCTTGTCCTGAGGATAGTTAATCTTCCCAGGACCATTTATTTTGTATAAAAAGGCCTCTGGCAGTGATTCCCTAAGTCTGGCACACGCTATGCCTATCCACTTTCTTCATATCTAGGCCTGCATGTCGGCGATGCTCCATGGCATGCCTATCCACTTCGTTCTCGTCCAGAAGCATGACCATTTCCTCTTAGTTATTTTTGGCTATTATGTCAGTACTGCCCAAACTTCGTATTATTATTATTTCTTTTGCTTATGACCTAATTTTAGTGCTGTAATAATATTAAAATTGCGCTCTGCTCAAAATATATATAAATGCCAATTACTTCTAGTTTTATTAATTAAATTTATTTCAGTCTTATACAATCCCACCATCGTAACTTATTTCTGTATTTAAGAGTATCTATTTGCCTTGGGGAAAATAGAGCGTTCTTCTTACCAGCGCTAATTAAGAGAATTTTCATTAAATATTTTGTCATATAATCAAATGTCATTTTCAAATGTGTTTTACTTATTTTCACGACCGTAATGGCGTGAAAATAGTTTTCTTATATATATAATGAATCTCAGAACGCTCCCTGAAATCATATGTTAGTCACCACGTTTCAGAACCATAACCCAAAGCGTTAATAGCAATTTTATGTAACTTCTTTCTAATAATCGATTGGCATTTTAATATTGGACCCACCAAAGATGTGTGCTTATTTATAATATATAATTTAGCTAATAAAGAGCATATGAGAAATAATAGCATGAATGACACTATGTAATCATCTACCGCTTGCTCATTCACGCACATACTAATGTATGCAATTAACTAAGTCATAATGTATAATAATTTGTCATTATATTAAACTATATTTTATTGTCTAATTTGTTTGAGTACTTCGAATTCCTATTTTCTCCACTTCCAAAAGTACAGCCATGCTTATATATATTTTAGTTTAGTCATAGTTAATAGATGTCTCATTGTCTTCTCCGCTTTGCTAGTGGGCAGGAATAAAATTAATTCTCATGTGCCATTAGTTATGTTATTCAATAGGTGTTTGATCTGGGGTTTAGAAAGTGATTCGAATTCAGACTAGTCCTGACCTAAATCTTGGGCTTGACTGGGTTTGAAGTACATTTTGTGAGTTCCAGCTCGTTAGATGGATAAACATGTTTTGACCAGTACAATATTAATGCAATTAATAGGAAAGATGATAAATTAGTTTATACAGATTCATTATTTAATATATGAACATAAAATAGATGCTATAAAAAATATTAAATCTTTAACGTAAAGATCCAAAAAATAAATATATCAAACAAATTATATTAAGCATATCGTGGATAATTGTATGAATATTTATAAAAATTCAGTAAATTTAGATAACTCGCAAATTAAAAATGAATTGAAAATTATATATGGTAATATCATCAGCATCAACCATTATCAATATTTTGCAGGATGGTCTCTCTAAGTTCAATCCATCTTCTCCACATTACCCCTACACTTGTTCTATTTCATCCATCCATCTCAAATGTGATTTTGTTCCGGGTCTTCTTCAATCTCTTGGAAACCAGTTTAATATTTCAATTATCCATCTATTATCATCTCTCCTAGAAATATATCCAGCCCAACTCCACTTGTCTTTTAATCCTTTCAAGGACATAATACCTGTTTATTCTCTTACCCATGTATTGCATTTTCAATCTCTTCTACTTACCCCTAACAGGCATCCCTTCATACTTCTTTGAGTGGTATGAAGTCTATGTATTGCTCTTCTATTAAGTGTCCAAGTCTCAGATACATAAGTAAGAACTGGAAAAACACATTAAAAACCTTCCTTTTCAAACACACAGGCAATATATTATGACAGGCACACTTCGTATGGCCAAGCATAAGATATTACGTATGCAAATGGCCGAGAATATGTAATAAAACCATTAAAGGGGGGGGTACATACCATCTATATAAGTTAAAATTAAGTCAGGTTATAAAATAAGTGAGAAATGTCTGTGGATATATCATATACTTGCACACACAAGAAACGCCAATAGTTAAGGCTTATAATTTATAATTCAATGTGTTAGTAAATTAGCTATATACTTATAAATTATTATATTTTTATGTTCTTTTTTTTTAAATAAATGCAAAGGTTTTTAAGTGTAATCTGTATTTATATTTTTTTTTTTGTTAAATGCTTATAAAAAAGAAAGGGAAATATTTAAATGTTCCAACATAACTAATTTTTAAAATCAAAAGTTTTACTAGTTATTTTTCTCTACAAAGTCATTGTTCTAAATTTAAGAAAAGTCTTAAAACAATTATATTTTTAGTAGATAAGTAATTTTGTTTCTTTTTTTTTTTAATTATCAAATATTTCAACTTGACAAAAGCGTTTGTTGAAATTTATGATAATGCGGGTGGGGAAAGATATCTAATTTAATTAAAAATATATTTTAAGTGTAATCTGATTATCAGAAAATATCTTGTATTGTAATTTTTTTCTTTTGAATCAGATAGTGGTCATAGTAGATAATTAATTTAATTAAAAATAAAAATTCTTGAGATTAATTAGTGGATTTCATAGGAATGCTTCGTGCATTGTATGGATCCATTAACAAAATTAGCTAATTAAATGTTTTTCAAAGGGGTACCTAGATTGGGATTGTAATGAGTGGGCTATATATAAGCTGTTCAACAGGTGTTTGGGGGACTCTGACAATCAGTCATTGGCATTCAATCAGTCACTAAGTCAATCACTCACTAAAGCAGTTAATCTTTCACTCATTCATGTTAACTTATTTTTCTTTTATTTGAACTTGCTTGCTTAAACTTAGAGTCAAACATACAGATAAATAGTCAGCTGTTCAAGTTCTAAATATTTCATATCACACAGACGAAGAGTAACAGATGGTTTCCAACTAGCCAATTATTAGTGCGGTATAGAACTGTGTTTACGGGAAGGTTCTGGTATTTGAAAACCCAAAGTAAAAGAGAACTGTTACCAGTGCTGTAGAAAACAAAAAGAAAGCACTCCTATTTGTGGATAATCATTAACCAAAGAGGAAATTTATGATTAAACATCAAGCACAAATGTACTCTTGTCCATGAAATAGGAACGCCCAGTCAGCGTGCCTGTCCAGCTCCGCTCCAAATGATCGTGAAAGCTGCTGAATAATGTCGTCAGAAATGTCTCCTTCCAGCCATCAAATGATTATAAAAGCTGCTGAATAGTGCCATGTTCAAGAGAAGTCCTCGCCGTCCTGGATGAACAGCCTACTCAGAGCCCAGAGAAGTACGAAAGACTTCATATGGTACACTCTATTTTATTAATTTCATATATCTTTCATTTATATCTCTTTGCATAAAATATCAATCTTATTTAATGTAATATTTAGTATTTGTAAAATATATTCGTGTGCAAGTTTATGATTCTCAGACCACTTTCTCACTATTTGATTTTTTTCTTTATGTTTTATATTCTCTTTCTTTATTAAAATAATTATAAGTCTCACATATACTTTTTTTATATTATTTATTATAACATTGGGATTTATTATTATTGTATTTATCTTGGTAATTGGTGAAGGGATACGAGATTCAATAATCATTTGTTTAATAATTATAAAATTGCATTATTACTTCGATACTCTATTTGTATTCCTTTCTTTAATGGAAAAATAAAAAACACTTAGATAATTGTACGAGTTTTAGCTTCCCATTTCTTTACCTGAGATAAAGAGAACGCTGAGCTGGCATATGGGATACTCACTTATCGGGATTTAAATCTTGGGTCATCGAGTTGTTTATTTCTATCACATTTTGTTTGTTTCATTATATTTCGTATCATTATTGGCCTTACATATTCTTTCAGGAGGGGGAATTAATCTTTTTCTTTCTGGGAGTGGTGCTAAGGATTGAAATTAAAGTAATCTTTCAAAGGTATGTGAGAGTCAATATTTTTATAAACATCCCGATGATTGCATCAAAACAATCGTAAAAAGATTTAAAATTACTTCTTATCCTGGCATGCCGCCATATTTTTTTCATGTTCGATATGTGCGCATGCTCATCTTATCAGGGTAGGGATGAAGCGGTATAATATATATATAAAGTTGTTTTTTTTTTAATGTATTCTGTGTATTGTTATGTTATATAGTTAGTTTGCTTCAACCTTTGTTAAGTCTTTAATAATCTGATTGCTTTATCATAATTTTATTCAAAATTTATTTATTGTTACTGTTGTTATTTTACATCTATTATAAAACAGTAGGTGGCATTTTGTATGCAATAATGTTAATGGTTAAAACAAATATTAAACATTTGATAAGGGCATAAAAAGCTTATAATATATAATTGGTAATATATATTTTTTATAATTGTTACATATGAAATTTTATTTTTTACAAGATATTATTTAACTCTTCTATAGAAAAATTTAAATAGTGCATTTTTGAATAAAATAATTTTGTTTACTTGATTTATGAAGAAAATAATTTTTGGAAGAATTAAAAAATCTGCAGAAGTCCATTTTTAAAATACTGATTTTTGAAATAATAGCAAATGGAAGTGAAAAGGAAAACTTTTATCTTGCTACAACCCAAGAGATTGGTCAAAGATAGTATTGTCTTTCACAAGTTATAGATAATAAACAGTTATAAACATTTGTTTCTATTTTTAAAAAAAAATTGTTTAATTAATTCTGTATTAAATCCATTTAAGTTAAAATTTAATTAATAATTCTGGTATATTAAAGAAACAAATCCTATATATGTGAATTATACATATAACTCAGTATATGGTTAAACATTGATATATTAATATATTTATAATCATGCAAATATGTCTATATCAATAATAAATGATTTTTTTTATTAAAATAATTCCAAGCCAAACAATTTATATATTCAGTTGACAGTTCAACCTTTGTATTATTATACTGCTTAACTCGCATATTTGCATATATATTCTAGGTTCAAAGCCAGTCATTTTAAAATTAAGAAATAGTTTAACATTGCCATCGTAAGACTTCATGTATATAAATACCTATTTAAAAATTAGTTTATATTCGTTTAACAATATTAAAATTGAGCAGGCCAATAATGCGCAACCTGTGAGTCATGACCCTCAAAGGGTCGCAGAAAAAGTTCTCATGTTGGAAAATAAATTTTTAATTGAAAAAAAAAACAAAAACCTAATCTCTATTAAAAAATACCTGAAAAATTGCTCAATTCATTATTGTGTCTGACCATTTTTGTATTTAAACACTTTCTTCTTTATATTCCAACCCACTTTGTATAAACAGCATATCATAATGACACTTCACTTATATTGCTCTCATTTCTCTTGTTCACTCAGTTTTGTTCTTCATACTAGTATCCTCCTAATGTTGATATGTGTTACGATGTTCCTAAATGAACACCAAAACAGGCAAAAAAAGTTGTAATTGCTGCAAATCAACTGATCTACTAAGAAACAAGTATTATTATATATTTATCATGTTTATTTTTTGTCATACAATTTACAGTTAAATATTTTTTAAACCGTTTCTCATTTTTATGTATATGATAGAAATTAAAATTTTTAATGGATAATAAAAAGTAAATGTTTAGAAAATGATATAGTAGCAAGAAAGAAAGATGAAATCAGAAAAAAGATTAATACTTATAATAGGATGGTAACAACATATAATGGGTCGTGTAAAATTTCAGTCAGAGTATGGGGGTCTAAGTGTAAAAAGATTGTGCACCAGTGGACTAGAGTCTCTATCATATTAGCACAATATTCGTTTATATGTATAGATGATCTGCTAAAAACTTTTTAGTAAATTTAATAAAAATATTAAATTCTGTCTTTCTATAATCACTCACTACATTAGTCCATAATTCTTGTTCATGTTTCACATATCGTTTGCTACTCGTGAAGCTATGTATCCAAGAATAACATTATCTGTGTGGATTCTATATGGTTCTCTCAGAAATATATAGATGATACCCATCTATAATCATCATCATCATCATGGTTCTATGGCATTAACGAGACTTCAAAAATCAGTTTACATTGGCTTTGATTGACATAATATTGGAATAATTAGTACTTATTAATAAAAGCATATTGCATAGAGGGTTTTGATTTATATGACAACTCCTTATAATATTCAGAAAATGTTGCAAGATTTATCAGATGAAAGTAAGAAAATAGGACTAAAAGTAAATGTTCAATGGATTTTCTCAAAAGATGAAAATAAAGATTGATTATGATGACTACAAATATCTTGGTTAGATTATCACTACAGGTGGAAACATAATGGATGGAATTGATCATAGAATTAAACTTGGTTGGAGTGCTTTTGGTAGAAGTAACTTAATTTTAAAAACAAATATGCCTATGTGTTTGAAAAGGAAGGTTTTTAATAAATGTGTTTTACCAGCTATTATTTATGGTTCCAAGACTTGGTTACTTAATAGAAAAACAATACAGACTTCAGACCACCCAAAGAAGTATGGAGAAATGCATGTTAGAAATAACAAGAGATTGAAAATGCAATACATGGGTAAGAGAACAAACAGGTGTTACTAACATCATTGAAAGAATTAAATGACTGGAGTTAGGTTGGACATATGCTAGAAGAGATGATAATAGATTGACAATTGAAATGTTAAACTGGATTCAAAGAGATTTTTAAAAAAACCAAAAAAAATCTCATGTGACATAGATGGATGAAATAAGAGGGTGCAGAGGTGATGTAGAGAAGAGAGGTTAGACATCTGAGAGTCTAATCCCGCAGTGGATAGTGATATATATATGTGCATCAGCTTAATTTTACAAAAAGCTACATAATTCAGATATAAATCATGTGATAATGGTTTAAATTTATCAGCACCAGGAATCTTCCAACCTGTTATTAAAAGATTCAACATATAAATCACTTTTTTGTTTGATATTTTTCTTACATTTACCTGGCAATGATAACAATGTCTATAGGGCTTCTTGATGCTCTAAAACCAGAGTTTTTTAACAAGTTAAACAAAAGATTAGACACAGATTTTTGAATTCACATTTATATAAGTTGAAAAATACTTATCAATATAAATTGAATTAAATAACAAGAAATGCATAAATTCCAAAGATTTAATTTTACATTATGTTGATTACAAATTGTTCCTGCTTGGACAAAATAGTTCACTAATTAATTAATTAAACATTTATCATTATATTGGAAGTTTTTTTGGCATGCATTACTACTTGAGAATCATAGTTCACAAAAGGATTATTATGAGAAACAAGCGTATCTCAGATGATACATGGATGAAAAGTAAGACTTTAATGCAAAAAAAAATTATTTTTTTTTAAAAAAATAGAGAAAATTTGAGAAGTTCTGATGAAGATTGCTGGACAGTCAAAACTGTCAGGAAAATGAAGTTTTATTAAAAAAAATTTTTTGCATTAAAATATATATGAGCAAAGTTATTATAAGCAATATATATGAAGAAATGCAAAGAAAGTAAAGGAAAAGAATAAGAGTATAAGTAAAGTAAATGTAAAGAACACTGGCTTTATTCTGATTTATTGAGCACTAGAAACTAGAATATACATATTTTTTTATAATACTTCTCATTACTTTTGTAGTTTGGTTTAAATTGCTGGCTTAATAAAACATCAGTTTATTAATAATTTTTATTAGTGATTGCACGAGTGTTGTAGTAAAAATTACACTACAAAAATATTCATTAAGCATCAGTTATGATGTTGTATATTGAATGTTCAGAAACGGAAATTGCCTAGAATTACTAATCTATGACCAATTAGAAGGGATTTGAACTCAAGACTTTCAAGCTCCTTACAGCAATCCACTCCATTTTATATAATTGACACATGACTACATACATATGAAAAAAATAAATGATCTCTAATATATCAAAACAGGCAAAACTCTCTATACATATTCCCATTCAGTGCAATAGTTTTGATAACAGTTATGAGCAAGCATAGAAAATGATGATCATGTGATCTCTAATATACATATTTATGCTGAACCAGCACCCATCAGTTGGTGTAGATCACCATCACCCACACATATATCAATGCTCAGTTTATATTAAGATAGCAAATCTTCTAAACTTTAATGGGCAAGCTTCAATATTCTCCACCCTACAGCTCTTCAGCCATCCATATCATCGAAAATCCAAGGATGGAACCCAAAGCCCTTGTTGATGTCAATATTATTGTCACACCTATGTTGACTTTAAGTCACTCTGACCCCTCACATATAGGATCTTAATATGTCCACTTAAATATACAGAAGAGAGATGGGCAGAAAACAGGTATTGTATATGTAATATTTAAATACATGTATATTGTCTATACTAAACTGAATGTAATTAGAAAAGACTTGAGTCTGACTTTCAAGCTCCCTACAGCTATCCACTCTATCTTATACAACTGACATATGAAAAAGGTAAATGATCTCCCAGTAGATGTAGCACTCATCATTTGGTCCAGATTAACATTTTCCACATATATATACAAACAGTGATCAGTTTATATTAAAACAGCAAATCTTCAAACTTTAATGGACATGCTTCAATCTTCTCCACCCTCTAATTCTTCAACCATCTATATTGAAAATCCAAGGATGGAACACTGAAAGCCTTTGTTGATGCCAATATTATTGTCATATCCAAGTTGACTTATAAAAGTTGGAGAAGATTCAAGTTTGTCCATTAAAGTTTGAAGAATTGCTACCTTAATATAAACTGAGCAGCGATTGTATATGTGTGGAAGATAGTGATTTGGACCAACTGATGAGTACCGGTTCAGCATGAAATACATATATTGGAGATCATATACCTTTTTCATGTCGTCATATGTAGCAGTTGTATAAGATAGAATGGATAGCTGTCGGAAGCTTGAAAGTCCGAGTTCAAGCTCCTTCTAATTACATTAAGTTTAGTATAGACAAAATATATATATTTAAATATTACATATTCAGTCTGTATTCTGGCCATTCTTCTTCAGAGTATTGGAAATATTAAGGTCTTATGAGGGGTCAATAACTTAGTCAACATAGGTATGACAATAATATTGACTTGGATTTTTAAGGATATGGATGGCTGAAGAGTTGGAGAAGATTGAAGCTTCTCATTAAAGTTTGAAGATTTGCTATCTTAACATAAACTGAGCACTGATTGTATATATGTGTGAAAGATGGTGATCTGGACCAACTTATGAGTGCTGGTCCAGCATGAAATACATATATGGGAGATTATTTATCTTTCTCATATGGCTGTGTTCATGTATATCAATCATTAAGATGGAGTGAACAGCTGTAGAGAGCTTGGAAGTCCCTTCTAATTACATTAAGTTTAATATAGACAATATACATGTATTTAATTATTACACAATCCAGACCTATTAAATAAAAAAAGCAATGTAATAATTTACTTAGTTTTAAATAGGACACATTCAAAGGTTTTGTTTGTCTGGCTATTGCACAATAAGTTAATGAAATACCATACAAGCTACTTCTAATGATCACGGTGCTATTAAATGTTATTAGCGGTAATCATAAAACTTTTACAACAACTTACTTGCTACCAAGATCATTTGAAATGTAGCATCCAAAATTCCAAATACAAAATTAGAGTTGTGCTAGAGTTTTAAATAACTTTAAAAAAAAAAAACGTTATTCCAATTAAAAATAAATTTATTTTAACCATCTTTATATATATAATTTACTAATAATCTTGCATATATGATACAGCCAATAAATGATTACAAAAATATATTTCAACGACTTTCTAACACTTTAAAACAGGGATAAGCAAACTTTTCTGACCACGGAATACATAGATTTGTGTAATGATTTCAGTGGATTGTAACAAAAAAATATTTTTACTTTTCGATACGAGGTAATCCGAAGTATTACGATTATGCCAGAAATCCAATATCCATTTTCAACTAATTTTCATTACGTAAAACTTTTAAAATGTATTTCAAGCAATTTAAGATGTGAGCCATTGTGTGTGTACGTGTACATACCGTTCAAATCGATGTCAAGGCCTCTATTTGCCCACCCTTGCAAAACGTTACTCCACTTAACTTATATCGATACCGAATTATCAAATTCGTGGTCATAAAAAGTAATTTAAACTTATGACTCAACTATTCTGAGAATCTTCGTCAAAAATTCCCCCAGATCGACGAAGAAAGTGAAGTTGATCCAGACTATTAATAAGAAGCGGACGAACAGTATTTATCTCCATTAAAGTCATGTGATCCAGTCTCGCTTGGCTTTCTCCACTGTTAATAAAAGTCGCGATACTACTACGTAGCTTTGCAATTCTCACGTCCCATATGTCTTTAATAAGAGTCCTTATTTCATCAGCATATGAAATATCATTGGCTGCGTGTTTAAGCAATAAATTTGCAATCTCCATATAATGTACACTTGCTAAAACTGAAAAATATTTCGATTCCGTTTCCTGTTGCTTAAGTTCTTCTAATTTCTCAACTTCCATCCAATCTGGTGGTATAATTCTGCACTTTTGTCTTTGTTTTAGATTAATGGCTAACCATAAGGGAACTTGGACAGGCAAGCTAGGATTAAATGGACCAATATCGCCTGCAATTAAATAAATTTTGTCTTGCGAAAAATTAGGAATAATTGTTACCAGTTCCTTTTCGGCCAAAAATTCTATTTCTAAAGTATTCATCTTTGTAGTTGCCGCCTTTTTTCTTTACGAAAATGCTGACAAACTGTGACGTAAGACAATATCTACGAATACTATAAGCAAATTTAAAAGTCATCGCTAGATGGCAGTGACGTCGAGAAAAGTAAGGCATGTGCCATAAACATCCTGAAAGTTTATAATAATATTGTCTCCAGATTTCCATTTTAATTGTATGTTCATCAGTTCTTATTTCTTTTTAAAATTGACTAATTAATTTTGAATTGCTGTGATAATGTGATCATAAAAATAATCAGTTATTTCTTTGTGACTGAAGTATGTCATATTACAATTTTACCTGAGCCTTCTATGTGTCACGTACGTAAAAGAATTTTTTTTATATCGTTACTCTTTACAAAAAAGTATATTATTGCATCATAATTTTTACATTATTAATGTAGTATTTTTTATAATGGATTTTTTTCTATATATATAAATTTTATTGCTGAAAATATTTTAAAATAACGTTATATGCTGGAAAATATTTTGGTAATTTTTTAAAATTATTTTTTATTCTATCTATGCTTAATAAGTAATTCTAAACAGTTTGGGGAAATTACGTATACATATAATAACCATATCCTTTTATCTTACTTTGAATTATATTTTTTCAAAATTGAATAAATCGGTGTAATGTTTTACATTAATGTACGTTTCGTTGGTGGCATAGTATTTTATTAGCTATAATTGTTTTGCTTTTAAAATGAAATTTTTCAAACTTAAAATTTTTATATCCGGTTTTTGTGTATTTTTTTTACATTAGAAACTTAGGGGTCATTCCATTCCAATCAAAAACTCGACCAATTTTTTAAAAAGTATGATCCATCAAATTTATCGTTAGATATAGTAAAAAAAAAAAAAAATCACATTTTTTTACCTGCTGTAATTTTGAAATCTCTAGAAAATCGCAATGCGATTAGTTATTAAAGGATTGATCAAAATAAAGTTAAGATGAAAGACTACAAAAATAACTAAATTTTAGCATATGTATTAGACCTTCATTCTGTATGTTAACATTTCTACCATTTACCCCCAATTTTTTAATTTCATGATTATACATTAAAATTGTTTACCTTGAATTCTCACAAATCTAAATTTAAAAATTTTTGGACACTCAAAAACTTACATATCTTGGGATCATTTGCGCAAAGTTTCATTTTGAATTTTTTATTTGTGAAAAATGTACAAATAGAAAAACCAAATACTTGAAGAACATTTTGAAATTTTATTGCAAATTTTCAATCATTTTAGAAGAAAACCCTTTTTAAAACGAAGAACAGTGCTGTTATAGTATTATAGTGAAGTAAGCAAAATAAACTAATTGAGGGGGAGGAGGGTTTGGGAAAATAAAATCCTTGCAGTATAACATCTACATAATCTCACTTTTTTCTACATTCAGAATAATCTTAACACAAAATATATCTACTGTATATCTTTGTATAATTTTGAAGAAACGTAAATTGTATTCATTTCTTTTTGCAAAGTTAGTAATCAGTGAAGCAAATGAAATTTAACAAGGTAAGAATTTGGGGTTTAGGGTCTTCAAATGGATCATCAGTCTTTTGGATACATAAGGGAAGGAGCGCAGAACCTTTACAGAAATTCCACTTGCATGATCTCATTTGCTCCTAAACGGTCAATGTTACATATCTTTTTATTTCTGCTATTGCAACAATTTGTTGCAATATTTATTCTGACCCAAAAAAATTTTGATTTTTTTCCTCTTTGAAAATAAGTTTGTCAATAATATTTTATCTGATACAGAAAAAAAAAAACAATAGAACTTTTAGGAACTTGATATTGAATTTGCAGTTTTACTATGGAGATTTTTTTTTATTTAAAAAAAAAATCTCCATGGATTCATTTCTTATAAACAGTTGAAAAGATCTCACAATTTGCTTTTCATGGGAATAGTCAAAATTTGCATTTAGTATGATTCATTTTATAATCCCTTGAAACAGTAAGATTCGCATTCGAATCTTAAGTTTCACCTTTTTCTATCGTGTCTCATTCACCACTCTATCCTGCCCAAATTTAAACTTTTTTGGTATCGAATTGTGTGTAGCAATATTAAAAATGTATAAATATATATATAAAATCCGCCATAAACACACACACGTTTCGATAACAAATTTAAAGCAATAAATAAAAATAAATGATGTAATTTGTATTTCTCTTTTAATTATATAAAAATATATTTTAGCAATTTATTTTAAATTATAAAGTTCGTTATTTATTGCTGTGTTTAAATTTCATATTTAATAATAATTTTAGAAATCTGATTATAAGTTAAGTAAAAGTAAAAATAATTATATATTCCCTTTTGTCTTTGAAATTTTAAAAGTAACGGTCGGTGAGAGATAATAGATTAATTAAAACAAAAAATTCCCTAAAATCTTTAATTACAAAATGTAAATGTAAAAATAAACTTGAACAATAGAAATGTAGCTTTCTATATAAATTAAACATACAAGAATGCATAGATTCTCCTCGGGGCAAATGAGTGTATCCAAAAATAAAATCGAACAAAAGTAAAAAGATAAGATCAAAAAAAGGAGGACATTTTGAATTTTCTCAGAACTTTTAGTTAAACTTTAGCTGTGCTCTCGATCAGTTGAGAGTCTCCAAAAATCATAAAGTAATTTACCTACCACAGTATGTTCGAGTAGAAAGCACCCAGACTATTCTCCCCGGAGATGGTCGATAGTAGTATGCCGAACCTTCACATGTGCCCTCTACAAGTCAATCAAGATCTGCTGCCCAAACAATTAGAAAGCTGCTGCTGCTGTTAAAACAAATGAATAATCTAAATGCTGGAAAGAACTGCTACTTCTGAAATCATGAACATTTTGCTACTATTACTGAATCTTAAAACTTCGTATAAACAGGTACCTGTACCCTAGCCCTAGAGTACTCTAAATAATATCACGCTATAGCTCACTATCTATATAACTTGTAAAAATCTAATTTGTAAAACTATGAATTTAATTATTAATTTATTATATAAATTTCTTTAATAATCTAGCTTGCCTAATTCTATCTTTTCTTGGGTACGTATTTCAAACTTTACATTTTTTTATTATCTAATTATAGCATGCTCATAAGATTTCCGACCGGACCTCGCCAAATTAAAATATAGATTTAATCAAGATGGGTGCCATTTTGTCTATCAACCTATTAATATATTTCGTTATATACCCCTGTTGGCTGGTCAGCTCAGAAATCTCCATAATTTCCTAAATGCAAATCCATGATTGCTTGAAACAGTGGATGCGTGCATGTCCTGCAAATCCTCATTAATATTTATTTCTATAAATTACTTAATATTTTCATATAAATCGACACGCATTCAATGCTTCATTTATTGTAATGCAGGGGTCTACTACTTAGCAAATGGCTGACATTAGTTATTAATACTCACCCAGCTTACCTATTGTTTTATATTTTATTAAGTTTCTAAGTAATAATTTCGTAAATCGCGTTTCTTTGAGAATCACAAACGTTCTTTATTAAATGTTGATGATGTAGGGCCAAGTTATAAAATATATTTAAATCTTAATGGAATAGTCTGTAAATTATACATGTGTTACGTTTTAGAGACGCGATGACCTATTATAAGCCTTGGATACTCCGGATTCTATAGGATTGAAATTAATCCCAGTCGTCCTAAACTAGCGGACAAATAAATGGTCCTGTAGGACTTGACGACCATCACGCAACCAGGAAGTAATCGTGGCACGAACCACTTGCCCCTGGTTATGCTTGTGTGACACCTTATCTCTATGGGCCTACGGCAAATGCCAGCCCGTTGTTCTAAACTCATCCACGGCTTTGCAGTCTCAATATACTGCCACCCTCATATCGCCTTTCTAGACGTACTGTGTGTCTTTAATTATTAACTTTATTACTCAATATATAACTGCGTCTCGGCATTAGTGACATAACTCACTCTCAAATAAATGTCTGTCCATAGTAATTAGTAAATATCTTCTTTAATTAAATAAATATATGTCCGCCGTTACTATTATTAATTCTACTTTAGATTCTTGCATTGCAAAGATATAAATCCCGAAGGCATGCTCATGAAATACTTGCTTGAGAATTTAGGTAGCTAGATTACATCAGACAAATAAATGTATCTCTTTGTAAAATACAACAGTATCGGAAATACCGCTACTGAGGTTTTAAATATCACAAAATATTATTGGTTAAATGATTTCGTATAAAATATTTTAAATAAATAAATATATATCTTTGTAAAGTATAACAGTATCGGAAATACCGCTACTGAAATTTTAAATATAATAAAATATTAATTAGATGATTTAGTATAAAATGTTTTAAATAAATAATTTCAAGCTATACGTATGCCGTTACGTCTTTATTTATTCGATACCCATACAATATAATATTTCTTCGATTCTATAAATATAAATGTTTAATATTAATGTTATTATTGGCTAACTCGAAAATAAATTCTGGAATCTCTTGCATCTCCCTGACCACCGTGCCTAAAGAAGTATTTACGAATGTAGCATCAGATGCGTTGTTTCGTAGATTGTATTGTGGAACCGATAAACTATGTTCGAACTCAGTACTACAGGTGGCTTCACTACCTAGATGGTGCTGCAGTTCTATGTGGTGGTCGAATTCTACACTGTTAACGAATCACACGTTTCTGACCATTACACCCTTTCTCCCCTAAGACTATCACATATTCTTTTGTTAAAAGCTATTTAGATATGCCACTCAGTCTTGATTACAAAATCACATACATGGCATACATTTGAGAAAATTTTTTCTGATTTAAATTGTACATAATCTGAAAAATGTTTCTTTTTTTTCTAATTTGATTTTGGATCTGATCTTAAATATGTTTTGTCTGAAATAAATGAACACTATTTCATGTTTAAATATTCAAAGATATAAATAATGCTTCTTCATTATTAGAATCTTTGTAGAACCTTTGATCCACTGAAAAATCTGAGCCTTAACAAATTAAACAATTTTCTACAATATCCAAAAATATCACAGTTTTTTTTTTTGACATTGTCTTTTGATTAATTGAAATTATCCCACTTATTTCCTTATAAAAATAATGTTTTTTCGGAACCAACAACTATTCCAAGAATTGCACAAACTGTTCTTTTAATTTGGTGAATGTTTCAAATTAATAAATATGCTTCGTATCCTCCAGGATATGAAGCATATTTATTAAAGTAGTTTTGGTTACCGACAAAAATTAATGTATTTTGGTATTATACTAGCTGTGGGGTACTACTCCATTGATGTTTGCATCCGGTAATAATTATCCAAAGTTTATGCTTATGATATAGTCTTCCAAGAATCCTGGCATGACTAATACATGTCAAATATATATATATGTTACCCACTTTTCACATGAACATGTCACCAAGTTCTAAAACTTGCTGACCTGTGTGACTCCATTTTGGAAGATATTAAACAGTTCAATCTGCTACAGTGCCCCCCCCCCACACACACACACACACAATATAATACATCCTTTGCATCATTTGTAAATAATACAATTTAAAAAATATATTTACAATTAAAACTTTATATATTTGTGATTTTTTTTTTTTTTTGCTAAAACTATATATGTTTTATATATATTTAAAATATATGGTTAAACTTACAGTTAGCCATTTTTTAAGATTAAAAAAACCCATAAAGCTTGCTATATAAAAAATGTTTCAGAGTTGTTTTTCATATTTTTCCTTTTTTCATAATGAAGCAACTCTTTTTATCTAATATCATAATGTGTTTTTTCCTTTTTTCATAATGAATGTATATATCCTTTATTTTTAATTTGAAGTTTGATATTACATGTGGTATCACATATTACTCTGGTGACGTGCTATTCCAAGTTTGCGATGTCTTTAGAATAACACCTCCATTGGGATCTGCTGACAAGTTTTATCAATTAAGCTTGTCTGCACATCCCTTGGAGGTGTTATTTTAAATATATTGCAAATTTAGTATTATATATTACAAATTTGGTATTATAGCAGGTATATTACCAAAGTACCAATGTTTCTATGTTAATTTGATTATTCGTGATTGTTGATACATTGATCATTAAAAAAAGGGTTATAATATGTTATAATCTTCATCACTGGTAACTGGAATTATATATCTATGGATTACCGAGTGTCCCCCCCCCCCTTGCAAAATATATTGAATAATTTGGTTTAAAAACTTTCATTATATATACATACAAGTATGTAGCATTATATTTGATCCACCACTGCTGGAATTGGATTTATTTGTAATTCAGTTTAAAATTATGTGCACTCTTTTCTTGTTCTGGAAACCAAGCAAAAATTTATATCATTTGAACAGGTTTTATAATTAGTCATCATCATCATTATCAACCATTATCAATCCACTGCAGGATGAAGGTCTCTCCAAGTTTAATCCATCTTCTCCGATCTTTAGCTTCTCTTCTCCACATCACCCCTGCACACTTTCTTATTTCATCCATCCATCTCACATGTGGTCTCTTTCTGGGTCTTTTACAATCTCTTGGAATCCAGTTTAAAATTTCAAATGTCCATCTATTATCATCTCTTCTAACAATATGTCCAGCCCAACTCCACTTCAATCTTTTAATTTTTTCAATGAGGTCAGTAACACCTGTTTGTTCTCTTACCCATACATTGCGTTTACTATCTCTTCTTGTTATTCCCAACATACATCTCTCCATACTTTTTTGAGTGGTCTGAAGTCTCTGAATTGCTCTTCTATTAAGTGTCCAAGTCTCAGATCCATAAGTAAGAACTGGTAAAACACATTTATTAAAAACCTTCCTTTTCAAACACATAGGCATATTTCCTTTTAGTATCAAGTTATTTCTACCAAAAGCACTCCAACCAAGTTTAATTCTATGATTAATTTCCTCCATTATGTTTCCATCTGTATTAATAATCTGACTAAGGTATTTGTAACTGTTAACTTCTTCTAATTCATCATAATCAATCTTTATTTTCATATTTTGAGCAAATCGATTAAACATTACTTTAGTCTTTTTAACATTTATCTTTAGTCCTACTTTCATCTGATAATTCCTGCAACATTTCCTGCAGATCTGAAGCATTATTTGCAAAAACAACTACATCATCTGCGAAATCTAAATGACTTAAATAATCACCATTTACTTTCACTCCTTTAGTTTCCCATTTTAATCCACAAAATACTTCATGCAGCACTGCTGTAAAAAGTTTTGGAGATATGGAGTCACCTTGTCTTACACCTTTCTCAATGTTGACTTTCCCAGTGTCATTATGTAATCTAATTGTTGCTGTTGCATTTTTATAAATATTCTTTAAAATATGACAATATCCTGGATCTATACCTTGATGATCTAATGCTTTAATCACTGAAGAAATGTTTATAGAATCAAATGCCTTTTCATAATCTACAAATCCTAAGCATAATGGCAACTCATATTCATTTGTCCTTTCTATAACTTCTCTCAATACCTGGATATGATCTACTGTACTAAAACCACTTTTAAATCCGGCTTGTTCTCTTGGTTGGTGGAAATCCAATGTTCTCTGTAGACGAGTAGTAATTATCTTGGTAAAAATTTTATATAAAACTGATAAAAGGCTGATAGGTCTGTAATTTCTAATATCTTCTTTATCACCTTTTTTAAATATTAATATTATTACTGCATTCTTCCAATCATCCGGTACATCTTTATCATTTAGACATTTGGTATATAACTTTGCTAAAAAAATTTCTATTTCTTCACCT
The DNA here is from genome assembly GCA_028023455.1 of Epiperipatus broadwayi. Classification (NCBI taxonomy): domain Eukaryota; kingdom Metazoa; phylum Onychophora; class Udeonychophora; order Euonychophora; family Peripatidae; genus Epiperipatus; species Epiperipatus broadwayi. The sequence continues at coordinate 247,722 of JAQFVV010006610.1, forward strand.
GCTTCTTTTAATATATCAATTATAATTCCATCATTACCTGGAGCCTTTCCTTTCTTCATACATTTAATTGCATGTCTCACTTCTTCATTTAAAATTCTGGGCAATTTGGAAGATGTAATAGATATAGGAGGTACTTGTTCTTTATTACTATATAATTCTTGATAAAAATCTTCTACCAATTTCATGATGTCATCTCTCCTTTTAGTAATAATTCCATCTTTTTTTCTTATTGCAGATATAAATTTCCTACCAATACCAAAATATTGTTTTACATTCTTAAGACTTTTATTTTCTTCTACAGCTTTCCTTGCTAGTTCACAGTTATACTTTCTTATATCATTTTCAACTCTTTTCCGCACCATTTTACAAAATTCGAGATATTCAATTCTTTTTAATGCATCATTTTTGTATATCTTCATATTCCTTCTTTTCTTCATAAATTCTCTAGTCTCAGTAGAAATTTTATTGGTCAATTGCCGTTTCTTTCTACCAGCTATCTTTGTTGCAGTTTTCAAAAGTGTATCAGTTATTTTCATATTAATTTCATTCAAATCTGAATCATGTTCAAAATCTACTAATACTTGAAACCGATTTGTAAGTTCTAATTTAAATTCATTAGAATGTTTCTGAAGATTAGGAATATCAACTGTAAATATTGTTTTTCTTAATAATTTTCGTCTCTTTAGTTTTACATTAACACGTATCTTACACCTTACTAATCGATGATCACTTCCTGTGTTAAATTTATTAAGAACATTACAATCTTGAAATATGTATTTCCTGTTAGTCAAAATATAATCCAATTCTGCTGTACCTTCATTTGGATGCTTCCATGTCCATTTCCTTTTAACATTTTTCTCAAAAAAAGAATTCATAATATAAAGTTTTTCTTTTTCTGCAAACTCCACAAGTCTATGTCCTCTCTCATTTCTATTACCATAACCAAAATTACCCACAGCACTTTCATCTTTCATTTTTTTACCAATTCTAGCATTAAAGTCTCCCATAACAATTTTAAAATGGTGTTTACTCTGATCAAAAGCCTTTTGTACATCCATATAAAAATCTTCTATTACTTCATCACTATGAGAACTTGTTGGGGCATAAACCTGAATTATCTGCATTTGGTGTCTGCTATTAAGTTGTATAACTAATCTTGCCACTGTCTGATACACCATCAATCTCCACAATATTGTTCTTCCACTTTTTATTTATACTGAATCCTACTCCACTTGTATTTCCAATATTTGTGCCTTTATAATAGAGTATATGTCCACTTTTTAAATCAATTGTCTCTTCACCTTTTCTTCTAACTTCACAAAGTCCAATAATGTCCCATTTAATATAAGAGAGTTCTTCTTTTAATTCTTGCAATCTTCCTTCACTTGAAAGTGATCTGCAGTTGTAAGTACCTAAATAAAAAGTTTAAATTGAAACAGTGATATATTTAAATAATTTTTAAAAGGAAATAATTCAAAGTTATGCTAAATCAAAAAACTATGATTTTTTTTTGTAGATATATATATTTAAATTAGCTAACAATTTAATACATTTTTATAATTTTTTTTTTTTTTTTCTCGATAGATTGAACAATGCATGAAGATTGGGATTCAAATGAGAATTCTAATGATTCTCAAATAAATAGTGATATTGAAGCAGCTTTGTATGAACAGATACATTATGTATCTGATATACAATATTTGGCAGATATTCCTGTAGCGTCATCTGAAAACAATTTAGAAAAAATACTCAATGAACCAGATGTAATTGATATCAGTAGTTCAAATAATTCTGATGTCAGAATAATTTCTGAGAAGAAAAAGTTACATAAAAGAAAATCAAAAAGTGACAGCAGTTGCGAATTATTGGAAATCAAAACTCATCTTGTAAAAAAAAGGAATATATCAATGTATAGTTTAACATCATCATCATCATCAGATGAAGATTGGCATAGTATATGTAATGAAAAGCAAGAGAATCTTTCACTTAATGTAATAGATCCATGGGGGAAATTCATTAATTATTCACCTAGTAACAAGTCAGGTATTTTTTTTTATTTCTTTATATTAAAAATATAGTTTTCTACTTATTTCAGCTAATTCAAACAACTTTTTATTAAAACATTAATTGTTAAGCATAACACTGTTAATTTTCTGAAATTTTGTAGGTGCATTTTTATAATTTTATTTAGTGTTAAATATTTTGTGATTGTTAATCAATTCAAATCACATGTATTAGCTTTAGTTTTCTGTTTCTATGGATTTGCTCCTACATTTAATCAGAACATCTTAAACAGATATAGATGTATTATTAAATTTTAAGGCTTTGTAGTACAAAGTAGAATGAGCCATCCATATGAAATATTTAGTTTGCCGGAATTATTTGTATTTCAAAAATAAATGATAATATGATTTATAACTGAATACTGTAATTTTTATCTATTGGAAAAATATTTATCATTTACATAAACATTAATTCTGCCTTCATATCCAGATATTGAGAGAAGTTATAAAAAGGGCAAATGAATACGAGTTGCCATTATGTTTTGGATTTGTAGATTATGAAAAGGCATTTGATTCTATAAACATTTCTTCAGTGATTAAAGCATTGGATCATCAAGGTATTGATATTTATAAAAATGCAACAGTAACAATTAGATTACATAATGATACTGGGAAAGTCAACATTGAGATGTGCTGCAAGAAGTATTTTGTGGATTAAAATGGGAAGCTAAAGGAGTGAAAATAAATGGAGGTTATTTAAGTCATTTAGATTTTGCGGATGATGTAGTTGTTTTTACAAATAATGCTTTAGAGCTGCAGGAAATGTTGCAGGAGTTATCAGATGAAAATAGGACTAAAAATAAATGTTAAAAAGGCTAAAGTAATGTTTAATTGGATTTTCTCAAAATATGAAAATAAAGATTGATTATGATGAGTTAGAAGAAGTTAACGGTTACAAATACCTTGGTCAGATTATTAATACAGATGGAAACATAATAGATGAAATTAATCATAGAATTAAACTTGGTTGGGGTGCTTTTCGTAGAAATAATTTGATACTAAAAGGAAATATTCCTGTGTTTGAAAAGGAAGGTTTTTAATAAATGTGTTTTACCAGTTTTTACTTTTGGATCTGAGACTTGGACACTTAATAGAAGAACAATACAGAGACTTGAGACCACTCAAAGAAGTATGGAGAGATGCATGTTGGGAGTAACAAGAAGCGATCGCAAATGCAATATATGGGTAAGAGAACAAACAGGTGTTATTGACCTCATTGAAAAAATTAAAAAGACAAGTGGAGTTGGGCTGGACATATTACTAGAAGAGATGATAATAGATGGATAATTGAAGTCTTAACCGGATTCCAAGAGATTGTAAAAGACCCAGAAAGAGACCATATGTGAGATGGATGGACGAAATAAGAAAGTGTGCAGGGGTGGTATGGAGAAAAGAAGCTAAAAATCAGAGAAGATGGATTGAACTTGGAGAGACCTTTATCTTGCAGTGGATTGATAATGGTTGATGCTGATGACTGTAATTTTTAAATTTAATTGCACAAGTTTGAAATATGTGAGAAATTTTCACTGATCTATTCATGTAAATCTTTTGATATTGTAAATGCAGTAGTACTATATTAATGCACTCCTTAATCATTCAGCATTGTAAAAGGTCCTTTGAATTTTCATGAACAATTGACTTAATTATTTTAACCTAAGCTGAATGTCTTTCATTAACTTTTTTTTAATCTCAAATTTTAAAATTTTTAAAAAAAATTAATGTCTAATAGAATTGAATTTTATATTTGTATTGTATTTTATCTAAACATAATGTAAATAAAAACTTTTAAAGAAAGAATTAGGAGAGGGTTAATAGCTACGGTGAAGCTAACATTATTATAAATTTTTAAAAATATATTTCAGTGAAAAAAAGAATGGGGGGAAACTAAATTATTTTGATTATGTAAAAATAAATGTACAGTGTATATATATATATAGATAGTAAATATTAAAAATTATTACCAAAATTATTTATATATAATACTTTCCATTAGCATATGAATATTTTAAAAATCCAGGATTATAATAGAGGCTAGGGGCTTTAGTTGAACTATTCTTAATCCAGCTAAATTGCTATTCCAGAAGAGTTCAAGAATACAATGTATTGGTTTAATAGGATTGCATTTATTTATTTAGTTGAGTGATCTATTCCATATCCAGAACATCTAAATAATTAGCCAGTGAATATGAATAATATTCCTCTGAGATCTATATATACACACACACACACAGGCTGCTTTGATTCCTCTTTAAGACCTTAAATGAACTGAGCAGAGAAAATTACATTCTTGTTGTTGCATCTATTGTTATGTGATTTTTCATGTAATAAATGAACATGTGTAGGCTGCTCACCTTTTATCAACTAATGTGGGGAATTTATTAGCTTTTTACTTCTGTGTTTAAGATCAAGAACTATTATAATCTTTTCTCTTGTGTATCTGAATTTTTAATTGATATATTAGTTGAATTTCTTTAAAGGCAGGATTAATACGTGTATGAATGAACTTTTTTTTTTAAATAGATATTTGCAATCATGAACCAGGAAGTTGTAAAATTGCCAACCAATTCAATCATTTGGCTGCCAAAGATGGAAGAAGCTAGGAATGCCCTGACTGCAGACCCAGTTTGCCATTCAATGGTGATTTTATTTAGGTACTTACAACTGCAGATCACTTTCAAGTGAAGGAAGATTGTAAAAATTGGATGAAAAACATATATAAGTAAATTTTTGAAAATTGAAAATGAGAAACCATACTGCAGATTCAGTTTCATGTTCTAACCATCATTTATCAATTGTATTAGAATTAAAATATATCATTATTCCACAACTTTAACAGAAACAAATTTCTGTATATATAAACTAGTCATATTATTAACATGGCATTTTGAAGACTTAGAAACATCATTCCATTATTTAAAAAAATAGTCTTACGATAATCACATGATTACTCAGGTGGGAATTACAACTCCGTGAAATCATTAAAATTTTTGTGTATATATTAATCACAGATGACCAAGTTTTTCCAGGCACTATTTAAAGAAGATATCACAATCAGCAGCTTCTGTAAAAGCTTTATCTGAAAGGAGACCCTTTAAGGCCTTAAAAGAACGAAGCACTGAAAATTCCTGTTGTCCACTCTTACATTCTTCTTGTCACAGTTATTATTACTACATGATCATTCATAAAGTATATGGACATGGATGGGTTGCTCACCAATACACATTAGTCAGCATGGTGAATTTATTGGCTTTTTATCTCTGAGTTTCAGGATCAAGAATCACTTGATGGTCTTTCTTCTCAGTTGTCTGATAACTCTTAATGAAATATCAAATTTTCTTGAAGGCAAAATGAATGTGTATGTGAATGACCTTTTTTTTTTTTTTTACTAACAGATATTTGAAATTATGACATACAAAACTAAATCATGGTCCTTATTTTCACAAGGCTGTAAATGTAAAGTCACCAGTTAAGGCAGCGGTTGGTGACTGGAGGCAGAGGGTGCTAAAAATCTCCTGATTGTGGAGCCAAACTGTCATTTTATTTTGGTATGTACATTTGCAGATCACTTTCAAGTGAAGGAAAATTGCAAGAATTTGAAAAGTAATTGTTTAATATTAAATGGCATATTATTGGACTTTGTGAGGTTAAAAGGTAAAGAGACAGTTGATTTAAAAGATAATCATAAAATTTACTATAAAGTTACAAAAATTGGTAGCACAAGTAGAATGGAATTTATTATAAATAAAAAGTGGAAATACAACATAGTCGAGATTGGTAGTACATTAACGAGAGAGGCAAGATTAGTTATTCAAATTAATAAAGATATCAAATGCACACAATTTACATTTATACTCCAATAAATTCTTATTGTGATAAAGAAGTAGAAAAATTTTATATGGATGTATAATGTGCTTTTGATCGAGCCAGAAACAACATTTTAAAATTATCATGGGAGACTTTAATGCTAGAATTGGTAAAATTGATTTTGATCATAGAAATGAGAAGTTTGCAAATAAAAAAAAAAAAAATTTATGAATTCTTTCTTTGAGAAAATACTAAACAAAAATGTACGTAGATGCATTCAAATAAAGGTTCAACAATTGGATTATATTTTGACTAAGAAAAATATGTATTTCAAGATTGAAATATTTTTAATAGATTTAACACAGAAAGCAATCATCGATTAATGAAATGTAAGGTACACGTCAATACAAAGCTAAAAAAATTAAAATTATTGAGAAAGTTAATATTGACAATAGATAGTTCATAACATTAGAAATTTTCAATGAATTTAAATTAAGAAGAATACCTAGAATTTTGTACAATGTTAAGGACACTATAAGAAAATACAATTATGAATTGGCAAGGAAAGCTGTAGAAGAAAATAAAAATATAAAACAATATCTTGGAATTGGAAGAAATTGTGTCTGCAATAAGAAAAGAATTACTAAAAAGAGAAATGACATGAAATGTGCATTCAGAGTTCTTTAAAGAATTATATAATAATAAAAAATAAGAAAATAAACTTATCATCTATAGTTTTTACATATTCTGAATTATCTGGCATTTCAAATGATGAAATGAGACTTGCAATTAAATCTATGAAGGGACAAGTTCCAGGAAATGATAAGATTATAATTGATATCTTAAAAGAAGCAGGTGAAAAAATAGAAAAATTATTGGTAAAGTTTTATACCAAATGTCTAAATAACAAAAGTTTACTAGCTGTTTGAAGGAATGTAATAGTGTTATTGATATTTAAGAAAGATGAATATGATATTTGAAATTAAAGACTTTATCAAGTTCTAAACAAAATCTTTAACAATATAATTGCTACTCATTACAGTGAACTTTGGATTTCAAACAACTAAAAAATAAAGCTGGATTTAAAAGTGGTTTTAGTACAGATCAAATCCAAGTATTAAGAGAAATTATACTAATGATCAATGAATATGAATTGCCTTTAGGCTTTGGATTTATATATAATGAAAAGGTTTGATTCCATAAATATTTTTACAGTGATTAAAGCATTATATCATTAAGATATAGACCTGTGATATTGTAATCTGAAGATTATTTATCAAAATGCAATAGCAATGATTAGATTTCTTGTTGTGATTAATATTAAAAAAGATGTATAACAAGATGACTTCATATTTCTAAAACTTTTTACAGCAGTTTTACAAGAAATATTTTGTGAATCAAAATGTGAAGTCAAGTGAATAAGAATAAATGGAGATTATTTAAGACATCTAGGTTTTGCAGCTGATGTTGTTTTTTTACAAATATTGTTTCAGTTTCAGAAAATGTTCAAGAATTATCAGATAAAAAGAAAGCAACTAGGACTAAAAATAAATACTGGAAAGCTAAAGAAATGTTAATGAATTTTTTCAAAAGAAAAAGTAAAAGATTGGTAATCATGAATTAGAAAAGGTTTTCAACTATAAATACTTGGCCAGATTATTAATACAGATTGAAACATAATGGATGAAATTAATCATAGAATTGAACTTGGATGGTAAAAATAACTTAAGATTAAAAGAAAATATATTCCTATGTGTTTGAAAAGGAAGGTTTTTAGTAGATCCATTTTACCAGTTACATTAGGAATAACAAAAACATACTAAATGGCCGAGAGAACAAAAGTAATTCACCAATATTGAAAAATGAAAAAACTGGAGCTGGGTGAACATGTTAGAAGAGATGATATTAGATGGATAATTGTAGTCTTAAACTGAATCCCAAAATATTGCAAAGGACCTAAAAAGAGACCATGTGTGAAGTGGATAAAATAAGGAAGTTTGCTTGTGTGATGTGGAGAAGAGAGACTACGGATAAGAGAAATTGAATTAAACTGGGAAAGACCATACTGCAGGGAATCCATAATGATTGTAAATGATGGTGATATATACACATACCATATCTTGTTGGATTTTTTTTTTTAATATGCGTGGAAAAGATTTTTTAATAAAATCTCAGACTATAAGATTGTGTTAAAATTAGACCTGAAATTGGTGCTAATATAGTACGCACTTGACGCCATTTTGAATTTTATAACACCCAAAATCCTGCTGACACATTCAAGCGATAAATGACATCAATTACCAACATGTGGTTTCAAAAGACTGTTACAAAATCGCAAATTTCATCATTAATTAAAAAATTAAAATGCAAAGTTTGCAATTGTCATCGAGTAACAAAATCCTAATTTTGATCAATATTTAACATTTAATAAAAAATCAAAATCAAATACTTTGCATTAACATACATATCACAATATACATAAATCTTTCAAAAATCAAAATGCAATTTATGTTTGTTATAAGCCTATGAAAGAAATCAAAAGGCAATTTACGTTTTTTACTTTAAAAAAAAAATAAAAAACCTAATTAACCTACTTTTCATTAATATGTTAAAAGATTATAACTTATAATGGCAAGAACTTAAATAAATGCAAGTATTTGGCAAAATTTGAAAAGACAGAAAAAGTTATATTGCAAGCTAAACTGAATGAAAGAGTGGTTATATAGTTTTGGATGGATGGATGATTCTGAAACAAGTGATGACAAAATATTCAGTGAAAAGTTTCTCTTTTAAATGGCATGTTTCAGAAAATTGGCTGGATAAAAATGCAAATCTTTATCAGTTATATTGAAGAAATCCATAGAATGGAAGATGCAACTGTTTGGCAATATCTGTTTAGTAATAGTGGTTGGGAGCTAAAACCTAATTTGTGTTATTCGTAAAATATAAGGGAATGATTTCATGACCTATGAAAGTCTATTAAAGAAATAATGTTAAATCATTTTGCATTTTTTTTTTTTTTGTCCTTGGATGAAATAAATAAAATTGAAAAGAAATGACATAAAAAATGTATCATACGCCCATAGTGATTGCATATATACTTGTATCATTGTTGATCCATTACAATATGATCTTTCCACATTTATTTTAGAACTTCCAATACATAGTTTCTTTACTTAATCCTTTCAGTCTTTGGAATCTTTTAAGGATATCAGATATATCTTTTTTTGTCTTTTTCACTTGTGTATTTTTGCTTTTGATCTTATTGATTCTAACATTCATCTCTTAATACATTTTTTAAAGACTATTGGATTTTTTTAAATCTCAGATCTATAGGTGAATATTGGCAGAACACATTGATTGAAATCTTTTCAAACATATCGAGAATTAAATTTGTATGGAGTGATTTTACTAGAAATAACCTAATAAGAAAAGGAAATATCCATTTGTACTTTTATTAAATTATTTCTAATAAATTCATTCAGTACAAATTAATTTCATTCCTTATGTTTTAATCCTTATTAATAATTTGGCCAAGATATGATAATTATCAATTTCTTCTAAATTATTAATATCTTTCTTTATTTTCTCTCCTTTTTTTTTTTTAATCCATAGACTATTTCTTTAGTCTTTTTAGTATTTATTAATAGTTCTACTTTTTTTTATCTATTTGTTAGTTTTTGTCATATTTATGCAGTTATGAAGCATTATTTATGAAAAACAATTGTATTTTTAAAATTCGGATTTTTATTTCTTTTATTTTGCATTTTAATTTTAAAAAATACTTTTTCTAAAATTACTGTAAAAAGGGGGAGAAAAAATTGAATTGCCATGTCATCTTACCAATATTAATATTTTTTAATGTGTCTGTGGTTTTAATGACTTATTGCAATTTTGATAAATATTCTTTAAAATTTGGCAATATCACAGCTTTTTGTGCCATGATATTCCAAAATTTTTACCGGTGCAGAGATGCTTATAATCAAGTGCATTTTTATTATTTATATATTGAGAAATTATGATAACATGTATGCATTGATTTTTTCTAATTTTTCTTAATGTTTGTTTGTGGTTGATAAAACTTTAAACATTTTAAATCCATATTGTTTCTTTGCTTATTTTAAGTAATCTAATTTTGTTTGTAGACAATTTATAATTATCTTAGTAATTTTTATGTGGAATTAATAAAAAAACGAATGGGTTTTGTTAACGTTTTAACTTGAGTTAAATAATTAATATCATAAATGTATCCACCCAATTCTTTGGTATATTATTATCATTATGGTGCATATAATTTTACGAAAAAAATAACTTCTACTTTTTCATCTTTTCCCCTTGAAATAATTATGATTGATTTCTTTTTTGAAGTTTTCCATTGTTTATGACCTCAATGATACATCTTTTTTATTTTAAGCAAGAGTTTTCAGCCTTTGTTGGCTCATGGAGTTCTTAAGATTATAATTTTTTTTTGTAGAAACCTACCAGTCCCAGAAAATATTGCCAAAACATCTTTGAAGAAATATCAATATTGCGTGTAATTTATATAAAAAAATAAAAATAAAATCATTATTTCATTATATATATATATTATAAAATAATTTTAATACAAGTTAAATATAATTAATTACTAATTTGTGCATCATTGCTATATATCTAAGTTATTTAATTTTTAATATCCAATCTGTTGAGAGGTCACTTAATTGCCTTTTTTTTCATTAGCAAAAGATCTAATCTATTGTAATTCTGAAATGGATTTTTAATCGTCATATGAATCACTTCTGTGAAGTATTCGTTGACAGTTTTTCCCAACTGGGAAGGATGTAATAACTAATTTTTAACATTTTATTCTCTATTAGGAAATTGTTCAGTTTTTCAAAATAATGTGCATTTTTTCTTTTCTACATGTTATGCCCATATATTTATTTTAAAAATAATACATTTTTTTTAATAATATACACATTAAATCTTTGAAGAGATATATGTATTAACTTCATTTAAAATCAGAAATATATCTGCTGAGTAAGCAGTCATTTGCAATCACATTTCATCATTTAATTTTGGAGCATAATCATGTTAACATTCATTGTAAGAAATTGGCTCAAGATTATTTCTCACCATAGCTATTGCATTTCTGCATGTAAAAGCAAGGTTTTGTGGTTACTACATAATTCATCGCATAATAAAGTAAATAACTTCGAATGTAATTCTTTGGATTTGATGAAATTTATAAATTTTATAACATCAAGAAAACATTTAATGTTATTAATATTTTTTCCCCATGAGTAGGTTTGCTCCATATGTATAAATATGCAATTATAAAATCCAAGTGTTCATGAATTTTTTCTCCAACAGTTTTCTCTATAAGAGATTTTCAAAAAAATAATATTCTATTGTAGAAGTAAGTGTATTATAAAATGATACAAGATTTTAAATGAGATATTAATTTTGTCTTTCAAAAATAGTGCCATTCCTTAATATGACCTGCAATTGAGGTATTAGAGAATGGTATGCTGTCAATTTTTTTATATTTTTCATCTAGCTTGTATGATATTATATTCCAACATAGGGTTTTATTAACTTTTCAACAATTGCATATGTCTAATCTTTTTTGGCAATTCGATAATTAACTGAATAAGAAATCTCAAGAGATGTTTTCTTAATAGAATACATACATGGATTATTAGTCTATATGTGTCTTTACTTTCACAAAATTTAAGTTACTATTACTGAGTTTTTTGCATTCAGCACATTTGACTCTTTATTCTCTCTGAGTAAAACAAAATTTTATCCTTGTTTTTATATTTTAACTTTTGTGTTGTTTGTAAGTAAATCTTTAGGCAATAATGCAGATGTAGATGTCCTTCATCATTTACTAGTGATTGTTTTCATTATCATTTTTTGTTATTGATTTTATTAAATTAATTTTTTTTTTTTTTAATGTTAAAAACTATGCAAACAAATTATTAAAAGTGGCCATAATTTTATATATAATTATTATTTTATCATAAAAATATGAACCAAATTACACAAATTCTGGACTCAATCCCCAACTACTACAAGAACATTACTGATGCATGATCAAACATTAGAAATTTGTGGGTTCCTGCACAGATGAATAATTCATGCATTGACTTCAGATCAAGTCTTGATGCAGATCTTCGTTACTGTAATGCATTCTGTCCATAATTTTATGGGAAGATGGACCAGGTTACAGGACCATTTTAATTGTTTTGTGGAATCAAATTGTGTTAATTCGAGATAGCCAGGATGTTTTGAAAATTAGCCATATTACATGGCTAGATTTTATGATTTATATCTGATTGAACATGGTCATAATGTATATTTGTAAATATAATTTTATTGGATAATAATCATTATTTATAAATATAAAAAAAATATTATGAATTAGCTATTTTGAATTTTTAACACTTTGGGTTTTATCTACAAAATTTTTTTTAATTTTTGATTTTGACTCGTGGATCCTCAGTATCTGTAGAACATAATTTGAAGGTCACTGATTTAGAATGTATAGTATTTCAGTTAATGTTATTTGAATTATTTTGTTTTCATATTAGGTTGTTTTTTTTGAGATTTTTTTCACACCCTTAATGATATTTTATATTTTTCAGACTAGTTTGTCACTAATTTTTACATTTCACATTAATATCAATGACATTCTTGATGTTTTCTACTATTATGAAAACTCATTAATGGCATTAGATTATAGAAAAGAAAAATGTACTTATTTCATTCCACATTACAAAAATGTATATATTCCTCTTTCTTGCACACATTTTTTGTCTCAAATTGCTGTTTTTTTTTTTTTTTGTTATTATTAACTCCAGTCATTTTTAGTATAGCATTTTATACATATATAAGTATAGCTATCTATGATCTTCAAATATGTACATGTGTGTCACATGTTCATTTGCAATGATGCATTTTAACTTTGTTTGTAAAAATATAGGACGCCAAATATGATTATACTTCTCTCCACTATATTCCATCTTCAGTCATATCCTTCCATTGAAAGTTATCAATATTGCATCTCTTTAGACTGCCCTTTAATTTTTTTTTAATGAAAACTATAGCAATACAATAGAAATCACATTTACATTGTCAGAATCTTTTTGTATGTATGTGTGTATATGTTATAATTACTCCATCTTCTGAATAATAATTAAAATAACTTGAATTGCTGCAGCATATGTTTCCAAGCTTGAATCATTTTTTTTCCTATAGAGAAATTGAATTCAGTCTGGAATTGTGTCATAAATCAGAAGTCTTCTTTATCACATGGTTGTTATTAAACAATTCAAAACAAAACAACACTACTATATGGAGAGTGTTGTTTTGTTTTGAATTGTTTAAAGTCTTCTTTATCTTTACTTTTATGTGAGCTAGAGTTTTAGAGAATTGTTTAATAACCAACTACATTTATCAAAACATTAAATAATGTTTAAAAAATTATCTTCGTTACCTGAGCATTTATAAAATAATGTACAATTTCTAGAAAATCTGTTGTGAGATAAAACTAATTTAAAAATATTTAAATAAATGCATTTAAAATAAGAACTCAGCCCAGATTTTGAAAAAAAAAATTAAAATGTTTAAGATTTAATAAATGAATAGATACTATAGTGTGAAACATTGTATTAAACTCTATGGATGCACTTGATTAAACAACTGACTGTATAGATTGTAGTAAATATTTTCTTAGTAATACAAACCATGGACCACATATTTAATGATCATTGAATTAGATGACTTAATAAATCCACAATTGAATATTGTTGTTTTGAATCTACAAATCTTATAAGTGATGTAACTATCTTGCAAAATAAAAAATCATTCTTGCTAAATACATAAATCACTGATAGTTATTAATAATTCTTCATCTACAAACTATGATATCACTTGAATTTGAACTACTGTAATCATTTTTAAAACAAAGATAACAGGCAATTACTATTAGTTCTACACTTAGACTAGTAATGTAAATAACTTGATTTTATTGTTAATTTGCTTTTCTATTTTTAATTAACACTATTCTATCTACTCTCACTTAATGCATATTTAAAAAATATGTGTTCAGATTGTTTTATTTATTAAAATTTGAATTTGTGCAATCTGATGCTAAAAATAGTGCTCAAAGATGAATAGTCAAAGTGGCTGTTTTGCAATATCACTGTGTTGTAATGTTTTGAATTATCAAATAAGTAATGTACTGAACTTGCAAAAATCTTTTGTTGATCACAATGAGCTGAGTTTACAGAATATTTTGAAAATATGTATAAGTAGTCTCAAAGTTTAGTAAATTATTTCTGCAAAAGATTAAACGATTTGTGTTTTCTTTCATTATTAAAACTTGTGCTTCCACATAGTATGAAGAGATTGAATGGTTTAATTTTAATGTTATTGTACTAGGGAATGAAGATTTTTATTATCTACCCCTGTGTGAAGAATCTAATGCCAATAGTTAATTTTAGGCCTTGAATCGATTAGAAATTATTATGCAATTTTCTTAATAAAAATTAGTATTAAATTTAAGTGCTTACCATAATTAGCTACATTTTATTTCATTGCCTTTCAATTATGATCTACAGTTATGATATTATTTCAAAATATGAAAAATCTGTTGTAATTTATATTCACGTAAATGAACTTGTTAGAATTATTTTTACGAAGTAATATGATTGACAAAAATGAAAATTGTGAGAGAAATATTTAATGGAATTACAGTATGGCATTTAAAAGTTAAAATGTGACTATTTTAGCCACTTATTTGTTTTGAACAGATTTTAGAGAAATAATTATGTAATCCATTATGTTTTTTTTATTTTTGCTTATAAATAAATAATTAAATATGTTACTCAACAATAAATATTATATTTCCATATGCTGAAGGAAATTCTTTTGATATTTTTTTTTTTACACTTTTCGGTGTCAGTTTATATGAATATTAATATTGTGCTTAAATTAATATATATAACAGAACATATATTTATCAGGTTCATTTAGATTTTATATACATATATACATTTTTTAGACCACAAATGGAAATATGACATTATTTATGCATAGAAATAGATGGATTGAAAAAAAAGGTTATTTGTATCTACAGTGTCATATATTACTAATTTAAATAGCAAGTAAATAACCTACTATTGCCTTGAATATATAATGTCTAATATTATAATCATATCGCAGAACATTCTCATTACAAATATGTTACTAAGTAATTTAGTAATATATTTAGAATGAGGAGTCATATATTATCATTTTCAAGTATTTATGAGTGCACTATTCATCTCTCAAAAATATCAATAATGCAACTACCCAGTACAAGTAAGTAACCGATATCAAATACCCCACTTTCAAACAAAATGGCAATTGATTTCTATCCATTTGTAACATCTTGTAGATAGATGATTGATCATTGCGTTGCAAATATATTTAGAATTTCTATTTTTTATCAGTATGTCTCTCAGTTCCATCCCTCATTTACATACTTAGAAATATGATATATATATACATGCCTTATAAAATTTTCTTAATTACACAGATACTCTTAGATAGATATTATGGAGTTTCATACATATATTTATTGAAATAATCTTTTTTGTGTGTGTATTGAAATAATATATTTATTGTTACATAATTTATTTAGGTATTATAATATTTATTAAGTAACTTATTTAGATATTTATTTACTTACAAAAAAAAGAAGTCCAACAAAGAATTAATATATATTGGCTAGAAATGGAAAGTTTTTTTTTTTATTATTATTTATGTTTTATCCCATATTAATAATGGGTCCATATTTTTTAGATGAAAATTGGTCTATTGATTTAGAAGATCAGTATCGTAAAATACGGAATAATGCTCGCTATTGTAGAAATAACAACTTTTGTACAACATGCAGAAGGATGGGTCATAAACAGACTGATTGCATATTAAACAAGGTGAATTTTTTAAATTCTTTTGGAATAAAGTTAAAAATATTAAATGATTTTCTTGTATAAAGTGTATCATCATATATCAAAATATTACGTATATATTATATTAGATAGTTTTTTAAAAATTTTTTCCGGTTGATTTAAAATTTATTTTATTCTTTACGAAGAAAAGTATATTTATGCTTATTACTGAATTATAATTAAAGACTCATAAATGGTACCTTTTTTTAAAAAAATTTATTTAATAGCTTTTTATATTTAATCTCATTTTTGATATTATTTCAAATACTAATAGGCTTACAACTTTTAAAGCATTATTAATGTAATATAATGAGCGTGCTAATAGCTCTAAACAAGCTTTTTGATAAATGCCGCAAGAGAAAGAATTCAAAATCTCTAGCTAGAATTACTCCTATCCTCAAACCGAGGTAATGATTCTTGTCAGTGAGGCACTAGGACATTCAAACCGGTTTGGGGATAGGGATCATTCTAGATAGAGATTTTGATTGCTTTCTCTTGCGGCATTTATTGAAAAAGCTTGTTTAGAGCTATTTGCATGCATGCTCATTATATTACATTTGTAAATATAAGCTAATTAAGTCCCGTGATGTATGACTCGATTTCTTTAATATTAAAGCATTATTAAGTTTGTTTAAATTTTTAGGAAACTTTCTGAAGAAATATTGATAATCATTCTGTAAATTATTTGGAGTAATACATCATTTATAGATAATATTAGATATCCATTTATAAGTGACATATTACGCCAAAACTTATTTAAATATTCAAGTTTTATAAATCAGTTCATTTACTTAAATTTTTTTTCATTAACGAAAGTTTCCCCCCCTTTTTTTTAGCTTATTATTAAGTCAGCAGTACAACTTTGATTACTTTAATTTTTTTTTTTTAAGCTAAATATCCATCCAGAAAAAAGACATGGTTTTTAATAAGAGATCTATTTCCCACAGTTGTGGACTGAATCTGATTTTTCAGATTATTTGTCTAGTTTATATACCACTGGGCTACAAACTCCAAGTGAGATAATTAGAAAAATCCATGAAAATAAACCTTGTCGTAATTGGATTTTAATGATCTCTAAGGACTTACTAAAGTTTAGGTTGTATTTGTAAAATTGAAGTGTTATCAGAAATTGTGTTAAGAAGATAGAAATAGCAAGCTGCCAATAATAATGATCAACATTATCAATGTCTAGTTAATCTATTTGTCTTCAATAGATAATTTAGTATATATAGTGTTTAAATTCAAATTTTAAAATTACTTGACTCTACATTTGCTCCCGAAGCTTCATATAATATTTGGAGAGATTTTAATTTAATAAATTTGTGCATTCAAAAATTAAAACTTCTAATATTTATTTTAATATGTGAAACATAGAGCATGATATCATGTCAGAAACTATAAAATACTAAAATTAGAATTACTTCAAAATTAATTAATATATATACTAAACTTATTTAAATACTCATATATGGAAAATAAAGCTTGTAGGGTAGAAAAGTAATTTGAAAAATGTTCTTTTTACTATGATAAAATTATTTCTGTTGAGAAAATTTTTCAGTTTTTAATTTTAAATTTTATTTGTAATATAATAAAGTAACCATCATCATTTTCAACCATTATCAATCTACTGCAGGATGAAGGTCTCCAAATTTAATTCAGTTTCTCCAATCCATAGTCTCTCTTCTCCACATCATGTCAGAAAATTTAATTTGTTCATTCATTTATCTCACATGTAATTCTTTCTAGATGTTTTACATTTTCTTGGGATCCAGTTTAAGATTTCAACTCACCCAAGATGCAATCTCATTATTTCCAACATCTCTCCATACTTTGTTCAGTAGTCTGAAGTCTCTGAATTACTTTTTTCTTAATGGAACAAGTCTCTAACCCATAAGTAAGAATTATTAAAATACATCTATTAGAAACCTTCCTTTTCAAACACAAAGGCACCATTCCTATTAATTTAAAATTATTTCTACCAAAAGCATTCAATCCAAGTTTAATTTTATGATTAATTTAATCTATTATGACCAAGGTACTTGAACAAGTTCTCATAGTGATAAAGTAGTAGAAGATTTTTATATGGATGTTCAAAAGGCTTTTGATCAGAGTAAACAACATTTTAAAATTGTTATGGGAGACTTTAATGCTAGAATTGGTAATAAAATGAAAGATTAAAGTGCTGTAAGTAATTTTGATTATGGTAATAGAAATGAGAGAGGGCATAGACTTGTAGAGTTTGCAGAAAAAGAAATACTTTATATTATGAATTCTTTTTTTTTTTTTTTTGAGAAAAATGTTAAAAGGAAATGGACATGGAAGCATCCAAATGAAGGTACAGCATAATTGGATTATATTTTGACTAACAGAAAATGCATATTTCAAGATTGTAATGTTCTTAATAAATTTAACATGGGAAGTGATCATCGATTAGTAAGATGTAAGATACATATTAATGCAAAACTAGAGAGACAAAAATTATTAAGAAAAACAATATTTACAGTTGATATTCCTAATCTTCAGAAACATTCTAATGAATTTAAATTAGAACTTACAAATCGGTTTCAAGTATTAGTAGATTTTGAACATGATTCAGATTGGAATGAAATTAATATGACAATAACTGATACATTTTTAAAAATTGCAACAAGATAGCTGGTAGAAAAAAGCAGCAATTGACCAATAAAATACAAAAATGGTGCATTAAAAAGGATGGAATATCTCTAATTTTGTAAAATGGTGCGGAAAAGAGTTGAAAATGATATAAGAAAGTATAACTGTGAACTAGCAAAGAAAGCTGTAGAAGAGAATAAAAGTCTCAAGAGTGTAAAACAACATTTTAGGATTGGTAGGAAATTTATATCTGCAATAAAAAAAAAAGATGGAATTATTACTAAAAAGAGAGATGATATCATGAAATGGGTAGAAGACTTCTATCAAGAATTATATAGTAATAAGAACAAGTACCTCCTATATCTATTATATCTTCCGAATTTCCCAGAATTTTAAATGAAGTGAGACATGCAATTAAATTTATGAAGAAAGGAAAGGCTCCAGGTAATGATGGAATTATAATTGATATATTAAAAGAAGCAGGTGAAGAAATAGAAAAAAATTTAGCAAAGTTATATACCAAATGTCTAAATGATAAAGATGTACCAGATGATTGGAAGAATGTAGTATTAATATTAATATTTAAAAAAGGTGATAAAGAAGATATTAGAAATTACAGACCTATCAGCCTTTTATAAGTTTTATACAAATTTTTTACCATGATAATTACAACTTGTCTACAGAGAACATTGGATTTCCCCCAACCAAGAGAACAAGCTGGATTTAAAAGTGGTTTTAATACAATAGATCATATCCAGGTATTGAGAGAAGTTATAGAAAGGACAAATGAATATGAGTTGCCGTTATGCTTTGAATTTGTAGATTATGAAAAGGTATTTGATTCTATAAACATTTCTTCAGTGATTAAAGCATTGGATCATCAAGGATATTGTCACATTTTAAAGAATATTTATAAAAATGCAACAGCAACAATTAGAATACATAATGATACTAGGAAAGTCAACATTGAGAAGGATGTAAGACAGGATGACTCCAAAACTTTTTACTGCAGTGCTGCAACAAGACTTTTATGGATTAAAATGGGAAGCTAATGGAGTGAAAGTAAATGGAGATTATTTATGTCATTTAGATTTTGCAGATGATGTAGTTGTTTTTGCAAATAATGCTTTAGAGCTGCAGGAAATGGTGCAGGAATTATCAGAGGAAACTAGGACTAAAGATAATGTTTAATGAGTTGTTTCAAAATATGAAAATAAAGATTGATTATAATGAGTTAGAAGAAGTTAACAGCTACTAATACCTTGATCAGATTATTAATACAGATGGAAACATAATGGATGAAATTAATCATACAATTAAACTTGCTTGGAGTGCTTTTGGTAGAAATAACTTGATACTAAAAGGAAATATGCCCATGGGTTTGAAAAGGAAGGTTTTTAATAAATGTGTTTTACCAGTTCTTACTTATGGATCTGAGACTTGGATACTTAATAAAAGAGCAATACAGAGACTTCAGATCACTTAATGAAGTATGGAGAGATGCATGTTGGGAGTAACGAGATCGAAAATGCAATAAATGGGTAACAGAACAAACGGGTGTTACTGATCTCATTGAAAAAATTAAAAGACTGAAGTAGAGTTGGGCTGGACATCTTGCTAGAAGAGATGATAATAGATGGATAATTGAAATAAGAAAGTGTGCAGGGGTGATGTGGAGAAGAGAAGCTAAAGTTCGGAGAAGATGGATTGAACTTGGAGAGGTCTTCATCCTGCAGTGGATTGATAATGGTTGATGATGACTTGAAATTGTTATTTTTTTTAAAGGATACTATTTAATTATTTAAAATTTACATATGTTGTGAAAATATTCTGTAATAATTAGTTAACCAAGTATTCAGATAGGCTGATAATGTAAATATAAAATAGCTTTAAACCTATCTATACTGGAACATTTAAAATGAGCAAGTCTTTGTTGTAAAGTTTTTAATACTGAAGGAATATAAAAGTTTTAAACAAGCACAACAGACATATTATAATGCTATTTGAAATAGAGCTAAGCGTTGTGAAAATGCTTCATAAATGAATTAATTTTCTATAAGTTTTTGAACAACCTTTAATTCTAGATTTGAAAGTTGCCTTAAAATTAAAAAAAAAAAAATTACATATTAAACAGTAAGCCAAAGTTATAGATTTTTTTATAAATGTAACAGAAAGACTCAAAATCTAGTTAGGCATTAGAGTTAATTAAGTTAGTAGATATAGCAAATATTTTAGTAGTAGTAGATCAAACAAAGTTTCATGAAACTTTTCCAATTTACTTTTATCATTTGCATTGGGAACAGTAATTCATTCCATTTTACAACTCTATTTGTAACCTAAAGCAATTAGTTAACATTAGATAGGAATATCATATCCAGTGGGCACTTTTTTTTTTTTAACCATTCTAGATTCAACCTTGCTATGTAAGCAAGATGCCTTGAATAATAACCTAAGGAATAGTGTAAAAGACAGTTGGGAATTTGGATGGAGCTGTCACCTAGTGCCCTTGATTATTGAAGCCATACAGTAGATGATTTTGGAGTAAGATGTATTATTGTATCTAATTTATAGTTCAACCAGCATTACAGGTACAAAAAATGGACAAAAATAATATCTGTAATCAAAGTAATAGCAGTGAGAGTGAACTTAATTGATCTTCTTTTAATTGAGAGTAGAAATCAATTAGAACTTCAGCTAATATTGATTATAATTGCTGAGAACTTTTAGTCATATTTTTCCAAAAAATATACATATTTTTTTTTTGTCATAGCTTCTAAGACCAAAAAAAAAAAAGTACTTAAGTTTAAATTAATAAAATACGGTAAGTAATAGTTTCTTTTATAGAATGAGCAGACTTTTAGTTTATGTTGTAGATATAATAAGATATAAGACACATTTTTTTACCAAACTTATAGAAATATTGTAATATAAATATATATTTTTCCATTCAGTCAGTAATAGGCTCAGTGCTTGGATAACTCTTCAGCAAAACTTCACTGTGGTCAATGCTTTAAAATAGAAAATTTTCATCTGGTTCTCATAAATATGAGTGCACAAGATATATTCTTTTTCAAATCAGTAAATGAGATTTGATTGTAATATGAATCGGAACGATTTTCTACAAGTATAAAACTAAAATTATCATTATTTAACCAGGTAATTAAAAAAAGATATAATTGTTATTTAATATATTTCTGATAGACTACAGTTAGGAAGTATATACTATTTGTGCTTTAAAATCACATGTCAATTAAACATTGATTGCATGTGCAAAATCATTTATTTCAGATTGCAGAAATAAATAAGAATCAGATTTGAGTGACTAGAAAATGAACAATTTTACCATATTTTCTTGACCAAGGAATTAGCTACTAATTATCACAGTAATGGTTCTTATTTGATCTAGAACTTGGAGGAATTTAAAAGAAAATTGTACTCTATCTCTTCACTGACAATAGTCATGAATGTAGTAAATTAACAGAAATTTTTTTTTTTACATAATATGTATGATGATGGTTTTAGGTAGTAAGAACGAGCTGAATATTCAAAAATGAACTTTGCAAAAACAGATAATCTATTATGTACAAAAAAAAAAAGATCAAATTTCAAATCAAAACTTGTTCATAATGTTGTCTTTGCAATGTAATATATTAAAAATAAGGTATTCGTCGAATAACCACCATATCCCACTGGATGGCGCCGTTTTCGCGCTAAAACATATAAAAATGCCGTTTACCGCGGCCGACACGTTGAACCCACGTTTTCTATAATACAACTTTTTTGTTGTGCTACAGATTGCAGGCCGCTATGTCGCATCGCAGTACAGCTAATACATTTTCCGAATTTGCACAGTTTATAAAATGGTTACGGCTTGGTGAGAGGGTGTGTTTTTTTTAATTGGATGGAAATGTTGTTTTCATTGGATTTTTTTTTATTTTAAAGTATTGAAATGTTCAGATTTTGTAAAGTAATAATTAACAGACTTTTTACACCGTAGTGTATTGAAGTTTTAAGTAGTAAATGTTGACGAGATATATGTATAAAGTGAGTTGCGTCAAGTAACGTACTGTTCGTAACATTCCACGAGACAAACAAGATTGTACCGTATGTATATTTTTGAAATAAAAAAGATTGTTAACACAAAAATATCCAGTAAGAAAAGTACAATTGTACACTTGTTTTTTTAAATGTCATAAAAAGCATATATTATAAACATTTTATATATATATTTGTTGTTTAAAAAAGTTTTTGTTTCTTTTCTCCGACTACTGTTATACTTTGTTGAATATAGTTTACGTTTATTGTTATCATTTATTTTATAGATGTTAGTAAAAAAAAATCCTTACAAAAATACGATTTTGATATTTTTTATTTTAGCATTACAAACAACAGAACATTAACCCTAAACCTAACCGTAACAACTTTTACTTTTAGTTGTCATTCTATTTGAAATAAAAAATAGTGCTAATATCTGTTTGTCTGTAAAAAATAATAAAATTTAAAACAAAGACTAAAAAAGTAAAAAATAGCAATAACACAATAATATCTCTTTCTCTGTAGAAATAAAATGTAAAAGGAAGACTAAGAAATTTTACTTTTTATTCTGATTATGAGTTTTTAAACAACAACAAAAAAACCCGTAACCCCAGTAAAAAAATCTCCGATAGAAAATGATTTTTCTAATAAAAAGCAAACTAAAAAAGACGAATCAAATTGTAATTTGTTTATTTTATTTTACGTTTATTATTATCATTTAATTTGTATACGTTAATAAAAAATAATATTTAAAATTAAATACTATTTAAAAAAGACGATTTTCTTTTGTTTTTATTTTAGCATTTGATTATAATTAACGGCCCGGGAATGATCATATTTTATAGTTTAAGCGTGAAAACTGCGCTATCGAGTGGGATATAGTGGCTATTCGACGACAACCAAAAATAATAATTCAATAAAAAATTATTTAGTAAGACAACTTTTATAATAATATATTTAATTTTACCAATATAGGAAATAGATTTGTTTTATGTTTTATCTTTGATATTGTAATATAAAATGAAGCCTGTAGGTGGAGTTGCTGTAGAAAAGGAAGAATTGTAATGTAACTTAAGTGTATTTATATCTTGATAAGGCTCCAATATGGGAGGGGGGGATCCGGGTTGGTGAAATTAAATATATTATGATAAAAGTTGTCTTATTAAATAATTTTTTATTGAATTATTATTTTTAATATAATCTATTATGTTTATTATATTTCATAATTACAAGTGTGTGTGTTTTTTTAATGAAAATATAATTTTCTATTAAATTGATTTGAAAGTCATCAAATGATATTAGATCACATGAAATAATAGTATATAAGCTCGCACTGGCTTAGATTTTTTAATTTGGATATTTAAGTCAAAAGGGTACACAGCTATAAATGAGAATTCAAATTGTTTTCTTTTGATAGATAAATTTGCTTTACTAAATGTGGTCAATTTTTAAAACAGGAATCTTGTTACATCTAGTGCATTTTTTATTAATGAATGAGTTCTATTTTTTATATATTTGATCTCCTCCCAATCTTATTCAAATATAAAATTGTTTATTTTTTGGACTTAAATTTCTATTTATAATGCTTTATTATCTGTATTTAGAATTTTTATTAGGATTAATTATAACAATTGAACCTTGAATAAATTGCTTTGTGTATACGGTTGTTAACAATTTAATGAACCACTGAAGTCTAATTTGTTCATTTTGTTTTATTTAACTTGACATTGATTTATAGCAGGTTAAAAGATAAGCTGTTATTTTTGATTAAATGGTACTCTTACATTAATCCTGAAGTCTTAATATTATTATGAATAATTTAAATAGTCACTTTATTAAACTAAAATCTATAATTATAATTTAATAATTCAAGTTATAATTTCCTTTTTTTTTTTGTTGTAACCAATAGGTTTTTATTAACTTTGTTATTATTTTCAAGGAATAATTAACCATTTCCATCTCTTGCCTCAATCTCATGTTAGTTTTCAGACCATGTTCTTATATCTTTAATTATTTTATCAAAGGATATTTCTATTCTTCATTTTAGATTTTTACATCGGTAAGAAGAAATAAATTGATAGAATTTTTTCAGCTTCTTATAATAACTGAGTTTATACTAATACTAATTCTGCAGATAGTTTTACCGAATCTTGCTGGTTGAAAGCCATTGAAATTTGAGATTTGTAAATACTAATATATTGTAATGGTACTGGAATTTAGGGGTGAATCTAGGGTGATGGCACTCATCATCATCAACCACAAATCAAAATATAAAATTGATAATGAATTTGAGAATGAGAAATCAATACGGAACTAATTATAAGTTGACTAGCATTACACAAAAACAATAATCATTTATTATCATGAATGATCAACAGCCAATCTTTTGACTGGATTTGAAATGAGTCTACTATAGTCCAGGTTAATTATTTAGCCTTTGCCAGCTTGGGGGGCAGATTATTTAAACAATAATTTGGATGCATAAATTTGCGTACTTATTCATGAGAATATAACATTTAAAAAATTGCTGGGATACTAAAACATGCTGATCATCATCAATGCTTTGGCCACTTAGTACCACTAATATACCGGCTAGAGCATTGATGATGAGCAGCATGTTTTAGTATCCCAGCATTATTGTTATATACTTTGATGGATTAGCACTTAAGCTTGTGCATACAAATTAATGTTTAAATAATCTGTCCCAAGCTGGCAAGGGCTAAATAATTAGCCTGGTGGTCTATAATAGACCCTTTTCAAATCCAGTCACAAGATTGACTATTGATTTTATTTTGGATGTTTCTTGATGATGAATGATTATTCTTATTACTCTGTAATGCTGATGAACTTATAGTATACTTATAGTTAGTTTCGTGGATCACTAATGTTCATTATATATAGTCATTCCTTCTATATTCAATTTTAAATTTTGTATTGACTTGGGGCTGATGATCAAGTATTGGTGGTCATTACAACAAAATTGCACTTAAACTTGCATCTGAGAAAGAAAGAAGTATACATTTTATGCAGAATTAATTTTAAAAATTACTGTAAAATATGTGACAAGAGTATTGATGATCATAAATTATGAAATAATAATTTTAATGTATATTTAAAGAGTTCATATTTAGACTTGAATAGAAAATTATGATTTTGGAGATTGGACTGGGTTTTTGACTGTTGGAGTTTTGTTTAGCTGTATTTTCAGTTTTGATGGTGATATAGGGTTTTGTCATTGGCTTGGGGATACAATGTTTTCATGCAACTCCAAGAGATGTTCTATTTCAGGCATTGGTCCAACCCACTTTCTGATTTTTTATTGTTTTTCATAATGCAGTCCTACCATGATTCCAGCCTCTAAGTCTCCAAGAAAAAGAAGCTAGACATGGTTTTGCATTTTCCAGATCCTAAGACTTAAAGGAGTAGGACTTCGCAAAGATTTTTGCATTTTTATTTCATATCAAATGTTGGGGTAGCTTATAGTGTCTAAATTGAGGTAGCCCTCTTAGTGTTGATGATGCATTGTGTATTTATAGTCCAGTGGCTGAAGTCTTCATCTATCTCAGAATTACTGGTCACTATTCATTTTGTTATCTGTCAGATACCTGTCTAATCTTTAAAAAAATTGATGAATATATAGTTTAATGCATGAGCTTTGTGTTAATTGTACATGTATATTGTGTAAAATATTGTTAGATGGGTGTTTCATTTCTCTTTATTTTCTCCATGAAGGAGGGATATGAGACAGTTATGTGTCTCATGGCATAAAACAATATAATAGTGTGTGCACATATATATAAAGTTGAAAGGAAAAACAGAATTAAACACAAAAATTTTGTAGATATTTTCTATATTACACTGGAATAACACATAGGGATCAAATAATTTTGGATTTTAAAAAATTTATTATAAAGTAAACATTTAAAAAGGTCTAATTAATATTTTATTAATTCTGATTTTGAAATTAAAACAAGCATGTTTTTATGTTACAATAGATATACTGGTAATTATAAAATTTCTTTAGTTTGATTAGATTAATTTTTTTTTTTTTTTAAGTAAAGCTTGTTTAACATTTTGATCCAACAGTTGTTTTTAAGCTTGTTTAACATTTTGATCCAACAGAGTTCTTTTTAAAAGGATTGAGGTAGATTGAAAGGAGTCATTAACTTTTTTCAATCAGAATAAAGTAAACTTATTTTTAATTACTGCAGGGGTTTTTTTTTTTCAAAAAAAGTAAAAAGGTTTGAAAAAAGGTTAGACAGTTTTTTTAGAATGTTTTAGAGTTATACAGAGTTACTATGAAGATTTACTGAAGTGCAGAGGACAAGTACAGCTATTGGTATTGGTTTACAATGGTAGTTTTAATTCACATGGAGACCAGGGCCAGCTTTTCTGTCATTCATTAGCCTGTATCTATTGTGATTTAGCTGGTATGCCTGAAGTCTATCAAATTCTAAGCTAAATATAGTTGACTGTATGTATACCAACAGTTATTGGATTATACCTTTCCTGAAGATGACAATAGGCCAGTATTGTTTACTGCTTAAAATGAACCAGTTTACCCAGAGAGTCCATCAGCTTGCTGAAGAATTAGTTTATATACATACTGTTTTATCTATATGCAAAAAGGCATATATATATATATATGTATAAAGAATAGCTTATTGATAGTGTTATATATTTTGAGAATGATAGTATTTTAAATAATTCCTTGAAAATGACATTCAAAATCTATAATTTAAAAGTAAAACAAGTAAATACTTTTTTTTAAAAATAAAAGTGCAAAAAACAAAGGATTGATTCATAGACATTTTATTTAAAAAAAAAAGTAAGCTCCAAAAATCTTACTAGATTAGGGAACAAAAAAAAAAACTTGCTGGAGTATTTTAAAGATGTTTACAATTAATTAGAAGTAACCTGAAAAGGAAAAAAAAACTTTGATGAAGTACTATAAAAACAGTAAATATATATTTTTAGTTAACATAAAAAAAATTAGAAGTTAATTAATAGTTTTAATTCATACTATCTATATTTTTATATATACAC
This sequence comes from Epiperipatus broadwayi, assembly GCA_028023455.1. NCBI lineage: Eukaryota > Metazoa > Onychophora > Udeonychophora > Euonychophora > Peripatidae > Epiperipatus > Epiperipatus broadwayi. The sequence goes on from JAQFVV010006610.1 coordinate 275,263, forward strand.
ACATCACACGTGCATTTATGTATTATTGAAAATGATATTGATTTTTTTTTTTAAGTCTATGACAATTCAAACATATTCAATTTTAAATTATAAGTTTATTATTTTGACAAATTAAAATATATGATACAAACATCAGCATGCATACACATTTCCATGTGCACACACACATGTTAAATCAGTCATTAATTATGTATTATAAAAATGGAATTTCATTTATAGGTTTATGACAATTTAAATATTTATAGATTATTATACTGCACACCTGTGTACTTATATATAAGTATGTTTTATATAAACCTATTGAAACATATTTATAAATTACATTGTAATAGTGGATTTCTTTTTGTATTAATCCAAATCAGAATACCAAATTTATATTCAGCAGACCTTAATTTCATTTTAATTTGTTATTAATAAATTTATATTTCATTGTTTAAATTATTTTAATAAATTTATTCAGTCATAGAATAGATATAAATTATTGTATATTGTATTATATCTCTTGTTCACAGAAGTAGTTGTAGAGCTTTTGTTCACTGAGCTGGATTGGTGCGTAACGGTCTATTGTATAAAAGGAGTTTATGTTTAGTGTTATGGACATCCAGATGATAATGATGCTGGAAGACATATAGGGAATATCTTTTAAAGTCCATGCACTACATTTTATTTCAGTTAGTTATTTAGAAATTAAATTTATAGTTGGCCAATACATTAATGGTACTAAGTGGCCAGAGCATTGATGATGAGCAGCATTATTGTTTTTATTGTTATATATTCTGATGGATTAGCATTTAAGTTTGTGCATCCAAGTTAATGTTTAAATAATCTGCCTCAAGCTTGCATGGGCTAAATAATTAGCCTGGTCTATAATAGTCCCCTTTGAAATCCAGTCACAAGATTGACATTTGATTTTATTTTTGATCATTCTTGATGGTGAATGATTCTTATTACTATGCTCACTATATACATAGTCATTCCTCTTATATTCAGTTTTAAATTTTGTATTGATTTGGGGTTGATGAAAAGTGCTATCACCCCCAGATGCATCCTTAAAGATCTGTACCATTACAAATGATTCTTCAGCAAACTGATGGACTCTCTGGATAAGCTAGGAAAATGTAATTCAAATAAAATTAATATTAATTTTATAATTCTCATAAACAATATTATTCATAACAGAAATATAATATACTAAACTAAATAATTATGCAGTACTTAATATAATCTTTTACCTAATCACATACCCAACTGTTAATTATAATAAAACAAAACAATGATGTTAGCTTTATTATAGTATCATGAGTTCAGACAGCATTTAGAATAAACAGAAATTAAACAAGTACATCACTTTAAATACCCTAAATACAAACCTTTCTTAAAATAGATTAAAATAAAACAATTATATCAATATCATTGCCACAAAAGCTTAAGATAGATTTTACTTATAATCAAATGAAACCAATAATAAATCATCAAACAGTTGAGTTCTAATATACCCAACTTATCAAACATTGCTTATAAAAATATAAACTCATGTTAAAATTTAAAGATGTTCATATCTAAATAAAATAATTCATGAATAATTAAGATAATAGCTTTCATATGTCTTATAAGTTTACAATGTTTTTAATATCTAGATATATGACCCGATAATTAATTTTAAATATTTGTTCAATAGAATGATAAATAATACTAACTTATCCATGCTATATTTTAATATTAATTTACTACTACTAATCACGCTATTTATAACAAGATAAAAGACAATAAAATGATAATAAATTATACTAACTCAACCATGCTATATTCTTAAATAGACTTTACTCTTGCTAATTAATCTAGTTGTAATAAAATGAAATACTTAATGATGTAATATCAATGAACCTGTTATATAATCTTTATAATATCCAATCATAGCAGTATATAAAAGAAACAATAGATTTTTATTGAATATTTTCAGAAGTAAATCATATTAATTTATTTTAAATTTCCTGTAACTAAATCATCGAAACTGTATATTATAACAATCAAAACATATAAAAAAAAATTATTAGCATTTATTATAATCAAGTATGAATATTAAAATGAAATATTCAAACTGGATTTACAATTCACATTGACTAAATTTAAATATAATTAAAGCAAATCATTCTGAATTATAACAGGACAAAATATACTATTGTCAGCTTTATAATTGAATAAGATTTTAATAATCAACCATGAACTCAATGCAGTACTTATTTAATTGATAATAATTTAGGTAAAACATGCAAAAATTTATCATATAAAGTTTATATCTAGTCAGATATAATATCTTTAGAATTGAATACAATATAACCATACTCACCTATTAATACTGGGATTTGATTTTTGGATTATGAAATATAGTTATTTCAAATAAATTTTATGATGTATATTTATCTGTTTTTATTTGAATGTGTATTGAGCAATAAATTCATTTGCACAATCAAGTTTATTTAAGTTAAATTCAAATTTATTTATAAATAGATATCAAGTATATGATTTAAATATATATATACAATGAATAGATCATAAACAATCGATATATACATATACAATACTAATCGAATATACAATAAATCATTTGACATTAATTTGATATTTATATATGTAATTACTCATTAACTTCTAATTATTTAATAACAAAATATTAAATATATATGTCTATGTATCATAAATGTGTTGCAAGATATTCCTACTTTCCAAAATATGAGAGTTTAAGATATACATCTTTTATACAATTAATAAATATATATATATATATATCTTTTATATATAAAAAAATACATATAAATATATAAGATGAATCTTTGTAATATATATTTAAGAACAAAACAAAGTTAATATTTATTGCCATAAAATCTTTTTACACTTCCAAATATTTGAAGTTAAATTTTTAATCACCAAAAAAAAAAATTGAATCTTTTAAATTAAAATAATAATTACTATAACCTGATATAATTTTAAACTTAGGAAAAACTTTGCTTTCATTTTAGTATGTAAACAGATTACTAACTTAAAACTATATATATTATTCATCAATGAATAAATTTAGATTTTGAATGAAGATAATATATATATATCAATAATAATGATAAATATAAATAAACGACCTGAATGAAAGTCTTTATATACTGAATTTCCAGTATGGCATCATAGTTCTTATGTCTATATTTCAAACTACAAAACTAATAGTATGTCTTTATTCCAGAGCAGATAATATGTATTTGCGAAAACTTTAAATTCAAAATACATTTTGTCGATTCTGATATTTTATGTATATATTTAAATTATTCCTTTAAATGATAATTATTTGTTTCATATGACATTACACACATAAGTAGATATTTTATATTTACGATAATATGAAGAGGAATTCTTTCATAAGTATTATTTAAGAATAATGTGAATAAATAGATGCTAGTCTTTACTTAGAGTGATCGATGGGAATTAAACTAATTCATATCTCAGCAAAATTGATCAGTCGATCTAATAAAATCACACACACATATAAATATGACTCTTCTATACCTTTTTCTGTTTGCATTCTGATGATTTACAATGTAATGAAGCCAATTTTGGTGGGGGGTTTTTTTATAATAAATTTGTCGTTTTCCCATAAAATTGCATCAATAAGTTGCCTTAGTCTCATCATCAATCATTATCAATCCACTGCAGGATGAAGGTCTCTCCAAGTTCAAACCATCTTTTCACATCACTCTGCACACTTTCTTATTTCATCCAGCCATCTCACATGTGGTCTCTTTCTGGGTCTTTTACAATCTCTTGGAATCCAGTTTAAGATTTCAATTGTTCATCTATTATCATCTCTTCTAGCAATATGTCCAGCCCAACTCCACTTCAGTATTTTAATTTTTCCAGTGAGGTCAATAACACCTGTTTGTTCTCTTAACCATATATTACGTTTTAGATTTCTTCTTATTACTCCTAATATGCATCTCTCCATACGTCTTTGAGTGGTCTGAAATCTCTGTGTTGCTCTTCTATTAAATCTCCAAGTCTCAGATCCATAAATAAGAACTGGTAAAACACATTTATTAAAAACCTTTCTTTTCAAAAAGATAGGCATATTTCCTTTTAGTATCAAGTTTTTTCTACCAAAAGTACTCAAACCAATTTTACTTTTATGATTAATTTCATCCATTATGTTTTGACCAAGATATTTGTTAACTTCTTCTAACTCATCATAAACAATCTTTATTTTCATATTTTGAGAAAATCCATTAAACATTACTTTAGTCTTTTTAACATTTATCTTTAGTCCTACTTTCATCTGATAACTCCTGCAACATTTCCTGCAGCTCTAAAGCATTATTTGCAAAAACAATTACATCATCTGTAAAATCTAAATGACTTAAATAATCTCTATTTATTTTCACTCCTTCAGATTCCCATTTTAATTTACTAAATACTTCTTGCAGCATTGCTGTGAAATGTTTTGGAGATATGGAGTCACCCTGTCTTACATCCTTTTCAATGTTGACTTTCCTAGTATCATTATGTAATTTAATTGTTGCTGTTGCATTTTTATAAATATGACAATATTCTGGATCTATACCTTGATGATCCAATGCTTTAATCACTGAAGAAATATTTATAGAATTAAATGCCCTTTCATAATCTACAAATCCAAAGCATAATGGTAACTCATATTTGGTCCTTCCTATAACTTCTCTCAATACCTGGATATGATCTATTGTACTAAAACCACTTTTAAATCCAGCTTGTTCTGTAATTTCTAATATCTTCCAGCTTGTTCTGTAATTTCTAATATCTTCTTTATCACCTTTTTTAAATATTAATATTGCATTCTTCCAATCATCTGGTACATCTTTATCAGTTAGACATTTGGTATATAACTTTGCTAAAATTTTATCTATTTCTTCACCTGCTTCTTATAATATATCAGTTATAATTCCATCATTACCTGGAGCCTTTCCTTTCTTCATACATTTAATTGTGTGTCTCACTTCTTCATTTAAAATTCTGGGCAATTCGGAAGATATAATAGATAAAGGAGGTACTTGTTCGTTAGTACTATATAATTCTTGATAGAAGTCTTCTATCCATTTCATAATGTCATCTCTCTTTTTAGTAATAGTTCTATCTTTTTTCCTTATTGCAGATATAAATTTTCTACCAATACCAAAATGTTGTTTTACACTCTTGAGACTTTTTTATTCTCTTTTACAGCTTTCCTTGCTAGTTCACAGTTATACTTTCTTATATCATTTTCAACTCTTTTCCACACCATTTTACAGAATTTGAGGTATTTAATCCTTTTTAATGCATTATTTTTGTATATCTTCATATTCCTTCTTTTCTTCATAAATTCTGTAGGCTCAGTAGAAATTTTATTGGTCAATTGCTGTTTCTTTCTACCAGCTATCTTTGTTGCAGTTTTCAAAAATGTATCAATTATTTTCATATTAATTTCATTCAAATCTGAATCATATTCAAAATCTACTAATACTTGAAACCGATTTGTAAGTTCTAATTTAAATTTATTAGAGTGTTTCTGAAGATTAGGAATATCAACGGTAAATAGGGCAGAAAATGTTTCGTACTTTTCCATTTTTTTAAATCAATTATATCCTTTTAGGGTAAATAAAAAAAAAATCATGCAAAGAAATTTATCACTTCCATTGATTACTCTGGCTTGCACTGATTGGCACTATAGTATGGAGAATTTTGCCTATTTTAACAAAGAAATTTATACGTGCTTCTGTTCAAAGCAAAAAACAAGAGAGAAAGTTAAGAGTTCAAACTTTTCAATCATATTTATAAGATTTCTTATTGGCATCAGTGTAACCATAGTAATCAACTATATTCTCATTAAGCTATTTCCAGTAGTGTCTTCTAATAAAAATTGTATTATTCAACTAATAAAAATAAATGTTAGAAATATTACATATAATGACAATTCACATTCTACAATACCAATTCTATTTTTCATTTCAACAACAAATAAACAATTTACACTATATTTTTAATATATTACATTGGAAATATATTTTTAAACATATCTTCTAGTATAATATTAAATAAAAAGGACAAATATATTTGAAATATTACACATGTATTTCTATTGTTTATTATTTACTATTATGAATGTAAATAAATTGAAAGAATGCAAGCCTTTCTCACATGCGCAATTATAACAGAGAAAGCCAATCAGATTTTTAAACAGATATCTAATAAATAATCAAGCTTAGACACGAGACAGAGATTTTTTTTGATTTTGATTTTGCATGTTAGAAAGGCTAGCATACTTTCAATTTATTATCAATTTTCAACATGCGATTTAGATAAATATTGTTTATTATGAATGTAGTAACAAAAATGAAACATATAAGAAAAATAATAATAATTTCATCCAAACCACATATTTTATTATTTACGTATTTATTTTCTTTTTAAAAGTGAATAAAGTCAATTTATAATCTTATAATTAATAATATAGCAACACAGTTAATATTTCATAATTTAATATATCCATTATCCAAAAATCAAACAAGAAACAAAGGAAAAAAAAAAAAAAGACTGACATCTCCAATTTCAATAGGCACAATATATATATATATATATATAGGCATACTAATATATTTTATTCAATATTATGTGGTCTACAATTTTTTTGTTGTTATTCATTTTTATATTTATGGTTCATAAATATAACAAAAGCCTATATTCTACCATTATAGAAATTTTTTATGAATATATTTTAGATATTAGTAATTGGTCTCTTACTAATTAACAGTTAACATTTGTCTTTGTATTCATAACTTTCAGGTATTTTCTGGTCCTGGGCCAATAAACATCACATGATCACCATTTCTTATGGTTGCTTATAACTGTTATTAAAACAGGCAAAATTTTCCACTCTATTGCCACTCAGTGCAAGCCAGAGTAATCAATGGATGACAGAAGGCTTGTGCATAAAATCCTCATCTAGTGCCTACTCATCCAATATCCGCAGACTAGTTTCTGGCTTGTGGTCTTCATCAGTGAAGAACCTTCGATATGAGAGCATTGCACCTAGATCTTAGGATCTAGTTCAACTCTCCAGAAGCACCTTTTATCCCTACTTAACTACAAAACTATGAGTCTTAAATTGAAAACAATAATATTTTCAATCCAAGCTCAATAGCTTATATAGTCATATAACTGAGTTTAGACCTAAATGACTATATAAGCTCATGAGCTTGGATTGAAAATATTATTGTGTTTTCAATTTAAGTCTCATAGTTTTGTTGTTAAGTAGAGATAAAAGGTGGATGTTGGAGGATTGGGCTAGATTCTAAGATCTAGGTGCAGTGCTCTCAGATCCAAGGCTCCTCACTGACAAAGGTCACAAACCAGAAACTAGTCTGGAGATATTGGATGAGTGGGCACTAGATGGGAATTTTATGCACAAGCCTTCTGGCATTCAGTGATTACTCCGGCTTGCACTGAGTGGCACTAGGAGTATGTAGAGTTTTGCCTGTTTTAATAACAGTTATAAGCAAGCATAAAAAATAGTGATCATGTGATGTTTATTGCTTAAAACCAATCCTGCCTAATAGAATAGTGGTGGCTATGGTTATTAAAGAACCAATGACACTAAAATGTATAGGTACTGAACTGAGTTCAGAATTATATGACTATATAAGCTAATGATCTTTGATTGAAAATATTACTGTTTTCAATTTAAGACTCATAGTTTTGTAGATAAGTAGAGATAAAAGGTGACTCCTGGAGGAGTTGCATTAGATCCTAAGATCTATGTGCAGTGCTCTCACATCTGAGGCTTCTCACTGACGAAGGCCACAAGCCAGAAACTAGTCTGGGGATATTGGATGAGTAGGTACTAGGTGGCGATTTTACATAAAAGCTCTTCTGGTATCCATTGATTACTCTGGCTTGCACTGGGTGGCAGTACTGTATGGAGGGTTTTGCCTATTTTATGGTCCAAGGATTCTGTCTGATGGAAATTATATGCAAAACATTTCTATTAGTTTCATTTGCCCGAGTGAGTGAACTCTAGAATAATAGGAATTTATCATAGGATATTTTTATTATGTAATAGTAGTCTGGAAGAAAGAGTTTTGCCACAAGAGTTAAATTTTATTTCTGTCATTGGTTCCAAATACTGCCACAAGATAACCAGAAAATGGATTTTTTTTTTTATGAATGTTAAATGACTATTGTTGGTCTATTATTTTATTAAAGATAATTTTGTTACACAAATATTAATGTTATTGTTTGTACTCATATGGCTATAAGTTCTATTGTTAGTTTGTATTCATATGTAGTGGTATTTGTCTAATTTGTTTATATATATATGCTTTTACATAAACTCTATTGTCAGTTTGTATTCATATGTAGTGGTGTTTGTCTAATTTGTTTATATATATGCTTTTACATAAACTAATGTAATTATGATAAGTAATGAAATTTGTATCTTAGATTTTTTTTCCTAACATATTATTTTATAATTCAAATTTTTAATTGTTTAGTTTAGTGGTTGTTTGCAATTTATAGTAACTTCTAATATTTATAAGATGTTGCACTATTTTAAAACAAAATAAATTTTATATTAATTGAAACAAATTTTGATATGAAACTTTTTTTATTTGTAGAAAGTTACATGTTTCTTATGTGGAGGAAGTCATCGACATATTTACTGCAGTAATAAAGTTTGCAAAGTCTGTGGAGATTTTATGCATTCAGCAAAAAGTTGCCCTTACTATGCTCCTAGATGTAGGCGTTGTAAAATGAAAGGTCATCATGAGAAGGTTATTGTTTTGAAATTTTATATATTGGGGGAGGGAGGGCATGTGTGCATAGAAGTAATGAATGTATAATGAGTGATATCATAAATTTGTTTAAATATTATATTCATGCGTTGAAATAAAAATATTGATTGAGGATAGTTATATGTAAAATACAAAGCATATAAAATTCAAAATTGGTTAAAATATTGTAGTCTCTCCAGTCTTTTATATATATTCCAGTCATTTTATACATATACTCACCATCACAACACTTTATACATTTAACAAAGTCTATGTATAAAACACGTGTATTAATGGTGTTAAATAGAGTAATTATCTTTTAAAAAGTTAAATTAAAGCTTGATGAGATTAAAATAAATAAGGAATAGATTTCTTTTTGTATTATGTTCTAATTTATATTCAAAATTGAAAAAGATTATTTCTAAAGATTTTAATATTGGATTCAGGTCTTCTCTATTGCTAAATAGAATAATAAGTAATACTAAGGATAGAATATAAGCCATAAAATTGTGTATTCTGTTGCATGTGAGGGACCTATACAGCCATTTACTACAGTGAATTCTATGTGTTTGAAGCACCACGATTTATTAGCAATGCATGTATATATTTTATAGTATAATTGTTTAACCTTTTTTTTAATATTAAATAGTATATTAATAATTCTATTTCAATTTTCATAGTAACGTATTTTGAAATTTATCTTGTCAGTTAGTAATTGCATTTCTCTTATTAACTTGGTTTGTGTTTTTTATTAAACCTATTAAATATATATGGGTTTGAACTCAGACTTTTACACGACCCTCAACCATCCATGCTATCTTATACCGCTGATACACTTGATCACACACATGTTGAAAAAATAAATAATCACCAATACATATTTTGTGCTAAACCTGCACTCGTCAGTTGGTCCAGATTATCATCTCCACACATATATACAATCAAAACCCAGCTTATATTAAGATAGCCAATCTTCATACTTTAATGGACAGGCCACCCCACAACTCTTCAGCCATCCAATCCATTTTATTGAAAATCTGATGATGGAATGCTCAAAGCCCACCTAAGTGCCAACCTTCTTATTCTACCCATGTTGACCACCAGTCACTCTGACCCCTCATGTACATGACATAAACCCATTTATATACATATACGAGGAATGGGCAGACCTTACAGCACTTTACTTTGAAATATGAATTTTTTCTACAGTACAGGCTTTTTCATACCTGCACTTATATGTGTAATATATAGGGAGTTTGAACTCAGACTTTCACACGACCCTCAACCATCCATGCTATCTCATATCGCTGATACACTTGATCACACACATGTCGGAAAAATAAATAATCACCAATATATGTATTTTGTGCTAATCCGGCACTCGTCAGTTGATCCAGATTATCATCTCCACACATATATACAATCAATCGCATCTATTAAGATAGCCAATCTTCATACTTTAATGAAGAGGCATATACGTATTTCGTACTAAACAAGCACTCGTCACTTGGTCCAGATTATCATCTCCACACATATATACAATCAAAGCTCAGCTTATATTAAAATAGCCCATCTTCATACTTTAATGGACGGGCAGCATGAAGATTGGCTATCTTAATATAAGCTGAGCTTTGATTATATACATATGTGGAGATGATAATCTGGACCAACTGACAAGTGCTGGTTTAGCACGAAGTACGTATTGGTGATTATTTATCTTTTCCATATGTGAGTGATCAAGTGTATCAGCGGTATGAGGTAGCATGGATGGTTGAGGGTCATGTTAAAGTCTGAGTTCAACCTTGCTATATATTACATATACAAGTGCAGGTATAAAAAAGCCTGTACTATAGAAAAAATTCATTTTTTAAACCTATTAAAATAACTTCAAACAAAATTTTAATTTGAAAATATCTTTTATAGGCAGAACATTTATCATGTTATATGTAAAACATTTTTAATTGTGTTGACATTTGGATTAAAAATTTTGTAAAAAGGACAAATCAAGTGTAAAGATTAGTACTTTTTAAATCATCATCATCATTTTTAACCTAATATTCTTTTGCTGGATGAAAGTCTTTTCAAGTTTAATCCATTTTCTCTTATTTCTAGCTCTCATTCTACACCAGCAAACTTCCTTACTTTATTCATTCATCTCATATGTGATCTCTTTCTAGATTTTTTTACAATTTCTAGGAATCCAGTTTAAGACTTCAATTGTCCATCTGTTATTATCTATTTTAGCAATATGCCTAATCCAGCTCTATTTTAATTTCTTTAATTTTTGTAATAATGTCTGTGATGCCTGTATGTTCTCTCATATATTTCATTTTAAATCCTTTTTTATTACTCCTATCATACATTTTTCCAGATAACATAAAGAAGAACTGGTAAAAAAACAAAAGCATACTATGTATATTTCCTTTTAATACTTAGTTTTCTTTATCAATAGCATCTCAGTCTTATCCATTATTCTTCTATTTGTTTTTTCTTCTGAGGAAAGTCATTGAAAACTATTTCTTTCTTATTTTCAAATAATTCTTTGCAACATTTCCTAAAGCTCTGAAGCATTATTTGCAAAAACCACCTCATCATCTGCAAAATCTCGATGACTTAAATAATCTGTATTTACTTTTACTCCCTTAGTTTGTCATTTTAATCCACAAAATCTTTTTTTATAAAACTGCTGCAAAAAGGTTTGGAAATGTGGATCTCTCTATTGTACACCTTTCCCAGTGTTAATCTCAGTATTATGATAATATGAAATTAATCATAGAATTAAACTTGAGGGAGTGCTTTTGGTTTTGAAAAGAAAGGTTTTTAATAAATGTGTTTTACCAATTCTTACTTATGGATCTGAGACTTGGACACTCAATAGAAGAGCAATACAGGGCCTTCAAACCACTCAAAGAAGTATGGAGAGATGCATGTTAGGAGTAACAAGAAGAGATCGAAAACGCAATATATGGGTAAGAGAACAAACAGGTGTTATTGACTTCATTGAAAAAATTAAAAGACTGGAGTTGGGCTGGACATATTGCTAGAAGAGGTGATAATAGATGGACAATTAATCTTAAACTGGATTCAAAGATATTGTAAAAGACCTAGAAAGAGACCACATGTGAGATGGATGGATGACATAAGAAAGTGTGCAGGGGTGATGTGGAGAAGAGAAGCTAAAAATCGGAGATGGTTTGAACTTGGAGAGACCTTCATCCTTCAGTGGATTGATAATGGCTGATGATGATGATATCCCAGATATATATCTTGATGATCCAGTGCTTTAATTATTATAGAAATGGTTATAAAATCTAATGCCTTTTCATAATCTACAAATCCAAAACTTCTCTTAATACTTGAATAAGATCTACTGAGCTAAAATCACTTCTTTTGATTAATTATAATCTAAAGTTCATTATGGATGAGTTGTAATTATCTTGGTAAAAATTTTATTTAAAACTGATAGAAAACTATTAAGTCTGTAATTTCTAATATCTTTCTTATCACCTTTCTTAAATATCAATATTACTACTGCATTCTTTCAATTATAATTTAATTATTTGATAAATAATTTTATCAAGAAATTTTTACTTCTTCACTGGAGGTTTCCTTTTGTAGATTTTTTAAATAGTACTGCCATAAGTTTTTGAAAAATTTTATTATATATAATTAAATAATTAATACAAAATAATTGATTCATTTTTAAAAACATTTTTAATATGAGAAAATTAGAATGATTATTTGTAACATTGACAAATACTTTTCTAAATATTCTACAAACTGTGCTACTTTCTTACACATCTAACAAATATTTTTCTCATGTTAATCTATAAGAAATAATAACTAATATGTAAAACTAATTTGTGTCCCAATTGTTCAACGCTGACTTGGGCTATTTCTACAAAGTTTGCTCAGTGAAATCTAGTTTGAATTCCAACCATTTTTAGAATGAACTTTAACTTCAAAAGATTACCCTTCCTCTCTGGTTTATTAATGGGATTTTTATTATTACAATTTTTGATAATTGAAATATTTATATAATATGACATATATTTATATAAAATTATTCTATTCATCAAGGCTGGCGCTAGTCTGGAAGGCATCTGCCTGCAAAGTCGAAATAGGCACTCCAACCTAAAGCTATTTATTTATTTTTTGTTTTAAATTTTTGTTGTAACCATGTGGAATGCAATTTATAAAAAAAGAAAGCTAATAATACATTTTATTTTTAAAATATTTTATTTAATAAAATTTAAGTTTCCTTGTTTAATATTTACAAAATTATCTATTCTTAATGTCTAACTTTTCACATATATCATTTTCTTTAGAAATTAAAGCTAAACTGTCAAGTCTTGTTTGTGACATTGTTGTTCTTAAGTACATTTTAATTACTTTCAGTTTTGAAAACAAATGCTTAGTGGTATAGTTAATAAAATTCTTAAGAGTATTGCAAAATTTGGACAAGACAAATTATTTGACACTAAATTTAAGGATAACTAAAAGGTTTTCAATTTTTGATGTATCTTCAAAAAATATCTTTGAATGCTAGAATCTTGTCAAAAAGTTCACTGGTATTTATATTTTTATTGTTATCATCTGTCAAAATAATTTGTAAGTCGTTGCAATGTTTTTGCAAATCTTTATTACCAATTTCAAACAGCCTGTATAAAAAAACTAAAATAATCGTGTGTTTTGAGCTGTTGAAAACATTCATTTAAAGAACTCCATGCAGTATCCAAAAGTGTTTAGAATATGTTTACTTTAAATTTATCTTCTGGCATTTGCAGATATTTATTCGAATTTTCATACTGAAATTGATGATTTTTTTTTGTTGTCGAACTTCTAGTATAGTTTAAATTCTGTTTTTCTATCCATATCTTCACATTGACGAAGCAGCCATATTGAATTTTTAAAAAATTGTGTTAATCCACAAATTTTATAATAAATTAACTTTGAATTGTCCAAAAATTACATAACTTATATTATTTGGAAGCTAGAACATCAAAGAATGTAATGACACTAAAAAAAAATAGCTATTGATATTCAAAGTAATTAAAAAAAATAATATTTCTAAAATTATTTTCATAATATTTCATAAAATCTTAATTTTCTTGGTTAAAATTTGAAATTATACTTTTCGTAATAAGTTATATGCATTCCTCATTGAATTTCCAATAAAATCATGTATAATATGGCTTACCTAAGGCAATCCATCACTTCAAGGAATAAGGATAACAGTAGTTTTCAATTTTTTCTAATAGCCCTCCAAAATGTTTTTCCATACAGGGGTCTGCAACAAATATGACACCCTTGATAACAAGTAGTTAAAATATTGATCAATAATTAGTATAGTTTGAATATTATATATAATAAAGAACTTCAATAAAGTTTGAAATTTATTAAAAAATTAGTCATTAACTTTTATATTAGAAAAAAATAGGAGCAAAAAATTAAAAAAAAAACAACATTTTTTATTGTAAATAAATTTTTTTATTTATCAATCATGTGGTAAACACTATAAATAAAATAAAATAATAAAACAAAATGATAAAAACAACTTATATATAAACTAAGAAAGAAATCATACATATATATATATATATGACTTGCTTTTTTGATTATTATAAATAAAATACAATAAAAAAGCAAACAAAATTAAAATTACACATAAAATTATTAAAAAAAGCAAGCAAAATTAAAATTATATATGCAGCTTTAAAATTTACATTGCAGTAGTCTATAATAGGCCTAATTTTATATATTCTGTCAAAATCTTTACTTATAGCATCTGGCATTTTTTTATTGTCATTAAAATGTAGACAAGATAAAATTGAATAAAATCTACTTCGGATCATAATATTAGCGGAATATGATTGCCTTATTCTCAAATCAGAACTCCATATGTCATCTAATTCATGTACTGGACATATGAGGGAAATACCTATTATCATGCTAAAAAATGCAGATAACTCGCAATGTGATAAATTGATCCAATCACGAGTTTTTTTCTGTTTAGCGTACAAATTTGTTTCTAAAATATTTTTTTCAAATATTTTTTTATCAAATAATAAATGAAAAAAATCTAAAATCTTATACTCACTAGTGGTGGAAAAATTGGGCCCTGGAGACTTTGTAAAATTGGACGACCGATAACGTTAATCGGCAATGCATTCAGATCTAGTCGGGAAGATGGGCCTGGAGTTGGTGAAGTTGCTGCAGTTGTACTTGCATATTGTCGTTTTGGATGAGGTACTATATCTACCTCCGAAATACTGGAATCTGATTCCAAACCACTGATAGACAAGTCATCAGATGAGCTTGAAGCATCAGAATTCCATGGCTCACTGACAGCAAAAGCACTATCATCACTTGTGTAACGAGCACAGACGTTCGTTACATTGTTTTTTTATATATAATTATTAAACAAGTTAAAATAAAAAGTTCGCATTTAAAAACTTTCTTTAAAAATTAAAAATTGAAATTAAAATATCGTCTTAAACTCTTATATATTAAGTCGCACAGATAATAAAAATTATTAAAATAAAATTTTTATTAAAGAAAAAGGTATTTTTAAAACTAAATTTTAAAAAGATTTGGAGATAAAATTATATCTCTAAATCTGTCTTTAAATATATTTTTGATTTGGAAAACAGGGTAATTAATTAGAAATGGAAATGATTGTTAATTAGTTAAATGTAAACCAGCCTTCGGCATTTAAATGTAAAAACACCTGTCAGATAAGAAAACAATAAAAACTGTTAGCAAATAAGAAGAAATCCCTATGGAATCGGACCTCAACGAAAAGGATCATCTCATCGATGACGTAATGTAAATTCAATCCTTCACATTAATATAAAAGGAAAATTTTGGAAATTATTAATCAGTGACTAGTGAGTGACTGGAAATTGATTGATTATTGACGATGTAACAGCTAGGTGTTAGCGCTGGGGGATTGAAAAAGACGCACAGCTTCAATCCCTTCAGTTCTGCTAAGAAAGAGAAAAAATGGGCCATCGTTTGTACAATGAGGACCAACTACATGAAAAACAAAATCTCCAAAGGATAAATAAATAAATCAACCGGATACTAATCTTCGGACGACGTGGGAATTCACGTTTAAACGCCTTCCGATATAATAGGATGAACTATTTCAATAACCGTAAGAACTTTAAAATTTATGAACAGTAAATTAAAAACTTTTCATATTTAAAATGATTTTAATATTATTCTATCTGACCAACAATATTTATTAATTGGTTATAATTTTATTTAATGTATTTAATTTGTAAAATCATTTCCATTTATTTATTTATTTATTTAATTTTGTTCTTTAAGTTATTATGATTTCTGTTTTCCGTTAAATAAATTATAAAAAAATGTTAAACTTAAGTCGGGCGTGAATGGCTGTATCGATTTGTAAAGATATATTAAGGGAGGGTAATCTTGGGTTGTTCATTTCGTAGTTGAATTGGTTCAATGGATTGGATATATTTATGTAATTAGTAGGTGTAATATGAGATCCGCCACGGGCAGGATTATAGATATACGCCACACACCCTCTGTTTGCCTATGGATGGGTTTGTAAGTCGGCAGAATACCGCAGCCCATTCCTATGGAGTTTTTAGTTTATTGATCTACTTGCCCACAGATGTCACATTACTGTGGGTGGAGAGTCAATGTCGTTTTTCTTTCTTCATATTGTTCAGATGTACATTCCTGACAATATAATTGTGTTGTCGTATCATGCTACATTGAATACATGAATGTATCAGATGGATTGGCGCCGGTTGATTGCGAAATGTGTTGCCTAGGGTTAAATAGGGATAGAATATTTTATTTTCGAATGCAGATCTATATAGTATATTCAGGCTCGATCCTATAAAACTATTAAATTTAAGTTGTTTATAGACGCTTGCATAGATTGGCTATCGGTTAAATATGTTTGCGTTTTCATATTTGATCAAAATATATAGACATTCGACAAATACTGATACCTTACGGTGAGTATCTAAAAGGTATTTATTCGGATGTCTTTTAAGTTATTGGTGACGATGCAGGTATCTTACGATGAATACTAGAGGGTTTCTTATATTTCCCTCTGCAATTGTCAGTAATCAATAACTTTATATTTTGATCGTTTATGTTTACTTTGAAATGTTTTTGACCGTGGAAATCTATGTAACCGATCTATAGCAACATATTAAACAGGTTAATATAATCCCATCTGTGCGAACTTGATTAAAAATGTAAATTTATAATATAATAGTAACTCAATGGAAATTAAAGTAAAATCAAAAAAAAAAATAATGTTAAATGTTAAATTAAATGTAAATCACTAAAGTAATTTTAAACCTTATATATATGTGCATAAATAAATCTGTTTGTATGATAATTACTGGCAGTGGCTTACTTTATTCTTTTATATACTAGTAAATGATATTATTAAATCTCTGCTATTCCACTGAGCTAGTGACAATGGGCTAACGATCTAAATATGTAAATAAAGTGGAATCCTAACAGCGCGTATCTGCCTACTTTATAAATTTTTCTAGGCTTAAATGCCTAGATGGCGCCCTTTGGTAGTGCGGTGCGGTGCGATGCGATCTCCCACTTCGTTTGGATCGTTATACTTGAATCGGCAAAACAATCCATAATTTCCCTTTTACAAACTTACAGTAATCTGAATTCTGTTTAAAATGAAAAAAGCAGAAAGAAAAAATTAGTTACTTGATTACAAAAACTGTTGTAAAATTGTCAATTTTTGAGCTAGAAAAATACAACTTACCTTTGTCAAAAATAGAAAAAAAGATGGATCTGAAGATGTAAAAAGCGCATGCGTAGCCTGCATAGTATTCCCACAATTTTAAACTGAAACGCAATGTTATAAATTTGAGAATGCATTATGCGCTCGTAATAACAAAAAAGTTAATTATTTTGCAGTTTCAAAACATTTTTATAATTCTATCTGATCGTTGTTCAAAAATGTATGTGTTTAAATTTTCAATAGATCCCATAACTAGTGATATATTCATATTTTTATCCTGAAGAGCTTTACTATTAAACCACTAAACATCACATGATCATCATTCTTTATGCTTACACAGAGGCTAACCCTCCATATAGTATTGCCACTCAGTGCAAGCCAGAATAATCAATGGATGCAGAAAGGTTTGTGCATAATATCCCTATCTAGTACCTTGCCTACTCATCCAATATCCCCAGATTAATTTCTAGTTTGTGACTTTCATCAGTGAGGAGTCTTGGATCTGAAAGCACTGCACCTAAATCTATATATGCAACTCTCCAGCCACCACCTTTTACCTTATTAGCTAATTATAAAACTTTTGACTCCAGAATTAAAAAACAATAATGTTTTCAATTCAGGCTCATTAGCTTGTATAGTTCTATAGATCTGAATTTGGTTCAGCATCCATGTTTGGTGTCTTTGGTTCTTTAATAACCACAGTCATAAGCTAGAAACTACTTTGGGGTTATTGGATGAGTAGGCAATAGATAGAGATTTTATGCACAAACCTTCCAGCATCCATTGATTACTCTGGCCTGCACTGAGTGATACTAATGTATTGAGAATGATGATCATGTGGTATTTACTGGTTTAATACCAATCTTACCTAATAGGATTATGGTGACTGTGGTTATTAATTAAAGAACCAAAGACACCAAAAAGTATGGATGCTGAACTGAGTTCAGACCTATATGACTATACAAGCTAATGAGCTTGAATTGAAAACATTGTTGTGTTTTATTTTGGACTCACAGCTTTATTGTTAGCTAATAACATAAAAGGTGACTGATGGAGGATTGCATTAGATGCTAAAATCTAGGTGCAGAGCTCTCAGATACAAGACTCTGTGTAAGATAATTTATGAAAAGGATTAATTCTATTAACTTATGTCAGATTATTTATCAGCAGATGAATTTATACTCTTTGATTTTAAGATATAAAACTCTTGCTTCATTTTTAATTTCATTGTTGAAGCTATCCAATATTTAAAATTTCAAAGAGGTGCATTGTAAATCTGCTTTCTCGATGAGTTTCCAATGGATGTTGTAATGTTAAATTTGATATTTTTTAAAAAAATTGCCCAACGTTTTGGAGGTGATGAAAAAAAAACGTATTTTTCTTGTACTGCTGCAAAAAACCTAATTATATCTGAATTTACTTTTGCTGCATCATTGATTAATGTGTGTGCAGCACATGGAACATAGGAAATCCAAGGATTTTTAATTAATAGTAAATTTTCAAGCCTTTTTTTTCTCTCTTTATATTTGTTTCTGTTATATCCCTGACCTCGCATTTCCTCAGCAGGAATGTTCCATTTGGGCAGTAGGGCAGTTATTGCCTCACATAAAACATGACCTGTAAAATCATCAACATTTACAAAGCCTAAAATATTTTCATCGATTTCAACAATTTCATTAGCACAAGAAACAAAGCTTAATATAATAGTCATTTATTCTGCTTTACTATCATATGATATGCAGTCCAAAATTACTGAATAATATTTGGATTCTCGAATTGTTAATAATGTTTTATTTCTTACTGCATTACCCAAAATTTCTAATATTTCATTTTGAGTATTTCTATTTAAATAATGTATGCTGTTGATTTTTCTAAGGACTCTTTCAATATGATTTTCGATAACAAGATTAAATTTAGCATAATTTCACTAATTTTAAAAAGTTCCCATTATTTTTGTTATATAACTTATCTGATTATCCTCAAAATGCTAAATATTGGGCACCTAGGAATTTTATTATTTGCATTAACTTTGTTAAAGTATTTACTCCATGTTTCTTTTCCACATCATACATAATTTATTCCTGACAATCTATAATACTTTTGTTTTTTTAAATTTTTATTTAATTCTTTCCACTTTAAAAATTTTTTCATATGATTTGTACTTGTTTTATGTCTATGTAAAGTTTTTGATAAATTTTCCCCGTCTTTGTAACCTTCGATAAAACTGCTGGATTCCATAGATTCAAAAAGTTTACAACAAAAACAGAAAATAGAATTTTAAAATTCAGACTACAATAACCATATTCTTGAAACAGTATCTCCATTTACCTGTTGTAATAAACATCTTTTAATTTATGTTCATTGATATATTTTTGCATTAAGTTTTGACCATTTCCCTATACCATCTAAGTTTTCAAAAACTAAGGATTTTTCTCTATTTCTCAATTGCTTTTTCATGTTGTTTCTCAAATAATTCCACTAATTCATTATCTTCTTTAAATACATCTGTATAAGAGTTTATGGATGATTCAAGTTCATTATTATCAATTTCTGGTTTGTTTGATTGTTCTTTGTCATCAGGAGAATTTTAAAGGTTAATGAGCCCCAGTTTGTTTTTGAGCTGGTGCTTCTTTTATAGTTTTTCTTTTTTGATTTTGTGCACTGAATAACTTTCTTAATATTCATTTGTTTATTTTTGTAATCAAACATTTTCAAAACCATAATGGACACATCTCAAGTTATTATATAAAAAAATAAATCTTTTTAAAAATTGCAATATTACATCACATATTAGATAATTTAATTAATAAAAATACTTACCAAGAAGATCTGACTACAAGCACAAATATACCATATATTTAATTCAATAAAAATTTTTGCTCTATTTCACCACAGTCTTACAAATACTCTTTGATTATAGAGAACTGAACTTCAGGTAGTATATCAATGTATTAAATTTTATATGATAAATGCAATTTTTACGACAACAACATGTCACCCTTACAATCATGCGACTTCAAAAAAAATCATATGAAAACAAATTCTGAACAAAAGAAATATTTTATGTTATAAACACAAAGTTTTGTCTGTTAAAAGCAAGTAATAGTATAATTTTAAGGTATAATGAAAAGTGATAAGTATAGCTTTTTACTATTGATATTCACAATCACAAACGTAAACAATGTATACTATCAAAACAATCTTGAGTGTCCAGCAAGAAAACTCAATTGGACACCTACAAATGTGCAATTTTTAAACGAAAAAAAAATGTTTTTAAGAATTCCAATGAAAACAGTTACATATATACAATAATTGTCGTACGATTAAAAATGTATTTTGAAAGAAGGCCAATTTGGCATCCCTAAAAAAAATGGCGCTACCAGCAATGTAGGCTTTGAAAGCCCACTTCTGCCAACCCTGCTATTTATAATAATGACTGAAAGTTGCAGCACTATAATATATTGTCTGACATCTTTTCATTTACTTGTTCTACTATATATATCTGAAACAGAAAGTATGTGACACCTTTTGCCAAAGAAACAATATATCGTATCACATAATTTTTTTACTTTTATGGACTATTGTATGGTTATATTTATTGGCATTTACAGCATATAGATGTAGTTTTTATGAGTGATGCTTTATGCATTCCCAATCTTTTGTTAAAGATCTATATATATTGTAACCGAAAAGTTAGTCAACGGCGAATTGGCTCATGTGGAAGCCTAGAACTATGACTGAAAAATCCTACCCGAACTGTAACAGGTTAAAATTAAATGACACAATACAAAACTGTTACAATATAATCCGGTCGTGGCCAGGGTACACTGCGAAGACCTATCGTAGCATTACTTGAAGATACGTTAAATTATCTAGTATAAATTCTATGAATCTTTAATTAACTAATTCTCCTTAACAACTGGATTTTAAAATTACATCCCCAGATCTTAATTTACAATTTTATTTACTTGAGGCTCAATGGACAAGCTGGCATAATCTATAAAATTGCTAATCATTACATGGTGAATATAACCCATTTAATAAGATGATAATGAATCTAATCAGCTTCATAACATAATTGGCTGTAGCTCAGCTATCCTCATGCTCAAATGTTCTATAAAGTAATGCTTTGCAGTGAAAAGTGAGTAATAGGAACTTTTAAGTTCTTTCTTCGTTAACTCAAAAATCAAATCAATAGCAATGAAAGTCTTAGTGGAATAAATAAAATACCTGTTATAGTATTAGAGAATAGGTTCAGTTGTTAATTTAAGTATTAATGTCGCAAATATTAATAGAGGAACAGATTCTGGATTTCTGACTGTGTGTGACAAATAATTTATGGCTCAATAAACACTGAAATAGTAATTGGTTAACAATATCCATAAATTCAATAAATAACATAAAATATCACATGTAATTGTTCTACATGGATAATGTACATTAAATAAATAAATAAAAAATAAACTAAAATATCACATGTACTTAGCTCTATACATGGATATGTGCACTAGTTTTGGATAATACAATCTAAGATTTTATTACAAATGTATTGCTTTAGGCTCTTATAAGGACGAGAATGGCAAGCCCAATATGTCAAAACCAGAACCAATGCACCTATACTTCAAAATTACAATAATAATAACAATTGGTATTAATAAACCTATGGAAATTGATCATAATGAGATAATAAATCAAAAGGCGAATTTGGACTTTAATTCAGCTGAAATATCATAATTGACCTATAATAAATTATAACAATAATTCACTTGAATGACCTTTTATGGCTGATAACTGAACATGTGATAAACATAAGGATGAGAGAAACAATATATGCATAATAATGCATGGAGATTCTGCCCAAACACCCATTTAAATAGCAACGAGCAATGCTATACCCGTGGACGTACTCATCTGCACAAAGGAATAACAAACAGTAAGTACCCCCCTGGGTTTTCTAACCATCATCAGAACAGCTAGCATAACTACAGAATGTTCAGCAGATTAACCACCAGCGCTGAAACAAACTTAAAGGATATACAAAATAATGGCAAATTATTATTCTGCGGATTACCTACCAGCACAAAAAGGCCATATAACATTAAAATAGTATTAACACTCGCTCTTAATAAAATAGAAATAAATTACCTCATCAATCTGCTAAATTGAAAGGCACCTGCAGTTTTACATGTGTGGACTAAATCCAAAAGATGTAAGAAAACTTATAAGAAAAAATTGAGATAATGGCCGATTATAAACTAGATGGTATGAAAGAATATTACCTTATAATATGAGCACAGAACCCTGGAAAGACGTACAGGATGAGACCATGTGGCGTGATGCGTTATAGATACATGGAATTAATCACTAAATCTTTACGCAAGCGCTGTTCCCTAAATTGACTCTCTTTAATCCCTATATCCAAATGAATAAATAATTATTTAATACATACAAGATTATATATACCGTGAATTTAATATACTTACAAGAGAATATAAAATACAAATAAAACATAAAAATGCATGTTTGTTAAATTACTACATTAGGTTCAAATACATATTTAAATGTATTGGCTATTAGCCAATCAATTAATAGCACATTTCTCAAACTTAATGACAAATATAAATTAAATATATCTATTTACTTATGACATAGAATCTTAAAAGTTGATTGTATGTTTCTTCATCTCCATTTATAAATTAGCTGATCTACACATAGGTTCTGAAGATCCAAGATATTTTGTAAGGTAGAATATGTATCATTTTAGTCATATTATTCTCGAATGTTAATGAAATTACATGGCTTTATTTTAGGTGTTATTCCAAAATTGAAATATTTATTACCTTCATTTAGTGCTGAGGACAAAGAGTGATAGTTCAAGGAAATAAATATCCCACGTGCTATAAGAGCCAAAATAGTTCATGGTTAACTGTTATTTCTTTCAACAAGTATATTGTAATTTTAATAAAATAACTCACAGTGTTGTTTCTAATCTAAGTTCAAAGTTGGATTGTAATTAATTCTTCGTCAACACTGGCACACAAAATTTTAAGACAGCGTTTTATTCTGCACATATATAAAATTACTAGAGGTGTTAAGAGTCGTGAAAGTAAAACATATCCCATGTTAAATACAGAATTTCATTTCGCACATATAGAACACTCCCTTATGTGTTAAAGTTTATGAACGTAAACTTATCCTGGGTTAAATATAATATCTCATTTGACATATATATATAACACCACGTATGGAGATCCAAGACTAAAGATAGCTTGTAGACTGTAAGAAAATTTCAAATAGATTGATTTTTTAGAATTGTTTTCTTGTTATCACAGTCAACAATAATTCTTGTGCATTTCAGTTATAGATATTGTGGAAGATTATCAGCAGCTAGACTCATGATTGGAGAGACTTGAACAGATTAGTTAAGATTTAACTATACATTTTTCTGTTCACACTTGACCATATTGCAGCTTAAATTATTTAAGAGGTTTTAATTTAACTTTCTTCTTTATCTTTACATTCTCTCCTTTTTTCAAAAGAGAAGTTTTCATTATTTGTTTAACAGTAAAAGAAAAAAAAAATTTTTTTTTAATTTTTATTATACACTTGCGGTCATTACAGCAGTTTAAAAAAAAAAAAAAAAAATCTCTCAAAGTTCTATTCTGTTTCTCCACCAATTAAATTTCTTCTCATTTACATGTCTGTTAACAAAAAAAAAAAATGAAAAATAAAAAAATGTGTTTATCTTATGTATTCTATCAATTAATTAAAGAGAAATTAAATAAATCTTTTAATTAAACCAAAATAATCTTCAGGATTATCGAAAGAGAAAACAAATAATTATTTGTTTTTATTTACCTTACTAAACCTGAAGTAATATGTAATTGTTTTTTTTTTTTAGGTTAAGCACAATTTATTTAACTTAGTGTTTGGAAAACAGATCAAAACTAATATATGAAAAAATTATATAATCAGCAATGCAAAAAAAAAAAAAAATGAAATTATATAATCTCATTGTTTAATTAATTTGGACATATGTGTCAAGTATACACAATGCCAGCCATCATAGTCAAGTCATCTGGAAGAAGGTAGAGAAATTTCAGACTAGTTCTATCAAACTATATATTTTATAGTAAAATATAAGGTTACAATATATATATATTTAATAGTTTCTGATATTTATAACTGTACAAATAAATGGTTTAGCTTCAAATTGAAACTTGAGAATATTTAGGAAAATCTTTGGATATTTTATTGATTATGATAGCCTTTTATTTTCTTGGTTATAATTGTTTGTTATAGTTACTCTATTATTAAGAAATATCTGTATGGAACTAGAAGTTACAACTAACTTTGTTTTTGATGAAGTGTGTCTGGCTTCACATTATCAAGGGAGTATATCAAAATATAATGAGAGAAGACAAATTGAACTAAAACAAATAAGAATTCATGGTGGTGAGAAGAGAAACCTTAGCAACCACATTTGTTAGACAAAAATGTATATCAACTGAATAATCATTAAAAATAAAAAGGCATAAACAGAATGAAAAAATGAGATGGATTATAGTTAAATATGAAAAAGACAAACATACTAATGAGAACAGCATCTGATTTTAAAATCAATAATTTTTGTTTCCTTGGATTATTCATTAACAATAAAAGATTTAAGTAGTCATGTAATGGGTTATAGACTGACTGGTACAAGGCAGAGCTGCTATGAAAGGTTTTTTAGATGTTGAAACACAGTTTTAAAAAATATCAGAATTTGAGGGAAATATCAAAGTTTCTGAACTGGATGCAAAATAATAGATACTTGATTAGATTATATCTAATCTTATTAAAATTATTATATCATAATGTAAGATGGTGTAATTTATTAGAAAAGT
This sequence comes from Epiperipatus broadwayi, assembly GCA_028023455.1. NCBI lineage: Eukaryota > Metazoa > Onychophora > Udeonychophora > Euonychophora > Peripatidae > Epiperipatus > Epiperipatus broadwayi. Next base: position 300,732 of record JAQFVV010006610.1, read on the forward strand.
GTCTATTGCTCAGCTTTGAGAATGAAAAAAGATAACCAGCTGTGAAATGGACAAATAGACTTAATCATGTCAATAGTCAATATGCCATTGTTTGGTCTAAAAGACAAAACAAATAATTGTCAGGTATCTGTTGGCTTGATGGAATTTAATAATAATAATTAATAAATTGAAATCTAATATAAAGAAAGGCAATTTCAATGCAATCATAATATTATGTAATTAAAAGTTTAGATCTTATCAAGAATTCATGCACATAATTTATTTTTTGGAGTTATAGTATTTTTAAAAGTTATTGCTAATATCACATATATATATTATGCTTCTTCAATTGTTTGATTTCATGTGTATTAAAAATTACAGATTAAATCATTAGTTTTTAGATTTAGAAAGATATTTGTCTTATTTGATTTGTGTTCAATACTAATTTATAACATTTTTTCAACTGCTGATTTTTTTTTGGGTTAATGAATAAACTCAAAGGGGAAAAAATCTTTATAATCTCTCTTTTTTATGTGGTTGAATTTTTTTTTAGTTTTAATATTCAGCTAAATATATCACTGACATATTAAAGCTATAGTTTTTTTTTAATGATTGTGCAATTCCAATCTAGATTCTTTTTTTTTTTTCTTATATTCAGTGCTTACTTTGCTGGCATGTCTTTAAATAAGTTTTTTACTTAATTTAAACTGAATAATTTAGCTAAGTTTTTTTTTTTTATCTTATTTATAGATTTGTCCAGATGTATGGAGACAGTATTATTTAACTGTAAGTACTTTACATTTTTACAAATGAGTGTGTGTGTGTGTACGCATGCGCATATGAGTTAAAGAAAATAACCAGAAAAATATAGATTAGAAATTTAAATACATAGCAACATAATATTTTATTTTTTCTATAATCAAATTGTCAATAAAAGTGATATGGTGATAGGAATTTGATGTCAGTTTTAATATTCTGTAAAATATCATATTTGTCTGAATTTTAAATTGATATTACAATTAGATGGAGCATTGGAATTCAAAACTGCTGAATTTTAATTTTTACCTCAAGATTTACATTCAGTCTTAGAGCTGATGACTCCATTCACTAATGATGAAAAAATTGAAAATTAATATTTATCTGCACATATAATTACCTATCATAATAACAGACAACACACTTTTAAATATTACAATGTCTTATTAATAATCTGCCATTATAAAGTCGCTAATTCTGTAAAATGTTATGGAAATATGATGTGGACAGCTAAAGACTGACTATTTTGAAGTTCATGTTGCAGTGTAATTTTGTTTTCAAATTATATTACCATCTTCTAAAGTAATAATAATATTCCAATTCTTACAAATTGTATATAATTTTATAAACATAAAAATGATGAGTACTTGATTTAAGTTTGCTTACAAGCCATTTTTAATGAATGAGAGATCAATATTCTCCTCCTTATTGCTGAGAAATCAAGGTTTTTAACTCTAAACAATGGCTTAATATCTTTTTATAAGATGTTCCAAAGGTTATTTTGCTATTAGCACAATTATATCTTAATTAAATAAATTAATATTCAAGTTAAACATGATTTTCTTTCTCTAAACAAGACTTCTTTGATACAAAATAGCAAAATATTCATGACTTAATCCTATGAATTTTTTGACCACTCCATAAACTATGAAGTTATATAGCACTCATTAAGTCATGTGTTTTTAGTGGCAATTAATGTACAATATTACAAAAGAAAAAAAACCCAGCAATAATACTATTATAAAATAGTTTTTGACCATTACACCATATAACTATGTTATTTACAAATAAAAACAGGCAAAACTCTCATATATGTATTGCCACTCAGTGCAAGCCAGAATAATCAATGGATGTCAAAAAGCTTGTGCATAAAATCCCCATCTAGTGCCTACTCATCCAATATTCCCAGACTAGTTTATGACTATATAAGCTGATAAGCTTGAATTGAAAATATTATAGTGTTTTCATTTTAAGTCTCATAGTTTTGTAGTTAAATATAAATAAAAGGTGGCTGCTGGAGGGTTGCATTAGATCCTAAGATCTAGGTACAGTGCTCTCAGATCCAAGGCTCCTCACTGACGAAGGCCACGAGCCAGAAACTAGTCTGGGGATATTGGATGAGTAGGCACTAGATGGAGATTTTATGCACAAGCCTTCTGGCATCCATTGATTATTCTGGCTTGCACTGAGTGGCATTACGTATATGAGAGTTTTGCCTGTTTTAATAATAGTTAAGAGCAAGCATAAGAAATGGTGATCATGTGATGTTATTTACAAATAGTTATCACTTATTAAAAATATTACACTTTTTTATTTAACTCATAATTTGCATTGAACTGAAGTTTTATGATTTATTCTAAGATTTTTTTACACAGTATTTGCATTACAAAAAGAATCATTGGTGTGTATAATAGCAATATCATGTATTGGTTACATCTATCATTATTCATAATTCACTAATTAATAATTTAAATAATCTAGAAATTTTTTACTAGTATAGTGTCAAACTTTAAGTCCGATATGAATATTACATTTTTTTTTTATTCTCTGATTGTGAAGATTTTCTGCATGAGATCATTTAAGATGTTGACGTTATTTCTGTCAATTCTACAAAAGGTTCAAAAACACAAATAGAATGATTGATAAACACAATGTTTGGATGAAATAAGATAGAAATCATAGTACTTTTATAAAAAATTTTTTTTAGAAGCTTGAGCATTTAAAAGGAATAGAGATAATCTAAATACTCTATTTTGCTGATATAATATTGTATATATCATTTCCTAAAGTTTACAGAAAAGATATTTGCAGAGATTTTGAAAATTATGATCAAAGCAATAGCAAAGCTTCCTATGAGGCAAATAAGACATGATAGTTCTGATTGTCACTAAACCCTAATATCAATAATAAAATTCATTTTTTAAACACCTAAGTTAATTTTTTAAATGTAATAAGACTGATAAGTTCTCTTTATATAATGAAATATTGTAATGTTTCTATGTGTTGCATAGAGTTACATCTATTTTTATGATTATATATTAAAAAGTTATTGTTTTTTATTCATAGACAAAACTAGAACCAGTTGTTAAAGGTTTATCAAAAAGGGCAAAAAAAATTTATTGTTATAACTGTGCTTCTAAAGGACATTATGGACATGTGAGTACATCATCATTTTTTTTTAATATGATTTTTTTTTATGATGGCTGAAGTTTTTATTTTTTATATTTCAAATAACATTGCAGGTTTCTTTGTACTTTAGTTTATGAACATTCTAAAACATATACATTAGAATAATTTTGATGAATTAATTTTTGTATGTGTGTAAGTGGTATAAGTCTACATGCAAGCTGTAAATCTATCTTTATCTGTTAAAAAAAAAATCCTGTGTTATATTTTTTTATTTACAAATAATCATAAATTATTATTATGATTATAATTAACATTTCATTCAAATCTAGTTGGCCATATCTAAATTAATTACAATACAAAAAAAATGCAAAGAAAGCTTAGAAAATTGAAAATAAAGATGATAAATAGTAACTATAAATAAATTAAAAATTTATTACTTTTAATCTTTTGATTAATCAGTAATATATTAAAATTTCAAAAATGTAAAACTTTTAAATTTTAAGTAATATATACAGACAAGTGTATATTCATACAAATATTCAAATATATATATACGCTTGATTCCACATGATATTAAAAACATGGGGATTTGCCTCAGGAATCATCAATCAACTATTTATTTGCTGTAATGATTTTTTTTTTTTTTTTAAATTTTGAGTTTTTTTTTTTAAATTGCAGTTATATAATTAAAAATAAATTTAAATGATGTATATTAATAAAATGCAATTAAAATAAGTAAAAAATGACTTACTTACCTAATTTTTATTCATTATATTTATACTTAAGTTTAATATAATTTCTGACATACTGAATGCAAAGATTTTCATTGCAAATATAAATAATCTCTGCAAATAAAAATTATAAATTTTATTCATTATGTAATTAAAACTAAACTTATATACAGAATTAAAATTCACTAAAAATAAATTAAAAAAATATATGCATGACCTAAACAAAAAAAAAAAAAATAATTTTTGTTTAATTAATTTTTATTTAATATTCTCATATCAATGGAAATTTTTATTTCCCTTCTTGCCACCAAACAAAAACTTATGCCATTATAAGTGCAAATAATATTGGCAAAAATAAAAAGGAGATATAATCATGTTATTAAAACAATAAATAACTATTTGTTACCTTTCTTGATTTATTTTTTTATTTAGTTAGGACTGTATTTTTCTTTAAAAAAAAAAAAAAAAGATGTACTGTTGATTTTTAAAATGTTTTTTTTTTTTCATAATGCTGCAAAAAAAAAAAAAATCATTGTTTTATTAGTCGGATAATTAAAAAAAAACATTAATAACATAGCAAAAATGTGCCAAAAATAAATTTTAAAAGCACATGATTCAATAGAATCTTGACTGAATAAATTTTAAATGGCTAATGTAAAATTATTGTTTTGGAAAAAATAAAAATTACCATGAAATATACTTATTATATACCATATTTGCACTCAGTTATGCTTAGACAAATGTTTATTATTCATTATCACTTTCACTTTTTTCAGTTTTAAACTTTATTTTTTTATTGTATTTTTAATGTTTATATTTTGAATCTATGTTAATGAATTAAATATTTAGCCAAAGGAAAATATAGTTGTTGTTTTTTTCTTTATAAAAAAATGCTTAATTTAAGAGACAGTTTTGAGAATCAGCTGACTTTCCTCTAGTTAAAATATATATCAATAAATTACTTATTAAAACAATATAAATTTGAACTGATAACAATTTTTATGTATAATAACTTCTGTATATACTAAAAATTAATGGTAATGAAATAAATTAATATTAAAAAACTTACCTATTATTTGTTATTAAGTCTTTCAATTAATTTATATTTTATAATATCTTTATTTAAGTCTTCCTATAATTAAAATTTTAAAATTATGAAAATAAATATAAAAATGAAATTCTTACTAATAAAAAAAGCGGCTGCACGCTACCTCCTGAAAAATTTAGAACAACGAAATATTAGATATTAAAATTTTATGTTATTAAAAAAATGATATATTTAGAATTAGTTATCATCAAAGAAACAAAAAAAAAAATTCTAAAAGTTAATAAATTATTTACTATTATTAAAATATTTTATTTACTGTCTTTGTAAAAGCAACTTTTTAACGCCAGTAATGGTAGCTTCCGCTTCTTCGTAATGTACTTTCTAAGAGCGGTCTTTTTAAAAATAAAATGTTTTCAAAGATAATCCCCTACTGGTGACATAGTTTTTGGTTTAGTAATATAAGTCTTTTACAAAAATATTGTGTCATAATCATTAACAAGTGTTGAAAATCACATTTTTTGGCCTATTTGATGGAAGAAAAATACAAATTTACATGTGTTCTCAAGAAAAATTATTTGTGTGGCAACACATATGTATGAACAGTTTTTTCGAGGATGAAATACAATAAATAAAAAATTCAGATAAGAATAATAGAGGAAAATCTTGAAAATTCTAAGTGATTATTCTCAAGTAATATTAATATCAATATTGATAGTCTCGTTGTTAAAGTACAAGGCCAATCTTCACATTAAATTATGTCATTATTATAAAATGTATGTAGAGGTTTATAAATAAATAAAATAGGAAGTAGCAACTTATTTTAATTCATTCACTATTAATCTGTAATATTTAATAATTTGGTCTGGCCTAGGGTGCCCATTTTCCACAGGACCTAATCTGGATACATGACCAAAAAAAAAAAAAACTCCATTGGAGATTACTATATATTTAAATACGAAATAAATAAAAAAATCACAAAACATATCACATTTACGTTACATCCATTTACTCATTTTATGATATAAACAAAAGCAAAAAATAATTATTTGTATATATATATTATCTATTAAAACAAAATCACATATTGAAATCACTTATTAACTAACATAGGAAAATAATGGTGAGCTACTTTCATTTTGAGAAAATTATTAATTAACCAATCAAAAAATTATAATACATTAAATGAATAAAAATTATTTTAAAATAAATATAAAAGATATAAAGTTAAAAATAAAAGTATAAAAATGAATGGTTGAGAAAATGGGACAATTAACTGTCCTGAAATAATATGTCAGGACACTGGAATAAGAGAGAGAAAATCAGGACAAATCTGAAAAAAAAAAAACAATCTGTATGGATACTCTGGTCTGGTCCTTGACCCGCAGACAGAATCATAATTTGGCCCTGACTTTGGGAAGATTGCCTGTGCCTATTTTAAAGTGTAGATATGGAATAGTTTTTTTCTAAATACATGCAATTCAATGTATCTGTAAATGAATAGACTATATAGCAAACAATCTTCTGAAACCACTAACATTGAATAATTATGGTAGTAGCATTTTCATGAAACACATTATGAACAAATTTAAAATTTTATATATATGCTAATACTTACATATGAATTAAAAATTTTGTGAATTTTAATATATTTTGATTAATGAACTAATTTAATATATTAATAGGTTAGAAGTAATAATTTTAAATTCATTTTAGTTAAAACAAAATAAATTCCCTTTTATTACCATTGGGAGTTTTATATTTTTTTACTATCATTAACAAATTCAAACATTTTTATATCAAACTTTCTGTGTATTAGATTTCTTTATATATGTAAATTGCTGGATTTTTGTTATGATTGTTCTTAGTTTATTTTTAATTTCTCCTGTATAATTTGTTGCAATTCCCAACTTATTATATTCTCAGCATGTAGTCCATATTATTTATGTAATTATTAATATTATTACATTTGCATTCATTGAAATTATTTAATATATTTTTAATATAGGGTGTATGAGCACAGATTTTCACATAACCCATCACTCTCCACTCTATCTAATAACACTGATACACTCAAGCACATATATGCTGAAAAGATAAATAATCACCAATATACGTATTTCATGCTAAACCAGTAAACTCTTCAACCGTCCATCCAATTGAAAATCTGATGATGGAATGCTCGAAGGCCACCCTGAGGCCAAAATTCTTGTCACACCCATGTACATGTGGGGTTCAGATTGACTTTAGGTTAACATGGGTGTGACAAGAATCTCGGCCTCAGGGTGGCCTTCGAGCATTTCATCATCAGATTTTCAATTGGATGGACGGTTGAAGAGTTGGAGTGGGTAGTGGATTGGGGCCTGTCCATTAAAGTATGAAGATTGTCTATCTTAATATATATCTGAGCACTTATAGCAGGGATGCCCAACCCGTAGCTCGCGAGTCACATGTGGCTCGCGTAACTGTTTAATGTGGCTCGAATTGCACTCTTCAAAAAAGTAAACATTTTTACAATACAAACAATAACGATATGCAGTGTCAGGTTTCACATTAAATAAAATATATTTTTCCTGTAATTGTAATTTATATGTATGTTACCAAATTTTTAATAAATAAAATGTATTTACATTTTTTTTTCTTTTTAACATATTACACCATTTTTTTTTTTTGCTGTACACGTTTGGTTTGGTGCTATATATATATTGTGTTTAGTGCTCTTGTATATATTGTTGTTTTTATCGAGAAAGATCCTTGTAGACGTTTGGTTTGGTGCTGTATATATATTGTGTTTAGTGCTGGAAATAGTTTTTATCGAGATAGATCCATGTACACATATATATTTTGCTGTATATATCGATGTTTAGTGCTGTAAACAGTTGTTTTTATCCGTGTACACATATATATTTTGCTGTATATATATATTGATGTTTAGTGCTGTAAATAGTTGTTTTTATCGAGATAGATTCGTGTACACATATATATTTTGCTGTATATATTGATGTTTTCATCGAGAAAGATCCGTGTACACGTTATTTTGGCCACATTAGAAACGGCGGATTGATACCAATGTGAATAGGCCGTCGTCCCCCCCCCACCTATCTCCCTACATTGCAGGTTTAGTACCCAAGTATCATGTTTATAAATGTAATATGAAAAATGTAATATATAATTGTGGCTCCCCAAATTTTTTTAAATTCTCAACTGGCTCGCGTCAAGTTAAAGGTTGGGCACCACTGACTTATAGTATATATGTGTGGGAGATGATAATCTGGACCAACTGATGATTGCTGGTTTAGCATGAAATACGTATTATATTGGTGATTATTTATCTTTTCAGCATATATGTGCTCGAGTGTACCAGTGTTATTAGATAGAGTGGAGAGTGATGGGTTATGTGAAAATCTGTGCTCATATACCCTATATTACATATATAGACACAGGTATATAATAAGCCTGTGTTTCAGTTATTAATATATTTTTGTATTTTTTTTATTTAAAATTGACAGTTTAAAATATTGTTTTGATTCCTGTTTAGTTTCTCTAAAATTTTAACTTTTATTTTCATATATAATTACCTGGGTTTTTTATTACTTTTCTTCTATTGAGATCTTTCTTTTTTTAATAATATAAGCAATATATTTATTAGTTACTCTATAAAGAAATCTATTTAAATTATAATGTTCTAAATTTCATTTATTTTAACAAATATTTTTTGTTGTTTTCAATTTTTTTGTTAAAATATTCATTTTATGTTAAGTATCAATATCTAAATTCTCATTGAGATTGAATGTATATTTTATAATGCATAAACTTTTTTTATTATGTCTATGTTATTAATTTCTTCAATTTTAAAAAGAATATTATTTCTATTATTAATGTGATTATAAAATTTTTAAGAAAAATAAAACAAATTTTAAATATCTTACAATCATAATGATAAAGGCTTGACAAAAAAAATTATACATTAAAATATATGTTGAATCTTATATTTACAGAACACAATCGATTTATCAATGCCTTATAAATTGAAACTCAGATATTAATATGAAGCCTGAATATAAAAAAAATACATTAATTTAAATGGATTTCCTTCTGGAATAACATTATAAATACATTGATTACATTATTAATAATAATAAAAAGGAATTCAAAAATAGTAAAAGTAAAACTAAAAAAAGGAAAATTATATATGGGGATAAAGATTAGAGATAATTATTATTACTTAAATAATATGAGAGGAGTTTGCATAATTATTTGCCAACAATGTATTATATGGGAATTAAAACAAATTAAATAAACTAAGAATGAACTATAAATTAGATTATAGCAATATCACAATGAAAAAAATTTAACTATTTCCAAATATAAATTAATATAAAACATAAAAGGTTTATTATAAAAATATTTTTGAATTATTAACCCACTAACCACATTTTTTCCTCATCGTTTTTTTTTTTTATAAATTTTGCTATTAATACTGTGACCTTCCAGGTTGGCACCAGGAAGAAATGTGGGAAGTTCACATTTGTGCTAATAATGGGTAAAGATAATTATCTTAGAAAAATGAATTGTGATATAATTTAATATTTAAAATTGAGTTTTAGAAAAATTAAACTTTAACTGTTATGTAATTTGCTAAAATTTTAAGTTATATGTCCAGTAGTGGAAGAGGAAGACAGGAAAACATCAGGGAATGTTGGTATAAGGGTAGAATTAATAGGAAGGTTATAGCATGTGTTGTTCATTGGCGTTCTAAATTATTGTCTACTCCAATCCAAGATTTAGCTTGTATATATGTGGATGTATGTTCATTTTTGCATCATCTTACACTTTATCCATCTTTTATACAATTACTTATAATGTCTAGGTTGTAATGGTAAAATTATATGCAAAGCAAAACAGATATACTCATATATAATTGATTAAAATGATTTTCTTATTTATATATTTATTTTTTTTTTTACTGGTTATGTATTGTTTATAATATTACATTTGGAATTGTAAAAATTATCTCTGTGTTATTGGATAACATTTGTAAATCAATATTTAATATTTTTTTTTTTTTGCCTCTTATTTTAATACTCTATTGTTGACATTTTAAAAAGCAAGCAAGTTTTGGGGTGTTACCAAGTGATTAATAATAATAAAAAAAAAGAGGGCGTGAGTGTGTGTTAACAAGAAAAGTTTGGATAGACTACTTAAAAAGGAAATAATATGAACATGGAAAAATAAACCTGCAAGGTTTCAACTCTGACTTTACCAGCTAATGATTTGAGTTCACTGTATTTAAAATGCCTGAATACCACGTAAGAATATCCACTATAAGTCATTTAACATTTTGTTGTAAATCAATAATACTTGAATTATAGAAAAATATTAGAAATGAAAATAATTATGAAAAAACATATTCAATACTATTGTGAAACGCTTTATATATTTTCACTTTTTAAAAGCCTATTCTTAATATTACATAAAGTAAAATTAAAAAAAGGGATTTATCCAATATAATTTGTTTTCTTAGTAAAAGAATTATAAATAAAGAATTTATTATTCATGTATCTACATAAAATGAATAATAAAATGCATCACTGAACGCCAGTTAGTAATTGCTTATAGAAAGTATACTGTCATGAAGGAATTGTTAACAATGGAAATAAAAAAATTATATTAAGCGTTAAAAAATTGAAGGAATAAAACCATAAAACTTTACTAGGATTATATTACCAAGTCGGAGATTTTATTTCGGGTGATTAATAAAATAATTCCAGTTCATGCTAATGTGTTTAAAAGATTCATTACAAGTTTCTAAAATATTAAAAAATTATCACAACTATTTCTGAATTAGTCTTCAACTAGTAGAAGCAGCATCGTTGACATTTTAAATTTCAAGTTAAAAACAATTCATCATCTAATGATTACATATTGATAAGTATTTTTTTTTTTTGTTTATACTAGAAATATAATATTTATATATATATATTTTTTAAAAGTAATGTAACTGGTTATTATTATTGTAAGACAGTATATTGTCTTACATGATTTAAAAATCGTTCTATACATAAATTTTATATTCGAATGTGTGTGCACTGTTATAAATATTATTGTTATTATTGTTTTCAAAATTATATTTTTATTTTATTTCAATTGTTTTGTAAATAAGTTAATAAATATTATGATTGATAAATGCATTATATTTATAACATTTTAAAGGCACACATATTCAAAAATATAGGTAATAAAAAAATAGTGAAGAAAACTATTATTAAAGTTATTGTTTGCAAATAAATATTAAATTTTTTATAACATATCATATTAATATCATAATCATTTCATTTTTTGACAATTCATTTCTTTCAGTATAAATGAGATATTAGTTTGAGAGAAGTGTACTTTATCTAAGTAAGAAGGGAAAAGTTATAGTTAATAGCAAGATGTATTAAAATAATATTTTTTTTTTGTTATTTTGTCTTTTATTTTCAATAAATGTTTTATTGAATTAATATCCCATATGAATTGTTTTATTATATACGTTCTATTCTCCATTTCCACACACACACATATGTTTAACATAACAGTTATAGAATATCTAGATTTGCCAGTAGAAGTCAAATTTATTTGATTTGTCTGGAGTTGATAGATCCCAATATTACAGTGCCAATATTATATTTTACTTTGCTTAGAATAGGCGGTGATGTGGATATAAAGGTACCTGATCCTCATCATTGTCTATCCTGTAATAAATGTGATAATTGATAATTTTGCAATGGTTTTATAATTGAATAAATGCATGGAATATGATTAAATTAGTGTTACAGAATTGTTATCCATAAATGTTCTATTACTCTTATTTGCATCCTATATGAATACCATATCCTATAACCTCAACTGAGCTAAGCCATAGAATAATTACAGTATAAGAATCTTTTTAAATAAGTTAAAAAGTAATTACAGTTATAAATTTTATTCTATCTTGTATAGAATTGGCGCCTGGGCATTTATAAATCTAATAAAGTGAAATAGGTGAAGAAGACAGAGGTTACAATACAAATAGTTGTCTGAAAGATGTTATTTATCAAATTCACAAATATATGCTAACTTTTACACTATTAGGAAGTGCATTCACAAATATATTATTTATCAAATTCACAAATATATGCTAACTTTTACACTATTAGGAAGTGCATTCACAAATATATTCTAGTCAGATAGGAACTTAATGCCTTTTTAACTTTTCTTTGTTTAATATTTTTTCTAATAAATGACCTAAATTATGCATTTTATTTTATATTTTTGTTGTGAATATATATATATATTAAAGAAAGAAAAAAGTTTTTTTTTTTTAACAATATTGTAAATATATAATATATTCCAAAGAAATGTACTTAAAATTGCTTTTTCATATATCTAGGGTGATATATAGACAATCATTATTTATTATCCCTATGTAGTCTAAATGAATAAAGAAAACAATTAGATATCTTATGTTTACTAAATGTATTTATAGTTTGTGTAAATGGAGAATAAGTGAACAATTTATTTATTAAAATTAAAAATATATTTTTTTTAAGTTATATCAAATGATAACAATGACTTTATTAAGATTAAAGAAAGAGAATCTCACATAAACAAACTAATAAAAAAAAGAATGCATTATTGTTGTTACTAGATAACAGGGGGAAGGCTTAGCAAAAAGAACTTTTTTTTTCTCTTCAAAATTTGCATATTTTTATCAATAAATTCTGGATCTGTAACAAAATTATAATGTACTGTGAATAGAAATCGTGTAGAGGTGGAAGAACATAAACTCCCCTCAGTTGATAACTTTATAAATAAATGGAATGGATAACAACAAATGCTATGTTGACTGCCCGAAGCTTCAAACTGTTAGATTTGCCATGGATTGTATTATTTCTAAAATAATAATTGGATATCATCTAATAATTAAAATGCATATTGAATTCTACATCTGTTTGTCATCATGAGAATATTAGAAAAAACATCACTGGAGAAGAAGGGCACTTTAATCCTAAGTTTTATGATGAACTTGGTAACAAACACCAATAAACAAATCTTTTCAGATAACTTTCATTTATTAATAATAATCAATGGAATAAGAGTAACACACTGATAGATATCTATCAAATTTCTTTTTTCTTTTATAATTTTAATTATTAATGCAAAGTCAAGTAAATAAAATTTAACTTAATTATTGACATGTTATTTTTAGAAAACATATCAAAATTTAAAACATAACTAATATTTCATATAATTTAGTTTAAATTAATAAAATGACTTTTATCATAAAAGCATTACTTGATTTAGGATATGAGATTTTTATTTTTTTTAAGAAAAAAAATATTAATTTTTTTTTTTTTTTTGTGTGTGTGTGTAAGATTAGTTATTTAACCTTTTTATGACTGTACATGTTAATCATTTGTTTTTTAATTATAGATCATATGTGATGTAATTTTACTTAGCCATCTCAGTGAGTTAATGTCTACCTTAATAAGCTTATATTTTTTTCATTATTAATCTAGGCATTATTTGATTCACCTATTGCACAAACCATTCTATTATACAAAATTATTTTTATTACAGAATTTATTTTTTTATTAAAATATTTAATTGTACATCCCATACTATATGTCATTAGTAAGTAAATTATTATTTAATGAATTTTATTTTCTTTGCCAAGCAAAAATACTTATCTTTGGATTCATTGGTGCCTTACAAATTTATGAGTCCATTATAATGTAGATTTAAAGAACTATAAATTCATTTGTTGATCAGCATTTTTATTTATCTATCTATTAGTTACATTTTTGGATCATCCAAGTATAGCACTTATCCTATACAAATACGTAAGGCATTTGGAGAAACTGCTTTTCATCTCCATAATTATCCATTACATTTTTGGTTGCCCAAATCTGTTGGGCATTAGACAGCCAGCTAATCACATAATTTTTCATTACATTTTTGGCTATTTATCCACAACTCATGAGAGATTTAGAGTCAGAAAATAATAAATAGATAGGATTAAAATTTTTGCTTAATGATCACAATATAAGCTATATTTGTGTATGTTGTTGTTAGATTAAATTGTTTAATGACTCAATGTGAGAGTTTGAATTTAAAGTTGGTTATCAAATTATTCAGAAATAAGTGCAAGAATACATGAATTGAACTTTATGGATCAAATATTTTGTAAATATGCCAGAAAGAGGCACATGAAAGCAAAGTACCAGATGATGATGCCTGGGCTTGCCAGTTAATAATAAAAGTGAGAATTTATACTTATGCTTTTGAAAGCACTAAATATTTGCTATATGTTAGTAAGATGCCAAAATAATGTGGACTCATTACTAATAAATGTTATTAAAGTTTCCTTATGAGGCAACTGCAAAATAAATAATAAAATGTATTTGAAACCAACTTGTTTTATTGAATGTATTGGTCTCCTAGTTATTTTGGAAAATAGATGGAAAACATTGGTGCTAACTGTTTGAATTTGTTGACAATAGTAAAGTACAAATTCTTTTGAGCATAGTCATGAAATTTATACTATATTACACATGATATATGCTGAAATTTAAATAAATAAATATATATACACATTAGTTTGGAATAATGATATTGTGAATAGGTAAATCAATCACCATTGAGAAATGATGCTATTGTGGTACTTTATGTTGGAAGGGTCTTTCGTATAAAGTGAAATATGTGTGAGTAAAAATTTAATTGAGTTATAGGAATCAACAACATATAAAGCATAGTAGAGAAAAACAAGTTATTTAAATGTCTTTAGTCTAAGATAGGAATTGAGGAGGAAATTCATGTTCTTTCCTTTCTAAAATAAGATAATAAATACAAAACAAACTATGGTAAGTGAGAAAAAATTAGACATGTGAGAAGTTAGTGAAGTCTCTGTCACATCAAAAACTGATCAAAATGAATCTGTAATAGAAATGTTGCAGAGTTTGATGAGTAAATTATCAAGAGATTTAATGAATAAGTGTGAACAGAATAAACTAGAAATGAAACAAAGCCAAGAAAAATTATCAAAAGATCTAATGCGTAATTTCAATGAAATTCATGAAAAGTATGACAAGAATCATGAAGAGATTATGCAAATAATGAAACAGAGCCAGGAAGAGTTTAAACTAGACATGAAGCAAGGACAGGAAATCTTAGTAGTGAAGATTGAAAAGATCAATATGAATTAGAAGATAGATAGATTGGAATGCTAAAGTAAGGGTAAAATCCTAGAAGCTAAGGTAAATGAATATCAACAAATTAATGATAAAGAAATAGAGGAAGTACAGAACAGACAAGAACAAGATATCAAAAGTTTAGAAATGTGGATGGAGCAGAGTCATGCTATTAGTTTAGATGTTGTACAATCTAAAGGAAATGATCCAGTTTCTTTAAAAGAGAATTCCGTCATAAGCTTAGGTGATAATAATAGATATAAAATTTTATCACTAGAAATAAAGCCTTTAAAATCTAAATGGTTTTATCATCACAAGGTATATAATCATAAGTGTAGATACCTTGACTGGGAATGTAAGAATTTTTGTCAATCACAAAGTAAGGCCAATGATATGTGTTGGATTTATGAGAGTAATAATTTGGAAAATATAGCTTATTGAAAGGCTACAATCAAATGCATAAATCAGTATGGATATAGTAGTAAATATCCAATTTATGGTAGTGACTATAATCATAATTTTATTTGGTGCAAAGACTATTAGAAATAAAAGGGTTGATTTTTATTAGTGAAAATTTATGCAACTCATGATTTTATAGATTTATTTTACAAATATCCAGGTATGATGAAAACAAAAACAAAAAAATGAATGAGAACATAATTGTATGTAAAATCATTAATTCTATTATTGTGATGATATAATTTTAATTCATCATAAGTTATTGATGGAATGTTTAGTTGATAGTGGTGACCTTATATTGTTTTAGAATTGTTTTCTTTGTTTTTTATTAAGGATAGGAATATGTGTTATACACAATCATGATTTATTATCCCCCTATAGTCTGTAAGTGAATAAATAAAGAAAACAATTAGAAATCTAACATTTAGTTTGAGTAAATGGAGAATAAAGTTAAAGAAGAAGAATCTCACATTCATGAGCTAATAAAAAAAAAAGGCTGCATTATTGTTGTTAGTTAACAGGAAAAAAGGCTCGGCAAAAAGAACATATATTTTTTTTTCTCAAAATTTGTATTTTATATATTTTTATCAACAGATTCTGGATTTATAAAAAATTATAAGGTACTGTGATAGAATTCATGTAGAGGGGTAAGAATATAAACTTCCCTTAGTTAATATCTATAAATAAATGGATTGGATAACAACAAATACTATGCTGACTGCCCCAAGCTTCAAACTGTTAGATTTGCCATGGATTGTATTATTTCTAAAAGAATAGTTGAATATTATCTAATAATTAAAATGCATATTGAATGTTTGTCATCATGGGAATATTAGAGAAGACATCACTGGAGAAAGAGGGAACCGTAAACCTAAGTTATATGATGAACTTAGTAACAAATGCCAATAAACAAATCTTGTCTAAATTATTTACTCAGATAACTCATTTATTAATAATAATCAATGGAATAAGAATAACACACAAATAAATATCTAGCAAAAATCTTTTTTTATAATTTTAATTATTACTGCAGTCTATTATTATTATTCGAAACACATTTAAATAGTAAAATTAAGTAAATAAGACTTGTGTTAATTATTGATGTGTTATTTTTAGAAAAATCAAAATTTAAAACAACTAATATTTTATATAATTTAGTTTAAATTATAAAATGACTGTTATCATAAAGAGCATTACTTGATTTAAAGTGAGATTTTTTTAAAAAAAAAAAATTTTTTTTATTGCATGCAAAATTATGTATTTAATCCTTTTATGACTGTACATGTTAATGATTTTTTTTTAGTTATAGATTGTATCTAACAATGCAGTCTGTTAGGGATAGATTATAAATATACAGTGAATGATGTTAGGTCACAATGATTAAAATCGAAGTGATGTTATTTGCAATAACCACCTCAGTGAGTTAATGTCTACCATAGTAAACTTATATTTTATTATTATTAATCTAAGCATCATTTGATTCACTTATTGCACAAACCATTCTATTATACAAAATTATTTTTATTACACAATTTATTTTATTATTAAGATATTTAAATGTTCATCTCATACTATACCGCATTAGAAAGTAAATTATTATTTATTGAATTTTGTTTTCTTTGCCCAGCAAAAACATTGATCTTTGGATTCATTGGCACCTTACAGATTTATGAGTACATTATAATATAGATCTAAATTATTATAAATCCATTTATTGATCAACCTATTCATTTATCTATCTACTAATTACATTTTTGGGCCATCCAAATGTAATACTTATTCATTACATTTTTGGTTTACTCAAATATGTAAGGCATTTGGAGAAACTGCTTTTCATCTCCATAATTATCCATTGCATTTTTGGTCGACCAAGTCTATTTGTTTGTAGGTCATCCAGCTCTGTTCTGCTTTTATTATCCATTACAATATATGGTACAAGTATAGCGTTGGTGCTAATGAAAAACACTGAAATATAACATTACCTGGCCGTGACCTTTTAACAAGTAACTGACCTTTTTTAAGAAGCATAATGACAAGAACAAAGTCGTGATCTTTTTTAAGAAATGATTTTTAAGTCAATGACTGATCTTTTTTAAGAACTAAATCCAAAATATTTTTAAAATAAGTATATGTGTTTGCTTTTTTTTTTTTAATAATGACAATAACAAAGCCATTATTTAGAACTTTTTTTATATTTTATTCTAGAAAACATATTTAAAAAATAATAGTAAGAAAGACTACATGTTTTCAAAATCTACTATAGAAAAATAATTATTTATTTATTGAAATGCATTATTATAAATATTTATATAAATCAAAAGTTTTAAATCATATATATATATATATATGCATTTCAGAATTCAAAATAATATATGAAAAATATAATAAATGTAAGAGCAACATTTGAATTTTAACATTTTCTGATGTTAGATATCATATATCTTTTAAAATCTATAATAGAAAAGTTTTTTTTTTTTTTCAAAATCTTCAGTATAAAGAGAAGCTTCTTTTTATTGAAATATTTTTTTGAACAAAAAAAATTATGAATAATTATTATATTACTTACTTGTCATGATGAATAAAAAAAAATTTCAATAAAAAATGGGTAATGACTGTGTTTACACGTGTTCTTTTTCAAGGATAAAAAAATTACCAGCAAAGAGGCAGGGAAAATGGAATATTTCATTAATTTAAAATAACATTTACATAAAATTTCAGAAACAAATATCTGAATACTATATGCATATTCTGAAGTCAAAAAATGACAACTTATATTGCATACTGTTAAATATTGTTAATCGGAGACAACTTAGAAAAACTTAATTCTCAACAGCTACAAATGGTATTCATATGCCCTAGTTTTGTAGAATTTTATAAATTGAACCAGTATCCATCAGTACTTTTTTAGGGATATCTGTATTTTTCAAAAATTAAATTAGGTTGAATTTTGCTCCTGTAGTGTAAGTTTTATGCCACTTTTTTTGGAGTTTAACAGTGTTTCATATATCTGTACTGTAAACATAAATAATTGTATTTCTCCATTTTTGTGATCCGTAGGGTTTTTTCCTACTCTTTTTACACAAATATAGTACATATTGTAAATGTTTGTAATAAATAAAATAAAATTTTATTTCATTACAGATAATTTTACTAAAAGAAAGCAATCAACACATCCCAGTTAGGAGTTGTTTAAACAAAAGCAATCTTATTTCTTAATTATTTGCAATCTTTGGTTAAATGTCTTTTTTATACAAATATTGTAATATTTTTTATAAATTATGTGTTTGTAATAAATAAAATCAAATTTATTATAATAACGAATCACAATTTTACTAAAAGAAAATAATCAAACATTGCAGTTAGGTGTGGTATAAACAAAAGCAATTTTATTTTTTCAAATATTTGTGATATATATTACACTTACTCTTTTTACTGTTTTATTCAAATAATACAATACTTGCTTATAATAATAATAAAAAATCACGATTTGGAACCTTAATTGTATTATGAAACAACAAACACTTTTCTCACGAGTTACCATTTTGCAGCATTTATTTTATAAAATTACGCTGTAACAGTTGTAGATTAATATAAATCTCACCAATTGAATTAAATATACACATAACATTCAGTTATGTAATTAATAATACATCATAGAATTATATCTTATGTGATGTGTGATATAAAATCGCTTCTTAAACAAAGTAATAAGTTTATGTATATAGGCTATATATCTAGACACTTAACCAAGTTAAACATTCTCTTCCTCCAAAAATTTTTGCTTTCTACAATAAATTCATCCTGTTACTCCATATTACTTAATTATTTTCTATTCCTGCTGCATTTTTTTTTCCTATCTTAATAAAAGCTGTTACATTTGTTCCACTATTCTTTTCTCATCCTATTTTTTATATTGTAAACAAAAAAATTGTGAAGTTTCTATCTCTTTTATTCTCTTGTAATTTTCTCTCATCCTATAATTTATTCTGATCTTTTTTTCAACATAAGTGTTCAAACATTTTCTTCCACCTTCATATAAAATATAATAATTCAAATTCTTATTCCATTTTTGCCTTCTGTCCTAATATTTCTCTTGCACCAAATATCAATAAACTCTTTAATGTTGCAGGTTCTCTCATATTTTATTTTATTTTTATTCTTATATCCAAACTCTTTTTTTATTCCTATATTTTCATCTCTCTTTTCTATAATCAATTAATTTATTCTCTTTCTTCCCACTGCTCATAATTATGTATATGTGATACATTCTTTAAACATTTATTCAATTTTTACATAAATATATAATAATAATTGTATTTTTATATTGGACTATTTCCATCATCTAATATGTGTGTTGAATGTCTTTAGAAAAGTTTAATTTTTTGTTAAATATTCCAAATGGATTCAACTGTTAGTAATATCACAGCAAACAGGTTAGTATATACACAACATTTCGCGAGGTATTTTTCTCCCCTCTTCTTCAGGTGTTTCTGGCCTGATCAGTGACAGTACTAGCATGGGATTCGAACCTGGGCCCTTAGAATCTTGATAATTGAATTTTAAGGTAACGCTCTAACCAACTGAGACATTTTGCCAAAGGCAACAGTATGTAGTAATTTCATATACTTATCTATGAGGTTCCTCCTGATTTCTCCACTTTTTCCTCAGAGCAAAGTTGATTAGTGGTTTCCATACATTATGTATAGTCACACTAGGTTGGCTTATGGGATTTTTTGCCATTGTCATGTGAGCAGCTTCTTTAAATTTTCTTCTTTATTAACTTTGCATATTCCCAATATACTTTTTTGATCTCTTCACATAATCTGATTAAACATTATTTTTATCAAATATTTTTAATTTACTTTTGTCTCATTAAAAAAAAGAAGTCTACTCCATTTCACTTGAATAGCCTCATTTGCTGTTCACATTTTACCACCCAATGCATATCTACCTATTTCTTTTTGTATTCTGTCTAAAAATTTCTGAGTTTCCTGGTTAATATAAAACTGTCATTTCCAAATGTTAAACATCTTTCCAAATAATTCTATATATCCTATTTATTATATGAGAAACATGCAATACATTTAATCCCATTCTATTTTTTGCTTTTCTTCTCAACTCTAAGTCCCATCTATCTATGTAATATCCTTTCCATTTAAAAAAATATGTAAATATCTGTTGCTCCTACATTTCAGTTTTATTTTTTCTTTACTGAATTTATTTTTTTTACTTCTGCTTCTTTACATTTCTTTAATAACAACTTCATATCTTTTACACTGTTTGCACAAAATGGCATATTATCTTCCAAAAAAAAGTCTCCAAATTATTTGATTTCTTGTTTCCAACTACATAAATCCCTTGTCCTTATTTTTAATTTTTCTTTCTCAGCCTTGAATTTTTTTTAGAAATAAAGTAAATAGTAAAGGTGATAATAGGTATCAATTTTAATCTAATTTCACATTTAACTTATGATTCTATTTCCCCAATTAATATTTATGAAAATTATCTTTATAAAAACTTAATTATTTTTAACAACCCTAAGTCTATTCCCATTTTTTCAAGATTTCTGTGCAATCTCTTTCTACACATTCTATTGTCTTTATCTAAATTAATAGTAAATATATATAAATTATTTTTTGTAAGCCATATAAATGCCTAAAATACAATAAATTTATTATTCTTCCATGAACAAAATCCATTTTTAATCTCCCTCACAATTTCACTTTCTTTCATCCTATCCATTAAAATATATGTAA
The DNA here is from genome assembly GCA_028023455.1 of Epiperipatus broadwayi. Lineage (NCBI taxonomy): Eukaryota > Metazoa > Onychophora > Udeonychophora > Euonychophora > Peripatidae > Epiperipatus > Epiperipatus broadwayi. Next base: position 322,078 of record JAQFVV010006610.1, read on the forward strand.
CTAATTGAAAAACGATAAAGCTAGTTAATGATCTAAAATTTTTTTCCTTTTTTAAATATGATCTAATTCTCATACCTTTTCATTTATCTGGAATCTTCTTATCAACTATAATTTTATTAAAACTTTTTCTTAAACTAAGCATTGATATCTTTTCATACTTACTCCCATTTCAGTTGCTAAACTACTTATTGCTCTATTCAATTTTGTATTCATCACTACTACGTTCATATCATAAATTAAGTTCTCTAATAAATTGTATTCATTCATCTTTTTTTTTTCATCCAAAATTTATATTACAAATTCCTTTTCTTGTTTCTTTATATATTTCCAAAAAAATTTATTACTCTCTCTTCTTAAGTTCATTTCTTTTCTAGCTATTCTGATTATTTTTTTTTTTTGTATAATTATTTCATGAAATCTTTAATTCCTCACATTTGCTTCTTCTATAGACTTAATTACTTTCAAAATCTTTATCTTTCATGAAACTGTTAAATCTACTCAATTTAACCTCATTGGTTATTTCTTAATCATTCCATAAATTTTATTATTTAGTCTTTCAAGTACATCTAATTCTACTAACATAAAATTATCAATATTACTATACCCCCCCCCCCCCCACAAATTTAATTATCCAAAGTATACTTCAGATTCTCCTTTGCCATGTATATTCTCTTTCATTTATTTTAATCTTCATTATAGCATTTTGATGCCTTCTGATAGCTAGCTGTTTATCTGAAATATAAATTGTTATATAACAGCCAAATTAAAAATTGTGAATTATGAACAAATTTTTTAAATTATTTACTTCAAAATTTATAATAGTATTGGTATAATTTTATCATTTAACATTTTTTTTTAATTTTAGCTTTATTTTTAGATGGAAAATAAAATAACTAAACTTTGAAAAAAATGTGAGGAAGGAATCAGTTATTAGATTAAGTGTTTGCTGTTGCATACAATTTTTGTTGTATCATTAGAATTCATTAGAAATTTAAAATCTTTGTATAAAATGGAAATTTAAAAGTTGAGAATTGATAAGTAGAAAAATGAACAGGATGGATTGAGAAAGAGAATGGAGAATATTAAGAATGACAGCTAGTGTAGGGGACAGATTTTGAACAATAAAAAAATTTGAAAATAATGATTTTTACTTTTGTGGTGATTAAGAAGAGGGATTGATCAGTCAGGTTATGCTTAGATGCACTGCAATTGAATAAAATAACAATGCCTGAGTAATATAATCTATAAATTGCTTTAGAAACAACAATATATATCAATAGCCAAATTTTCTCATTGAACCATAAAAAATTTGAAAACATTCTTCATATATGTTTTATTGTACGATTTGTTTTGTTTCTTAAGTTTTTTAAATATTTTGGAAAAAATAATAATCAGAAAGTGACAATTGTTTCAATATGGTGAATGAAGCAAAATTTCATAACTACATTGTTTAGTCTATTTGTCATTAAACATCTACTTTTGCCATTTGGACTTATTTTTCAAAGTTTATAATATTTTTTTACTATTAACATCTTCAATTTACTACTGTATTTGCAATAGCAAAACATCATTTGTGACTTCCATTTACAAACTTTTGCAGCCAATGACACAGCATTGTCAGAAGTGATTATCTTTCATTTTTAAGTTTCGAGCCTTTTAAAATACTGTAGAATAGAAATTTATAAGCTAGCTAGTTTTTTTTTGTTTTATCTCGAATGTTATAAAAAAATATGGGCATTGTAAATAATGTCTTTGTTCATAATGTTTTTAACTACATTCCAGTTAACCGTGCTTTCATAAGACATTTTTTAAAACAATTATATATTACGAGCAAATTCTCCCTCGACAATATTTTTAGTTTATTATTAACATTACTACCTCCATTCATTTAACAAAATGAAAATCAAATTTCATGATTTTTTTTTTTATTATGAGAATGTAATTGTGGTGGGAGATGGGGAATTTTTTTTTTTTAATCAAAATAATGTCTACTATTTTAATAAATATTGATATTTGATTTATTGTGTATTAAATTGTTTGTTTCCCAAACTGTGGAATTAATTTTCCTATTTTTTTATTCTTAGCTTTGTAAAAAGAATCCAATGAGACGAAAAGTCTATCCTGCAACTCCATTTATTATTTCTTACAACGATCCTCTTTTGAAAAATAAATATCACAGTAAGTCTTAATTATTTTATCAGAAGAATAATTTATATATTTTATTAATTTTGTTAGATTATTGCATATTTTTGATTAATTTTATGCATTGTTTTTCTAATCGCAGGACAATGAACTTTTTTTTGCTATTGTCTAGTTATGTTCATCTGATCCTTGATTATTTTATTAATCACTTCTTTAAAAAAACAAAAACAAAGAAATTTTCATTACTATCATTCATAATTCGTGAGTGTAATATTTTAATTTAAACTTATTTAGCATAGGTGTAAAATATAAATTTTGATCAATAAAAATGGTTCTTTTTAATTAATAATTGCTTATTACATTACTAAAGTATCTAACATCATTAACTCATATAGGAATTGATTAAATGTTTCTGTCATCCAGTGTATCATCAGGTTGTCTAAGTCATCAATAATTATTTCAAGTAACAGTTTAAAAAATTATAAATGAATATAATCAAAAAGTTTGATTCAGATATCAAAGTGCTATTATTAAAAAACACATTATAACTATTAACTATTTTAAATTATCTGTCCTATCATATTTATCCGATTTATTCATAACACTGTGAAATAGTAAATATATTATTGAATTAAAAAAGAAATGTGACAACAATATAGGATTACTGGTGATTGACACATTTTATTGCAGAATATGGAAAACTTTTCTCTCTATCTTACATTGTACATATAATTGTGCATCCCCAACATATTTTCTGTGCATTATGCTGTGGCAGACTATAATAAACATCTACACAATTTGTGTTTTTAAACATTAAAATTACATCCAACAACAATAACCAATTAGCTGTCATATGACATAGATTTTCAAGGTGCTTAGGTAATAATCTGAATTTCTTTTTTTTTTCCAAGGTTAACTAAAACAAAACTTGAAGAAAAAAGAATTAGCTGACAAGAATAAATATCTTAGCAATATGTAAGAAGTTTATCATCATTAAACTATTAGATTCTAATAGTAATAACCTGGAGTTATATAAGTAGATAAACGACAATAAGATATAAATATTTGCCTGAAGGTTTGTGATGATGGTATATTAGATGTGATATGTAGGACTATTTCCATCATCTATCATTAAATCTTGAATGTATAGAAAATTTTAAACTTTATTTAAACTTTTTCAACCACTAACAACTTGTTAGAAATAACACACAAGCAGACAACACAGGTTAGTAATTACACAGTATTTCGAGTAGTAGTATTCTTCATTCTTTTTCAGGTGTTGCTGGCCTGACCAGTGAAAATATTAGCATAGAATTTGAACTTTCATCTTCAAATTCTTGAATATCGAAATTTAACGCAACACTGGGTTATTCTGTCAATGACAACAGATAGTAGAAATTTCATATATTTATATATGAGGGTTAGTTCAAATTCTCCAGAGTCTTCCATTTTTTTCTTTTAATACTTTTTTCTAAGAGCAATGTTAATTAGAAATATCCATGTGTTGTGCCCTTGCCATACTGGGTTCACTTATAGGATTATTTGCCATTTTCATATGAGCAGATTCCTTGAATTTGCTTCTTTTCCTCTCCATCCAATATTTTTGTATTTTCCCAATTGAACATATGGTCATTAATACATACATGTTCTGCTACTATAAACATGTCTCTTTTTTTTTTCAGTTTGTGTTCTTTCAATCTCTGTTCAGCAGAGTGACAAGTTCACCAATATTTTTCATTCCACATTCTCATGGTATTTTATAGATGCAGTTTTTGTTTTTTTGCATTTCCAGTTTAGACTTGGTAGAAGTTAGAATTCCTCAAAGCATGGTATGGCTTCGGAAAGCTGTTTTAATGTTATATTGACTGCAGATTTTCTTTAATTTGTCTACCATCCCTGGTATATATAGATACACTACATTGACAATAATTATTGTTTTTTTTCTTTTGTTTTTTTTGTATCTCTTTTTGTTATTCATGAAAGTTAGTTCTAATGGAAATCTTTCCATTTTCCAAATCACTGGTTTCTAAACAAACTTCCTTTGCTCTGTTTCATAATGACAGTATAATTCTATATTTAGTTCTTCTGGAATGATTGAATGTATATGCCAAATAGTTGCCAGTTAGTTTCCTATATACTGTTGTTTTTACTTTATCCTGAAGGAATCTTGTCACGAGAACATCTAAGAATGCCAATTTTTGTTCTCATTGTGATTCCATTGTGAATTTAATTGAAGGAGATATGTTGTTGATATGCATCCAGAATGACTGTAATTGTGCCTCACTATGCAGCCATATCACAAATGTATCATCAACATAATGAAGCCACACTTTAAGTGGAAATGGAATAGTATTTATGGCTGTGGTTCCTAAACAGTTTGTAGAATTAATCAGGGACATGAAAATGAAAAGAACTGACATATTGATAAGCTTTGATGTGGAAATTTTATTTACAAATGTACCATATAGTGAAACATTGTCTATTGTAAGGAAAAGATTATATGATAACAATCTACAAACCAGAACAACTCCACCTATTTATAGTATAATGGAATTATTAACGTTCTGCACAACAACATACTTTCATATAACTCAGAATTTTTCCAACAAAATCAAAGGGTCGCCATGGGATCACCACTGTTACCCTTGCTTAGCAACATTTACATGGAGGAATTTGAAACCACAGTCATACTCCATGTCTGCCTAAAGGGTGACTTCACTATATTGATGATACATTTGTGTATGGCTACACGGTGAGACACAGTTACATTCTGAATGCATATAAACAACATATCTCCTTCAATTTAATTCAGAATGGAGAACGAGAACAAAAATGGACAAGCTTAGATTTTCTTGCAATAAGACTACATCAGGGCAAAGTAAAAACAACAGGGTATAGGAAACCAACACACATTGGCAACTATTTGGCATATACATCCAATCATACCAGAAGCACTAAACATGGAATTATATATCATTATGGAATAGAGCAAAGGAAGTTTGTTCAGAAATCAGTGATTTGGAAAATGAAAAGATCTACATAGAATTCTCATGAAAAATGGTTATCCATCAGCTGTCATCAAAGAAATCCTTAATAGGCAACAAAAAGAGACAAAAAAAAAAAGAATAATTATTGGCAATGTAGTATATCAGGGATGGCAGACAAATTAAAAGAAATCTGCAGTCAGAATAACTTTAGAACAGCTTTCCACAGCCATACCATGCTTTGAAGAATTCTAACTTCTACCAAGCCTAAACTGGAAATGCAGAAAAACAAAAACTGCATTTATGAAATATCATGTGAATGTGGAACTATATATGTACTAATGATTATATGTTTAATTGGGAAAATATAAAAATATTGGATACAGAGGAAAAGGTGCAAAGAAAAAATTCAAGGAAGCTGCTCATATACCAATGGCAAATAATCCTATGAGTCAACCTAATATAGCAACACAAAACATATGGAACCTCTAATTAACAATTCTGGAGGATGTGAACCAACCCTCATATATAAATATGTGAAATTTCTACTATCTGTTGCCTTTGATAGAATAGCTCAGTTGGTTAGAGTGTTACCTAATAACACCGGAAGAAGAGTAGAGAATAATACTACTCGAAACATTGTGTTAATTGAAATAAAGTTTTAATAACATTTAATGATAGATGATGGAACATATTGACGATAGATATCTGGTCCTATATCTTCATGAAAATTTATTATTAATGTAAACACAAATATTGTCTATATATTAAATAAAAGTTATAAATTTTTTCAGGGATTTCAATATATGCTGTGCTTTGCATATTCTGAGGATGGTAAGATTGATTTATCTTGATTATGAGAAAATGACTCAATATTATTAATTTATTATATATTTTTGTTAAAACAAGAAATAGATATGGAATTGTCTCCACTTATCTGACTGAATGGACTGCCTCCACTACTGCCACCCTTGTGCATGTTGTTTAAAGCTATCCACTTCAAAAGTTAAGAACCTGTTTTATTCTTAGTTGTATATGACCAAAAGCTATTATAGAAATTGAAATCTCTTGTGAGAAAAAGTTCAGTTTAACTAAATATAATACTTGCTTAACATATATAAATTCTATGAATATTTTACGAGTGAATACATCAATGGTGAAAGCTTTGTTGTTTGAATTATCTTTAGCAAAATTTTTTTCCTTTTTTTTTTGCTAAATCATTTTAAATAAAAAGGCATATCATCTATGATGTGTGGTTAGATCATTTATCGGTGTAATGCTTTTGCTTTTGAGATGAATATTATTAGTGAAATGATGAAAGCTTTGTGTTATTTTACTCTTATTGTTTACTTGAAGTCGTTTTACTGTCTTCTAATAGTAGATATCTTTGTAAAAAGTATTTTTTGGCGTTTGAAGCATTCATTGATTGTAAATTTTATATAATAATTTAGTTTTTTTTATTTAGAAAGTTCTAGAATTTCTTGTCCCATCAGTCCTAGCACTACAAACCCTTGTAGTACTATTGAAGGAAATATTTTTGTTTTTCTTATTCTGTCTTATTAACAAGAGTTAATAAGTTAAAAGATAGTTTCCAAGCTGAAAGAATAGTTTTCATAGGCAGATGCATGCTTTTTGCTGAGTAGGTTGTTTATTTCCAACTACCCATTTCTTGGAAAATTTACATTGTCCAACCATTCATTCATTGCTGATTTTAAACTTACTTTTTGTTCCTGTTGTGTGTGTTCTGGAAATGTTGTGGAATTTAATAATTATCAGGAGAATTATAAATTTAATATTAGGTTGTGTATTTTTCAAGACTTCTGTCTGAAGTAGATGAGTAATTGAGTTCAGTTTTGTTTGCAACTGTATCTGGTTCTTGATCAGTTTGAAAGTCATTATTTAACTAAGAGAGAAATGTATTTAATAAAAAATTCGGTATTCGTCGAGGAGCCCTATATCCCACTGGATGGCGCTGTTTTCGCGCTAAACCACATAAAAATGCTGTTTCCGCGGCCGACACCTTCGAACCTGCATTTTCTATAATACAACTTTTTTGTTGTGCTACAGATTGCAGGTCACTATGTCGCGTCGCAGTACAGCATGTATGTTTTACGCAGCAAATACATTTTCCGAATTCGCACAGTTTATAAAATGGTTACGGCTTGGGGAGAGGGTGTGTTTTTTTGAATTGGATGGAAATGTTGTTTTCATTGGATTTTTTTTTATTTTAAAGTATTGAAATGTTCACATTTTGTAAAGTAATAATTAAAAGACTTTTTACACCGTAGTGTATTGAAGTTTTAAGTATTAAATGTTGACGAGATATATGTATAAAGTTATTTCGAATTAGGTAACGAGTCAAGTAATGTACTGTTCGTAACATTCCACGAGACAAAGAAATTGTAACGTGTGTATATTTTTGAAATAAAAAAGAGCGTTGACACAAAAATATCCCGTAAGAAAAGTACAATTGTACACGTTTTTTTTAAATGTCATAAAAAACATATATTAAACATTTTATTATATATATTTGTCGTTGTTTAAAAAAGTTTTAGTTTCTTTTCTCCGACTACTGTTATACTTTGTTGAATATAGTTTACGTTTATAGTTATCATTTATTTTATAGATGTTAGTAAAAAAAAATATTTACAAAAATACGATTTTGATATTTTTTATTTTAACATTACAAACAACAGAAAAATAACTCTAAAACTAACCCTAAACGTAAGTTTTACTTTTAGTTATCATTCTATTTGAAATAAAAACTAGCGGTAAACAACAACAAAAAAAAAAAGATGTAACCCCAGTGAAAAAATCTCTGATAGAAACTTGATTTTTCTAATAAAAAGCAAACTAAAAAAGACGAATCAAATTGTAATTTGTTTATTTTATTTTACATTTATTATTATCATTTAATTTGTATATGTTAATAAAAAAATAATATTTAAAATTAAATAATATTTAAAAAAGACGATTTTCTTTTGTTTTTATTTTCGCATTACAAAAAACACATCAAAATGATTATAATTAACAGCCCATGAATGATCATATTTTATAGTTTAAGCGTGAAAACTGCACCATCGAGTGGGATATAGTAGCTATTCGACGACAACCAAAAAGTCAAAAGAAAATCATGCATTTAATAATGGCATTGAATATAGCCATTATAATACATTATATAATATGACTTTTTAAAATGTATATATCAACAGATTGCAAGAAATTCTGGAAAATGTCAACAATATAAGTATATATTTTATTATGTCGTTTTTTATACATCTTGTATCATGGAAATTAAGCCAGATAGATCGATTAATGAAATGGATCAGATTTATTATATTGATTATATTTCAAAAATTATTTTAATTATAAATCACTAATAGATTGAGATTGCCATATTGATTTTGCACATCTTATAGAAAGTCTTTGAGACTGTAGATAATGTAGAGTATTGCCAAAAATTGAAGACATATTACACTAGCATCTTAATCATTAGCTATTTTAACAGATAGACTAGCACACTTATTAATAAGTTAAATTATTTCATCAAAATAAGATTTTTGAATAATTAGATAACTATTTTTTTTTTGATTTTTACTAATTTTAACAATTAACAATCAACTTTTAATTTCTGAATCTTAAATTTTTGTCAATTTATCAATTATAACTTCTAGTATACTTTTGGAATTTTATAATTTTTTAAATGTTATTAATGGCATCTTATTTCAATTTTTGTTAGCAGTTGGATACTCAAAAGTTATAGAATTTATAGATAACCTTTAAATAGTGTGCTGAAGAATTTAATACTGAATAGAGTATGAAAACTATTTTTAATCATGGATTGGCTTATAAATGTTCAGTCAATTTGACTGATGTTTTATAATAGTTTGTGGTTATCCTAGGTAGTAGGTAACAAATATATTATTAAGTGGCTTACTTCAGGCTATCCATACTCAAAGTTAGATTGTTTTTTTTGTGTGTGTGAACTAATGAATACTAAAATGTGTCTTATGGAAAATTAATTGATTAAGTTAATTAATCAGTTCAAAAAACAAATATCTAAGGAAATCAGTCTTAAACACTGTTATTTATTATTTAGAATTTTCACGAATTAATGAGAAATTTTATACTTGTTTAGTCTGCATATATTTTTGTTTGAAGTGAATTATTGAAATTAACAGTTGAGCTAAGTCACTATTGGATACCTGATTATAGAAGAAAGCAAATGAAAATACATGAGAAAATAGTATTGAACAATATGGCAATAATTTCTTAGTCATAATTTTTCTTACCAGCATTAATCATTACTATTCGCTTGATATCTGTGTTCTACTGATGTGAAACATTTAAGCATTTGTTTGACTTTTGCCATTATTCAGGAAAAAATAATATTAATTGAAGTGTTTTTTTAATGTGTAGTTCATTTTTCAAGGGTTAAATAGTAGTATTTAGTATGTTTTACCTTACAGCATACTGCGGGAGGAGAATTTATTTAGCAGCACACTAAATAAAAATCCCAACAAAATTAAATATACTTTATTAATATGAATAAAAATAAATAAATTCTTATTATAGTAACAATAAAATAACATTGTTTTGTGAGCACATCTATATGTTATATTATCTATAATATAATACAATAATAATGTTATTAGTGAGAAGGATGCAATTGATTTTGAGAAATAATTTTATCAAAATGCGATTCTAAAGTAAACAAACATAACTCCTCATCTGCTATCGGTAATTGTTCCTGTTTTTTTTTATTTCATTTCCATAAGCACTAAGAAGTATAGTTTGCAAAGGTATGATGATCCAAAGGGCAACAGAGATTTAACAGCTCCAAAGCCAAATCCAAAATTCTGACAATTCTAGCACAGAAAATAAGACTTTGTGCACAGGATTGTTTTTCAAGTCTATTAAATTTTTTTCTTTTAATGTTAATGGCAGTGTATACTGTCATATCTTGCGAAAAGATTGATGACCCACTGGTACATTTGATAATCAAGTGATGGAAAATACTTAGAAAATGATACAAAGAGGTTTTCCTATGCATTTCTAACTAAATTTTAAATTTGTTTGAAAAATCTCTATGCCCGGGAACCAATCAAGCTGCAAGTTTTTAACTTTCCTGGTCCACAATTCTAATCTGTCAGTGAAAGACTTTAATCTGCCTGTAATTGTAATGATATTTTTATTCACTCCTTGCAAAATCAAATTTAAAATGTTCAACTTCTCAAAACGTTCATTGAGAAATGCTACTTCCAGCCATCAATGATCATTGTTAAGAAATTCAAATCCAGAATTTTCAGCATCAAAGAAACATCTTATTTCAGTTTGCAAAGAGATAAATCGTGCAAGCACTTTTGCCTTCGAGTGCCATTGCACTTTTGTATGAAGCAGTAAACACTTAAAATCACTATCCATAATTTCACATGCAACCTAGGAATGTGATTTTATGTAATTTACCACTTTAACAAAGTTATCTTATCATCTTTAGGAAATCATCAGGTAGAGATTTTGACACCAAAACTTCGAGGTGAATCATATAATGTACAATTTTAACTTGTGAACTTTTTTGTAATACATGAGCCGCAAAGCCTTTTTTCTGATCTGCATGGTTGGAGTCATTAGTGCAATCGCTAACACAAGTTTTCCACTGCATCCCTCTCAATATGACATTTTGGTTTAAGAGGTTAAAGACATCTGTCATTCACAGCAAAAGAAAAACTGACTTATGATTTTATCATCTCTGTTGATTCGCAGAAATGACATTAGTTGAGCTTTGTTGCTGATACCTGTACTTTTATTGATTTGTAAGACCACAAGTTTTTGAGTTCATTTTTTGCTCCAGTGGAGCAAATTATTAAAAAGAGAGTAATATATATTAAGGCTATAACCTTAAGACTATGCGCCTAGATGCTACAGTAGGGACCTCTACAAATTTTAACACAAGATTAACGACTTTAAAAAACGAGCGGCCACACTTATCTTCGACCTACTTTTTAATTATATAGGTTTTAGCTTGTATAGGAATTGTGGACTTAATCAGTGAGGTAGTTAATAGCTTCATGCTCTCAAATCAAAATGCTTTAGATTTGCCTATATAATTAAAAAGTAGGTTGAAGATAGCTCTTGTCTTTTAAAATCGTTAATCTTGTGTTAAGATTTGTAGAGGTTCCTTCTGTCACATCTAGGCGCATATTCTTATATTAGCCTTAATATATCTAGGCTAATGATTTTAATTTTTTTTTTAGCTCATCAGTGTCATTGGAGCTTTCATAAAATTTTAAAATATAAGTATAGGAATGAACAAGTGAATGCTTGAAGAAGAAGAATGATAAGAGTATCTATATAAAAAGTTCAGTTATATTTAGAGACTTTCTTTACAACGTCATAAAATGGAATATCATTTTCATAATATGTATCCCATTTGTCCTTGAGATAGATTCCCATTGTTTAAAGATTTGTACAATTACACATTTGCATGTTAAAGTGTTCTTTTTTAATGTTACAACATTCTTTACAATTAAAATATTTTAACTTACATAATTATTTACAAACTTATTAAATAAACATTTTAAAATAAAATTATTCAATTTTATAAAATTTTAAATATATAAATTTTCTTTTATTTTGCATTATAATAAATAATCTCTTTAATAAATATTAAGTACATTTATATATTAAAGTTTTAAACTAATGTTTCTAAATTTAAAAATAGATAAAAATAAATAAGCACGCATACTCATATATTCAAAATAATAAACTAAAGTTATATAATTGTTTTGAATATATAATCTAAATATGAATTTTTTTTTTATTTCTGTTACAAAAATCATTTATACACATATAAAATATTATACATTTTATAATGTATTAAATTTTATTAACTTCTAAGATAGTGTATGTATTTAAATAAAATATGAACTCTTAACATTTACTGCAAATCAAAAAAAAAAATTGCTACTAATAATTTCAATAATGCAAAAGTTACTATATATAACAATGTAGTATAAATTAATGACCGATTCATAAATATACTTGAAATAAGCTAATAAATTTTTTTAAATATAAGTATTATTAAGCTAAGATTAATCCCTATATATATATATTACAATATAAAATAGAAATTCATATAAAGCTACAATACTAGCCACAACAACAATTTTACTAAAATTCTTGCACAACCATGGTTTCATCTATTAACAAATAGATCTCACATGAGAAAGTCTTAAAACAGGCTAAAGTCTCCATTCAATATTGCCACTCGGTGCAAACCAGAGTAATCAATGGATGCCATAAGGTTTGTTACAAGCAAGCATAAGAAATTGTGATCATGTGATGAGAAAGTCTATTCGTTAATAGATGAAACCACGGTTGTGCAAGAATTTTAGGAAAATTTTGTTGTTGTGGCTAGTATTATAGTGTTATATGAATTTCTGTTTTATTTTTAAGTAATAATATAACATTAGGCAGTAATTATATATTATTATGTGTATAGATGGATGGATTAAATAAGGAGATATGTTGGGATGATGTGGAGAAGAGGCTAGAGAATGGAGATAGATTGAACTTGGAGAGACTTTCATCCTACAGTGGATCGATAATGATTGAAAATGATGATATATATATATAAACTTTTTATATTATTTGAATAACTATTTTTAAGTTAGTATAATTGTAATTCATGTTACTTATGTAGCTTTTTTTTTTTTTTAGATAATCAAAATAATTTGAAGAATTGCAAAAAAGTTAAAACCTTATCAGAATATAGTATAAATGCAAAGAGTGGTGGTAGAAAGAAAACCCAACCTGATGTACTATTTAAAAGGACTCATTTACCTTTGCAAACAATTCTTCCTCCATGTGACAAAATAAAAAACTTTAAAAAAATGAAAAAAAGAAAACATAATTTTAAAGGAGTCGTGCAATTGTATTCAAATGTTGTATCTAAAAAGTCCTTTATATCTGATTTGTTATTTGAGAACAATGGAGAAAATATTTCTATGAATAAAAAATCTCGAAAACATTTTGGAAAGAAATTTAAAACAAGACTTTTTACTGATGGAAAAACTAAAAATAATAATAATAAAATAGAACAAATCACAATTGACTAAACTTTTAAAAAAAATGTATTTGATTTTGTAATTAAATTAAAAAAAAATAAATTGAAAGTATTTGTATTTATTATAATTTGTTAATATGCAAAGTACACATATAAGAAAGATCTCTTAATATAGTGATTAGCACAACCAACTGCCATATGTCATGTGCTTTTCAAATCTAGATCAGGTTAAAGAAAAGCCTTTATATCAAGAGAAATCGAGGCAATTTAAATATGTGAACAAATTTGCCTGATATGAATATAATTCTATATATTGTTAGACATTTAAAAAAAAAAGAATAACTAATTTGTAATATTAATTTTTTTTAAATGTAACAATGATACTGCTTTCTGTTATAAGTAAAAACATCTGGTAGTCACAGCACCACTTAAAAACAATGTGGTAATGAGAATTAATATTTGACTTGTTTATAATTTATTTGCTCAGATTAAAAATGATTTGATTCTTCAGAGGTAGCTATTATGCAATATTTTCTTTACATTTAAAAAAAAAATGGTAATTACATATCTTAGAACTTTGTATTAAAAATTTTATAATTCAACTATAAATTTATTTTATTCACCTTATTATTTATTACATCTCTTATAAACTAAGTATTGCTACATCTCCTTTATATTTTTTAATCATCCAATATTATACTTACATAGAATCTATGCATTCATATTCATAATATAAAAGAAAAAAAATATTTTTACTTCAACAAGATTTTTTTTTTTAAATGCACAGGACAAAGAAATGAATTATCTATCTTCATAATGGAAATATTGCAATAAACTTAACGAATTAATCAGACTACTATAGCTATTTCTGCAATACAATTTTAATACAAAAAGAATTGATCAATAAAAATTCTCTGAGAATCAACTAAAATATTTTAACAAAATATTTCTTGCACCTTTTATATTACTTATAATAATAAAAATAAATGCCATGTTTGATGGATCATTCCCATCTGACAAAAATAATGAATGTCCTTTTTTGATGTTTGAATTACCATGTAATTTTTTTAGATCAATCAATTTTGTTATCGCCAGCATCTGATTTTAAAGTATAGGATGTGACTCGGAAACATTAATTAAAACTTATTTTACTATAATTAAACAAATCTGAATAAATAATCTTTCTATCCAGTAGATTTTAAAAGCGAAAAATTTAGTTAAAATAAGATTTTATTTTTACTTTTATAATTCTATGAAGAATTATATTGTAGCAATATTTAATCTATAAAATGTGTGTAATAATAGAATAATATATAGTACCAACCTTGATTAGGTTTTAAAAAGGGTATTGTCGTATTTAAAAAAAAAAAATTATGATTTATATGTTAATAACTTAAAAATAATCAACTGGTGTTTATATTAATTTTGGGGTTATTGTAGATACATCGGAATACAGAGTAATATTTGTGATTTATTTTTTTTATTATTTAAGTAATGGAATAGGTAGTTTATTACATTAAATTTTATATCTTGCTATAAAAATATTGCATAAATTTAAAAATAATGTATTTTGATAGGTTTTTATATTTTGTTTATTTTTATTGCATATTTTAACAATAACTTAAATAAGTTGTTTTCATATATGTTTATGATTACATATGCATCCATGTTTAGATTATTGTATAAATTTAAAATCACGTATGTTTAAAAATAATGTTATAAAAGATGACTGAAATGTTTAATATTTTATGTTAAACAAATGTAATTTTTTTTATGTATTTATTGTTATTTGCTGATTTGTAATTTTATAAGAGATTGTAAAATCGTATTTTTATTTAAAATTTTTTTTTTTTAAATCTAAAGAAAACATTTGTTCAGGAACGCTGTTGTATTTGTAAAACTAGTAAAGTGAAATAATAATTCAGAGTATTGAAAGTGGTAAAAACTGCAGTATCTAGGTCAATGACTAAATGTTATGTCAATAAACATTTATAAAATGCCCATGATTTAAGTTAAGAGACTCATTTTGGTTGGTATATTATGTTTGCAGTAAATGAAATTTAAAATAAAATATATATTTTTAAAAATGTTTGATTTAAATCTTACAGTGGAAGGCTAAGTAATAAATTAAGTTTACTCCTATCTCAGTGATGTTACCTGTTATAACAGCTGAAAAATGAAATTGTTTTAATGCATTAAAAAAATTATAAAATGCATATAAAGTTTTACTGCATGGAGTAATATATATGTATCTATTGTGCCAATAAATAATTTGTCAAGTCTATGACCAAATGGATAATGATTTGGATTTGATAAAATAATGATCTGATCCATTTTAAAGATAAAACAAATGCTTATTATTCTGTATTAACTAAAATGTAAACATTCTACCAAGGATTATTTATTTTAATAAACTTCAAGTACTTATAAAAGAAAATAAACTCTTTTTCTTTGTGTGAACTTAACAAAGGAACTTTACAATAAACCACTGAACATCACATAATCACCATTCTTTCTGCTTACACAAACTAGAAACTAGTCTGGGGGGATATTGGATGAGTAGACACTAGATAGGGATTTTATGTGCAAACCTTTCATCCATGATTATTCTGGCTTGTACTGAGTGGCGCTACTGTATGGAGAGTTTAGCCTTTGTAACTTTAGGATAAATTGACCTGCTTGTGTATAGACATTAATTAATACTTTATCATCATTAGATTAACAGGTCGTATGTTTTATTTATTAATAGTTACTTGCATTATATTTTAGTGTCATTTAAGATATGCATGTATAATTATGATATGTATATTTATAAGTAACCAGAAAAAAATTTAATAACTTCAAAATAAGTATTTAAATAGTTATAGTAAACTTTTAATAACTGCTTTTCATTCATTTAGCATTTGATCTTAAATATAAAATCAAAATATAAGTAAAGTAAATAATCGATTGTTATTTGAGATAAATAATAATACGTATGTTTGTTTTTAAAAAAATATTTATTTGTAATAGGAATGATCGATAAACGAACTAAAACATTTTTTTTTATATTTAATATTTATTGTTTATTGAAGAGGAATATAGATATTTTCTTTGTGGTATGTGCACTATCTACATCATATTATAGTTGAAACTTAAGAACATTATAGAATAAACTACTTCAAATTATTAAATATATTAATTAGCATCCTATTTTATTCATTATATATATTTTATAAATAAAACTGTTAATGCATATGCTAAATTTGAGTTGATAGTTTTATTAAGTACATAACAATAATAATTCAAAGTCTCTATGCAATCATAAACATTTGAAATTTACTTAATCAAAATAATGTAAATTTTATACTTTATTAGAATTCAAGAATTATCAAAGATGAATTTAATATTTTCATAGATATCAATTGTTTATTTGGGTATAAATAAATCGTTATATATTTACCTTTTGATATTTATTAAAACATTATTTTATCTTATTAGGAATTAGTCCATAACATAAAAGGATTATTTTGTAAATTAATTCTGGTGTAAACTATTACTTAATATATTCCACTATAAATTGTAAGTAAATTATTGTTTATTGTGTTTATTATAATTTTGGTGTCCAGTCAGATTAATATTTATTTAATAACTATTATTAATAGCTTTTAACTTTATTTCTGTATAGATTTGACCTTTATTTGTAGAGCTTAGATAAAATTATTGCTCAAATTTATTCCTGTATAGATTTTGGCTTCCTCAATTTGTGTGGCCCATTAATTCTGTTGTACAATTTATACTGATTTGGCATTCCAAAACTTGGGGTCTGATTAGAAACCATTTTTACCTGAGATTATTATTGCTATTAATTTTGGATATAAAAGAAAACAATTTTACTAAAGGAAAATAAATATTTTAATAATAGTTATATATTGTAACACTAGCGGTACATGTTTCATAATTTTAAAAAATATATATGATTAGTTAAGTAGATTTTAAAATGCAATTTTGTAAAATAAAAAGATTGTGTTATATTTATATTTTAAACTATAGCGAGCGGGTAAGGGGAAATCTAAAGTTAGAATAAAAATTGTTTTTAAAGAAAACTTTTATAATATAAAATAAGTAAATAGGGAAAGTTTTAAAAATTCATCCTTTTATAAATTGTTATAAATTAAAATAAGCAAATGTGAAAACAGAATAAAAATCAGTAAAAGCTTTGGAATACAATTAGTTTATAAGATTTCTGATTGATAATAATATTCAAATTGTATTAATTAAAAAACTATGTACACTATTAATGAGATAGTAGATTAATCTAAGCAAAAGATTAGATTACCGTGGAATGTAAAAATCAATTAGATTAGCAAAAATGCAAAAAATTAATTAAAAGACAGATTTCAAATTACATTCAAAAGGAATTAAAACAATGAGAGAATAAAGGATATAAAGTTGCTATGGCCTATTGTTCTTTAGTCAAGGGTCTGCAATCTGTAATTCATTCCGCTCTTAAGTCTATAAATCAGTGGTCTGCAATCTATTGATATACAGTTTGCATTGCTATTAGTCTAGAGTTCGGGTTTTTTCTAAAGAATGCACCCAGATATTCAGAAATTTTAGTGCAGTAGTAAACCAGTCATTACTGCTGCAGTCAATAATAATGGAGAAACCTCCTAAGCCATAGGAGTTCTGACAGAGTTTCATGCCCAAGCTCAAAGCCATCAACTATCCCGCATGAATCGATGCCTGGAGTCAATGCCTAGGGTGTGAAGTAGAAGCTGCCACATTCTCTCCCTCATTGTCAAGACAAAAATTAAAAACAAGCCCTGAACCATCAATGGAGACTAAAAAGCCAACTGGTTGGAAAATTCACATAACCTAGGTAAAGTTACTTTTAAATAATGGTTTGTATACACTTTATTTTAAATGAACTTTAGTTAATGGACTATTATAAAATTCAACCTAATTACTTATGTTTTTTTATATGTAAATTTCAATATTATTATGTTATATTACAAATGTGTGTGCTTGAATAAATACTAATGTTTGCTTAATTATTATTTGGTCTATTCTCTCTCTCTTGTCACTGTGTCACCAGTAATTTAATAGGAAGTTATTTTTTTATGTGTTAAGTAAATGTGCTAGACTCTGAGATGTTGTTCAAAGCATGGTGACTATATAACCTATGGTTGGCTGGTGACTGAGGTGGATCTGCAAAACAAATAAAATGCTTTGGATGGTAGGGTTTGAATCCAACAGTCAAAATGGGCCACAGTCTGGAAATGTGATCGTGTTATTCTTTGCATAGTTCAATCTGATCTTGGGTATCATTGATGTTTTATGCCATCAATGGTATTCTCTCCTCTGCTTGAAGGTTCCCATAATAGTAAAAATATAAAATAAAAATTATGTTTAAACCTACAAGAATAAACATTCATCTTCTTTGGACCTGGTCAATATATATATATAGCCTTTTAATATAAATTTTATAGTTTTAATATAAATAGAATATAAAAATTGATAGCATTTAGTAAATGCTTTGTAATAATATTTATTTCACAGATCCTCAATTGATTAAAATTGTCCAAAGAGTAAACGAAATAAAATGTTATTTAATAATATAAATAATTTATATCATTCATAGTAGTCTTTATCAATATGTTATATATATATATATATTGTTAATATTATGTTGGTTTATAGGCACTACTAATTTGGAAATAGGGCCTGAAACTTCTGATATTTTGAGAATAGTTTTTAATCAATTAAAGAAATTAAAAAAATTAAGAGAATCTAAAATTGATTCTAATAAAAATTTTGAAGAACAAAAAATAAAATCTAATAAAAAATTTGAAGGATTAAAAGATGAATTTAATAATAAATTAAATATATCTAATGCAAAATTTGATGAGTTCAAATATGAATTAGATATTAAACTAAAAAAAAATCTGATGAGAAATGTAATGTAAGATTTGGAGAATTAAAGGCTGAATTGAGGAAACTTGAGAATAAACTTTCCCAGCCACAAGAAAGATTTGAAAAAGGATTTGAGGGTTTAGATAGCAAAATCAAAGCAAAAGAGGTCTGAAAGAAGATTAATAAATTAGAAAAGACAAAAGTAAATTACATTCAAACAGAGATTGATGAAATTAAATACAGAACAGAGAGAGTTAGTATAAAAGCAGGATAAATTTGAAAATGAGAAAAAAAATTACAGTAAGAATCTCGCAATAATGTGGAAAATGAATTTATTATGAAAAAAAACTAAGTTGTTATTTTAAATAATGGTTGAATCCAAAGTTGAACTTAAAGAATTTATGGAGACTAGTCAATGAAGTGGTGCTTATGTTAAAAATAATATATTGAATAATGATAAGGAAATTATTAGAAGTGATAAAAAATACATTTAGTTCAGCCAGAAAATAAATTTGAGATATTTATTCAGGATAAATACCCATAGATATTTGGTAGTTGCAATAAGAGATCGGTTTTATATATTTATCCAAAAGGAGAAAAATATTTTAATAAAGATGATGTAAGTTTTGACAAAGTAAATGTTTGTAATTTATTTAAAAAGTTTGAAGTATCACAAAGCTATTAGTGATGAGAGAGATTATTCGAATAGAAAACATGATCAGTGGAAGATTTTTAAAAATGTTTAAATGTGAAAAGGTTTAATCCATCATTTACAAGAGTAATGATGATAAAGATAATATTGATTTGAAATATATATGGAATAATTTACAAAGCAGGTCATTTTATAGAGAGATGTGTTACTAATTTTAATATTTTTAGTATTACTAACCATTGGTATAAATACAGCTATAGATGCAAGATAAAATATAAATGAACAGAAATTAAACAATAAAAAGAGAATAATAGTGATTTTATTTGGTATAGAGATGTGATTTTTATAAAATTGAAAGATTGAATATATTATTAATCTTGTAGAGAGATATTCCAATTTGTTAGTAGACTTATTTTATAAATATTATAACTAGGGTATACAATGTAATTCTTTGTGTGATACATGATTATAATTGAATTATAATATTTGGTTATATCTTTATGCTAATTATTTATAAGGTATATGTATTTTATGAAGGAAAATATTTATATGAGGTAGCTGTAGCTAAATACAGCTTAAAAAATAATTTAGATAAATGAATGGAAAGAAAATTAATTACTTAGTAATTTAATTTTATGGTAACACTGAACAACTATAGGTACATATCTTATTGATCTAGTAGAATAGATAAGAGGAATTTACATTCAGAATTAAAATCTTATGTTATTATATTTTATAGATTAATATAATTTTTTTTTTTCAGAAGTAGGAGGCAATGTACCATCTTTAATTAGATTTTAAAAGAGGTATTATCATATTTTAAAAAAATGGTTGACATGGTTTATACATTATTAATTCTAAGATAATCAAATGGTATTTATATTAATTTTGGGGTTATTGTAGATACATCAGAATACATAATAATATTCACGATTTATTTATTTTTATTAAGTAATATAATATGTAGTTATTACCTTAAATTTTATATCTTGCTATAAAATATTGCATAAATTTAAAATTATATATTTTGATAGATTTTTACATCAATATTTTGTTTATTTTATTGCATATTTTAATAATAGACATAAACAAATAACAAGTTTTGCTTTCATATTTGTATGTGCATATTTAGATTATTGTATAAATTTAAAACAAATGTAATTTTTTTTTTTATGTGTTTATTTATTTATTTGCTGACTTGTAATTTTATAAGAGGTTATAAAATCATTTTAAAAAATTAATTAAAAGAAAATATTTTGTTCAGGAATGCTGTTGTATTTGTAAAAATTCTAGGAAAGTGAAATAATAACTCTGTGTACTGAAAATAGTAAACATGAGCTGATCATTAGACCTAAATTATGTCAATAAACAAATCATATAAAATGCCCATGATTTAAGTAAATGAAGTTTAAAATGAAATATATTTTTAAAAAATTCTTTATTTAAATCTTACATTAGAGAGCTACGTAAGAAGTTATGTTTATTCTAAAAGACAATGTCTTTTATGAAGTTATCTATTACTAACAGCTGAAAAATGAAATTGTTTTAATGCATTCTAAAAATTGTAAAATGATATAATTTTTTGCTGTATGGATTAATATATATGCATATATTATGCCAATAAATAATTCATTAAGTATCAAATGAATAATGATTTGGATTTGATAAAATAATAATCTGATCCATTTTAAAAAGGCTAAAACAAATGCATATTTTATATTAACTTAAATGTAAACCTTACTATAAACTACCAAGAATTACCTATCTTAATAAACTTTGAGTACTTATAAAAGGAAATAAGTTCTTGGGATTTTTTTTTAAAAAATATTATTTCATAAATATTATCATTTCATGAATTTTTCTTCATGTGAATTTCTTTAAAATAAATGGAACTCATTGTGTATAGACATTAATTCTTTATCATCATTTGATCAACAGGTTGTATGTTTTATTTGTTAATAGTTGTTTGCATTTTATTATTTTATAGTCATTTAAGGTAAATGTGATTTCTGTATTTATAAGTAACCAGAAAGAAAATTTTAAGAATTTCAAAATAAGAATTTAAATAATTATAGTAAACTTTTATTTAAATAACTGCTTTTTGTTCATTTAGTATCTGATCTTAAATATAAAATCAAAATATAAGTAAATGATTGTTTATTATTTGGGATAAATAATATGTATGTTTGTAAAAAATATATATATAAATTAATTATTTGTATAGAATAATGTATTGGTTGATTAGACATGTACACCGCTTGATGGCATTGTTTGTGCTAAAGCACATAAAAATGCTGTTTACACGACTCAAAGTTTATGGTCTATGGAACCGTGATACTCATATTAGCCATTGCGGGCCTATATTGCATTGCTCACACATATTACAACCCGCTGATATGCTTCGCGACACTGCAAATGCACACATTTCACAGATCGCTACCATATCATGTGAGGGTGTATATAATTCAACTGATCATAACTCTTGTAATCTGCATTCAAACTAATGATCTTACACCCTACCTGACGTAGTATTATATAATGTAATTATAAAATGTAATTATTTTATTTTAGAAAATAATGTTTTGCAATGTTATGTTGGTCCCTGTAAACGGCATTTTTATGTGTTTTAGCACCTAAACAATGCCATCAAGCGGCATGTGTGTCTAATCAACCATAACCAGGAAAAATCAATAAGTGAACTCAAACAGATTAATATTTTTATAAATATATATTTAATGTTTATTGAAGAAAATGTAAATAGATATTGTCTTTTTGGTGAATATGTGTGTAGTGTCTCTGCATTATATTATAGTTAAAACAATGAGAACATTGTGGGATAAACTACTTCAAATTATTGAATATAATAATTAATATCTTATTTTACTGTTATAAATATTTCACTTATTTTGTAAATAAAATTGCCATTGTATATATTAAACTTGAGTTGATAGTCTTATTATATACATAATATAACAATAATAATGCAAAGTCTCAAGGCAATCATATACATTTAAAATTTAATTAGTCAAAATGACTTAAATTTTATACTTTATTAGAATTCAATAACTATCAAAAGTGAATCTAATGTTTTCATAGACATCAAGTGATTATTTTGATATAAATAAATCTTTGTTATATATTTACATTTTGATATTTATATTCATTAAAACATTATTTTATCTTATTAGAATTCAATAAAATGAGTTATTGGTATTCATATATAAAGAGCTAGTGGATAAATTGTTAATACAAGTTTCATGTACAATTGTCAAATTTAAATAATTTTGTCATACTCTCATAAATTTAGTACTAATATAAAAGAGTTATTTTGTAAATTAATCCTGATATAAACAATTAATATATTCCACTATAAATTTTAAGTAAACTCTTGTTCATTGTGTTTATTACAATTCTGACATCAAGTCTGGTTGGTATTTATTTAATAAATAAATATTATCAATAGGTTTTAACTATTCCAGTATAGAATTTAGCTTACTTTATTTGTAAGGTTTAAATAAAATTATTGCTCAAATTTATTGTTATAGATTTTGGCTTACTCAATTTGTGTGGTCCTATTAATTCAGTTGAACAATTTATAATCATTATAATATATATTGTTTACTGCTTAATATAACAAACCTATTAACAAGGTTACATGGCTACAATGAATAAATAAAAATTGATCTTTACCACTTATTTTTTGATTGATTTAAAAAAGCATTTCTAAAATCAAATCATTTTTGATCAACATATTTTAATAATCACTAGATAAATTAAAAGATAGATTGTACATCATAAATTAATTTACTTTTAATGTAGCAATCTATCAATTTTATTTACCCATGGAAAATCATCAAATTGATGGAGGTATATTTGGTAAAAGTTTTTGTATATTTTTATTAAACTAATGTAATAATATTAGTTTTTTTCCATTTAATGTAAAACAATATATTGAAGTATTTATATCAAGAATTTTATTTCTACAAATTAATATTTGGGGCAGTTATTCTTTGGAATTGCTAACTAATTATCCAATTATTGGTAAGAAACTGTTTATTTAGTTATTTTTGTTTAATGGGTTTAACAAAGAAAGAAAACCTCACTATGTTTGCAGTTAATTAAATGGCCTCTCTTTCATTATTCATCCATAAAGAATTATTAGATAGACCCTTGGTTCACAGTGGAATTATTTTACATGTGTATATATTGTACTTTATTACTTTTAATTTTTTTTTATCTAATTATTGAGAGTATTTATTTTAGTTGTAAATTTGCTTTAATCACTTTTATTGAAGCAGGGAGGGGAGCTTTATTACTAAAGATTTTGTAAATCATTAGCAATATCAAATATAGTTTATATTTTAATCTGTTGAATTCTTAATATCCATAGAAAGGTTCAGAATTTATCCAGCATCTTCCATTTAAGAAGCTATCAGATCAGTTACTTTGATCACATTTTGTTATAATAAAAATGTTTAAGCAGATATTTTAAGAACAATTATAAATTAATTACAATAATAAAAAATTAACTTAAAAAAAAAATTGCAAATTTTATGGTACAGCAATAAATTTTTTCACTTAATTAAAATTGTGCTAAAAATTAATATGATCTATAATAATTATTGAATTATACTTCATTGTGCATTCTTCTGGATCTATAACTTAAATAAAAAAATATTTTCATAGCAATCTGTATTATTTCTATAATATTTTTAGTCCAAACATCCCAGATGTTCATTTATTATTGCATTTCAGACTTTTATGAAGATTTATGCCATTTTGATATTCTTTATTTTAGATTGCCATGAAGAATCAATGCAATACTGAACTATGCCATGCATTCATGTGGAAGAAAGTAAATGCCTAGCAGCTAAAATTCAGAATTTCTCCAAAAATTCTCTGTTTCACAATAAAGACTATTCAACTCTTTCATAATTTATGATTTTTTAATATTTAAAATTCTTTGTTATTTTCTTGTTTCTACTTTATGTAATATTACAATAATAAACAGCCATTTGTAAACAAGTAGTCTTTTTAACTCCAAAAAAAAAAATATGGTACTCTAGAAATGCATTTTGTGGTGAATATATAACTAATCTGGGAACCACATGTAGAATATGCTAGTCCATATTTCTGTTTATTTGCTATTTTACAATGTTAATTACCTTCAGAAGTAAAGATTTCTTTCTGAAATACTTCAAAACCATGCCTAGTTGTAGCTCTCTAATATATTCTATTCTCTGCTAAATCTTATACTTCTTTGGAATGACTTTGAAATAATCCTTTTAATATAGACAGGGTATCTTTCTCACAAAAACCATGCTCAAGTGTCTTGCATTGTTCATTTGTTGTATATGTCTAATTCAATGATGGTGTGATATTATAATAATGGACTCTAGTATTGCAGCAAGGAAATTAAAAAACATTGATTGGTTTTAAGCTCTCATTTAAGTGTGAATGCTCTGTATTCATACTTAAATTTCTAATGTCTTTATATTGCACCAATAGAATGTCTTGTTTTGTATGCAATAAATTAGATAAAATAGCAATTCCATATACAGCTAACTTAGTTACAATTATTATTTTCCTGTGATGAAATACTGTATCTTTTAACATTTAAAAGCCACTGCAGCACATTAGAGGGTTTCATCTTAACATCTAAGTTTATCTTCCTACTTGTAAAACTAGTCATGACATTTAAACTATTCTCAAGTTGATAACCAATCAAGCTAAAAGATGCTGAGGATTTTTCTTCCATCATTGACTAATCAAGAACTTGAGTTTTTTGAACATTAATTAATAAAGCAATCTTTATGTTGCATTCGAAACATTAAATGCATTCTTTTAATTATCCTTTGGATTGGCAAAAATAGCATAATCATCAGCATACTGTAAATATTAAAAATTACACCAACAGACCTGTTTGATTAAGCCCCCTATAAACAATTCTAAAGATTACTGTCATAAGAATTGAAAACAATGTTGCAGTAAGTATATATCCTTATTTAACACTTTATTTCAAATGCCTCAGATTTTCCACTGACAATACTTTCTTATTCCATTATGCAAAAGCTGTATAATATTAATAAATTTTGGTTGACAACTAATTTTAGACAATGCCATAAAAACTTCTATTAACTGGATCAAATGCCTTTAGCAAATAAAAAAAAGCCAATATATAAGTCACGATTTTATTCCTGATACTTCTTGCATTTGACTGGCAACAAAACAATGTCTATAATGCTTTGTGTAAGTGGAAGTAACCTATTCAATAAAATTTTTGAAATTACTTTCGTTGTAAAAGATAATGCTATTCTACAATAATTATGATACAATACAGAGAGCGTACCAATAGCTCAAACAAGCAATTAATAAGTGCAGTATGAGAAAATATTTAAAATCTCTATCCAGAACAGTACCAATAGCTCAAACAAGCAGATTTTAAATATTTTCTCATACTGCACTTATTAATTAAGAGCTTGTTTGAGCTATTGGTACGCGCTCTGTATTGCATTTTTGTAATTACAAGCTTATAAAAGTAATGTCTTGTTATATATGACTTGCTTTTTTAATTATAATAATTAGGATAATAAAAACTTGCTTAAAATCAGCTGGCAGAATTTCATGGGTCCATACATTTTTTAAAAAAAATTACCATATTTTGAAGCTAGCATATAATAGCTATATTTTAAATTTTACTGCAGCCTTTCCATTTTTAAGATTATCAAAGAGCTTTTTGACTTCATTAAACTGAATATCTTTGTCCAAATCTAAACGAGTAGATAAAATGGATATGATCAAATACTCCTACCTGTTCAAAATATCATTGTCATTATATGAGTACGGATTTAATAGGATTGTGGTACCCTTTTTCAGATCTATGTGTTGCCTTCAATGCATTAAAAATCTAGTGACTACAATCAGTGAGTATCAGTATTTTTTTTTTTTCAATTTTAATCGATCATTCATTTTTAAGCATTCTTATCAGTCTTGAAATTCTGCCTTCAGATCTTTTATATTTATTATGAAGTTCCACACTTAGTCTATTATTCTGCCAAACAAAAAATGCCATGTCTTCTTTTTAATCAAATCACTGATAGTAAGACTGCCAGAAAGTCGGTCATGATTTTTTTTTATGAATCCAAGAATAGATTTATTTGTATCCATGACTCATTTCTTAATAGAATTCCAGGCTTTAGTAATATGGGTTCTGAAGATCCAAATTAATAATTTTAGTATTTAGTAGCTAGTAAAATTTAGTTCATATGGTACATTATTCTAAAGAATCAAATTTTCTGTGAATGTGACTGGAATAATATATCTTTTTTAATGCAATGTAATGTGAACTTTTCTTGTATTTTGACTCTTAATTATAATATAATCTATTAAATGTCATTGTTTTAAGCATGGGTGCATCCATCTTACTTTATAATAGTTTTTCTGCCTAAACAAGATATTTGTGGTAGACCATTTGAATTTACAGCACCAATACTATTATTTCTAATAACTTTTGGCCAAAATCTATTATTTATATCAACATATGCATTAAAGTCCTCAAGAAGAAAAATTTGTATTGCTGTAATAATACTATCCAACAAGGAATAAAAGCTTTTTTTTTTTAAATCTAAGCTACTAATAAAATGAGCAATTGTGCAGTGCAAATTTTAACACCAATTAGCCCTTTCATTGATACAAGAAATTCTAATAGAAAATATTAAATTATAATTTACAGCAAATCAAACGCAGTGCATTCTCCTTTCACTGACTGCCCTGTCTTTCTAAAAAATGTTGAATCCATCCGTCTGTTCTATTAAACTTCCTGTGGGAGGGAGCAGCTACATCAAACTTAAATTTTGACACCTCCTTAGCTACCATTGCAGTTCTCCATTTGGTTTTGAATAGTTTGTATCAAATTGGCACATTTCACTTACTTATATTTAAAAAATATATAGATGCATTTCTTTTATATTACCATTGCCTATCACTTTACCACTAACGATCTCCACAGCTGAAATGAATAATGTGTCAGATGTGACAGTCTAGCCAGATTGTGTAAGACAGGTTATTTTTCTAGATCCTTCCAATTTCATGATAGGAAATGAGATCTCTAAATAGGATTGCATAAACTCCTGCCTCATTCAAATCCAGTTTCAAATGACAAATGATTGTACTGCCTCGAGAATGATCACAACCAAGGAATGCCAGCATTTTAAGTCTATCTGTGCTAGAACTATTCAGAAATGCTACATTTATAGTTAAAGAATGAAAATGTTATTGCTCAAATATATAATCCCATTGTCACAGTTAATATAAAGAGATATCTGATAGCATGAGAGGTCATAATGACTAGACTCTACAATAATTCAAGTGACTGAAAAAGGAGGTAGAAAAGATTATTGAAAACAGTATCTAGCAGAGGTCTTGATTCAGTTGGCCTTCATATCTAAAGATTATTTCACTATCTGCTACTTGTGAAGTCTGTCAGTAGTCTGAGTACAACACCTGATATTTAATATAACCACAATTTTATATAGGTATAATTAAATAATAATTTTGATGATGGTATATTCCAAAGTAGTAATATATAGTTTAATCATTTTTTAAGAATTAAAATTTTTATTTATATTTATATGTAAAACTGTGACACCAGTTTCATAGTCAAACTTAATAAGTACTGTAATAATACACTTATTTGTTATTGGTAGCAATTTTTCATCATCACACGCTAATATTTTAGAATAACATCAATGAGCTCTTATGCTTAGAGCTACATCGTAAGTATTGAAGACTCTTACATTGCTAATTTGGATTCCTTTTCTTTAAAAAGTGAACTGTTTCCTAAAATTCAATTCTTTTTTCATTAAATATGTATAACGGTTGGATAAAATAATAGGACTATTCATATCAACACTTATTAACATGTGGCTTAGAAATGGAAATACATACATGCATAACATTTTTTTTTCCTTTTTTTACAGAATCTAAGAAGTATCTGACAAAAATTAGTATCAGTTTTATAAGTATGAGAGAAATATTGTCTGAATTTGAAATGGAGACAATTGTTGATGTTTGATTAGTTTAGTTCCAATGAGTAAAACTACGCTGTTATGTTTCAAGATTGTCAGTCTCCAAGTTATAACCACATTTATTAAAATAAGAGAACAAAACCTATTAAAGACAACTGCAATTTAAAGTCAATTATTGAGCTTCATAAACCAAATATTTATGATCAACTACATTTAAGAGTCATTGATTTTATGATATAAATACAATGCAGAGATATAAGAATTTATAAAAGGATTTGTCATCGTTGAAGGAATCTGTATCTATTTTTTCTAGTTATTGGAAAGATTTGTCTGGCAATCACAAATGGTGAATATGTTAACTTTTGAGCATGCTCAAAAGTTAACATATTCACCATTTGTATTTTACAATTAGGAAGATAAAAGCCTAATTAATAGGCTTATTTTAGTGATTGCCAGACAAATCTTTCCAATAACTAGAAAAAATAGATACCGATTTCTTCAAACATAAAATTTTATAATCAGTTTATTATTATGATTACTTTGTTTTCTTTTACTTTCTTTCAGGATATGAGTTCTTTTCTCCCAGTTTTTGGCTGCACCAATACATTATAATGCTGCAAATGAAGCCAGAAAGGTAATTGTTTGGCAGTACATTTGATCCTCATGTTGTATTGAAATAATAATAATTATTAAAAAAGAGAATAATTAAATAAAGAAAAATAATGTAATAGTGTGTGTGAATGCATTTATGATTTATTGAGTAACAGTGAACTCATCATATGAATGTGTATTCATGTATAACATTTCTATATATATGGGATTACATTATTTAAAGAAAAAAAAAATTTTTAATTAACTTAATCCATGTAATTAAAAATAATAATAATAGATTTTGTCATAATAATACAAAATTGGAAAATATTCATAAATAATGAAACTGAATGTAGAAATATTTATTAGAGATAATTAGACTAAAAAACAAAAGAAAGTTAATTTAAAATGTTATATATTTTTTCAAGGATTAAATCAAAGGATACTGAGAGGCATTGCTTAACTTCTAATCATGGTGCTATAATTAAAAAAGATTCTACAGCTACTAGTGGAGAGAATTGTGAAATTTGAGACAGTGTCCAAAAAAAAAATATGTTGAAATTCAGTTATCTATACCTAGATCCAGAAAAGGTTATTTTATCTTAACTCTCATTAGAAAAAACTATTCATGGTTAATGATATTATAAAGAAGTTGTGGGATATGTGTGGCTAAGGTAACTTAAAAGTGTCTCAAACTCTAGCAAAAAACGTAATGGTCTCCCGTGATAAATTGTCAACTGTCTGGAACTCTAACCTTAAATGCTATAACGTGTAGACAATCTATAGCTTGCCTGTGCCTATAAGGAAGTGTTCCCCATCATTACCTATAATTCAAATATGTGTGAAAAACTGAGGAAAAACAAAGTATAAGTAAAAGAACTGCATCTATAGTAAATAATAGACATAAGTGTTCAGATTAATCTGTCATGAGTTTATATAATTATATAGTTAATATAATGCTGGCTATCATGGTAAGAAATTTTCTTTTTAAAAGTTTTAGAGAAGAAAAGGCATTAATAATTTCTATATTTACATAATTATTTTGTTTCATTTATTTTATCTTTTATATGATTAGTAATTTTTTGTTTGTTTGTTATTATCAATATATGTGTTGTTATTTAATGTTGTAATGATTTTACATTGTTTGTCTGCTTTATGATTTAAAAAAAAAATTGATTTGAGCTCATTATTATTTTTGTTTCCTTAGTTAACTTTAAAATTAGAGCATTTGTAAGGTGGTTGGTCTGCTTTGGGCCACTGACAATTTTTGTAGCTTTGATGGAGTTTTTGCTGCAATAATTTTGTAGGCATGGGTCTGCACTCCCCTTTTCTTTCTCAGGGGTGGTGGCGGTTGTTAGGGGCCTGGTCTATTGGTGCAGGCTGTTGACAATTTATTGCCGCTACCTGGAAAACCTGCCGGGAGGGTACCTGGTCAAAGTCTCAGCGCCATTCTTGCTCTGGTTGGCTGCTGTGCCCTTGATAGGTTGGTTTTGGACAATGCAGATCTGTGCTCGTTACTTGTTAGTTTTTCCCTAGCTTTCCAATTTTGGGCAGGTAGACCGAATGTGGTTCCTGCACATTATTTTCCCTAGTTGGCTTTCCAATTTTGGGCAAGTAGACAGAATGTGGTCCCTCACATTTGGACTGTTAATTGGGAGAAAGAGGTACCTATAATGGTCTTGACATGGCTCAGCTGTGGGTCAAGAGTTTATTATCCATGTACAGGTACACATTAATCAAAATTATAGTAACCCTTTTATGGATATAATTGTTATCGAGCATATGCACTTTATATAAACCTGGTCAATAATTGTTTTACCATGTAACATTGAACACTTTGTAATCCTCAATGGGTAAGTGTACCCGGAATTTTTTTTATTTTTTTTATAATCTTTCAACTAATAAAGGTTACTTTTGAGAAAAAAATTTTTTTTTTCTCATTTTATAAATTCAAGTTGTCAGTGCCTTTTCTTGTATCTCATATTACATTCCAAATGTTAACAATAGCACTTATAATTATAGTATTGAGATAAAACTGGCAAAATTTACAACTGACAAAATGTTAGTAAAGATTAGGGAGATGTGATATTAGAGCTATTTCATAAAGGATTCTTTTCATGTGGAAAAGGATACATTAGGAAAGGAGAAGCTCTGAATGCACACATTTTTCATTAGTTTAAATAGAATAAATTATTTCTGGATGAGGAAATTTATTATGACTCCATAAGAGTTGATTTTGAGGAAGTGATTGGAAAATATAACCCATTTGGATTCAATCATCACTAAGTCAGTCATGCCTTATTGCTGATGTGATTGACAAAATATCTGTTAGGATTTTTGAGTGTTAATAATTTGTTCTTACACTTACAATAGACCCTAATTGTTTATATATGTATAAATTCTACTACAGGATTCCAAAACATAATTTTTAATTCCTTGAAAACAATTCACAAGGTAACAACATTGTAACACTTTATGAATAATCCTATAAGTTAATACAAAACCTAATACATACAATCATATTTGTTAAACTTTGTAATACTATTTATGTGTATATATAACTATTCAAATCAATAGTCTTATAAAATAATAAAGATGAGAATATAACTAGTATTAACTTCCCTAGCTTGGCAGATTACATTCAAGACTAATTTTATCACAGTTAGCTATATATATTTCTAGTAATTTTCACAAAAGTGCTAATCAGAGATAAAAAAAAAAAATTCATATATTCTCCGGAATTATCTTGTTTTCCTGCTTGCACTTCTGGCGTAACCAATCAAATTTATTTTAAATTTAATTTGATTTATTACTACCACTTTGCTATAATGAAAATTATTTTTAATCAAGATCTGAATTACAATTGGTTTTGATTTCTTCTCTAATTGCAGAGATTTATAAAACATTTTTGTCTTATCAAAATTATATTCTGCTGAGTAATGTTGAAATATTTATATATTTTAGCCTTCATACATAGTAGTGAAAAACAAACAAAAGAAGTGAAAGTATATAATATGCATAAAATATATTAAGTGTAATAATGCTCAAGGCTAAATGGGTTTATAAGTATATTCTTATTTTTCTCCTTCTACTTTTTTTGCATATCTTATGCACTTTAATACAAAAATTTTTTTAATGATTTCTTTATTTTCCTGACAGTTTCAACTGTTCTGCAGTTTTCATCAGAGTTACAATATTGAAAGATATAAGCAAGAATGGGTTTCCACTCTTGCTATTAAAAGGAGAAAGGTTGCCTTGACAACAGTGAGAAATATTGATTACTATCTATGTTGGCATGTTTAGGTATTGACTGGTTTCTAATGATTACATAATATCCCCTTTAGCTTTAAGCATTATTTCACTTATTATTTAAATAATACATGAGCAATTTAAAAGTATTGCAGTTTGTAATGTTATAATTGACTATTTATTAGTCTTCATTACATGGACATGTTTATTTCATGTTTAAAGAGGTTTATTTAAACTTCGTTGTGTCAATATTTCATTCTCTGTGGTCTTTAAGAATCTATATTGTAACCGGTTGGGTTATATGGTACACCCATAATAATATAGTGTGTATGTATATATATATAAAGTAAAGGAAAAGTAGAAATAAACACAGACAAAAATTATAGATATTTTGTACATTTACTGAAATAGAAATAAATAAATAATAACTCTGATTTAAAATATTGTTTTATAAATTAAACTTTTAAAATGTCTGAATAAATATAAATATTGTATTATTCTGATTTTGAAATGTAAAAACACCATACTTATTTTTGGAATTTTTTTAATTAATTAAACAAATTTTTTATCTATTAGAAATCCCCTAAGTAAAAACATGTATATAGATTCCAAGGGATTAGAGAGATAAAAATAAAATTCTGTTTTTAATCAAGATGTTGTTATAACACCTCAGATGATTTTATAAAAAGAGCTGATAAAAAATATCAGCAGTCTGGATAGTGATTTTGAAGGTCAGCTGCAGAGTTGGTTACAATATTTCGTTGCAACTTCATGAAGTGCAGCAGTTGGTTTTAGCTGACCATATAATTTGCAGAATGGCTACCATAAACTGATATAGCTGAAAGCAAGATATTAAACTGTTTTCCTTAGCAGGAGTTTAAATTCACATGGAGTAAATGACCCACTTCTTTGTGCTGTAATTCATAGCCTTAAACATGGAAAGGACAGCTGCTTGCCTGGAACAGTTCTACATAGACAGGAGACCAACTACAGACCAACATTTTACCTGGATTACATTTTTCCTGATTATGACAGTCACTAAAAACCAAACTCACCAAGAAAAATCTTCCAGCTTGCTGAAGAATTAATTACATGTATGCTGCATCAGATATATTCAGAAAAGCACAGATAAATGTATATATAGCTGGTGAGTTATTTTAAAATGTCATATAAAAATAGACATATATAGAACAATATTATTTTTAAGTCAGTTAAAAATCTATATATTTAAAAGAACATAAAGTAATTTTGCTTGAATTATAATTAAGAGTCGAGAATAATTCATTGACCATCTGGTTTTAAAGGCAAAAGAGACATTTTTGAACAATAATCCTCACGGATATTATTTTAAAAAAAATTTATGTTAAAAAAAATAAAAATAAATAAAGAATCGATGATTCAATAATTTAATTTAAAAAACTTTGATAATTAATCAACAAATACCTGTCAAAAATTGACTATATTTTTTTAAGTAAAAAAAAAAGAGAACTCATAAACTGGTACTAATTTTAAATTATATCTATATTTTGTTTATACATACGTATAGGTATGAAATTTATGCATAATTCCAAAGAAATTAATTATGGAAATATAATATTGCTGTTAAGTTAAAATATGATTTAATGTCAGTGTGCGCACATATCCACACGCATATATGTAAATTTTAATCATTTTTTGTTGTTATTGAATGTCAATTGAAATAAATTGTATAATTATAAATCACGCGTTTGTGCACACATATATGTAAATCAATGTAACAATTTAAATGTTGAATGGTAATTATTTAAATCTCAATGTGACATTTGAAATTTTGTATTATAATCAAAATCAGAAAATTCACGCACGTGTGTGCGTATATATGTCAATTGTATAGTAAATAACAATGTGTGTCAGATAGACATTTATGTGTAAAATTCTGATCATTTTTCTAAATTAAATGTTAATTCAAACATGTTTATTTTGTATCAAACCACATGCCTGTGTGCTGAATGGGTTTTAAGTAAACCTAATTTATTAATCATGTAATTCAATGTATACTTTTCAAAATCAGAACCCTTATAAGACCTTAAATATCATTTATTTTTTTTGTTATTAATAAACTTGTATTTAATTGTTAAAAATTGTTTTCATCATCTCTTGGTCATGTACAGTAATAGATCTTATGTTCTCTGAGCTAGATTTGGACACGGATAAATGGGGATGTGTACTTAGTGCTTTGGGGCATCCAGAGATGATCAATCATCATCCTGGTTGGTGCAAAAGAGGATACTCTTTAAAGCCCATGCACTATCTTTTATTTTACTTTAGTCTTATTAAAAATTTACATTTATAGTTGGCCAATACAAGTGACCAGAGCATTGATGATGATCAGCATGTTTTAATGTCCCAGCATTATTGTTTCGATTTTTGATTATTGTGTATTTTAATGGATGGGTAATTAAATGGTGCATCCAAGTTATGTTTAAATAATTGCCCAAGCTGGCAAAGGCTCAATAGTTAGCCTGGTCTACAGAAGACCCATTTCCAATCCAGTCATAAGGTTGACTGTTGATTCATATTTTTTATTGTTCAAATCCAGCCACAAGATGGACTGTTGATTTATTATATTGTGGATCATTCATGATGAGTGATTATTTATTTTGAGTATTAGTATTACTTATTACTTACTTTATAATGCTGGTTGGTATATGATGTATAATTATGCTTTTAGCTGCTCTTCTCAGTTAGCTTCTGATCACCAATGTTCTCGGAGATTCTCTAATCTCATTTTATTCCTAATTAATTTATACTCATATATAGTTTATAAATTGATTTTGTATTGACTGGGCTTGATGA
The DNA here is from genome assembly GCA_028023455.1 of Epiperipatus broadwayi. Taxonomy (NCBI): domain Eukaryota; kingdom Metazoa; phylum Onychophora; class Udeonychophora; order Euonychophora; family Peripatidae; genus Epiperipatus; species Epiperipatus broadwayi. Next base: position 357,517 of record JAQFVV010006610.1, read on the forward strand.
TGATGTTTTGCCATCACCCCAGTTCAATTCTACTTTCCACCAACTTCTTACCCCCCCCAATCCTGTTACAATATATATTCATTGGACCATTAGTAAGAGTGGATTTCTACTCTTGCTATTAAAAGGAGAAAGGTTGCCTTGACAACAGTGAGAAATATTGATTACTACCTATGTTGGCATGTTTAAGTGTTGACTGTTTTCTAATGGTTATATATATATATGCATCCACACACATATAACTTATATATAAAAATATTTATATAAAAAAACATATCAAATACACAATTTTATATTATTTTGGTACTTTAACCTATTTTTAATTTTTTAAAATTTTTTTAAAAACTATCCTTTATTACATCTTTATCAATTTAACTTTATTTGCTACTTTTTGTCCTTCATCTTTTCTTCCTATCTATCATTTTACATTATTATCTAATATATTTTATCTTCTTTTATTTTAATAACTATAAATTTAATTTTTGCCATTTTATTATTTATAATCTTATTCTTTATTAATAATTTTTATTCTCTTTAATAATTTTCCTATTCATTTAAACTTACCAATCTTAATCTCCTCTACCTTTTAAAATAACTGATTTTTTTCCCCACCCTTATTAATGGTCTAATATACTTATATAGACACTAAAGATTGCAACTTGACCATAGAGATTGAAATTATTGATACAAAGATTAAATAAACCTCCATAAATAGGTAAATAAAACCTATTCTGAATACAGAGTAATAAATAGTCAATTATGACACTTCCCTTATTATTTAAGTAATAATACTTTGGGAGCAATTTGAAATTTATAATTGCAGTTTGTAATTTATAATTGACTATTTATTAGCTGCATTCAGAATATGTTTTATTTACCTGTTTAAAGAGGTTTATTTAAACTTTCAATAATTTCAATCTCTGTGGTCAAGTTGCAATTTTTGGTATCTAGAACATTAATAAGGGTGGAATTCCACTTTTATTGTTAAAAAGGAGGTTGCCTTAACAACAATTAGAAATTGTTGATTGTTATTGATATTAAGATTGTATAATTGTTGACTGGTTTTTAATGATAAAATATATTATAAATGAGCAGAAAAATGCCACTTTGAAAGAAGTAAATTTTGAATAGTAATAAATAAAGATAAAATGTGTATTAAATTATTTCCAAAAAAATATTTTCGATTATCCACTGCCTAGCTTCCTATTACAGGAATGGCCAAACTTAATGTATATAAGAACTCCACAGGTACTTTTGTAGAAACTACAACAGACTTTTGCCATCTATGCTTGTTTTAAATTATTCATTTTCAGGACCTCAATCGTTTTTTGTTTTTTTTTTACCAAAAATGTGTTATTAAAATTAAACAATATTAAGAAAATGAATTATAAGTTACTGTTAGCTTTAAAAAATATTACTAAATGGCTTATAAATTCTGTTTCACAACATAATAATTTATATATATATGAGAGCTTATGAACGTAAACATGTTGCGAATATTGTTGTCATTATTTGACGACACTTTATTAAGTTTAGGGTAATACTATTTTTATGCTTTTACTTGTGTTTTTAGTGGAAATGAGTAAAATTTGGAATTTTCCAATGACCGAAGGAACAAAAAACATAGGGGAACTGCGAGCCAACCAACACTTCGATTCCTATTTGGCAGAATTTACGTTGCGCCGATTGAATAAAGATGAAGATGCATTTGTGGCGATGATGCACACTATTAAGGATTTCTACTCACCGACAGGAAAAAACCCACGCTTGTAACACATCTTTGCTATACTCTTTTTGACTAGCTTTTTCATTTGTTATTTATATTAAATACGATAGTTTATAATCAACCACATTGTTTGCAAGATTTTTTCGACGCCCCTGTTGTATAGATAATTAAAACTAAAACTGATAGCGAGCTTCCGTCGTACAGATTCTACAAAAGTAACATTTACATTACTAACAATATACTCATTTCGTAATATAAAGAAAAGCAAAGGATAATTGTTTGTCTATACATTATCCATCATAACAAAATCACAAATTGAAATAACTTGTAACTAACGTACGAAAATAATGGGAAGCCACTTACTTCTATTTTGGGAAAATTGTTAACCAATCAAAAAATTAATTATAAAATGTTAAATGAATGAATATAAAAATTAAATATTACAATTAAAAAAAAAAGAAGAGTGATTAAAAAAACAGGAACAAATAATTTCCGAAAGAATATGTCGGGACGTATAAACATGCTAAATATATTTATTTACAGGAAGCAGTAACAATAAAAGTGTCGAAGATGACGGAACAATCATTAAAAAAAAAGTGCTACTGCAAAAATATGGTTACAAAATAAAATGCAAATACATCATGTTAATAAAAATTATATCATGATTTTATTTCAAAAGTTTTAAGAGGAAAGGTGAACCATCAGTAGGCCATATGTGGTTCGCAAGCCCAATTTGGCCATAGTGATAATATTACTTGACGACACATCAAATGTGGCGATATAATATAATAAACGGTTTCTCGTCAGACAAAAATTACCAAAATCAGAAATTACTTAATGCAGACTACGTGTCCCAAGACACTATTAAAAAAAGAAAAGATTTCTTTAACATTTTTGGCGGCTTTAAATTAAGGCTTAATAGAACAATTAATTAATTACATTAAGATACGATTGAAAATATTACGCTATTTTTTTTTTTTTTTAATTCTCGGTCTTGAAAAATCAAACGAGAAGTAAACGATAGTAAAACAACCGCTAAAGATAAGGAAGTTATTTGACTAGTCGTGTAAAACGTAAACATATATTTCGTTTCAATTAATTTTAAATTAAAATTTTTTATTATATTTTTAATAAAACATTTTATGCTATTTTTAAATCAGACAAAAAACTATGGCTGAAGAGAATAAAAATTTGGCATTTAGAGAGTGTTTACTCATGATAGAAGAACACCTAAATGTTGAGGACTTTGAGAACTTAAAATTTATTTGTAAAGATTATGTAAAATGTAGAACCGCTTATGAGAAAATTAAAAAAGCAACCGATATTTTTATAATTTTGGAGGAAAATTCTAAATTAAGTCCAAATGACGTTAGTTTTTTAAAAAATATTCTCTTACGAATTAATTCATCATCATACAAATATCTAGAAAAGTATGAAAGACTAAATTCGGACTATGAAATGAATGGAAATATTGATTTACGTAAGTATAAATTTCTTAACTACTAAAGCTTATGGTATTAAATACTTAAGAGTGATCATAAGAGTAAGATGCTTAACCTGCGACAATCAGTTTACGTTTCTGCAATAAGGCATTCAAATTGAAATCATAACACAGTTGTTTTAAATTTTTGGGTAGCCGCAGATTTTGACACATTAGCAGTTGATTTGAAAGTATTCACTAGAATTTTTAGGTAAAACTCGCCACAAAAATTGATAGTTATTTTGCAAGAGAATTGATAATTAAAATCATGCCTTCTTAGAACCGCAAACTGCATTTGCCACTCCTTCCCAAATTATAAACTATTAATAATCAACACAATTGCAGATAATACGTCTACGACATATTCATGCAGTCATCCTATTTCAACTTGAGTCCAAATCTTAATTCTAATTTGATATTGATTGGAAGTTCCCAGTCGCTTATTTCCAATCTGTAATCCTTTTGCAAAATATTTGCTAGAATATCGGATTTGTTTGATTAATTAAAATAGATTGGTATTTTATTAGTTTTTAATTTTAAAAATTTCAAATGCTTCATTTTGTATTCTCATATAGTTGAGATGCAAAATTATATTAATCTGAATTGCAGTTTTATACTATTTTTACTGAAATTAAATGTGAAATAACTGGATAGCTTTTAAATTTATTATTTGTATTTTTTTTTTTTTGCTTTCTAATTATTTTTATGCCTTAATTTCACAAATTGAAAGAAATATTTAAATAAGTTTTTCACATCTATTTGTAGATAATTTCACAAAAACTTTAAGGTTGATAAAACATTGTAATTTCACTGGTAAATAGATGAAGTGGTAAAAAAAGAAAATGAAAAATATAAATTAATGTGGCATTCATAAAAACAGAAATGTAAAATTAATAAAACTAGGCAAGGGTGATTAGAAGAAAAGAATTTAGAAAAGGTGGGTTTAATTTAATATACAGTACAAAGCAGTTCATAGAGCAAAAGCAATGAAGCTGTAATTGGGGAAAAGAACAATAGATTGTTAGTAAAAATGGGAAAATCTATTGAAAAGAAGGGAGGAATATATAATGAATATATTATAAATGATTTGTTTAATAGATATAATAAGCACATTTATATTAAAGAAAATCTGAATTGATTCATGTTAAAAAAAAACATTTTTCATATTCAGATATTAAATTTGTGTTTAATCAATATTTAGTCATACAAATTATTTTTGCATTTGCTATTGTTATATAAAAGCATGCTTAAATTTGTTTACTTTTTTTTCTTTAAAAAAAAAAAAAAAGTGAGATTCAGTAAACTTATTAATGAGATAATAATAATAAATTATTTTATTAGAGAAATCATTGTGATATGTTTTTATAGAAGGCAAATGTGAAGTCTAAATAAAGAAAACAGAAATATATGACTATAATAAATACTGTGCATGATGAATACATCTATTAAAAGCACAAAAATTACTTCAATTAATCCAAATTGATTGATAATAGAAAAAGGGTATTTGCAAATCCAGACTAACATTTTATAAACCTTTGTATTACAGATATTATATGCCCTCAACCCGATCTTTTTTTTTTAAATTAAACTTATTTTTTACAAGACTAACTACAACTAAAATTCAAGGATTTGTATTTTCTAATTTCTTATAAATAAATTTCTCTACATTATCAGTAAATTGTAGATTTTATAGAATACCATACTTAAATCTGTATTTCATTGTACGTGATAGCAATATATCAACATCAGAATTATTAAAAAAATACCATTAGAGAAAATGCTTTGCGTGAAAACAGTGAACTGTTAATCAGATCATTAAATCTATATATATTCAGCATATTGTTCCTTTTAGCCCTATGTTTATTACAAATATTGATTCCTTTTTGAAGTGGATATTTTAGAGTACTTAAATTTCAATTTAGCATTCACAAATAAATAATTTTAAAAGTTTATTCTCTGGAGGCTTTCCACCTGGTAGAGGCTTTGTGCTGCAGTACCCAAAGTCCATGCTTTAATCCAGCACTAAGTATTCAGATTTATAGGACTTCATTTAAAATTATTAACTATATCTGTTTTATTTATTGATTATTTATGTATAATTTTAATGAGAAGTCAGTTTAAAGTAAAAAAAAAAAGATGGATAAACTTCAATTAATTATAAAAATAAACAGAATACCAAACATGCTTCATGAAAATAACTTGTAAACTTTTAAAAATAAGAATTGTTTACCATATAATCATAGAAATAATTACTGTTCTGTATTAAAAATATGTTTAATGAATAATTTTTGTTGAATTATTTCTCTTCAAAAATTGAATGAAAACAGAATACTCCATAGTGATTAAAATGAAAGAGCATTTGGATAAAATTTTGAAACATAGTTATAATTTAAATTGTTTGAAAAGTTGAGGTGTTCAAAGTTTAGGTATGCCTATATAGTAAAATCAAAGCATGTCTCAATTTTGATTTTTTTTTTAAATTTTGATAAATGAGATGTAATTTTGGAATTCTAGAGGGGGAAAATGCCTCAAATTTATTATTATTTTTAAATCTTGGAATAGTCTTTGCGTTCTTTCATTATATTATTTAGCCGTAAATGATTTTTTCAGCTTTTTTTTTATTATCAGATTACATTATATTTACTTATTTTTATCTATCAAAACTCCCAGTTCTGATGGTATTTCATATATTTTGAAAATGTGTCTCTGAACTCATTCATGAATTCTGCTGATTATTTTTTTTAATAGAGAAATGTCCTCAACATCCATGTACTATAATTGCAACCTTGAATTCAATCTACGTTAGCTAAACAATTTTTGATACAAATTGCCTTAGATTTTTTTTGCATAGTCAACTCCTATAGCAATTTAATAATGATTAATAAATGGATATTAAGCTATTATTAATTTGGAATGAAGATCCTAATTTAATTGGATTAGTCAGATGTGTGTCAAGGAATTGACTATAAAAGTGAATGTAATTGTAATCTGAGGCAGTCTTCACCAGTAGTGAGAAAGGGTTTATTTTTATCTTTTATAAATTAGAATTGTTAGAAAAATACTTATATTTAATTACTTATTTATTACTTTGCTGATACTGGTTTGAAATTGAAATTCACTTATGCTTGGGAATATTTTTCATATAATTGAAGATTTTACAAAATTAGAATTTTTTTTTCAAATATAAGATACATTGGTTGGTGAATAAATATCTAACTATTCTTAGAAGATAATGGAAAGCTCAATTTGGTTATGGATTAATACTTTGATTGCGAAAAAAAAGAATCAGAAACACTGCTTTAACTAGAAACCAAAAGGAACCAATGAGAAAAGTGGACATTGGAATACATTTAACAAATGCTTCTACTATCTGATTGCAATAAATGTTTATTTATTGTATAAATGTATGTTAAGATCTCTGCCCAAAAACAGTGAGGTAATTAGGCACTAGGAAATCTCAACTTGCACATTATAGGAAATAATTTGGTATTGGTTTTCAATTTTTTTTTAATGTTAATGCATAAACTAATATGCTCTTTTTCAGATAATAAATTAGAGGTTCTTTTTTAAGTCTGATTGCTTTCAATAAATATTTTTTTTATTTATGTAGTAAAAATAAAAAGATAAAATCAGAAATTCAGGAATTTTTGAAAGTAAGGAATAATGATAATTCTCAAATCATAACCTAAAAGTTTGCCTGAGGTTTAAAAATTCACAAATTCTTTAAAAAAAAAAAACTATATATATAATGTAAAAGTATGAATTTTAAAAATAATTGAAATGTGTTTTATTTTAAACACAGTAACAATTTATTCAAGTAAAAAATGTTTAAATGAATGAGTTTAGAACTGAATATTTTCAGCAAATCCTGCAAGAAATTAAGTATTTTGAATGTTCCATCAACAAATAAAAAGAATTACAAATTTATTTGTTTTTGAAAGCAAGAATAAACTACTGTATTTTGAACAATATGAATTAGGAAGCAGAAATAAATTGGCAAAAGAAGTCAATAATTTTATAGCCCATATATTTTTTAAACAATCATAATGCCACATGTACAAGAAGTAACTAAAGTTTGCTAATGTGTCACATATAGTAAATTTCAGATGTTTAAGAACTGCAATGTATGATTGTAACAAGCATCTATTTGTTGTTATATGCACATTTTTTAATACATGTATATATAAACATTAAAAATGCATGTACATTACAATATTTATTTGTAACAAAATTACAAGCATTGTTGAGGCACTGGCAGGAGAAGCTGTATAAAGTACTCTTATATATCAATAAATAAATAAGTAAAAGCTGAGTGCTTTTGAGGCATATTGCCTCATATTCCATAGCTACAACAATAAATAATGCGAGTAGTGTAAGATAATGTTTAAAGTATTAATTTATATTAGTTTCAACAATTATTAAGCAAATATATACAATAAATATTTTCAAAATCCTGACAGATTGCTTTAGCTATTGTTGAGCATATTTTGAAGAGTAATGATCTATAGAAATGTATAAATCATTACTGTAATAAGCATCTATTGAGATAAATATATGCAAATTTGTTTCTTATTAACATTTAAGTGATAAAAGCAAAAATTTTTAATGATATTTATTTATCTTAATAAATATGGTCAAGACATTAAAAAAATATTTAAAGCAATAAAATTAGAAATGTTTATTTTATTTATGATGCAAAAAGGAGTTGAGCAAACATAATTTTATATACATCAACTTTTATGTCAAACAACCACATGAGCTTGGAAGCTATGGTTTTAAACCACTAAACATCACATGATCACCATTTCTTACACTTGCTCATAACTTATTAAAACAGGCAAAACTCTCCATACAGTAGTATCACTCAATGCAAGCCAGAGTAATCAATGGATGCTAGAAGGCTTGTGCATAAAATCCCTGTCTAGTGCCTTCTCATCCAATATACCGACTAGATCTAGGTGCAGTGTTCTCAGATCCAAGGCTCCTCACTGACTAAAGCCACAAGCTAAAAACTAATCTGGGGATATTGGATGAGTAGGCACTAGATAGGGATTTTATGCAAAGCCTTCTGGCATTCATTGATTACTCTGGCTTGCACTGAGTGGCACTACTGTATGGAGAGTTTGCCTATTTTAATAACAGTCATGAACAAGCATAAGAAATAGTGATCATGTGATATTTAATGGTTTAATGCCAATCCTGCCTAATAGGATAGTGGTGACTATGGTTATTAAAGAACCAAAGACACCAAAATGTAAGAGTACTGAACTGAATTCAGATCTATATGACTGTATAAGCTAATGAGCTTGGGTTGAAATTATTTTTGTTTTCAATTTTATTCTCATAGTTTTGTAGTCAAGTAGAGCTAAACGGTGATTGCTGGAGGGTTGCATTTGATCCTAAGATCTCGGTACAGTGCTTTCAGATCCAAGGCTCCTCATTGACAAAAGCCATAAACTAGAAACTAATCTGGAGATATTGGATGAGTAGGCACTAGATAGGGATTTTGTGCACAAGCCTTCTGGCATCCATTGATTACTCAGACTTGCACGATACTGTGTGGAGAGTTTTGCCTGTTTTAATAAGCTATGTTTGAGTTATTCCTGAACATTACTAGATTAAATTTCAAATAAATTACATATATTCTTGGTATTCATGAAGACAAATTTTCAGTTTATTGATCAATGCTACATCATAAAACAGATCATTCATGATTATTTATGTGCAAACTTCAAATTAAGCTTAAACAAACATACATTTGTGTCGAAGATGTTATCTAGCAAACTATATGGTTGTAGCAATAAAATTGCAATAAAGTAAAATATGTAAAACTCATAGCACAAAGCTGCCATATAGACTAAATCCTCTCTAAAGATAAATTACAATTGTATTGTCAGTGAGCTATTTGAAAATATATCTGTAGACTGTTAATTCACTGAAAGAATTAAAGTATTTTGATCAATAATAAATGATTTTCTATAAAATTCAAAATATATGTCATAAGCATTAGGAGTGAAATTTAAAGAGTTTGTGATCAAAATTTTTAAAGTATGCTACAGACGATGGAAAGAAAACCTATAACAGAGAATATAAAAACTTTCAATTAGATATTAAAACAGTATGCACTAACATTTATACACTTGAAGAGAATATTAACTTCAAGGATGTATAGAATAAAAATTATAATTAGCAGCATAATGTTAAGTTTAACTTATGAAACAAATGTAATGTGAATAATTGTTTTTTCATTAAATGAAGATGAAATATATAAAGTATATTTGGCATCTTTTTTCTATTTTTAGTTTATGTACACACAAACAATTTGCACCAACTAACTTTAACAATACCCAAATTTGGAATACTAGTTGGGTATACATTGAAAGTCAACGGTATAGAGGTCAGTTCTTTAATAAGACCATATACATATAAAAGTTGGCGAGAATGTTTAAAACCAAGCAAAAATATATTTAGAAAATAATAAAAATATCTTTCTGACTTAAAATATTTACTATTGAAAATGAGAGATGAAAAACTTCTTTGATGTATAAAATAACAAGAATTTTACATTTACACTCTACAAAAGTGATGAATATATCTGAGTGGAAAACATGTTTTAAGAAAAAGATGTAATAAAGTTGATGTTTGCTATTATGGATGCTAAGTAGTATGGATATAGTATTATGGCTACTACTATGAAGGTCACATTTACTTGGCATTCTTTTTTAATTCAATAAAAATTAACTGCTGGTACTTGAAATATACCTAAATGTAACAGTGATAAAATGTTTGTACATGACATCTATAGATTAGATGCACCGCGAAAACTGCATGGAAAAAAATCCAATGAGTATGAGTCATGTTGGATAAAGAAAATTAGATAGCAAAACTTCTTAATGGAAATCTTTTTGATGCCATTTACATTAAAACAAAAAAAAATACCTATTTAAAAGAAATGTCTTATTAAAAAAATACCAAATGATGGAGACAATGTTGAAATTATTTAGGTTCCAAAATTTGCATTACTAAATATACAGGAGGCTGCAAAAATAGGTATACAATTTTTATTATGAAAAAAAATTTTTTTTTAATTTAATTTAATAATTTTATTAAGTCATAACAAGAATGTAAAACAATATATATATATAATAAAGAACTCATATAACTCTTACATCTGTATATCTACTTTTGCACACCTGTATATTGCAATAAACAATAAATTGTCAATACTTGTTTGCAAAGATAATTCATATAATAATAGCCAAAGTTAATAAACTTTTCCTTGATAATAGATTGTAGTTTATTTATTAAGCTTTGACTGTTATGCCAAATGCATTTGAAAACTAGTTAATTACTGGCAATTAATAGTTTATTATATCTAAAATAACTAAGCTGATAAAAATCTCAATCTGTTACAATCATGATCAAGGTAAAAGAATGAGGATACTTCTTTTATCTAAAGAGATTGTCTTGATAGTGATTGTAAATTCTAGTGGCTTGTTAAGCTTTAGTTGTTATCATTTAAATTATATATTATCTAGCATAATGGATATAAAATTTAAGCAGAAGTAATTAAAACCTTCAGAAGTTGTGTATAAACAACACTTGTAAGTCAATAAATGCAAGAATAAATAAGTCACTATTTTTTGAATTTATTGATGTAGTTTTACATATACTAGTTGTGGGCTTAAATTGTAAGTAGATATATATATATTGTGAACACAATAAAATCATATTTATTTCAAAGCATAATCGCTACTATATTATATCATTTTCCCCGTAGGTATAAATCAATATTCATTATTTACTGATATTAGAGTGGTATTTTTTAATGTATAAGTGTGTGTGTGTAATAAATTAACAAGTACATTTGATCAATATTTATAACCAATCAAATCTTTCAAATTTGTGATGCACTTCTCTAATACTTATAATGTTTGTACTAATTCTTATCTATTATGATGAAGAAAATTACTTTAAATATCTCATATGTATAGAAGATATTGCAAAAATATTGCATCAAAAATCAGTGAAAGATTTCTCACAAAATACATATATAATGGCTGCAGAAAGGAGTTTGCTATTAACTGAAAGGAGACCCTTTGATTCCTCTTGGAGGCCTTAAAGGAACCGAGCAGGGCAAATTCCTAATGTCCACTTCATACGTTCTTGTCGTTGCAGCTGTTATTACTATGTGATTATTCATATAGTATACGAACATGGATGGGCTGCTCACCAACATGCATTAGCCAGCGTGGTGAGTTTATTGGCTTTTTACCTCTGAGTTTAAGATCAAGAAACACCATGGTCTTTCTTCTCAGTGCCTGATAAGGCAGAATGAATGTTTGTGTAAATGATAAATATTTTTCCAATACATATATACAATTATGACAGACAAAAATAAAGCATGGCCCTTATTCCCAGGAGGCTGTAAAGTCACCAACCAAGGCAGCGGTTGGTGGCCAAAGGCAGAGGGTGCTAAGAATCCCCTGATTGCGGACCCAGGCTGCCATTTGATGACAACTTTTTATTTAGGTACTTACAACTGCAGATCACTTTCAAGTGAAGGAAGATTGCAAGAATTAGAAGAAGAACTGTCTTATATTAAATGGGACATTATTGGACTTTGTGAAGTTAGAAGAAAAGGAGAAGAAACAATTGATTTAAAAAGTGGACATATACTCTATTATAAAGGCACACATATTGGAAATACAAGTGGAGTAGGATTCATTATAAATAAAAAGTGGAAGAACAATATTGTGGAGATTGATGGTGTATCGGACAGAGTGGCAAGATTAGTTATACAACTTAATAGCAGATACCAAATGCAGATAATTCAGGTTTATGCCCCAACAAGTTCTCATAGTGATGAAGTAGTAGAAGATTTTTATATGGATGTACAAAAGGCTTTTGATCAGAGTAAACAACATTTTAAAATTGTTATGGGAGACTTTAATGCTAGAATTGGTAGACAAATAAAAGATGAAATTGCTGTAGGTAATTTTGGTTATGGTAATAGAAATGAGAGAGGACATAGACTTGTGGAGTTTGCAGAAAAAGAAAAACTTTATATTATGAATTCATTTTTTGAGAAAAATGTTAAAAGGAAATGGACATGGAAACATCCAAATGAAGGTACAGCAGAATTGGATTATATTTTGACTAACAGAAAATACATATTTCAAGATTGTAATGTTATTAATAAATTTAACACAGGAAGTGATCATCGATTAGTAAGGTGTAAGTTACGTGTTAATGTAAAACTAGAGAGACAAAAATTATTAAGAAAAACAATATTTACAGTTGATATTCCTAATCTTCAGAAACATTCTAATGAATTTAAATTAGAACTTACAAATAGGTTTCAAGTGTTAGGAGATTTTGAACATGATTCAGATTTGAATGAAATTAATATGAAAATAACTGATACACTTTTAAAAACTGCAACAAACATAGCTGGTAGAAAAAAGCAGCAATTGACTAATAAAATTTCTACTGAGACTAGAGAATTTATGAAGAAAAGAAGGAATATGAAGATATACAAAAATGATGTATTAAAAAGAATTGAATATCTCGAATTTTGTAAAATGGTACGAAAAAGAGTTGAAAATGATATAAGAAAGTATAACTGTGAAAGTCTCAAAAATGTTAAACAACATTTTGGTATTGGTAGGAAATTTATATCTGCAATAAGAAAAAAAGATGGAATTATTACTAAAAAGAGAGATGACATCATGAAATTGGTAGAAGATTTTTATCAAGAATTATATAGTAATAAAGAACAAGTACCTCCTATATCTATTACATCTTCCGAATTGCCCAGAATTTTAAATGAAGAAGTGAGACATGCAATTAAGTGTATGAAGAAAGGAAAGGCTCCAGGAAATGATGGAATTACAATTGATATATTAAAAGAAGCAGGTGAAGAAATAGAAACAATTTTAGCAAAGTTATATACCAAATGTCTAAATGATAAAGATGTACCGGAAGATTGGAAGAATGCAGTAATAATATTAATATTTAAAAAAGGTGATAAAGAAGATATTAGAAATTACAGACCTATCAGCCTTTTATCAGTTTTATATAAAATTTTTACCAAGATAATTACAACTCGTCTACAGAGAACTTTGGATTTCCACCAACCAAGAGAACAAGCTGGATTTAAAAGTGGTTTTAGTACAATAGATCATATCCAGGTATTGAGAGAAGTCATAGAAAGGACAAACGAATATGAGTTGTCATTATGTTTTGGATTTGTAGATTATGAAAAGGCATTCAATTCTATACACATTTCTTCAGTGATTAAAGCATTGGATCATCAAGGTATAGATCCAGGATATTGTCATATTTTAAAGAATATTTATAAAAATGCAACAGCAACAATTAGATTACATAATGATACTGGAAAAATCAACATTGAGAAAGGTGTAAGACAAGGTGACTCCATATCTCCAAAACTCTTTACAGCAGTGCTGCAAGAAGTATTTTGTGGATTAAAATGGGAAACCAAATGAGTAAAAGTAAATGGAGAGTATTTAAGTCATTTAGATTTAGCAGATGATGTAGTTGTTTTTGCAAATAATGCTTCAGAGCTGCAGGAAATGTTGCAGGAGTTAGCAGATGGAAGTAGAAAAGTAGGACTAAAGATAAATGTTAAAAAGACTAAAGTAATGTTTAATCGATTTGCTCAAAATATGAAAATAAAGATTGATTATGAAGAATTAGAAGAAGTTAACAGTTACAAATACCTTGGTCAGATTATTAATACAGATGGAAACACAATGGAGGAAATTAATCATAGAATTAAATTTGGTTGGAGTGCTTTTGGTAGAAATAACTTGATACTAAAAGGAAATATGCCTATGTGTTTGAAAAGGATGGTTTTTAACAAATGTGTTTTACCAGTTCTTACTTATGGATCTGAGACTTGGACACTTAATAGAAGAGCAATACAGAGGCTTCAGACCACTCAAAGGAGTATGGAGAGATGTATGTTGGGAGTAACAAGAAGAGATCGAAAACGCAATGTATGGGTAAGACAACAAACAGGTGTTACTGACCTTATTGAAAAAATTAAAAGATTGAAATGGAATTGGGCTGGACATATTGCTAGAAGAGATGATAATAGATGGACAATTGAAATTTTAAACTGGATTCCAAGAGATTGTAAAAGACCCAGAAAGAGACCACATGTGAGATGGATGGATGAAATAAGAAAATGTGCAGGGGTGTTGTGGAGAAGAGAAGCTAAAGATCGGAGATGGATTAAACTTGGAGAGACCTTCATCCTGCAGTGGATTGATAATGGTTGATGATGATGACATATATAGTGAGAAAGATTAATCTGGAAGATTTTATTTTAAGGAATAATCCAAGATTTGTTACAAACTTGAAGGTGTGTGTTGTAATTCTGATAATTTGGTTACATATATACATATAAAATATAATAACAATTTTAGAGTTTTAAGAAGTTTGAGTAACGGAATGACAGATAGGGCTATGATTCATGGAGCTTGAGCTTTAAATATGCCACTCTCGTATTGCATCAAATCACACGTGTATATATCCAAGGTGTGAGAATTCCCGGAATGCACCTTCATAAAATATACATGTGGAAGTATACACTAATATAATAGTCATTATGCTTTGAAATAAGTATGATTTTATTGTGTTCACTATATATATATATCTTCTTGCAATTTAAGCAGACAACTAGTATATGTAAAACTACATCAATAAATTCAGAAAATAGTGACTTATTTATTCTTGCATTTATTGACTTACAAGTGTTGTACAACTTCTGAAGGTTTTAATTACTTCTGCTTAAATTTTATATCCATTACACTATGTAATACATAATTTACATGATAACAACTAAAGCTTAACAAACCACTAGAATTTACAATCACTATCAAGGCAATCTCTTTAGATAAAAGAAGTATCCTCATTCTTTCACCTTGATAATGATTGTAACAGATCGAGATTTTTATCAGCCTTGTTACTTTAGATATAATAAATTATAAATTGCCAGTAGTTAACTAGTTTTCAAATGCATTTGGCATGATAATAGTCAAAGCTTAATAAATAACTACAATCTGTTATTAAGGAAAAGTTTATTAACTTTGGCTATTATTATGAAATTATCTTTGCGAACAAGTATTGACAATTTATTGTTATACAGGGGGTGCAAAAGTAGATATACAGATATAAGATTATATGAGTTCTTTATTATATGTATATGTTTTGTCTTTTGTTTTACATTCTTGTTATGACTTAATAAAATTATTAAATTAAATAGTTTTTTTTTTCATAATAAAAATTGTATATCTATTTTTGCACCCTCTTGTATATTTAGTAATTCAAATTTTGGAACCTAAATAACTTCAACATTGTCTCCATCATTTGGCATTTTTGCTAATTAAAACAGTATTCCCCATTTCTGGAAACACACCTGGAACTCATTTTCATGGAAACTGATGCGCAGTCATCTCACATTCTTTTGAATATCAGTTGCAGTAGAAATTTTTCATCCTTTCAGCACAGGATGGTCTAGTTGTGTAATTGATTTTTTGGCCCAAAAGTCTCACAATGAGCACTCAATGACCCATTTTTATGCCAAAGCATACACATGAATATTTATTATCTTCTTAATAGCTAACTAACAACTATGTTAGCTTAAAATTTATACACACAATGGGTCAAGCATTCCCACTCAAGAAAGGAGGAGTGCATCTCACTATGGTTAGACCTAGGGTCTTCTGGCAGAATGTTTTTAATGGTGCGATAAAATACATAAACTATGATCATATTTATCTCCAGTGGATTATCTCTGTATTTACTCATTAAATATAGATACAATTTGGGCTAGTTCATCTATATCTTGCCCCCCTTTCTGACTGTTATGCCCCAGTATTTCAAAATCAGGAAGAATTCTGCCTTTTTACTCTCTTCAGTGATGAATTTAGGTCGATTAACAACTGCAGCACCTCTATATAGATTACAATTGGTTCAAATTTTCACCCAAGCATATTTCAGTGTTAATATATGAGTGTAGTGTGTGTATGTACATCTAGATTACCAATGGATTAGTGAATGGAAGATGATTTTAATAAACTCAAAACTAGTTTGATATACATAAATTCCACAATATTTATTAACTAACAAAATTAGAAAAACATTTAAAATTCTTCAATAAAATAAAACAGTATAATTATATGTGTCAAGGATGGATTTCTATCATATCAATAATTGAATATATTTGTGATTCCATATCCTGACCCAATGGTAGAAATACATAGAATGGCACAAAATTATTTACAAAGCCAAAAAAAAATTCATTATTGTTAAAACAATTGTGAAGCTAACTAACTAATATTAATAGTGTTTATCCTTTAGGAGACCCCCCCCCTAACTATGTATAATTCTCTACTGTTGACAGAAGAGCATTTGTACAAGAAGATTAATCATTTACACCAACAAATAAAGATGATGAATAGTTAACAATAAATAAATAGTGCAAACTCTGTCCTATAACAAGTATATGCACTTAATATGGAATAATTTTAAAGATCTTACCTGATCCCATATGATGATTAATGTCAAAGTTGCTATGGAGGGAAAGCTAATCTAAACTTCATTTAGAACATAAAAAAATCTAACTATATGGTTCTTCCTTTTTTATTGTTTCCACTTATAATGGACGCTTGCAAGTATGGGAATAAAATAAAAAAAATTTAACATACATATTTATATGTGGTAGGAATACGTAACAAAATCAAAGCTTTCATTAAATCATCTTAGTTAATGTTCATGAGTTAGGTAACAATGTTTTAGGGATACAGTCTATCTCCTTTTTGACCACTCTCCTTGGGTAAAATATCCATCGCTTGTTTGAAATCCTTATGTAACACGATCACAATAACATTGCTTCAATCGTCTCCAGTCGCTCTTTCTCTTGATCCATGTAGACATTTGGTGTAGGGTACTTGATGTTCCTTTAGGCATTACATGAGTAAGTAAACAATCATTGCGCTTTTGAGGTCGGGATGATGGCACTCAGTCCTATGGCAATATTAATTTATCCAGAATACATTGTACAGTGATTTATAATAGAATTAAATTTTCTCTATTTGCAGTTTGGGCATTTAATGGCTTTATATGTAATAGAAATTATTTCATCATTCTGTTTAATTACTGACTGTTTTATTCCTCTTCTGTTCATGTTCGAATAATATTGTTATTTCTCCGATATCAATTTGAAAACAATCCACTTTTTTTATTAAACTATATGAATTTATTAAACTTTTCTTAATTCAAACGATTTTAATTTATTGTGGTTTTATGCTAATAAATTTATATCTGCAAGTCAAAATAATCGAAGGAGGTATCCATTTTTCTTTACATTTGAAAAATTTGGTCTTACACTGTTGTATTCTATACGTAATTCGTTTATTTAAAAAAGGAACAAACGAATTGGGTTTGCTTTTATACTGAGCTTAGTTTCCAGTGTTTGGTATACTAACTTTTCCATTTCCTTCGACATTGTTGCAGTTGCCTATTGTTGCATAAATTACCTTTGTAGTAGTTAATTTAAAGAATTACATGATAGAATTCTAATTTTTCCGCACTTTGTTGCTTGGTGATTAGCTTGACATTGGCTCATCATTATGTTTATTTAGTCTGTCTTAATTCGTGACGTACAATATGTTGATTATTATTCTACTATTAGTATATATATATTTAAATGATTTCTTTAAAGTGTTTAATTCTATTTCCTTTCATTAAATGGGCTTCTACTCTTTATTAAGTAAGGGAAATTAGTTTATTGTGACATTTATTTACTTTGATATTTAATGAAGTAAATATTCATTGTGTGTGTATGGATGTGCTTAAAAGAAAAGGTAGCATATGTTTAACCACTTACTAGTTAAGCTTATGTTTTAACTGGGCTAGATTTTGTGATGTGTAGTAATAGGTTAGTTTTGGGGGTTGTCAGCTTACATGTTAGCTTAAACATGTTCGAACACTAATGTTCAATACTATTGTGATTTTGATACAATTAATTCACACATGACACCACATGCCATTCTGGGAATTAAATTCATATCTCACATATAATAATAAATTATTGGTTTCAGCTCATATTTTCAGTTTAATTCTAGTACAATATCCAAGTTGTAAAATTAGTTTAATATTAATCTATTTTAGGAACAAACAAATACTGTATATAAAATAATTTAAATATATCTGTAAATATACTCGTTTTGTTAGATCAATGGCATTTTTTTGTCAGATAAAGTCTTATATATTATTTTATAAACATACTTTAGTTTTTTTTTTTTCTGCTGTAGCACTATTGGTATAAAGTATAAGAATATTATCTTTATATAATTTGTTCTATTTAGATTCCCAAACTATTACTTTAATGATGTGGGAGTGTGAATTATTTATTATTAAGCATTTACTATTTAAAAACGATTGAACAGGTATGCTAGATTATATCTTAATAGCAGCTCTTAATGTGAATTGAAAAACTTACAGAGCAACTCTCACAAATTGCAGTAGTAAAAGATTACATTGCTAAATCCAGGTTTTGTTTTAGCCAAGAATATTTTTTTCAATTTTAAAGGAATAAACATTTATTTTACAACGTCTTGCGTGCGATTATAATTACAATAGAATGACAGCCTGTTAAGCTAATTGCGCAGACGCTGTGAGGATGTTATTAATAAATGAATACCTTCAAACAACCACATGATATAGTTATTAATAAATGAATACCTTCGAACAACCACATGATATATTATACAAATACTATATCATGTGGTTGTTCGAAGGTATTCATTTATTAATAACATCCTCACAGCGTCTGCGCAATTAGCTTAACAGGCTGTCATTCTATTGTAATTTTAAAGGAAGTATATGTTTAAGGACTTGGGTTTGTCATATTCAGATTGCATAATCTTTAATTAGAAACTTTCTGCTGTATCTGCGTTAATGTACTCCTTGTGACTGTTTGACTTTTGATTATAAATTTGATTGCAGTAAATACAAGGTTATTTCTATCTTAAGAGGTAAAGCACATTGTTCCATCACTGATATAATTTTCATAATTGGATATCAAGTAAAGTGTACAAAATAGATTTAACTATTCTTCATAGACTTTATTGAAATAGAAAAAGCATAAGATACTATATACATAGGCAGAAACTACATAATGCTACAAAAATTGGATATCTACTAAGTATTATCAAACATATTTTCAACAAAACTAAATCATGACTAGGCTTTATTAGTTTATACTTTTGAAAACGTTTTGTCACTTGTTTCAATCATGGGATAATAATTTACACTTGCTATATTGGAACATACCAACATAACGCTGCTTGATTCTTTCATTTTATTATAGTATAAATAAGAACAATCTCTCTCAACCACTCTAGCACCATTTATTTTAAACTTGAGTAATCAATGATTCAACAAATAGTACTATAATTTAATCCTATATCCATACTACTTTCTGATATTTTTCTTTTATCAATGTGGACTTAAGATTTGAAATTGGAACTTCTACTGTTGTGCATCTGGCAACTACTTTTAAGTCATTTTTTAACCATCTAGCTAATTGCTTTAAATTTAATACATCTTAAGATTTGAATCCAAGGCTACTTACCAAATTCAATTTTAAATTCCAAGTCCTCATTGGTTAAAGGAAACAACCAAAAACTAGTTTGAGAATGGGAGTTAAATTCTGATAAACACAGATTACTTAAAATTTCAATAGGTGCACTTCCAATGATAACGTGGCTGCAGTTAGAATAGCAGTAAGATTCTTCAGGTGTATCAATGATATGAGATAGAGTGGTGAGTTGTGGGTCATGTGAAAGTTTGTGCTCATATACCCTATACATAAAACATGGTTACTAAATTGTCTGATTTACAGAATTCTATGAACAAATGACTTCTATTTAAAGCCTTTAGCTTTTTTTTTTAATTTCTGTTAGTTTGATGGTAAAAAAGAGAGCTAAAGTTCAATGCCAAATGCATTGCTCCATTGATTTTAATACTGATAAAGGCAAACGCTAGTTTCGTGGAAGGGGGGGGGTAAATTGCACCACTATCTAGTAAATCAGTAATTACTCAAGCTTACAACAAATAATATCAAAATAGTTGAGAAAAATAACAGCTTTTGTTTACATTGGAACATACAATAGATTAATTTCCACTTGTCATGAGCAATAATTAGTCACTATTATGGCTTTTTTTTTTATCTAGAAACACTGCCTCTAACAAATGACAGTAACCAATAAGATTTCTAATTAGAGCCATATTTCTAGCTTCTTTTATTTAAGATGTGGTTTATCTTAGTCATCAAGAAACAAATCCTTAAAGTCATTAATTATTTTGACATCTTTAATCTGGTTATGTAGACAACTTATCTAGTATATATAGTAATTTAATCTGGTTATATAGATCTTATGTAATTTATTAACTATTCTACTTACTAAAAATAAACGTAAATTTATTACTTATACATTTATGCTATAATATATAGCCATATTTGTAGTATGCTTGAAGTACAGCTAAGATTTATTAGTAAAACTGAAAAAAAAATTAAATTGACTAGCGAACAGGCATATCAATATATAATTTTAAAAATCATAAAATATGCATAATGTCACTGATATAGATTTATTATTTCCCTTGGTATCAAAATATAACTATAGGATTATTGATTATTATCTACAAATATTTGTACCCACTTATAAGTTGTATATATTAATTGATAAAGTTTACACAAAAAACTCAATATGTGGTCTTAAAATTTGTTATCTTCTTTCATAGCAATGCAAATATCTTTGGTTGTTGGAAGTATTGTCAATGTTAGTACTAATAACCTGCTTGGAGATAGATTTCTCAATTTTTCTATTTGAAGTCAAAATTATTAGATCAAATAGTCAATTATACTAATCTCCCAATTTCTATTGTACATAACCTAATCTGAGTCTATCAAATTCTATCTAAAAATGTTCTCTTTAAACAGCTTATTGGCATGAAAGATGTAGATTTAATTCATCTAACGTTTAGGATAATCATTGCCACTTCCTGTGTAATTTTTAAATTTTACTGTTTTATGATTTCATTTGAAGATATCAACAATAAGGTTTTCTTTCACATTAGATCTCAAAGCTAATTACTTAAAACTAAGCTGCAAATGTAAATCATAATAAAGATATTTATCTTTGTTGTTGATGTAATAATTATAATTCACAATAATGCAACCCTGCAATCAGTGTTCTTTATGGTAAGAACATGTAACTTGGTGGGGGGGGGGGAGATTCACAGAGACATACTTCAGCAAGAATAACTATCTTAATATCACATTAATGATTATTCTGTTAACACATTTCAATTCTAGTTATAAATCCATATCATGTATACTCAGTGAATTATTCAAAGCAAGAGAATTAATCATTTTCATATATTATCATCATTGCAGCATGAAGATTTCTCCAAGTTTAAACCAATTTCTCCAATTCCTGGTTGCTATCTCTTCCACAACACACAAAAAACTACCTTACTTTGTACATTTATCTCTGATGTACTCTTTCTCTAGGTTTTTATAATTTATTGGGAACTTCAATTTTATGTCTGTTATCTTTTCTAGGAATATACCTTACCAGTAACACTTCAATCTCTTAATTCTTTCAATGATATCATTAATACCTGTTTATTGTATCACCTATATATTTCATTTTTGATCTCTTTTTGTTACTCCTAACATACATTTCACCATATCTCATTTGGTATTCTGAAATCTCTATAACTTAAGATTTCAGATCTTTAAATAAGAACTGGTAAAACACACAGATACATTTTCTTTTAGTATTATAATTCTACCAGAGTACTCCATCTATAAATATAATTTGTCCAAACTTCAAACACTTTTTAGCAAAACTCTTTATTTGTACATACACACCTACGTTTCAACTGACCTGCAGTCTTCTTCAGAGCAAGCC
This sequence comes from Epiperipatus broadwayi, assembly GCA_028023455.1. Taxonomy (NCBI): domain Eukaryota; kingdom Metazoa; phylum Onychophora; class Udeonychophora; order Euonychophora; family Peripatidae; genus Epiperipatus; species Epiperipatus broadwayi. The sequence goes on from JAQFVV010006610.1 coordinate 379,736, forward strand.
TATTTTGATCTTCCAAAAAAAAAAAAAAAAAGAGTTTTGCTAAAAAGTGTTTGAAGTTTGGACAAATTATATTTATAGGATATTATGGCAAACATAAAGAAAAGTGTGATTTTGGTAATATTTATGAAGTACTCCATCTAATTGATCTAATTATTAACTGACATAATATATATATACATTTAATGTGTATTCTATTCAGTTATTAACATATTTCAGGAATTAATGAAAGCTAATTAACTAATGGATTAATTCATAGGGACTATATTAATATTACACTAACCAATTTATAAAAAAAAAAGTATATTTTGCTGAAAGGTATTCATATAAAAATAAAATGATTGGTAATGGAATAATATCATTTGAATTTATTAGATAGTGTATCACATTCAAATAACACATATGGGTATAATCACTTTAAATATTAATGCTAACTGTAGGTCAAAAGCTTTTCTATCATTTCTTTAGAGAATCATAGTGAAATAAGACATTATTACCCAAGGTAAAATTGATTACTTTTTTTTAAATCTCTGGTTGAAAAATATGTATTCATTTACAAATTAATAATTGCATCTGTTTTGACTGTATTATTTATCAGAAAAAAATTTCCAGCCTAGATTCAAATTAAACATCATTTACATATGTCCATTTAATTTTTTATCAATTCTATATCCCCAATTAATGTATATATTTATAAAGTGTTATAAATAAAATTGTTCATATATGTATATATTAGTTAGATAGGAAGTTAATAAACTCTTCAATAAAGTGACTAAAAAATTAAAATATGCAGTTATGCCAAATATGCAAATGTATTCTGATTTGCAAATTATGCTGATCATATGAACTGAAAATAGCAGGCGCAGCAACATCTTAAAAGTAAGCACAGTAGAATGTGACTAGCAGTGCAGAGATTGTAAAGAATTTGTGAACTTTATATGCAAAAAGGCATTAACAATAAAATAAACATCAAATACCTAGTTATAATGTTTATATATATATTTAGAATGAATAACCTCTAGTTGCTATGTTTATTCTTGGAGTTGAGTGTTTATTTATATACAATGTAGATGCAAATTCAGCTGGTGATAGAGGATCATCCTGGATATAGCAGAATGATATAAGTAACTGTTGAAACCAGTGTGCAGTTAAAAGAAAGTCATCTGATACATGTAGCAGAATATTGCAGTTTAACAGTTTGTGAAAGCTGTATATAGTAACAAAATTGACAATTTGGAAGAACTGGGAAGTAGAGTTATTGTAGGCTGACAAAAATTATAATGAGAAATTGATAAAGAAAAACAAAATCACACTATAAAAATAGCTCTATAACAGAATTTAATATTAGCAGGGCATTAGGATGGTACATTTATGTGGCTCATCAGAGAGAGATATGCTTAGTAACAATATAGTTGATAAACCAAGTGATAACAGTAATGTAAATGACAAACAAAGATATATTGCTGCTAGTCAACTAACTACGTCTCAAAGTCTCCTGAAAATATTCCATATGAAGAAGTGATAGAGAATATAAACATGAACATCAATTCTACTACACCTAAACAAATAGTGTGTGTATGCTTCAGAAGTAGAAACCAATCAGCATATGAAAGCATAAAAGATTACTCTGTAGGATTGTATACACTCACAAGAAATGTAATTTCAGAGCTGAACTGGAAGACATGCTGTTAGACCAGTTATTATAGGGTATGTGTGATTACAAGCTTGACAATTTTTATTAAGTGAAATAGGATTAATGTACACTCAAGCTATTGAAAAGGGAATATTGTATGAATGTAGCAGAGTTCAAAAATTTTACCAAAGTAAAGAAATAAAAAGTGATAGAGTGCAACTACTGTCTACAATCTGGCAAAGTATGGGAAACACCTGAACATGTAAAGGACAAGTGAAAAAGATGTGCAAAGCTGTAACAAGCAGAGAAAGAGTAAAGACAATTTACCACCCAACTGTAAATTGAGGAAAGGAATTGGTCAAATAAATGTCAAAAAAATAAAAAATATTGATAAAAATTACAATTTATTAGATATTTGAATTTGTGAGCAGAAAGTTTGTTTGGAAATTGATAGCAAAACAGGCATGTTGAAAAGAGATTGGATGAAGATCATAAGAAAATAGGAAAGATATATCTATATGGATAAAACATACTTTGTAGTAATAGATATACTAGAGATTGTAATGGTGCCAGTAAAAATAAACACAAGAATGAAGAGCTTCTAATATTGTGTCAAGATATTGGAACCCAATTTTATATTGAAACTGATTTGGACTTCTGGAGATTCAGAGAAAAACAAAAAAAGTCTAGTTAGAATCTGAAATCCAGAATGAATTTCCAAAGCTGTTTAAGTCAAATCCAACAGAATTTAATATGCAACCAGTTAGTGTAGAGTTGAAGGATAATGCTCAGCCTGTTATCTACAGAGTATGGAAAGTTAAATTTGCTTTGAATACCAACAATTTGGTTAAGAGCGGTATAATCACACCTCAGGAGTCAGCATTTGTACACTTATTGAAATAATTTTTGAAACCTGCTGGGAGTGCACATCTTTGTGGTAAGCACAAAAATAAACCACTGAAATAAACTACATCATTCAATGAAATAAAAATGATTAAACTGCATGACTGTATATTAATTAGTCAAAAGATAGAGAAGGATGGCAATTATCATTTACTTTCTGGTTAATTTCCTCTTTTTAATAATTAAATCTGAAAAACATTTCATACTAAGAAAAATATAAGACTATGTAAATTCTTCCCCTTTTGTAGAAAAATAGGAATGTCCCTTAAGTACAAGTTTTGAGGGAAAATACAATAAATTTAAAAAAAAATTTAATCAAAAAAAACTTAAAACAAAATCCTTTACTAATAATTATTACTGATATTAAAAAAATATATGGAAATGAAGTTATAAATAAAAATGTGTAAATGAAGATGTGTACATCAACTCTACCTTAATTTATGATGGTTTGATTCTATCAGTTCTTTTATAGTTATAATTTTCAGTTTCCTATTAATTTTTATTCCTCTTGTTTCTTTAAATGCTCACATTAAAATTAGAGCAATAATTTCCAAGTTGATTTATTGCAAATTGAATTTATTCATTATTTCTTGTAGCTTCAAGTTTTCAATTGATGCATATAATATTAATTACCAAATTAATACAATTTCTTGGATAGATAAACAGTTAAATTTATCCATTTTATAATAATTTACAATTAGGTTAACAATCTAAGACAGTTGTGCTTTTGGATGGAATACAAGAATTGTTGCAGATTACTCTTAGGGGTATTCTTTTACATTGTTGTAGTGCACAGGCTATATGGTTAGATTTGGATATGCTTAGCTTTTAAAAAAACTTAGCATATGATTTTCTTCAAACCCATTTCAAAAGTCTCTTTTTCACGCTAGTAGGGAAATTAGACTTACTTCAGACTACAAGATTATTTCTCACTATTCTCTTCACAGCTGGGTTGCTACTGCTATTCTCTCAAAAGCTGAATCAAGAACTCTTTCATAAGGCATTGATGTCTATTGCTTTAATCTGCCCCTATCTTATTTTTTGGAACAACCTTTTATTCATCCAAGCACATTATCTTAGACATGATAACATTAACCCCTGACCAATTGAGTCTATTATTACCTTCCAAATATTTGAAACAATATTATTTAATCATATCTTGATTTGAAAAATACATTAAGAGGAGGGGGGAACTAATTAAAACCGTATTCCTTAACAGAAATGTTAAAATCTTATTTTCTCCCATTTTTTTGAAAAAACTGATAGCCATTGCTTAAAATTTTATTTATCTCATTATTTTTTTAAAACTGAGTAGATAAATGAAATTACTGAATTGAGACAGAGAAAGAAAATTATTTTTTTATTATGCTTTAGTCAAAAGATTGATTAAAGAAGGGTGGTCTCTGGAATGGCCAAACTATATGGTCATGCAATATGGAATGTACTTGAGAATCTATCCATGTATAATGAATACATTTTAATGACAGATCACATTGATTCTCAACAGAAGGAAGGAATGAAGCATGTGTGAATTTACTACATGAAGGATATCCCAGAATTATCAGAACAAAGAATTAACTAGATTGTATGTATGGTAGCCTGACATGAATTATAATATTGAACAGTCAAGAGATATAGAGCAAGCTGACAGCTAGAACTACCCTATAAGTCATTGGAAACCATGGCAAAGGATGCTTAAGATTCATGCCAGATATTTTTTTCTGATGGTCATCAATTCTTATTAAAGAAGAACTGAATATAAAGTGATAAAAAAATGTAAGGTGCTGAGAAAATAAAAATACTAAACCAATTGTTGGCTTGCCATGGATATCTAGAAATGATCATCTAACAATGGATTTGTATCATTGCAATTTAAAGCTTTTTTTGCTAGTAAGGAATCCTTATACATATTTTAACACCTTAATATTATTTGAATATTATTTGGATTATTTGAAAAAGCAATGCAACAGTTGAAACTGTTATTGAATAAAATGCAATAACAAGGATATTAATGAAGTTTTAGCAGAAGTTATATTTTGTCAACATTTTATGTCTTGCATTGTAACCAGAACAATACCTACTTCAAAACTCACGTCATTTTTGACTCTTAGCAAGAGTGAGAGGGAGGAGACTAATTTAATTAACCTAAAATTTACTGTGGCTGAAACAGTTTGGATGTGTTGAATTAAGCAAAAAAAATGGCAAACAGGACTTGTATCAAAATTATTGTAAAATCATCATGGCTTATATAATTGGTTGATGGTAAAGAAGACAGAAGAACAAGTCAACTATTTTAAAAGCGATTTACTTGATCCAGTAAATGGAAAAATGAGTTTTTCTGAAGTTGATATTACTGGTCCCATAAAAGACAAGAATTATAATAGTGCATCATCAGAAGTTCAAATAAAAGTGAGCAACAAGAAGGATTTTTCAAAAATAAATCCTCATCCCATTGCCACATCAAGTATCTGGAATTACTCAATGAGCAACTGACCAAGAAAGAATAACTGGTATCACTTCCTAAATGAACTAGAGTGCAGAAGGATGGAAAGATATTTTCTAAAATGAGGGAAGATTTGCAATATCTGACTAAATAATTGATGTATATATATATGTATGTAAAGTGTTATATCAGAAAATACCATAATGCATATTTCTAGCTGAAATAGATAGAAAATTCAAGTCACCAATCATGATGTTAAGATGGTTTAGCTGTTTGAAGTTCAGACTTTATATTTGTACAGAAAAGGCATTGCTGAAATATTTTAACATCATGATTGATGTGTGTTGTAAATAAAATTATATTTGTGTATGTATATATTAGTCAGTAAGTTAATAAAAACCTTAATAAAGTGACACTCTGAATAATTAACGTACTATTAAGCCAAATCTGCAAATGTATTCTAATTTTTAAATTATACAAATCTAGATGAATTATGCTGATCATACGACTGCAGTTTAGCGAGGACAGAAAAACCTTAGACATAATCATTGTAGAATGCAACTACATTGCTGAGATTGCAAAGAATTTTCGAATTTCATCTGCAAAAAAAGTTTAACATTAGAATAACGAGCAAGTCGCAATGTTTAGGTTATACACGTATTATATACATTTAGGGAAGGAACAATTTTGTAATCTTTCCTTTATATTAGTATTTATTGAATTACAAACAAATAAGGAAAGAAATAAAATCTATTGAGTTATATACATTTAGAATTAATAAACTCTAGTTATTAAGTTTGTTCTTTGAGTTGAATGTTTATTTAAATATAATATAGATGCATATTCAGCTGGTGGTAGAGGATCACCTCTGGATATAGTACAATTCTAGCTTTTTTTCTTCTTAATTAACTATGCTATCTAACTTTTATTTCTTTTCTCACTTATTTCTTAACATATATGTTTTTTCTCCTTTTTCTTGTTAATCCTATTAGAAAATATTCCCAAGCCATCTCATGTAAACTTCATTTAAATCATGTCATACTTTGTTTAGTGCAGGTGATTCAAATCAATTCTAATTACTTATTTCAAAGTAACTTTTAAATAAAAACATAGCTTTCAAACGACATCGGCCTATCAATATTTTAGTCGATAACTGTTAATAAATACATTCAGGACACAGCAATTATTGTGGTAATAATCCATATGTGTGTAACATTAATTTAGTATCTCAGATTTCTATTCACAATTCATAAATATTGAAGATTTTTTTAAACGTAGGTTAGTTTGTATTGAAGCTGTAAATATCCTATTCATATTTTCACTTCATTTAAAGCCAATGGTAGCAGCACTGGTATAAGGTTTGGACCCATTCTATGACTCATGGCTGCCTGTCTCAAGCATTAGGCAAGCTACGATACTAATGTCATAATCTAACATATACAAATAAAAAATATTATGTTAGATTATGACATTAGTATCATAGCTTGCCTAATGCTTGAGACAGGCAGCCATGAGCCATAGAATGGGTTCAAACCCCATACCAGTGCTGCTACGATTGGCTTTAAGTGAAGTGTAAATATGAATAGGATATTTACAGCTTCAGTATGTATATAGAAAAGGAATAACTTACTGTTTACATAAAGTGTTTTCTGCATTTTGTTTTTAATAAAGATATCATCTACTCTAATCTTCGGATATATTCTGTTTATAATTTATTAATGATAGTAAATATTAATCAATTATAAAAATCAAACATTTAAAAATAAAGTTTATTGAAATATTTTATTTTATTTTAGCCTTGAAAAAACAAAGAAGATATGTAGGAGATGTCATAGGTAAAAGTTGGAAACAACTGGCTCGAGAATTAACTGGTATTCGCGAAATAGATATAGAACATGTAGAAGAAAACAACCGAGAATCGTTAAAAGAATGTGGACATCAAATATTAAATCTTTGGGTTAAATGCCAGGGTTTAAAAGCGACAGAAGAAGAATTAATTATAGCTTTACAAAAAATTAAGCTCAATAGAGTAGCTAATTTTTTAAAGAATAAGTCTTATACAAATACTTAAGGTAAATAAGTTTAAATTCTCTGGTTTAATTTAATTTTTGTTACCCTGATATTAAACTTTCTTTTGCTTCATACTAAATCCCTGCAATTTATCAATGTAAAAAATATGGATATTTACTCTTATTAATAACTTATATATTTAAATTGTGGTTGATAATGCAAACTCATTAATTAGAGTAGTAAAAATAAGTTTTGACTTTTTTTTTTTAAATAAGTTTTAAGATTAACCCTTTATATCCAGTTAATATAATTATTATTTTAAAAAAAATTAATTATACATTCATTGAAAGTGTAATGATCTCGAAGCGATTTTATATGTGTAACAACTACTTTAGGTTTTACATATAGATTACATTCATTGAATAGTAATGATCTCAAAGCGATTTTTTATACCTAACACTATTTTAGGTTTTACACAGAGATTATATTTTTTAATATATTTATTAATTCTATCTATTTATAAAAACTGAAAATTTAAATATTATTCATATAAATATTGTACACATTCCAATTTAGCCATGTGACTCCATTGCAATAGGGTGATGCATAAAATAGAAACAACAAAAAAATAATGTTGAATAGTTTGATAGTTATATTTAAGAATTAAAAGTTTTAAAGCACGTATAAATAGTTGTCTGTAGACATAAACTCCATAGGATATTATTTTTCTAAATCTACTCATTAATTTTTTATATTTAATGTATATTTAACGAATTATAATGTTCTTTTTTTGTTAACAATATTTTATCATTATTAATGAATTATAATGTTCTTTCTTTGTTAACAATATTTTATCATTACTAATTTATTCTATGACTTTAATACTAATTGTAACTTCCAAATAGTTTAGATTGTTTTTGATAAGCAGGTTTTTACAGATATGAATAGAGATATGTATATGAGTGTGTGTATGTACAAACACTAAAGCATAAAGTCCAGTGTTTCCCAACCTGTGGTACGCGTACCACTGGTGGTACGTGAATTGCTGGTTGGTGGTACACAAAAAATAATCAATAATGGCGGACATAAAAAAAAAATTAAATCATAAAAATATAGAAACGTTTTTTCCTATAATTCATAAAAATTATTTTAATTAATAATATTATACAGTAAAGTTGTTAATATGTACAGTCGATAACGATCTTTAATGTTAATGATAAAATTGAAAGTATGATTAAGAAATTAGATTTTTGGAAGCACTAATATATATAAGTATCGAAAACAATCAACTGGAAGTATTCGAAACTTTACATATTTTTTTGTTTGAAAATAAGGTTAGTCTGTCTCAAGATATATGAGAAAATATAATAGCACATTTAACATGATTAAAATTGTCTTTCATGGAATATTTTCCAAAACCCGAAAACACAAATGATAATTGGATTTCAAACCCCTTCTATGCAGAAAATTTAGAAAAAGCTACATCATTATCAATAAAGGATAAAATTTAATAGAATTATCATGTGACAAAACTTTACAAGTAGAATTCAAACAATCTAATTAATTTTTGGTTAAACATTAAAGAATATGAACCACTTTCTGAGAAAGCTCTTAAATTATTATTACCGTTTACTAGTACGGAATTAGTAGGAAGAGCTTTTTCTTCATATATTTTTTTAAAAAATAAGTATCGAAGCAGATTGAACGCAGCTGTAGACTTAAGGATATACCTCGCATCTTTTGAACCAAATTTCAAAAAATTATGTTGTTCGAAACAAGCACAAAGATCTCATTAAATTTATTTTAAAAAAAGTATTTGATTATGATAAGAAAATATACTAATTGGTTTTTTATAATTTTGTGTTTTTATTAAAACCATTTATTAATAAACGAAATATGACAAAATAGTAGTAAATAATGAGTCGGATCAAGGCAAATCAATCTAAATTATTTAATTTGAAAGAATGTATCAGAAAAGGATCATACCCAGAAATTAGACTCTCATTAATTCTTGATCATTTATTGTGGATTACTAGATGTAAGCTAGTATTTAATCATCAAAATTTTAATCCTATTAACTTCATGCTGAACGATATAAAGAAAACAAGAACAAGAGATAGCCTGATAACCCCTGAGGTTATTTTTACCATGACTTGGGACATGCTGGATTTATCCTCTCCATGGCCCAACCAATAGCAAGATTTCTCCGAAAAAGAGAAAACAGACTCAAATTCGGGGAAACCAAATGAAGGAAGGAGAAAACACTTTGAACAAAATATGTACCAAATAATCTTTAATGTAATAATGTAATCTTTAATAAATTATTTTGGAAAAAATATGAAACTTTGAACAAACACATACATATAAATATGTTACAGTGAGTTTATAATTTCAGTGAGTTTATAATCTGGAGTGACATTTAGACGTATTTCAATGTAATTTGTCTCATTATGAGATGTGAATACATACATGGTCACCCTATAATATTTATAATGCAAATAAAATAACACACAATAACAAATTTCACAAAATACAATCATTTTTACAAGTGGTACAATTTAGCATGATGTACTACCAAGTGGTACACGAGCCAAAAAAGGTTGGGAAACACTGTATTTACAGATATATTAAGTGGGTTTTTTTAAAAATAATTTGTATTTTCTGTGTAAAGAATTCTAATTATAAATTTATTTAAACGTACATTGATTACAGCCTTAATGAATATTACTTCTGTAAAGAATTGTTTTTTATATATTATTTAACTGCTTAAATCTAGATTGGCCATATTGAATTTTTTTAAAAATTGACCTGATACACAATTTTCACAATAATGTCAGTTTTAATAATGTTAGAGCAAAAATGTTTACATTGATAGAAACTAGAAAAACTAAGGAAAATAATAAGGCTAAGACAAATAGTGATTACCATTTAAAAATAAGGGAAAAAAGAAATTTCAACATCCGACATAATTATTACTTTATTGTTTGTTCATAATTTCTAATTCATCATTAACTAAGTTTAAATTACATCTTCACTGATAATTTCTTTGTATTCCTCACAAAATTATCTTTCAAACCATATATAATACTTCTTACCTGAGATAATCCATAGCTTCAGAATCTCCAAAAGTATTCGCATAAGAATTCTTCATTTTTATCTTGTACCCCAAAAGTTGATAAATCTCAAAGGCATCTATAAGAAAAAGATTCATCCTAATAAAAGATACAAACAAATCATTTCCAGAAGATGGATATGCATTTGTCATCATAGCAATTGGCTTCTTGTCTATCTAAAACTAGAAATTGTAGGCTACTGTCTGTATCACTGATAAAATGAGTTTCATGTCTTCATTTTATATTTTTTGTGTACATCAGTGATGTTTATATTCTTTATGCACACCAGTGATGCTATCTTGTTATATTTATTGTCCCACATAGATATAATTTATTTGCATATAGTTCATTTGTTAGCTATAGACTTGAAAATAATGTGATGCAAGATGTGGCAAAACTACTGACTCCACAGCATGAGTATCAAGGCATAGGCAAGAATCAGAATTTGATTCTTTGCCTGCATATACAATTCCATGTGGTATATGCATAACCATTGTGGCTACTACTACACAAACATCATTTGAAATCTCTATGTATTGGTTTTAAGTGTTTATATTTTCACATGGTACTATGCCCAGTAAATTTTGTGAATGCTTTATCAACTGCAACCTTTCTGTACATTTGATTATCAGATTTTAAAATTTACATTGCACAGCTCTATATATGTAAATCATTACTTGTTATACAACATGCAAGAGTAAACACAAACACACCACATAAACATAATAATAAATTATTAACAAACTTGAATCAAAGACACAAAATTACTGTACATATGAATAATTTATATACCGTATAATAAAGAGCATAAATGATTTAATATTATATTATTCATAATTTGTATACTATACACACACACACCAATATAAATGCAAATTAATAAATTATACAAATTTATCAAATAATTCAAATAAATTAAAAATTTTAAAAAAATATATTTACGATAGATATTCAGCGATTATGTTCACATCCCATTATAGGCCTTGAATGTGAATGACCAGCATATTTTTACTCCATTTTCACTATATAATGAGGCCAATTTAAATTTTCTGCCTTTATCACTGCGTGTAAACTAGAAAATTGACCAAAATAGAAAAAAATTAAATCTGCCTGTTTATAAAAAAATTAATAAAAAAATCAAATTTCTTCTGATTTTAACCAAAAAGATGCCATTTAAAAGAGATTTTTAAGATGCATCGAATGCCCATATTTCTGTTGACATCACGCTTATCGTTTTTACATAATTTAAAAAGAAAACAAAATTTCAAACAATAAGCTATGACAAGCTGCTACTACTCAATCCATTAATTAAGATCAATTTTTCTTATTTTATTTGAAAGGTTAAAAAAAGGGGAATGTTTAGGTTGAAAGAGAAATTTGGGGTCAATTTTAACTTGACCTCAATGTGTAAAATTTGGGGGGATGAGAACAATGACTCATTAATAAGCTGTTAAAATTACAGAGAGACACAATTTATGAATAATTGGGTGTTTCAGTAATGACATGTAATGTCATCAAAGGGCCAGCACACATATATAGTCTGAAATATAAGAGCAGAACAGAGTAAAATAGAAAAAAGGTTTATTGTTTTTTAGAAGGCCAGTATTTTGTTGGAGGGTGCCTTTTTGGCTATCCAATGAGGTCTGCACATCCGGAAGAGTTAAAATATAAAATGAAAAAAAAAAACAGATATCATCCTATGGTTGATCTCCAAAGTCCAAAGAAGACTTTGGATCCTATTATTGTTTCACCTATGCCATTGTTAAATTCAAATAAAAGCACAGATGTTGAAATATATAATTAAAAACAGAAATATCCATTTGTCTGTGGAAAATAATCATACCCAGAGCAGAAAGCAGAAGGAATGAAGAAATCATTCCAGTATTAAAATGGCCCCTAAAGAAATGCAATTTATGTCACAGCATCATCATCATCGCAATAAAAAAAAAGAATTGCAAGACAAAGCCAAAAATAGAACTTTTCCAGTAAACCACTGCAATTGATAAATCTACATAAGTTAAACATTGATATGTGGCTGAGTTCAAATTCTTACTCTTAGACAAGCTGACTTCAAAGTGATATTCATTGAAACTGTCTCTACATCGAAAATAAAAGCAGAACTTGGTAATATCAATTTTGATTTTATTTATGAACTCTCAATGACTATTAACATTTAAAAAAAAAAAAAAATCCGCTTATATATCTCTCTAAGTGTTAAAAATACAAATCAATTATTAGAAAAGGTTTTTCAATAATTACGAATATTGACTTTATTAGTTTAATGTGTTTTATTTGATTACCATTACATGTAACCATTTACATATGTATTTTTTATTTTATTTTTATAAAATGTCTTTTTTATTATGTATTAATTCAGGTATCATAAAAAATGTATTATTTTTATCATATATAAGAGTTAAGTACAAGATTTATTAATGGGAGGTAACATACACACATCTAGTGATATAAATATACCCACATGAATACATGTTGAATATAAATACGCAAATTTAGCATCATGAGAGATAGATTTTAAAGTAGTTAATAATCTAGATTAATGGAAATTGAGATAAATAATTTGAAACCGAATTCTTTGGATATTCTTATCTTTATAATTCAACTAACTTTTCTCCACTTATTTTTTTCGATTATTATTTTCTAAGATTATAGATACAAAAATATATGTTATATGCAATATTCAAGTATGTGCATGTCATCATTATCAACCATTATCAATCCACTGCAGGATGAAGGTCTCTCCAAGTTTAATCCATCTTCTCCGATCTTTAGCTTCTCTTCTCCACATCACCCCTGCACACTTTCTCATTTCATCCATCCATATCACATGTGGTCTCTTTCTGGGTCTTTTACAATATCTTGGAATCCAGTTTAAAATTTCAATTGTCCATCTATTATCATCTCTTCTAGAAATATGTCCAGCCCAACTCCACTTCAATCTTTTAATTTTTTCAATGAGGTCAGTAACACCTGTTTGTTCTTTTACCCATACATTGCGTTTTCGATCTCTTCTTGTTACTCCCAACATACATCTCTCCATACTTCTTTGAGTGGTCTGAAATCTCTGTATTGCTCTTCTATTAAGTGTCCAAGTCTCAGATCCATAAGTAAGAACTGGTAAAACACATTTGTTAAAAACCTTTCTTTTCAAACACATAGGCATATTTCCTTTTAGTATCAAGTTATTTCTACCAAAAGCACTCCAACCAAGTTTAATTCTATGATTAATTTCTTCCATTATGTTTCCATCTGTATTAATAATCTGACCAAGGTATTTGTAACTGTTAACTTCTTCTAATTCATCATAATCAGTCTTTATTTTCATATTTTGAGCAAATCGATTAAACATTACTTTAGTCTTTTTAACATTTATCTTTAGTCCTACTTTCCTACTTTCATCTGATAATTCTTGCAACATATCCTGAAGCTCTGAAGCATTATTTGCAAAAACAACTACATCATCTGCAAAATCTAAATGACTTAAATAATCTCCATTTACTTTCACTCCTTTAGTTTCCCATTTTAATCCACAAAATACTTCTTGCAACACTGCTGTAAAAAGTTTTGGAGATATGGAGTCACCTTGTCTTACACCTTTCTCAATGTTGACTTTCCCAGTGTCATTATGTAATCTAATTGTTGCTGTTGCATTTTTATAAATATTCTTCAAAATATGACAATAATCTGGATCTATACCTTGATGATCCAATGCTTTAATCACTGAAGAAATGTTTATAGAATCAAATGCCTTTTCATAATCTACAAATCCAAAACATAATGACAACTCATATTCATTTTTCCTTTCTATAACTTCTCTCAACATCTGGATATGATCTACTGTACTAAAACCACTTTTAAATCCAGCTTGTTCTCTTGGTTGGTGGAAATCCAATGTTCTCTGTAGATGAGTTGTAATTATCTTGGTAAAATTTTTATATAAAACTGATAAAAGGCTGATAGGTCTGTAATTTCTAATATCTTCTTTATCATCTTTTTTAAATATTAATATTATTACTGCATTCTTCCAATCATCCAGTACATCTTTATCATTTAGACATTTGGTATATAACTTTGCTAAAAAAAATTTCTATTTCTTCACCTGCTTCTTTTAATATATCAATTATAATTCCATCATTACCTGGAGTCTTTCCTTTCTTCATACATTTAATTGCGTGGCTCACTTCTTCATTTAAAATTCTGGGCAATTCGGAAGATGTAATAGATATAGGAGGTACTTGTATCGGATGTTTATTTTAAAATTAAAATGTTTTCATGATATAGGATTTTTATTCACCCACTAAAGATATGAACATACGCATATCACGCAATAAAATATTAATATTGATTTTAAGTTTCCTAGTACACTAGAGAGAGCCAAGGACTCCAGATGACTCTGTTACTGGCTCCCCATTTTAGTTCAAAATCCCCTAGTTCAGGGAGTTAAATCTTTCTGAAAGTAGTCCTATTTAGAAGAGTAGCTTCTTAGCTATCGTTTCAGATATAAAGTATGTCAACAGTTGACCACAAATAAGAATAATTACAACTTTTCTTCAAAATGGTATGAGTGTGATGATCTAGTTGTTGGGGGAATCCCTAGGAACCTAACTCCCAGCTCTAAAGGGAAAGGGGGGCTGGAAGGGGGGGGGGTTCTGTGGGGATCATTGTCAATGCTGATTGTCTCACTCATTAAAAATAAATAATAACATTTTTCATTATGATTTAAGTGCTTATGTTATAAATCAGAGATTTTATTTAACAAAGAAAAACTTTACCTAATTTTATTAACAGTGAATTGTTCAAATGCTTTATTCAAATGTTTTTTTTTAGTTTTCATTCACCAATCCTAAATTGGAGATTCTATATTATACCTGTAAAATGCTATTCATATTGGAATTCTAGGCTTTTCTAATCATCCTTAATTATAACTTTGGAACATTTACAACACTTGATCATCTCATGGATTAATGCAACAGAATATTATGAACAAAATAAAATCTGACATTTTGATCTCAATAACACACTATATATATATCCACAGCTGTCCTGTGGAACTTTGAATCGATGGATATATAGCACATAATAAAAGCATGTAACTAAGATATATACTAAAACTCTGGATTCAAAAATAAAAATCAACAACCACTTTCTAGAACTGAGCAGTGATCTGTATATAGAACATAATTCAAGCATGAAATTACTGGGATATCTGCCAATGACTTTGATTTGAGAAGGAAGGGGATGACCATATGCTGGCCATTAAAAAATCTAGGAACAGCTACAGTGAAATTATTGGTTGATTCAGGCTACTATTGGGTCACTTGTCTTTCAGCCTTTAGGGAGGATCCCCATCACCTGAGTCCTAGCCCTCCAGTGCCAGGAGCTGTACTGGGATCATTAATGGTGTAGATCTCCATTTTTCTGAGCAGTGGATATGATGCTGGATGTGGCAGTTTGAAGTCTTATAGTACAATATGTAAATCAACAATTACCTTGGATTGAGACTGCAGGTTCACATGTCGTTGCTCCCTGGAGGGAGGGTCGGGGAGCCGGGTGGACCCCGGGGCCTAACTCGCAGGGTTTTGGAGGTGGCCACTGGGATGTGGGTATGAGGGGGATCAGTGCTGGTGCTGGTTTTTTCTCTTCCTCTGGGTAGCAGGAATGATGGTGTCCATGGCAGTTTTATTCCCTCTGTTACCATAGATGAATCAACATACACTTAGTAAAATCATGAGTTAAATTTTGTATAATACATGATGTAAGCATGTAAATTCAAAGATTTAAATCAAGACAATTTAAGATCTCTTTTCTAGATACTCAACTAATAAGCATTTCCAGTGACCAAAGAATTATGGCATAAGAATGAACTTAATTTTTTTTTCATAATCTAACAGTCAAACCAACTTGATTAGATGTCACTAAACTTTTAGCAACATATTTAGAACCATTCATAGTAGCAACATAATTCATGATTGTTCAATCAATACATAAAGTGGTAAAATTGAAAAACTTAATAAAATTATAATTCTTGGACAGAATCTCAACAGATTTCTTCATAATATTTAAAAAAAAATCTATGTGCTAAATAAAATAAATAGACATATTCAATTTATTTTTTATATAAAATTTAAAAAGGTTTTAATAAAAAGAAGTTACAATAAATTTATGCCAAGTATTTATCAAAAGAAGAAGAAAAAAACATCACAAAAGGCATAAACATCCATATTTTATATTTGTAAAAGTATGTATAATATTTGGCAATTTTATACATAATAAAGTTATATTTATAATTATATGGCAGGTATGGGCAATTTGCATATAATAATTATCATAGTGTTTTTGAATATTCAAGAGTCACAGACTGTCAAATGTTGAAACAATTTTATCAGAAACATACAATAATAACAACTCTTTTGACAGATATTATTTAAAACGTAAAAATTTAATGTTTCACAGCAACTGGTTTTTACTTGTATTTAAAGCATTTACAAAATGTAATAATATAATATTAATACATATTATACTACTATAGACTTAATATAAAGGTTTAGGGAAAATACCAACAAAACCAGTATTATTTAATAAGCAGCACAGAACAACTTTGGGAGCTGCAATTTATTCATCATTGGTATATGTTTTCCAACACATAACTACCAATAAAATATCATCACAATTAACTTTCAGATAATCATTAAGCAGGTGATATATAGGGGCAGTTTTAAAATATAAAAATATAATCAAAATTATTTTTATGAATATTTGAAAAAAATTATTAAAATAAATATTGCGATTAAGTCAAATAAATTTTTTACTTAGCCCCACAATCATGTACAGAGAGAGACATGACCTCAAAAGAAAAGTCAAGGAACCCTTCTTCATCTCCAGAGACAAAAAGTCCATAAACAGGAAAGACACATGCTATGCTTTATCGAGGAAATGGAATGTCTAGCATATTTAGCATAAATTTGCATATCGTTAACCATATTAACAGTCAAGTTATGATTATGAAGGCTGTACCCTTCAAGGGCAATAAGCTCGTTCATTCTTATTTATTTATTTGGAAACAAGACACAGCTTTGAGGACAATTGCATTACACTCGCAAGTGAACTAGAATATTAAATAAATATTAGATGTGTTTTTATTTGTTATGTTAAATGCTTATATACACATTTTTAATTATAATTTTATGAGGAATATAATTAAACTAATTAAAATATCAAATTTAAACTTATCTAAAAAAATTTAGAATTCATTTTTCAAACTGTTTAATATCTTCTTTTTTATGATGATCATAATTTGTTTGCTTTATTGATAGAATAAAGTGTTTGACAATATGTTTCATCTTTATGTAAACAGGATTTATTGTGGAAATTGGATATTATATTTTTTGAACATCTTTGAGCATAAAAACAATTGCTGAGATTTCATACAGATTGTTCAGTTGTATTATGCGATGGTTGACTGCCCGTGATAGTTTTACATTTGCATTAAATTTATTTGAAAATAAATTAATATTACTGATGCAATCATAAGCAGATTATTTCTTTTAATCCAGTTCACATTCCATAAATCATTGGTTAATTAAATTATTTTGGTGCACTGGGATGAATGTCCCAGGAAACATGGTTGTTTTACAAATCATATGTAAATTATAGTAAATAAAATTAGCCTCTATGAAATAAGTATTTATGTACATATATGTATTATTTGTAAGACAATAATTGGCTCATGCATTTTTAATTCCTAGCTTAGGAAAACTTGGAAATTTTGTCATGATCTAAATAAATTTAGACTTTTTCTTTCTGATAGCCAGTTCATAGCAACTTATACAACAATCTAATTATTAGTTAGTAAATGGATATTAGCTATTTTTAGAATTACAATGAGAATTGAAAACCACTAAAACTCATTATCCAGCAATTAGCAAGCCTGGTGAATATTCTCTATGGCAGAGGAGAGGGTACTACCCTGAAATGAGTTAGTTTACATTATCCACATATATATTGTAATTGACAAAATCAAATATATATACCACATGCTAGGAAATTTAATTTTATATAACTAATCTATAAAACAACATAGTGAATTGTTAATATATATAGAACAACATTTATAAAATATGGAGCATGAAAAAATAAATTTAAAATAATTTATTTCTTCTTTAGCTAGACTAATCTTGGGTCCATATAAGTTGAGATATCTAACTAAATATGCATTATATATAAACTTGTGGTGGACAATAAATCAGAAATATAGATCCTAGGATTGGATCCTAATTATTACTTTATCAGAATTAATATTCATAATGTATTACAGAAAACTTAATATTTAGTACTTGTGATTTATAACTTCAAATTAATATATGTAATTAGATAAATAGATGAAATGAAATGAGAACCATTGATAAGAAAAGTAACAGATTTATTTACATAAATATAATTAGGGAATCACCCCTCTACATATGTGCTGTATAGATTTAAGCATTTCAGGAATATTCTCCTTTCTAAACACAAGATAGTTTTTTTGAAAAGATGAATCTATCTTAACTTTTTAACCCAAGTGTATATGTATAGGCAAATCTTAAGCATTTAGAAAGGAGAGCATAAAATTTGCCTATACATTTACGATTAAATTAAAAAGTTGTTGAATTCATCTTATCTTTTCAAAGGATTTTATCTTGGGTTTAAAAAAAGAATATTCCTAAAGTGTTTAAATCTATGTAGCGCATGTGTAAAGGAATGGTTCCCTAATAATGGTTATTATCAAATCTCACTTAGCCTTTAAATAATGGACTAGTCCAGATTCCTTTCCTATCACGATCGGATTGAGCATTCATTGCTACTAACCAATGTATATATAGAAATAAAGCATAGCCAACAGCAAGAATAGATCAATAGGCAATGATGTTCATCAAATCTGAATGTTTCCATTAAGGTTGAGGATCTGGCAATAAAAAGTTAGCCCCCTTGAAGGTAGGATCAAAGAACAACTGTTAAACCTGAATAACAGTGGCCTGGTTCTTCATATATAGTCAAAGGAAACCTCTGCTAATCCGAACAGCAGTGATCATTCTCCAAACTATAGAAGTTAAGCTAATGGTTACGCAGCAAGACAAGTCCACATTCAAGTGGAAGCTGCCAGAATCAAAGCCGACTCAAGGAAAGCTGTCATGACAGTCAGAAGAGTCAGGCAGGCTGTCAAATACAATTGGAAGTTGGTAGAAAATCTATAAGGCATGCACAGTCCCTTTTTCAACAGTTCATCCTAGAACTGGGAACTATTCTCCACTAACATTAGCAGGTGGAGTGTATCTATCTATAAATAACAAGTGTAAATCAAGTATATGTTTGTATCTATAACTAATAAATATATTATAAAATGCATGTATAATCATGATTAAACAACAGATTTGATGCAATTAACAAATTGGAAAAAAAAATTTAAACAATAAAATGTTGCCCCCATGCATTGTTAGATTTAAAAAAAATTGACAGCAAACATTATTTTTGTGTCAATAAAATTTTTGACAGTTACAGAAATAGTAGTTCATCAAATAAACATTAACAGATTATTCTGAGTGGTGACTCTCATAAATTAAAGAAATTTTTTTTCGTGATATAAAGAAAAAACTATCAGAATGGCTAATGTCAGCTCAATTGAAGCATTCAATCTGGCCTACCCAGGGAATTGGCCAAGCTATAAAGATCGAATAATCTTTTATTTACAGGATAATCAAATCAAGAGGTCTTAGTCAAAATTAGCCATACTTATGTCAATAATTTGACTCCAGACCTATGATGCTTTTAAATCACAAACAATGTCAGATACCATCAGACCTACATTTTGACAAGACTTTGACTCACTAACCAACTTTTTTACTTCTAATAATAATGCAGAGATAGTATTTCAATCTTTATATCCAATGGGAAGGAGAAAAAGCTAGAGATTTTTCTGTTAGAATATATGTGTTCATTGGCATTAAAATGTGATTTAAAAGACTTCCTTAACAAAGGTCTTTTGAGTTTGTTTTATCTGCAGGATGAGCAACCATAATCTTAGATTCAAGCTCCTAATGAATCCCAACATAATCTTTGAATCCACTTTATCTCAAACAAGCAAGGCCAGTGAAAAAATGAATTATAATATTCAAAGTATTGAGCAGAACAGTGGGTCAGTCAAGCACCCAGCAGACAGCTCAAGTAAATCAATAACAATGAGTGAAAAGCATTGATACAGATGTAATGAACCAATACACATACCAATGTCTACACCACCATACAATGTGTACATATTGCAAGCATGTTGGTCACAAAAACTGCTTGTTTTAAAAGGAATCAACAAGTAGCCAATGGCAGCAGGAATGAATCCATTCAACAAATAAAGCCAATTTGAAGTAAAAAAAAACAAATTGCATATATAAACAATATAAGAAACAGTGACTGTTTTGTACACAGAATCCTTATTAATTATACACTAGTCATAATGGAATTGGGCACAGAGTCTGCAATGTCCATAGTGTCAAACAAGACATGGTCTATCATTAATAAGTAATAAATTTCAGCTGCATCCTAGCAGCAAATCAATAACTGATTATCAGTTTAATCAAATAATACTCTTGATACAGATAAGAGTCAGAGTTACAATGCCTAATAAGACTATATATCTGCCACTGGTTGCAGCATCAGATGAATATAGCAATTTGTTAGGCTGAAACTGGTTTAGTCACCTAGGATTCACAATAACAAAAGTGAATCAGCCCACAACTATAAGTAAATCTGTGACTGGGTATGACCCTGGATTCCAAAGGTTGCAAAAACAGATCCAACAGGGTTGACTAAACAAAAAACCTAATGAATTGCATCTAGCCTACTAGACTTGAAGGCTAGAACTCTCAACTGAAAATAGCTACATTATCTGGGGATCAAAGAGTAATGATTCCTCCAATTGGACAATCCCAGATATTCAACCTGTTTCATAATGGGCATACAGAGATTGTCAGGATGAAGATTCTAGCAAGATCATATGTGAGGTGGCTTACTTTGGACTCTAATATTGAGCCTAAGGTCCACCACTCCTGGCATTGTAAGATGAACCAACATGCCATCAAAGAACAAAATGCAATGGCCTAAACCTGAAGACCTCTGCACCAGAATTTACATTGACCATGTAGGCCCATGAGGGGCAAACTATTACTAATAGTAGTTGACTCTTACTCAAGTGATTGGAAGAAGTGGAAGTTCCATTACTCTATTCCACAATAACTATTAAAACTCTCAGGAAGCTATTTGCTAGACATGGCCTATCTAAAACTATAGTTTTAGACAATTGCACAACATTTCACCAATAGCATTCAAAAATTTTTATGCTAATAATAGCATTGAACTAGTTTTCAGCCCATCATTCCATCCTGAGAGCAATGGTCAGACTGAAAGTCTAGTTCAAGAGACAAAAAATGCTAACAAAGATAGATACAGGATGTTGGAACACCCATATGGTCAAAATGCTGTTAGCCCAGCACTCCTCACTGAGTATATTCACTGGAAAAAATACCAGCTAAACTACTATTTACTAAAGATCTGAGAATCAACCTATCAGTTCTCAGGCTTAGTTCTACTAATGAGAAAAAAAGGACAATACTAAAGTTCAAATAGGTACCCAAGTTCTATGCTGAATGTATAATGGAACCATCAAATGGATTCCAGCAGTGGTGATTGAACTAAAAAGGTCATCAAACAGTGGTGTTTGAAACAGCTGATGGACAACATCATTGCCACAAAAAGCAAATTAGATTAAATCATATTTCATCAGCCAGTTGTAATGAACTTTCAGCTCCAAATACTTCAAACAATGACAACAGTGGATCTGCTGAAAACATCACATCAAAAAAAGCAACAAAGTGAAAATGTCCTCCAATGCACTGGCATGACTATGATCTCCAGGGCTAATTTCAGCCTTTATTTCTGCTAACCAATGGGTATATAGAGGGATAACACATCACCAATGACACAAACAGACCAATAGGCAGAGTTTCTCATTGAATCTGAATATTTCCATTAAGGTTGGGGGTTGGCAATAAATAACCTTTTTGAAGGTAGGGTCAGAGAACAACTGGTAAACCTAAATAACAGTAGCTGGTTCTTCATATATAGTTGAAGGAAGCTTCTGCTAACCTAAATACCAGTAATCATTCTTCAGACTCTAGTGATTAAGCTATTGGTTAAACAGTGAGGCTAGTCCACATCAGGACTGGAAGCTGTCAGAATCAAAGCCTACTTAAGGAAAGCTGCCATTACAACCAGAAGAGTCACCATACCTACTCTCAAGGTCTACTGTCAGTACAGCTGGAAGTGGGTAGAAAATCTATAAGGGCATGTAAAGTCTCTTCAAGGGTTTATCCTAGAACTGGGACCTGTACACCACCAATAGTAGCAGGTAGGATGTAATCATCTATAAATAATGACTAAATCCAATGTATGTTTGTATCTATATACACCTGGGTCTCATTTTATGTGGTAGATAAATTCCACAGAAAACCTGCATTAAAAAAAACACAAAAATAAACTTAACTTACGTTGAAAAATGGGGGATAAGTTCTGTAACTTTCAGAAATCACATAAAAGCAAAGAAACAAGGAAAAATTACTTTAAAATTCGCATTAAAAAAATAAGGAAATAAAGTATGACTAATAAAAAATTTCAAATACTTGAAAAAAATTGATACAAGGCAAACTTTTTTTATTAACTATAGTATTTAATTTTACATTTTTTCATACATATTTTAATCATTGTCACTATTTGACATTATGTGGTTCATTTGTGAACTGGTAAGAAATCAGATTCATCACAAGTGGGAAGCACAACTAGCACCACCTTCAGTCTTGTGCTATGTTAATGGTTTTCTGTCGACTGGTGATTAAACTTTGAGACAAGTTTACTAATTGTTTATAAAGCTCACGATATCCAGACACACAACTATTTAACTCTCGTTGGAATTTAAGAGGTTGTTCATTGCAGAAAACTCTCAGATTTCAGCATTTTCTGATGTTTTTCTTTGTCTCACACATCAATGTAAAATCTATGATTAAATGATTATTACTTATTGATACAGGTATATAATAAGCCTATATTTCAGTTATCAGAAAATAATAAATTTGTCTTCACTTGATAGATATTTTTGACTACTGAAATAAATTTTAAATGTTCACATTTTGTTTCTATATTAAAAAAATGAGATCACAATCAAAACAAAAAGATTATACATTATCATTAGAAAGATTATTTTCAGTTTATAAAATCAACAAAAGCTTCGTTACTTCTGATTATTTTTAAAAATCTAAAAGAATATTTATTTCTGTTATATCTAACAAAATATGTTTTAAAAGTTTAAAAGTTTTTAATATTATTGCGATATTTTTATACTCATAAGAATAAATCTATTATTATTATTTACTCATAAGTATAAGTAGGTTATTTATGTAGAAGCTAAGATTTTTAAATAGCTTCAGGCCATATTCACGTTAGCTGCTAATATAACGTTATATTTTTGAGAAGAAAAAAAAGTATCAAGTCAAAATAAGTTATTAATAATTTAAATTTCTTGATATCTAATAAATATAGTGAAATATGAACTTCTTTATTGCATAAAAGAAAACCCACATAAAAAGATATTAAGAAAAAACATGAATAGCATAACTTCAAAATCACATTAAAAAAATCCGCATAAAACAAGACCCAGGTGTATTACTAATAAATATATTTATAAAGAGGAATGGTGTTAACCTTTTTCACAGGCATTTTAAATGTTTATAATAGACAAACGATGTGGTGTTTTGACTATAGAGGGAACTCTCAAACCTCAACATAAGATAAGGACTTTTATAAAATAAGAAAAAGTCCCTATCTTGCATTGAGGTTTGAGAGTTCCTTTATAATCAAAAAACTACATCTTTGGCTATTATAGACGTTTACAGCACCTATGAAAAAAGTTAAAACCTTTTCTTTTTATAATTACATACTACCTGTGCACACGATAAATAATTAGAACAATTATAAATATATTATAAAACGTTTGTATACACGTTTGTGTTTAAATTGTGACTAAACACAACAGTTACAAATTAAAAACATAGCATTATATAAATAACTCATTATAAATATAATTAATATATAAACATTAAGTAATAGCAATAAATAAATACAAAGATAAATAACTCTATATATGATATATGTATAGTTCACAATTTGGCTAATGCATTTTTTTATTAGTTTCAAATAAACAAATGAATAAGATATTTATATATTTTAAATAAATTGATGTGGGTGAAAAATATATCGTAATCCTGAAATTACACATATGGATTCACTACAGAATGAGGACACCCATATTGATTCATATTCTTTAATCATTCCTTTTTCCGGCTATGTCTTGTGTATGATATATTACTTGTAGACATTTTTATTCATAAAGTTGGACAGAGATATTATTGTAAACTTTAAAATATACATTTCTCACTTTTTTTTAAAACATCTGCATTGTAAAAAAAAAATTATCACTGATATCTGCACACCTATATGATAAAT
This sequence comes from Epiperipatus broadwayi, assembly GCA_028023455.1. Taxonomy (NCBI): domain Eukaryota; kingdom Metazoa; phylum Onychophora; class Udeonychophora; order Euonychophora; family Peripatidae; genus Epiperipatus; species Epiperipatus broadwayi. The sequence goes on from JAQFVV010006610.1 coordinate 404,430, forward strand.
AAAAATAAATTATTATTCTATGTATAATAAATTTCATCAAATAATTGTTTATTAATTGGTATCATCTTTATATTATGATATCAATTATAATTCAATGCTAAGTTTCTTAAAATTTTGATAATAGAACTGTCAAACCCACTTTTACTGTTATATATATTTCATTTAATTTAAAAGTTAATGTTTAGAGATTTTTCAGTATAATTAAAAGAGATATTCACAATAAATATTGAAGTCAAAAATATTTTTACCCTTAATATTAAGTTCTTTATCAGTCCTTTTTTTTTTAATCTGATGATTTTCTTCATTCTTTTACCCAATTATCCATAAATAGTGTATCAAAAATTATTACTTGATAAATTGAACTGATGTCCTAATTTTCAATTGTTTTTACTTATATTGAAGATCAGATATTTGTTATTCAGCTAAATGGGGAAGGGGGAAATATATGTGAAGTTTTAATTGCCCTCCAGTTCCTTATAAATGCAGCCGATGAAGAAGAAGTCATCTTCACTTCTTATTGCTGTTACTTAATCTGCTATAAAGTTGATGACTATAACCAAACAAAAATATTTCTAGTTTCTTGCAAAAAAAAAAAAATCCAATCGACTATGATTTTTTTCTTAGAATCCTGTCGCACATCATCCCATTGCATGTGAACTTTTTTAAATCAATCTTTGTGAATGCTAGAAAATATATATATTTTACTTATTATTAAATTTTAAATTTTTATCATTATTTATTTATTACATGACTTCCATTAGTTATAGACACTTGTTTTATTATGATAAATAAATGTATAAAATTGCTGTTTATAAATAAATGTACGAAATTGTTGGTGTTTGTGTATGCTTGAACTGAATTGCTACTATGCATTTTCCTGAAGGTTTGTGATGATGGTATTTTAGTTGTATTTATATATTGGACTATTTCAATCATCTACTATTGAGTATTGAACGTCTTTATAAAAATTTGACTTTGACACAGGGTAGTATATACTGTGTGCTATTACTAACAGTTGAATATACTTTGAAAAATTAAATAAAGTTAATCAATGGATGCCAGAAGGCTTGTGCATAAAATCCTTACCTAGTGCCTACTCATCCAATATCCCCAGACTAGTTTCTGGCTTGCAGCTTTCGTAGTCTGGGGATATTGGATGAGTAGGCACTAGGTAGGATTTTTATGCACAAGCCTTCTGGCATCCATTGATTACTCTGGCACACAGTATATACTACTCCGTGACAAAGTCAAATTTTTATAAAGACCTTCAATACTGAATAGAAGATGATGGAAATATCCAATATATAAATACAAATGCTACCATGTACATTTACGTCCATCCCACAATGATTCTGATCTTGTTCTTGAAGTCTATTTTATTATGTTTTATATATTTTTTTTATTAAGTTTACATTGGATTTTGGTAAGCTAATTTCACTAAAGAGATTAATGAAATAATCTTATTAGTAATTTTTAATTTCTACTATTTTTTTAAAAATTATTTATGTACTCCATTAATGAATTAAACTAAGACTGACTGTCTCGATTCACATTCTTTTTTCTTTTTTTTTTAGTGTGACAACTCCAAGATTAATGAAGAAAACTTATTTATATTGTTTGTATTATTTGAAATACAAGCATAATTCATATACATGGAGTTTAAATGTAATTATAGAGGATTTGAACACAGATTTTCAAGCACCCTTCAGCAATCCACTCTATCTTACACAACTGATAAACACAACAGCGCACTTGTGAAAAAGATAAATGCTCTCTAAGATATGTATTTCATGCTGATTTAGCACATCAGTTGGTCCAGATCATTATCTCCCATATATATATTGTGCCAATGCCAAATTGGCACATGTATATAAAATAATTTTGTCTGAAAAAATTATTAAAATCTTTCGTAAAAGAGTGTGAAATAAAAGTTATAAAAAATCGGAAGTTTCTTTAAATGTAAATGCAGTTTGTTTTCGTGAAAATAAGATTTAAAAATCAGAGAGTTCTTAAAATTAAAACTTACAATTAAAGAGGAGAGGGGGGGGTTTTGTTTAGAAAAGATAAAACTAAGAGTTTCATAAAAAGTTAAAATTATTAAAATATAAAAAAAGAAAAATCTCTTTTCATTCCAGTTTATTATATAGATTATATTAGTGCGTGCGAATGTAAACAAAAGTATGCATGTAAGAATAATATAAAAAAAAAAAAATGAATAAAGAAATGAAATGTATTTCAAAAGAAACACAGTGGTGGACTGCTAATTAAAGATATGAAAACAACACAGTTTAAAATAGCTACTACTAATAAAATATTCAATCGAAAAACACGTTGTCATAATAATTAATCTAAAGGAATTTCGACAACACGTATTGCCGGAGGATATTAAAACAAAAACACGTCGCAGGTATAAATAGACTTTTTTTCGTTTCATCAGTCAGTTCAGTTGGAGTTTGAAATTCAGTCTAGTTTTACTGTGTCAGTTTACAGAAATGCAGTGCTGAAAAGCTTTTGGAAATATACGCTTGTGCTCCAGCCTTTTTAGTCCAATAAGATCATCAAAACCTGCCTGAGAAATAATGTCTGGATAACAACACAGAAACCCTCCGTCAAAACGTGCAGCTGTCTCCAAGAAGAAACCAACGGATTACCATAAATTCTCTTCCATAAACAAAATCTAACCGGTTAGATACAATCCATCAGAAGCAGCAGAAGTAGCCACCGACAAGAAAAAAAATCCTAGGTATCTGTTTTATTATTATTTACAAGTAGTAGTCACCACTGTAATCCGTAGATATTGAAGATTAACATTATATGAACTCTATCATACATAAAAGGAACTATTGATGTGTGTGCGTGAGTTTCAAATGTTCTTAATGCTTTATTATTATTTTTTTTTGCGAATGAGAGTTAATTAAATGTATAAGATTATGTTGCTTTGTTTATGAAATATCCTATCATATGTTAATTTAAAAAAAAAAATGTGCGTGCGTGAAATTTGGATTTATAAAATGTTTAGAATGCGTTTATGTTGGTTAGTAAATTATATTTAAACTTAATTGATGTTGATTGAAATAAATTATCTTTAAAATTAAACTTGATCTGTCGGTCAATTCTTTTTATCAAATCTCTTATTAACAATAAAATATCAGTGATTAAAATTAGACTGGGCTGGTTAAGGGAATTGTTTCGAGCGCTGGATTATGAGCCTACTACCCGAATATGTTAGTCTTCAGACTAGCTGGCGCCCCGGGGTTTACCCCGAAACAAATAAAATATTTGGATGGTAGGGGTTTGAATCTAGCAGCCGAGATGGGCCATTGTTGATAGTTAAAGCTATTAATAAGATCTCCCATTTTGCTCGAACGTGCCGGTTCGTTCACCTAACCTTTATAATATTATAAATGTATTGTGAAGGAGTTTGAAACCGGCCAAAACTTATATATACGTATAAGTAGGTGGTTTCAGCGGTTCGACCCGGTACATAAATGGCTTTACCCAACGTTTGGGGCTGAACCTAAGAAATAACAGTAAATAAATGCTTTGTTTCTTGTTTAAAAATAAAAACCTTAAAGAAATCTAAATTACGTAGGTAAAAGTGTATTAAATTAAAAATAAAAAAAGAATTGACCGAAATTTTTTTTTCTTACTTCTTTAAATGAAAAGAGATTTTGTGCTATTTACGTTCTGTTTAAATAAATGACAGTTGGGTGTTTGGGCGGAGTTAAAGCATTAAGATCGGGTAGGATAAACGGACAAAGGAGAGCGGAGTCAGCGTGTATTTCCAGTTTAGAAAGAAATAAATAAAATAGAAATTAGTAAACTTATTAAAATAAAACGGTATCAAAAATAATGATAAAAAAGTGTTTAAAATTATAAATTATAAAATAAAATAAAGCCAAAATGGAGACTCAAGGTAAAAATATAGAAAATATCCCGAACAAAGAAAAAAGGGAAATCATAGCTTTATTAACTTGCATGTTCGAAAAACAAAAAGAAACAGCAGAAGAATATAAAAAAATAGCCGAAGAGCTTAAAAACCAAAATAATGAAATGAAGAGTAAATTGGAAGGGCAAGCTGAAATGCTTGAAAAGTTAAAGGACCGGATCGAAATGGGCCAGAATAAAATAAAAGAAGAAATTAGGGAAGAAATAGTTGAAATTAAAACACAAGTAGAGAATAAAATAGAGACTGCTTACCAAGCAATAGAAAAAAATAAGATAGAAGATAGAAAAATAATTGAAGAAATAAAAGTTGAAGTTACAAATTTAACTGTGAAAGTAAATCAAATAAATCGTAGTCAAAATAGCCCACAGACTGAAATAGAAAGTAAAGCAGAACAGGATAGTGCTAACACAGAGAAAACAATAGATCAAGAAATAGAAGAGAGACATAAGTTCAAGTTAGAAAATAGCGTAGAAAAGTTTTCACAAAAATTTAAAAAGGTTAATGTAAAAGTTCGTATTTGTTTTAAACATAGATTTAAAACAAAGAGAAAGCGTAAAAAAAAATATTCACGGTTAGAAAAAATACGGAGGTCTGTGAAGCTTAAAAATTTTCTAATTTACAAGGCAGAAAATAAAACGGAAAGAAAAAGAGATAAAATAGATTTTAATCCAGAGATAGAAGTGAGAATATGGAGTATAATTTATGTTAGTGAGTTAGTAGAAAGAAAGAAGGAACCACCGGACATAGTTTAAAAGTTAGTAATCGGGCGGAATAGTAAAGGAAATAAACAAAAAGGACCGGAAATGGACAATGAACTCGAATATGATTATTCTAACGTCAATAATTTGTTAAATTTAAATCTGAAACTTCTATTTAAAATTAAAATAATAAATCAAAAATAAATGAATGATGATAAATTAAAGTTAATCTTAGTAAATAAATAACAATCTTAGAGTTTTTAAAATGTTAAAGGAACGATAAAATGATTTATGTCAAAACCCTCGATTATGTCTTATCGATTATATTGATATCCCAGCTCATAAGTCTAGAACCTAGCGGAGCGTGACATTCACAAAATAAATGTGTAAAATCAAAATAGACAAACGAAATGAAAATGTTTTTTTTTTTAAATGAAATAAATAAGTGTATAATGAACGTATTAATGGAAATAAAACATTATTAAATAAAGTTAAAAAAAAAAAAGGAAAAAAAAGAAAAGTGTATTAAATTAGGATTGAGGTGTGTGCGAGTATTTGAGCAAGGAGATAAATTCCAGGCCTGACTTTTGTTGGATTAAGCCTTGTCTTACGGTGACTTTGTTCTACAGATGGGTAGTGCGAAAAATAATTAATATTGATGATGATGCGCCAGTAGAAAAGTCCTGGCATATAAAAATTAATAAATCTGGAGGAAAAATTCCCAGTAACCAAATAAAATAAATATTTTAGTAAGTCGAATGTGCAGTAGAGATAGTCCTGCCATTCGCAATCTTAAAGTCCCTTTTCATGATCCGTTGTGCACAACAGTTGCCCATGCTGTAGTCACGACTTCCGCAAGAAATTAAAAGTTGGTTTAAATCAGCACAAAGTCGATCTGTGTGTTGAATTGCCTTATATTTTGCTGCCTACTTCTCTTAATATTACATGCACTCTAGAAAAATAAGAATTTGAAATGGTCAATACTTAGGAAAAGTGATCAACGCACATGTTAATCAAGAAAAATGTTAGTAAATAAATGTAAGTATGCATGGGTATATACGCGCACATACACTGTAATATTCGGTAAATACGATACCTTATGATGAGTATCTTAAATGTATTTATCCAGATATCCTTTTAGGTTATTTTCTTGGTACTGCTGCACCTTATGGTGAGTGCAAAAAGGGATTTATTTATTATAGATTCCCTGTAAGCAAGTCCAGTAATAACTCGATATCTAGAATATTAGTAGGTGTAGAATTATGCTGCACATATACACATGTGTTAAATAAAGATGTTCGTAACGATTTACAAATAATATTATAAGATTAGTAATAAAAGTATAAAGTCAGTCTAATGTGTAGTACGAGTAGGTAAGTATGCATGGGTATATACGCGCACATACACTGTAATATTCGGTAAATACGATACCTTATGATGAGTATCTTAAATGTATTTATCCAGATATCCTTTTAGGTTATTTTCTTGGTACTGCTGCACCTTATGGTGAGTGCAAAAAGGGATGTATTTATTATAGTTTCCCTGTAAACAAGTCCAGTAATAACTCGATATCTAGAATATTAGTAGGTGTAGAATTATGCTGCACATATACACATGTGTAGGAATTATCTAAAATGAAAAAAAAAAAATTTTTAATAAATCTTTATAGTCAACAATTAAAATTGCAAGAGATAAAATGGTCAAAAATGACGCATTTTACTCTAAAACGGAGGGGGGTGTAATGTGCCAATGCCAAATTGGCACATGTATATAAAATAATTTTGTCTGAAAAAATTATTAAAATCTTTCGTAAAAGAGTGTGAAATAAAAGTTATAAAAAATCGGAAGTTTCTTTAAATGTAAATGCAGTTTGTTTTCGTGAAAATAAGATTTAAAAATCAGAGAGTTCTTAAAATTAAAACTTACAATTAAAGAGGAGAGGGGGGGTTTTGTTTAGAAAAGATAAAACTAAGAGTTTCATAAAAAGTTAAAATTATTAAAATATAAAAAAAAGAAAAATCTCTTTTCATTCCAGTTTATTATATAGATTATATTAGTGCGTGCGAATGTAAACAAAAGTATGCATGTAAGAATAATATAAAAAAAAAAAAAAAAAAATGAATAAAGAAATGAAATGTATTTCAAAAGAAACACAGTGGTGGACTGCTAATTAAAGATATGAAAACAACACATTTTAAAATAGCTACTACTAATCAAATATTCAATCGAAAAACACGTTGTCATATAATTAATCTAAAGGAATTTCGACAACACGTATTGCCGGAGGATATTAAAACAAAAACACGTCGCAGGTATAAATAGACTTTTTTTCGTTTTATCAGTTCATTTTCAGTTGGAGTTTGAAATTCAGTCTAGTTTTACTGTGTCAGTTTACAGAAATGCAGTGCTGAAAAGCTTTTGGAAATATACGCTTGTGCTCCAGCCTTTTTAGTCCAATAAGATCATCAAAACCTGCCTGAGAAATAATGTCTGGATAACAACACAGAAACCCTCCGTCAAAACGTGCAGCTGTCTCCAAGAAGAAACCAACGGATTACCATAAATTCTCTTCCATAAACAAAATCTAACCGGTTAGATACAATCCATCAGAAGCAGCAGAAGTAGCCACCGACAAGAAAAAAAATCCTAGGTATCTGTTTTATTATTATTTACAAGTAGTAGTCACCACTGTAATCCGTAAATATTGAAGATTAACATTATATGAACTCTATCATACATAAAAGGAACTATTGATGTGTGTGCGTGAGTTTCAAATGTTATTAATGCTTTATTATTATTTTTTTTTGCGAATGAGAGTTAATTAAATGTATAAGATTATGTTGCTTTGTTTATGAAATATCCTATCATATGTTAATTTAAAAAAAAATGTGCGTGCGTGAAATTTGGATTTATAAAATGTTTAGAATGCGTTTATGTTGGTTAGTAAATTATATTTAAACTTAATTGATGTTGATTGAAATAAATTATCTTTAAAATTAAACTTGATCTGTCGGTCAATTCTTTTTATCAAATCTCTTATTAACAATAAAATATCAGTGATTAAAATTAGACTGGGCTGGTTAAGGGAATTGTTTCGAGCGCTGGATTATGAGCCTACTACCCGAATATGTTAGTCTTCAGACTAGCTGGCGCCCCGGGGTTTACCCCGAAACAAATAAAGTATTTGGATGGTAGGGGTTTGAATCTAGCAGCCGAGATGGGCCATTGTTGATAGTTAAAGCTATTAATAAGATCTCCCATTTTGCTCGAACGTGCCGGTTCGTTCACCTAACCTTTATAATATTATAAATGTATTGTGAAGGAGTTTGAAACCGGCCAAAACTTATATATACGTATAAGTAGGTGGTTTCAGCGGTTCGACCCGGTACAATATATATGATAAACAAAACAAGTTATAAATTTCATAACTTGCTCTTAGCTTGCATTTTTGATCACTAGATGGAGCTTTATGAATAGTTCCCTAACAAGCTTTGTTTACATAAATGCTGAGAGAGATAGAATTCAATATCTCTTTCGTTGTCTCCAACCTTTAGACCATGGTAGTCTTCCTACCCTTCACTGGCATGGGCCAACTAGCTTGAAACCATGGTCTAAAGGTTGGAGACAATGAAAGAGATATTGAATTGTTTCTAGTCTTCCTACCCTTTACTGACGTGGGCCAACTAGCTCAAAACCATGGTCTAAAGGTTGGAGACAACAAAAGAGATATTGAATTCTATCTCTGTCAATGTTTATGTAAACAAACCTTGTTAGTGAGCTATTGGTAAAGTTCCATCTAGTGATATATATATATATATCATCAACCCTTATCGATCCACTGCAGGATGAAGGTCTCTCCAAGTTCAATCCATCTCCAATCTTTAGCTTCTCTTCTCCATATCACCCCTGCACATTTTCTTAGTTCATCCATCCATCTCACATGTGGTATCTTTCTGGGTCTTTTACAATCTCTTGGAATCCAGTTTAAGATTTCAGTTGTCCATCTATTATCATCTCTTCTAGCAATATGTCCAGCCCAACTCCACTTCAGTCTTTTAATTTTTTCAATGAGGTCAGTAACACCTGTTTGTTCTCTTACCCATATATTGCATTTTCGATCTCTTCTTGTTACTCCCAACATGCATCTCTCCATACTTCTTTGAGTGGTCTGAAGTCTCTGTATTGCTCTTTTATTAAGTGTTCAAGTCTCAGATCCATAAGTAAGAACTGGTAAAACACATTTATTAAAAACTTTCCTTTTCAAACACATAGGCATATTTCCTTTTAGTATCAAGTTATTTCTACCAAAAGCACTCCAACTAAGTTTAATTCTATGATTAATTTCATCCATTATGTTTCCATCTGTATTAATAATCTGACCAAGGTATTTGTAACTGTTAACTTCTTCTAACTCATCATAATCAATCTTAATTTTCATACTTTGAGAAAATCCATTAAACATTACTTTAGTCTTTTTAACATTTATCTTTAGTCCTACTTTCCTACTTTCATCTGATAACTCCTGCAACATTTCCTGCAGCTCTAAAGCATTATTTGCAAAAACAACTACATCATCTGCAAAATCTAAATGACTTAAATAATCTCCATTTACTTTCACTCCTTTAGCTTCCCATTTTAATCCACAAAATACTTCTTGTAGCACTGCTGTAAAAAGTTTTGGAGATATAGAGTCACCCTGTCTTACACCCTTCTCAATGTTGACTTTCCCAGTAGCATTATGTAATCTAATTGTTGCTGTTGCATTTTTATAAATATTCTTTAAAATATGACAATATCCTGGATCTATACCTTGATGATCCAATGCTTTAATCACTGAAGAAATGTTTATAGAATCAAATGCCTTTTCATAATCTACAAATCCAAAGCATAATGGCAACTCATATTCATTTGTCCTTTCTATAACTTCTCTCAATACCTGGATATGATCTACTGTACTAAAACCACTTTTAAATCCAGCTTGTTCTCTTGGTTGGTGGAAATCCAATGTTCTCTGTAGACGAGTTGTAATTATCTTGGTAAAAATTTTGTATAAAACTGATAAAAGGCTGATGGGTCTGTAATTTCTAATATCTTCTTTATCACCTTTTTTAAATATTAATATTAATACTGCATTCTTCCAATCATCTGGTACATCTTTATCATTTAGACATTTGGTATATAACTTTGCTAAAAAAAATTCTATTTCTTCACCTGCTTCTTTTAATATATCAATTATAATTCCATCATTACCTGGAGCCTTTCCTTTCTTCATACATTTAATTGCATGTCTCACTTCTTCATTTAAAATTCTGGGCAATTCGGAAGATGTAATAGATATAGGAGGTACTTGTTCTTTATTACTATATAATTCTTGATAAAAGTCTTCTACCCATTTCATGATGTCATCTCTCTTTTTAGTAATAATTCCATCTTTTTTTCTTATTGCAGATATAAATTTCCTACCAATACCAAAATGTTGTTTTACACTCTTGAGACTTTTATTCTCTTCTACAGCTTTCCTTGCTAGTTCACAGTTATACTTTCTTATATCATTTTCAACTCTTTTCTGCACCATTTTACAAAATTCGAGATATTCAATCCTTTTTAATGCATCATTTTTATATATCTTCATATTCCTTCTTTTCTTCATAAATTCTCTAGTCTCAGTAGAAATTTTATTGGTCAATTGCTGCTTTTTTCTACCAGCTATCTTTGTTGCAGTTTTCAAAAGTGTATCAGTTATTTTCATATTAATTTCATTTAAATCTGAATCATGTTCAAAATCTACTAATGCTTGAAACCGATTTGTAAGTTCTAATTTAAATTTATTACAATGTTTCTGAAGATTAGGAATATCAACTGTAAATATTGTTTTTCTTAATAATTTTTGTCTCTCTAGCTTTGCATTAACACGTATCTTACATCTTACTAATCGATGATCACTTCCTGTGTTAAATTTATTAAGAACATTACAATCTTGAAATATGTATTTTCTGTTAGTCAAAATATAATCCAATTCTGCTGTACCTTCATTTGGATGCTTCCATGTCCATTTCCTTTTAACATTTTTCTCAAAAAAAGAATTCATAATATAAAGTTTTTCTTTTTCTGCAAACTCCACAAGTCGATGTCCTCTTTCTCTCATTTCTATTACCATAACCAAAATTACCTACAACACTTTCATCTTTCATTTGTTTACCAATTCTAGCATTAAAGTCTCCCATAACAATTTTAAAATGTTGTTTACTCTGATCAAAAGCCTTTTGTACATCCATATAAAAATCTTCTACTACTTCATCACTATGAGAACTTGTTGGAGCATAAACCTGAATTATCTGCATTTGGTATCTGCTATTAAGTTGTATAACTAATCTTGCCACTCTGTCCGATACACCATCAATCTCAACAATGTTGTTCTTCCACTTTTTATTTATAATGAATCCTACTCCACTTGTATTTCCAATATTTGTGCCTTTATAATAGAGTACATGTCCACTTTTTAAATCAATTGTCTCTTCACCTTTTCTTCTAACTTCACAAAGTCCAATAATGTCCCATTTAATATAAGACAGTTCTTCTTCTAATTCTTGCAATCTTTCTTCACTTGAAAGTGATCTGCAGTTGTAAGTATCTAAATAAAAAGTTGCCAACAAATGGCAGCCTGGGTCCACAATCAGGGGATTCTTAGCACCCTCCACCTTCAGCCTCCAACCGCTGCCTTGGTTGGTGACTTTACAGCCTCCTGGGAATAAGGGCCATGATTTATTTTTGTCTGTCATAATTGTATAATTATTAGAAAATATTTATCATTTACACATACATTCATTCTGCCTTATCAGGCAACTGAGAAGAAAGATCATGGTGTTTCTTGATCTTAAACTCAGAGGTAAAAAGCCAATAAACTCACCACGCTGGCCAATGCATGTTGGTGAGCAGCCCATCCATGTTCATATACTATATGAATAATCACATAATAATAACAGCTGCAATGACAAGAATGTATGGAGTGGATATTAGGAATTTGCCCTGCTCAGTTCCTTTAAGCCTTCCAAGAGGAATCAAAGGGTCTCCTTTCAGTTAATAGCAAACTCCTTTCTGCAGCATATATATATAATCAGTGCTTGTTTTATATTAAGATAGCGAGTCTTCAAACATTAATGGATAGGTTTCAATCTACTTCACCCTCCAACTCTTCAGCCATTCATACCATTGAAAATTTGATGATGGAAGGCCCATATCTTTTATTGATGCTAATATTATTGTCATGCCCATATTGACTAAGTCACACTGACCCCTCATGTATAGCACCTTGTCCATTTAAATACACAGAAGAGAGATGGGCAGAATACAAGCTGAAGCCCCTATAATTATATTTAAACTACAAGTATATGAATTATGCTTGTATTTCGGTATATGAATTATGCTTGTATTTCAAATATTGCAGATTCAACCTGTATTCTGTCCATCCCTCTTGTGTATATTTAAATGGATATGAGGGATCAGAGTGACTTAAAGTAAACATGGGCATGACAATAATATTGATATCTATAAGGAATCTGGGCATTCCATCATCAGATTTTCAATGGTATAAATGACTGAAGAATAAGAGGGTGGAGTATATTGAAGCCTATCCATTAAAGTTTGAAGATTTGCTATCTTAATAAGCACTAATTATATGTGTGTGTCTGTTTGGAGATGATGATCTGGACCAACTGATGAGTGTTGATTCAGCATGAAATACATAAAAATATCATTTATCTTTTTCACATGTGTGTGGTTATGTGTATCAGTTGTATGTGATAGAATGGATAGCTAAAGGGAACTTTCGTGTTCAAATCCCCTATAATTGCATTTAAACTCCAAATTCAGCATATATTCTGCCCATCTCTCTCCTGTGTATTTAAATGGACAAGGTCCTATACATGAGTAGTCAGAATGACTTAAAGTCAACATGGGAATGACAATAATATTGATATCAATAAGGAATCTGGGAATTCCACCATCAGATTTTCAATGGTATAAATGACTGAAGAATAGGAGGGTGGAGTATATTGAAGCCTATCCATTAAAGTTAGAAAATGTTAATATAAACCAAGCACTAATTATATATATATATATATATGTGTGTGTGTGTAGAGATGACAATCTGGACCAATATCGAATATCATTAATTTTTTTCACATGTGTGTGGTTAGGTATATCATTTGTATGTGATAGAGTGGATAGCTAAAGAGAACTTGAAAGTTTGTATTCAAATCCCCTATAATTACATTTAAACTCCAAATTCAGCCTATATTCTGCCCATCTCCTGTGTATTTAAATAGACAAATTCTATACGTGACAAACAAGGCAAAACTCTCTATACAGCACTGCCATCCTGTGCCAACCAGAGTAATCAATGGATGCCAGAAGGCTTGTGCATAAAATCCCTATCAAATGCCTACTCATCCAACATCCCCAGACTAGTTTCTGGCTTGTGGCCTTCGTCAGTGAGGAGCTTTGCATCTGAGGGAGGCAGTACTGTATAGAGAGTTTTGCCTTGTTAATAAACAATTATGTGCTAGTATAAGAGATAGTGATCATGTGATGCCCTATACATGAATGGTCAGAGTGACTTAAAGTCGACATGGGCATGACAATAATATTGGCATCAACAAGAGATTTGGACATTCCATCATCAGATTTTCAATGGTATGGATGGCTGAAGAGTTGGACAATGGAGTAGATTGAAGCTTATCCATTAAAGTTTGAATATTTGCTGCCTTAATATAAAGCAAGCACTGATTATATACATGTGTGGGGGATGATGATCTGGACCAACTGATGTGTTCTGGTTCGGCATGAAATATGTATATTGGAGATCATTTATCTTTTTGATGGGTGTAGTCGTTTGTATCAGTTGTACAAGATAGAGTGGATAGCTGAAAGGAACTCAAAATTCTGGGTTCAAATTTCCTATAATTACATTTAAACTCCAAGTGTATAAATTATACTTGTATTTCAAATGTTGCAGATTCAGCCTGTATTCTGTCCATCACTTTCCAGTGTATTTAAATAGATAAGATCCTATACATGAGGGGTCAGAGTGACTTGAAGCCAACATGGCCATGACAAGGATATTGGCATCAACAAGAATTTGGAGATGGGTGGCTGAAGAGTTGGAGTGTAAATTAAAGCCTGTCCAACTGATGAGTCCTGCTTTAGCAGGAAATACATTTATTGGGGGTTATCTTTTTCACATGTGCGTGTTTATGTGTACCAGCTGTATGAGATAGGATGGTTAGCTGGAGTTTGAAAGTCTGTTCAAATTCCTTTTAATTATATCGTATGTATTTTATTTTATTTTGCTAATACAGTAAAAATATTTGTAAATTTTGTATAGAAACGAATATTTATTTCATAAATTGATTTTTAATTTTCTATTATATGAATTATTTATCTATTTTGTTTTAATACATTTTACAGGCTTAAACCTGCATTTTGTTTTATTAAATTTTTTATTAAAATTCAATGAATTTGTTTAAGTGTTACAAAATATTTTTATAATAAATTATAAAATTTTATTATTAATTATTATTAAAGTAGAGATCTTTTTTAGCATTAGTCATGGATAATTTAAAAAATTTATAAATGTATAGAATAATTTGGGAAGCTTTGTATATTCTAAAAATTTGTCATAATTCAAAAATAAAAATTATTTTTAAAAAAATCTGCTTATATTATTTCATACTTAAATTACTCATTTTTTAAACAAAAATAATGATCATCATTAGATATTTTACTTTTAATTATTTATAAAATTCTAATATTAATATAGTGCTTTACACATTTCAAATAACTGTTGAAAATCTAAGATTTTTATAAAGCATTTTTATTGAAATAAAATACTAGTTTTGTACTTCACCTTTGAGTAGTAAGTAATTTAACTTGCGCTTCTTCAGTTAACAGTAGGCTATGATTATGGAGACTCAAGGTCTCTGAAAGCGCTTAGCCATATAACTTGTAAGAAGATTGAGACAAGTTTCACTTTTTGTGCGTAAAGCGCAAGTTAAATTACTTAAAACATTTTTTTTTTTTTTAAATGTCATAGCATCGGTCGGGACACGAACCCACAACCCTGGAAACTGCCTGCAAGTGCAAGGCAGTCGACCACCAATGCAAGACAAAACATTTTTATATTACTTTCTGTTGTAATATGTAGATAAACACACACACATACTGTATTTCTGCTTTTTCTCTTTATATATTTAAATTTTACTGATTTTTTTTATATATTGTGTTCATTTCTAGATAAATATTTTATGCATAAATGTATTTAAAACATTGATTAATGCATATTTTCCTGATTTTAAAAATATTATTATAGATATAAGAAAAACTACGCTTGAATATATTTCAACTAATCTGGTTTTATTAGCTAAACCTAAGCAATATTTTCGTTAATTTTTGGCATATCATATACACGTAAAAAAAATTTATATCTTTTTTCAAATAAGGTAAAGATGTTTGCACCATTATAAAAATATCAAATGAAAAATAAGCTTAGTGACAAAGTATCAAAATACATGAAATATTTTTTGTTACATTATGAAATCTAGAAGTGTGATGGTTTAGCACAGAAATGCTTAATGATTATAATATAAACTTTCTAGTAATTGTGGGCAAAATCATTCCTATTCTGCAATTAGTCCATCATTAATGTAGGTATTTTTTGAATATATTTATTTTTATTATATTTGTAATTGTGTTTATTTCTAGTTTCTTTATGTTTACTGTATGTGAATATATAAGTCATGATGAATATAATTGAAAGTATGACTCATATCCATATGCCACATATTTGAATAAATACAGAATATCAGTAAATACAATTTATTAAACTAACACAATTTATCAGTGCATATTTTTTAATATGCACTTATTTAATTATCTTTCAACTAATCATTTTTATTAGCCTAGTTGATGAAATCTTATTTGTTAAAATAATTTCTTTGGTTCAACTGTATTTTGAAATTAATAAACTATATATTAATTAAAAATTCTCAGAATCTATAACAATAAACATCACATGACCCTCTTATGCTTTTGTATAACTGTTGTTAAAACAGGCAAAACTCGCTATATATGTTGCCACACACAGCAAGCTAGATCTATGTGCAGTGCTCTTAGATCCAAGGCTCTTCACTGACGAAGGCCATAAGCCAGAAACTAGTCTGGGGATATTGGATGAGTAGGCACTAGATGGGGATTTTATGCACAAGCCTTCTGGCATCCATTGATTACTCTAGCTTGCTGTGTGTGGCAATATATATAGTGAATTTTGCCTGTTTTAAGAATCTATAACAGAAAAGATGTTAATTTTTTATTGATTTTAAATAAGAAGCTGTTTTAAAAAATTGATATGCATAAATAAATTGTATATGCTAAAATAAACTAATTTTAAAATAAAATAATATAAAAATATGTCTTTTCTTCATAGCGTAAGCTTGTGTTTTAAGACCTATAGAGGTCCGTACCTTCGTATTTTTCAGATGCTTATTTCTAAGGTTACAGCCTTAGTAAATTATTACGTAACATCATAATGTAAGTGAAAGTTTTAAATGCACAGACAGATTGTTAGCATATATATAAAAATAGTTATACAAGTTTTTATAAAAATTAAAATAAAATGTTATACTATATGTAATATTTTGTGATCTATCCATAAATTTATTGATAGATAATTGTAAAAAAAAGTGTGATTGTATTATAATATATTGAGAAGAATTATTTCTTCTCATGTTTTTTTTCTCAGAATAGCCATTTTAAGCTCATTAAAGTTACATTCATTAAATGAAAAGAAAAAGTAAAAAAAAATCATTGGGATTTACATGTTTTTCTTTTCTTTTGTGTATTAAAGTTTAACATATAATTGAAAACAAATTTTTACAAGATATAATCAGTTTCTGAACATAAATTCTAATCTGATTAAATAACAATAGTCACTAAATTTCTATGTAATTAAAAATATAACTAATTAGAAAAAATAAAGTTCAAATGAGTTGATAGAATGGGTAAGAATTTGAGCAATGCTGCAAATTCCTATTATCCAGAGGAAGAAAAAAGAAAAAAAGAGAAGGGAAGTCAGTGAGTTTTATAAGGATAGTTGAGTGACCAAAGAGTTGACCAAAGTCAGTTGGCAGTCCACTAAAAAGTCTATAAGCCAGCTAAAAATGACTGAATCTAGCAAGATAAAACAATCTTCATATGGTCATGTTGAGAGAAAAATGCATTGTTAGGGTAAAGCTGAGTGTTTGTTCATTTTCTACCACTTGTCTCCTGAGCACCAATAGCCGGATGAAGTAATATATCTCTGATTTGTCTTTGCCAATGTTTTAACTGCCACAACAAATCTATGGACCCAGATCTTGTAGTAGTATGCTGAACCAGGAAGAAGTGACCAGCTACTACCAATAAAAGCTCACTATAAATCTGACAGGATCAGAAGAGAGGGGTAATCACCCAGATACTATATTAAAAACCTAGGTAAATATGTCTAGACATTATTGACAGAACTTCTAAATTTTATTTCAAGTGTGAACTTTTAAATTTTATTTCTAGATAGAACTTTTAAATGTCATTTTTAGTGTTAACTTTTAACTATATATAAATAAGCACGATTGTTTAAAATATTGTGGTTTGAATAAGTGTTCATATTTTTATGCTTTAAATATTCCTTATGTTTTTTTTAATAAATATGTTGTAAATTATTGGTGTGGTTTAAGTTTCTTTCTCTCAATTTACTAATGTGTAAATTAATTTTATTTAGATAGTCTGTGTTATGCCGGTCTCATGTTTCAATAGCTAGCCAAGGGTCATGTGCTTGGGACATGTTTTATGTCATCTCATGGATCCAGTTTAAGACTGGATGATACCTATAGGGTCATCTCATGGATCCAGTTTAAGACTGGATGACACCTATAGGGTTAAATCCCATTAAATACATTATAAATATCTCCAGATGTCACACTTCTTGTAGTCATGGAGGTTGTGCCTTGGTCTGAAAAGCTGACCATAGTTTGTATATTTTTTATTAAATCTCCATCTGACCAGGGATATGGTTAATATGCAAGTATTGATCATATTTACTCCTCTGTTTGAGTAACAGGGACTTAAAATAAAATATTAAAAATTAATATGAACCAATAACAAAAGATAATAAGTATATTTTTTCTCTTGTTAATAGTCACTGCCCCTGATCTTAAGCTAGCTTGAGCAATAACAATTAAGTTATATATATGTAGGGGTAACTTTGTGTTTGCATTTTATATTTATGGAATAGAAATTAGTTTATAGTTGGCCTTATACTCATAGTAATATTTGGCCAGATCACTAATGATGATCAGCATGTATCAGGATCTCAGCATGGTTTTTATATTATTCCATACATTTGTCACTGGCTAGGTAATTAACCTTCAATTTTGATACTGAATCTCTTTTTTGGTTCAGTCACAAGGAATGACTGTTAATTTGCATGTTTAATGGTGGTCGCATAATTTATAATTGTTGTAAATACTTATTGAATGTTGATTGTTTCATGATCTTTGTATATTTGTTGATGACTTTATTGATAATGTTAATTGGATTGATTGTAAATATTCAATGGAGATATTGATTTTCCATTAATCTATAATTCTGACCCCTTCATTCATTCCATTAAAGTATTAAAATGGTGCTATATTGCCAAGGCACAAATATTAGGCAAGAATAGTAATATGGGTTTAAAATATAATTCATTAAATTAGAATAGAGTCAAGTCATATAAGGATAGTTGTTAAATTAGTAGAAATAGTTACATATAACTTTATATATGCAAAACTAAACTATATTATATGTGTATATTGTAGATAGTATTTAAGAAAATATAAGAGTATGTAGGAAATTATCAACTATTCTGGTAAAAAATCTTCAGTACAAAACAATATTTATTTTGCTGAGGCAGGCTTTCAATACAATCTTTATTTGTCAAAGCATCTCTATAATGAGCATCGGCAAATACATGTGGATATGCTAATGCTCATTGTAGTCATGCTTTGACAAAGACATGCTATATTGAAAGCCTGGTGCAGCAAAGTAACAAATATTTTGTATCTAAGATTTATTACTATAATAATTAATAACTGTCCATATACTCTGATATAATATTTTTATTTATATGTGTGTGAATGTAAAATATTTTCATACAGACACCTGATTTAAAAGAAATTAAAATACTTTTTATAATTATTTTGAAAAAAAATTTAAATGAAGGAGTTTTTTTATATCTTAGCAGAAGAAAAAAACTAAAATAAATTGTTTAGATAATAAATTTAGAGATCAGTAAACTATTTGGTTTTAAAGAAAAGGTAGTTTTTAATTAAATGTTAATTCTACAATTATTCAAGATTAAATGAAAAAATTATTTTATAAGTTTGATTTGAATAATCGAAAAAAAGAGGAAATTCTTCTCTGTTCATTTATGAAATAATTAGATTAATTGGATAAATACAAGTTAATTCTAGAAATAAACAAATTCTTAAAGAAGCCTAGATAAAGAGAGCAACTAGTTAAAGAGTACAAGGTCACTAGATGGCACCAACTGGCTTTACTCTAAGCACACCGGACTTCTATAAAACCCTAAATTATATTATTGTTACCAATTCTTTTTTCCAATCGCAGTTGGGGTAGGCTTAAGTAAGCTTTTTCTCTATGTTTATTAAATTAAACTTACAAAATGAGCAGTATAGATGATCTGCTGGAACAGCAAATTTCTCAGGTCTAGACCAATCTCAAAATTGTTCAGTGATTCTAACGTTAGGCAAGCCTTATCAAGCTTTCAGATTGAACAAGTTAAGAGCGCTTTCAGTAATTTTAATTCAACTAATATTGATCAGGATAATTTTATCAATTTTAAAAAACTTACCATAGGCACACAAAAGCAAGAAGAACCCCAATCCATTTGTAAACAAAAGATCGCTATGATCGCAAACATTGAACAGAAAGCTGCTGTGATTGGAATTTCAAAAAAATTGGAAAAAAATAACTCTAGTGAAAATCTAAGCAAAACCTATTCTTCTAATGAAAAATTAAATGATAGTACTCAAAATCAAAGCTACAATTCCAAAAAGTTTTCATCTCACACAGAAAACACCAAAAGTTCCGGCACGAATAAATTTAAAAATTTTAAAAACACAGGTGGTACTATACTGGAACCTGCCGATCTTTACAGTTATAACACTTTCTCCGGTCAAAAAACAGAATCAATTCCCAAATACATCAATGGAGATTTAAACACAAAAACAGCTTCTAAACTCCACCATGATACTAAAGTAACTACGCAACAATCTTCTGATCAAAAATCAGCCTCGGAAAACAACAGCAATAATGGTGGAATAATTTGCAGCAGTTTCACAAAGCACAAACAATCGCAAGAAACGAGTGTTGAACAAGTCCGTTGCAACTCCTAAAGCCCACTCTAAACAACAAAAATGCACTGGTCCCCAAACAAAGTAGTGGCTAATCAATTTACATCTTCCCAATACCAAACTCAAAACAAAATAAATAATTCTAACACTACAAATAATGAAAGTTACGCTACAGTTCTAGGTAACAACAAAGTCATTACACAAAATCTCAGTACAGATTATCAAACAACTCGATATAGCACCCTAGATTTTGTTAATGATGAAACCCCCACAACTAATTTAGAGGAAAATAACTGTCAGCAACAACATCAAAATTCACAATTTCTGTTAAAAAACTATCAAGCAGTAAGTCAGGAATTCAATGCTAGAATTCCCACAGTACTCTTCAACTCATTTCTGAACTACCACAGTGAGAACGCTCTAATTCTTACTACCACTAATGACAACTGTAACCTTTTCACCTTTCCTACAGATGAATTATTTGAACTGATTAAAAATCTAAAACTGGGAGAAGCAATCAGAAGAATCTACCACCATCCCAACAGGAGATACTTCATAATAGAGTTCCACAATTTAATTCAAAAAGAACTCTTCAAAAGACAGCAACTCTACCTGAACCAACATTACCTAATTAAAATTGACATGGACCGGCCTAAAATAGCATATGGTTTAGCATGCAACTGCTATAGAAACTTCGCACAAATGGACCTTCAAAGGCTGCTGTCCAAATATGGTGAAGTAACCAACTTTAAATACCTCACAGAAACGAGTAGACCTAGAATTACCTTCAAATAATGTGGCCTTCACACTCAAACTCCACAAAGGCTACTCTCTACATGACATTCCAGCAACACTAGAAGAAAATAAGTGCTCCATCTTTATTGCCATTCGAGGTGTTCAGCCTCAATGCTTTCACTGTGGCGAATGGACCCACCTTGTCCAAACTTGTCCTAACAAAATTTGTGACATCTGCAATGTTAAGAAAACTAAATACCACAAATGCAATCTAACTCCTTCAAATCCACCTTCCACCCTGCAATCACATAACTCTAATGATGTAGGGCTGAATAACCCAAACACATAAACCTCACTGGGAAGCACCACAGTTAAAAAAGCAAGAAATAAGTGCTGAAAATAAGACTAGCACAGATGAAGCAATCACCGCTTCACAGCAACTGCAATCACAATTGCCTTTACAGCTGTTAAAGAAGCTCCAACTGCAACCAAACCAAAAGACACATCTCAACAGCAAAGCATCCCAAGCCAGAGAAACACAATTATAACACCGCACACAATGCAAACCAGACAAAACGAACAAATTGCTACACATAAAAGAAAGACACAGGATTCATCGAGCTTCCAGCATGAAGATTTAACCTATTCCACTGCTGACTCAGATACGGAACAAAACTGGCTACATCAAAACACTAACAAACTGCAAAATCAATGAAGGAAAAAGGAGTCTAAAAGAATCAAACAAGCTGAATCACAAGACATGCAAAACAGTACCTTCCTGGAAGCAATACCTTCCAACTATAGTCACAATGAAGGAACTCTCAATTCAAATCAAATCACATCAACTAAAATCCCAGTGCTATCTAAATCACCTATGATAGAAAAAGATATGCAAAAAAACACTCAGCAAGCTTCCAGCTGTGATGAACAACTAGTCTCAATGAACGAACTCATTACTAGAGAATAGTTATACACTTTGTCCAAGTCCTGCAAAAACCCTTACTATGTATCTTAAAATAGGTGGCATTAATGTACGGGGCCTTAATTCCCTTAACCTTTCCGTAGGTCACTTCATTATTGGCCAAGAGAGGTAAAACTCTGAAAGTTTTAATTGGTCAATTGACAAACTCTTTGATAGAAATATTTTCATCTTTTAATATATATTAATTTTAGTTTCATTTTCAAAAAGTATTTTAATTATTTGTAATGTTATGAAAGTAAACGAATGTTTTTTCAAAAATATATTTTTATTTGTATTTTATAGAAATATTCAAAAGCGGAAAAATCAAAGAAAGTATTACGAGCAAATTACAAGCAATGTAAACGTCATTTATATTCCCTCCCAGATTTATGTCAAGAAATTTTTTAAGAATTTTTTAGTAAAATCTAAGCGTTTTTGTAAAAATAATTATATTTTCAGCATATTGTTAACCAAAATACATTATAATATGTAAATAAATGCCAGAAAAATATTCTAAAACATTAATCTTTGTTTGAAAATTAAATAAACAGCTTGAGGCAATCTAAACTCTTGACAGGATGTCAAAAAATGCTATCGCTGGTTTCTTTTTCAATTTACAATCGTGTAAAGTATACAATTTTTTAATAAAACCTTACTACTTTTGTAAAATAACTATATTTTCAGCAGATTTTATGAAGATCATTTATAATATGTACGAAAAATAATAAAAAAAACACTCTAAAACATATATTTTCATTTTCAGCGGTGAAAAAATATTTATCAGAATCATCAGCCAATAAGCATTGAGAATGGATGGCCCAACCAATCAGAATTGGCCTTCTTCTTTTGTTTAACATAAAACCCTCCTAGTATTGATTTTTTACTTGTAAAATAATTCAAGAGATGGCAGCATCTTATGGAACTTTTTCTAAAGTTTCCAATGAGTATGAATACGTCATCATAGCTCAAAAAATGCCCGATTTAGAGTGATCCAAAGCCTTTGATGCAGCAATGCATTGAACCCTATTGAAAGGTTAATCGTGTTTACACTATTAAAAGATGGATTGATAAAACCAATATCCACATAGCATGCCTTTCTGAAACAAAGTTACACACTCAGACTACAGAAAAGACCATCTATTCCAATAATACAGGATCTTTCAATACATTCACTCCAACACTGCATCGTCTGGGGTCACCTTTCTCATTCACAAAAGCCTGCCATACCCCAAACTCAGGACACTTCATCTAGACAAAGAAGCACTGCTGCTAAATTTAACCTTCGGAAGATATTCACTCAATATAATCTACTTGTACTTAAAGAACACCACTGACTCAGTGCATGCAGCAATCAATAAAATCAATTCCATACTGTCATCTAACTATTCACCGACAATTTGTTTTGGTGACTTCAACACGAGTTACCACAACTTCAACACAAAGTATTTACACCTCTTCAACAGAGTCTTGTTATGTGAAGGCTTTTTTCCTCCTGATGCCTTCTCCTTCTATACTCTTCAAAAAAGATCTCTAATAGATCTGCTCTACTACTCCCCAGACATACATTTTGATCTCAGTGCCCATTTGCAATATTTGCCTTTCTCAGATCACCTGGCACTGTTAATATCATTGCAAATTAACCCTGACACATTGGCTCAAACAAATTTTTCTCACACCATTAGACTACTAAACAAAGCTGCAGTGCCTGAATGGATTTTTTCCGAAGCGTACATCTTATTTAATAAAATTCAAATCCTCTCTCTGCCACCTATCCAAGCATGGTCGGTGTTTGTCAGAATAATGAGCTCTCTGATTGACTTCCACACACAAAAAACCAAAGGACCCAATCAGCTCCTAAAAGATCTAGACAACATTACTAACAGGCTAAGTGAACTCTCTCACACAGACACTACTGTCCAATACATTATGGACCTTAAATTGCAATATTATAACAAACAAAAAGTCTTGGCCCAATATGTGGCCACCAAAAGATCCAAAAACTTCTTAAATAATCGACATAACTGGACACGCAGCTACATCAGATGGGCACTGGGTGCTGCCAAAAAGCCAACACCGATAATTTCCATAGATCAACATTGCTATAGTGGTCCGGCAATGCTTTCCAAAATCCATAACCATTTTCAATGTGAGCTACAAAGCTATAACTTTGAGATTGGAAGTGTTTGGGGAGAACTAGATGGAAACACTAATCACAATATCACTGAATCACAAATCGCACAAAAGCTACAGAACTACCCAGAGAGCACACATCCAGGACTACCTGGAATCCCAAGATTTGTGCTACTGCATCTGATCAATATCCTCGCAGGGGACTTCCAGAACATCCCTGACCTCTATCCGGTCACACTGGTGCCTTTCTTAAAAAAACAAATCAACCCCTCAAAGCTAATAAACATACGCCCAATTTCCATGATTCCACTCCTCATTAAAACAATAGAATCCATAGTTAAAGATCTCATACAAGAACAGATATATAGACACATTACCAAACATCAATTTGCCTGCAAAGGCGCCTCCACCAGTAATGCAGTCCAGCACTTCATACTACTTTCTGAACATGTCAGATTACAAAGAAAATCAAACCCATTAGTTATTAAACTAGACTTTTCCTCAGCATTTGACAACATCATTTCATCAATCTTACTACAAATGCTCCATGACTATCAAGTGCCAGATGTTTACATCTGTATTATTGGCAATTTACTGTTCAACAGATCGATATTTACCTCTCTAGATGGAAAGCTTTCAGCAGGATTCAGACCACGTCTATCCATCCACAGGGATCCCCTTTGTCTACCCTCTGCTTCATAACCTACCTCAACCCCTTTCTCATGGAAATAGAATGCAGTATGCCGGGCATATATGTGCCAGCACTGAAACATACAGTTCACCACATTTCATATGTTGATGACATTTCCATATTTATTCCTCACAAATCCCAGCTTCAAACTATAATACAAATCATAATCAAATATGCCAAAAAACTAAATCTTAAAGTCAATTACAATAAATTGCTTTTTTTTAAATCAATTGCTATAATAAAAATTTGATTCCATCTGGAAAATCAAAACAAATATAACAATTCCCTCAATATTCATGGCCCAACCACAATCATTTATGGGGTTTGCCATCGCCAAGTCTAGATTAGCCATGTCGAAGGACATCCTGAACTCAATACTAGACAAAACAAGAAAGGTAGTCAGCTCTCTGTCAAGAATTTCAATATCACTACCCGGAAAGGTTGCCTTACTTAACATGCTAGTCTACCTGAGACTAAGCTACTATCTGTTTTTCATAAAACCCACCAAAACGTTTGAATGATCTATGAACTCATTAAGCTCTAGGCTGCTTTGGAATGGCAAAGTCATGGCTGTAAGCATGGCTAATGTTCAAATGCCCAAAGAGTCAAATGGGCTCAGCCTGAATTCAGTGTCCATCCTGTACCTCCAAAAGGCTCTAGGAGTGCTGCATGTGGCCAGCCTTGAACGAACAAATCCTAACCTCACACCGACAGTGGAGCCTACGGATACACCTCCTCTGCTCACCAGCAAATGGATGACGGACATATGGACTTATGTCAGAAAATCAGCAAACATAATGCAACATGCAATAGAGGAAAAAATGTATTGGCAAACATACAAACTCAAACACACCAATCAAACCATTTTACAGAATGAACTAGGGTTAAACAATAAACAACTCATAGCAAAATCGAAAAATTGGTTCTTAGAACCAAAATACATTGACTTTCTGCTAAAGATCAACCTCTCCTCCCTGCCAACAAATCATTTTCTGGTGTGGAGAAGAGGGTTCAGCAAGATCAACCCACAATGCCAACTATGTGCCACAGCAGACAAAACAATTCATCACCTCCTGTATTTCTGCCCTTTTCTCAAGCCAATCAGGTCCTTTATTGATGAAAGCATGTCGCTTGACATTAGAGAAGTGTTATGTCATTCAAAGGGCTATAAAGAGTGGTATATTCTCGAAAATCAGAATCGCCATTATTCTGACCTTTGCAATTTGGCTATCCAGATGCAAGTGTATATTCGAAAGTGCTAATCATGGTGTCTGCAACATCTATATCAAATTACTCAAGCGGCTCAGGAACAGAGATAGATTGCTGGCTCTGGACTGGCTTTTTCATGAAACCTGGGCTAGGGTCACTCTCCCGGAGGAGTGAAGGAGGGCAATGGCCCCAGTCTCAGACCGCAGCAAGTTCTACAGAGTGAATGCCTTGCAAAAGTGTAAAAAGAAAATAGCTATGTATAGATAAATGCATGCAATTGTATCTAATAAATTTTAATTTATTTTTAATAAAAAAAAAAATTGGAAAAAAAAAATAAATTAAGTTTAAATAAACAAAAAGTTTCATTAGAGTTCTAGCTTGTGAAAAGGAGTGGTAATGTTTCTTTGTCACCTCCAGAAAGAATACCAGTTTTTTGTAATGATGAATGTAAAAACTCATCATAACAACAGCTTACACTTAGGAATAGATGAAAAGTTTGATTTCCTGAGAACAGTCATGAAATAAATTCTACTTTCAAAGTTAAAACTTTATTTACACATTAGAATGGATACAAAATAAATCAATGATAGGATAAAATTATGTCAATAAGAAAGTTTCAATGTATACATATAAATGTGGTAGCAAGTCATGTATATAGAAAAATCAAAAGTTGTATTAGATCAATGCCATAGTCTCAAGAATAGCATAAAAAAATCATGATAGTTAATTAATGCAAGTATGAAAGAAACATAAATAAATATAAATAAAATCAAAGATTATATTAATGCCTTAAGGCAGTGTGTCATGTGCTTAATTAGCTAGGAATATAAAGTAAGTCAAACCTATGTATAAGGTTTGGAAATTTCCATAAGATTAATGATTATCCTGGCCCAAAGAGTAACGAGAACTATAACAATATTTACAAGTTGATATAGATAAGTTAATTGTACAGTATGTAATTAATTCAAAGTTTGTGTATTAAATATATAGGATGTATGAAAGATCTACATAGTTGAAGTTTAGATTATTCTTAAGTGAAAGATGGGATATATTATTTGTTCAGTGGATGGGAGAAAGTTCAAGTTTTAGGCATAAGAAATACATGAATTAGGACTCTAGCCTCATCTGGCTCCAGGTTTGGTCAATTAGCCAAGGCTGACAAGTTCATTTATCCTCATCTTTTATCTTGTAGAGGGATTTGAAAAATCGATTAACCATTGAGTCATCACAGCCATGATCAAATATCATGCTACATCTAGCAGTCCAAAAATCAATTAACCAGTGAGTCATCACAGCCATGATCAAAAATCATGCTTCATCTGGCAGTCCAAATTGAGAAGTTAATGAAAGTGGCCAGTCTTATTGTTCCAAATTGACTCTTTTTAATTGCTGCATTAAGAGAAATGTTAGCTGAGTCATTGCCATTTATCCGGTCTAATGCTATATTACGGAGATAAGTCCAAGAATCACATTGATCCAGAATGTGGCCAATTGACTCCTCCTGTTTGTTACATAGGGGACAAAGGGGATTGATGTTGTAACCCCTTTGGTAGTGGAGAAAGGCCCCCAGTGGGGAGTGCTCCAATGATGATTTTTATTAAAAAAATCAACAAATTTTGGACTCAGTTTGATGAATTTTGTTAATTTGAAAAATCGAGCGATTCTTATTGGAAGTATGTTAACGGATTTAGTTTTCCCGGGAAAGATTAATCGATAAACTTCCCAATATGATAATTTCCTCTGAAAAAGGGAACACAGTGACTGGAAGTTTTGAAAAATCACTGTAACTTGCTTTTGTAACCAAATGCTTCTTAATCTTGGCAGAGGTCAATCGGTAGGCTCTATCTTTTCCTTGGGGAAGGGCACTCCATATCGGGATTATCCTTAAAAATCTTGAATAGTATATTATGAGTTCATTGGAGGTAAAAAATCTTCAGCGAGTGAAGGCTAAGGCCATTAAGAAGTTTGAGTTTTTGTAATATGTTGAGGCTGATGACAGGAGTCTTGCCTCCCCAGC
This sequence comes from Epiperipatus broadwayi, assembly GCA_028023455.1. Taxonomy (NCBI): domain Eukaryota; kingdom Metazoa; phylum Onychophora; class Udeonychophora; order Euonychophora; family Peripatidae; genus Epiperipatus; species Epiperipatus broadwayi. The sequence goes on from JAQFVV010006610.1 coordinate 432,263, forward strand.
AAAGTTTTCTGCATAAGGTTTCAATTTTTTGGATAAACTTGCACATGAGGGAAAATCCTGCTAGATAATGTTATTTTGGGCAATACTATAGCATTAAGTAGTGCTACCTTCCCCAACAAGGACAGATAGACCTTAGATAGTGATGTTACTGTAGAATTGACCTTAGCTAATAAGGAAGCTTGGAGTTCTCTTCTCATAATGGATGGGGGGATGCTAGGGTGAAGCAGTGAAATTTCTGAGGGGGGACTTCAAATCCATCTGGTATTTGTTTGCCTGATAGAATTGACCATATGGTCAATTTCATTCTGTTTACTCTGAGACCACATTTGTAAGAAAATTGGTCCAGGAGTTCCTCAAGCTCAGTGAACTCATCCTGAGATGAGAGAAACACCACCACATCATCCATATAGGAAATATGGCGAATTTTCTCCCTCAGCATAGGGATGGCTATTCCAGGAAAGACAACCTCAATGCTTAGCAGTAGTGGGTTCATATAGGCTGTGAAGAGAAGAGTATTTAGTGGTGAGCCCTGAGGAATGGAAATACAGGGTCGAAATCCTGGAGCCACTCTACCATCGAGAGAGACAAATACCTCCCGATTGTGAAGTAGATTCTCTATCATATGGAGATACGCTGAAGGCACTTGGAGTTCCTCCAGCACACTAAGTAATACTTCGATCCTGAGACAATCAAAGGCCCCAGCAAAGTCGAGTTGAACTGCAATCGGTTGGAACATTCTTTTCCTGCGAACATGATCTATGAGAAGGTGAAAGCGGCTGATGGCATTGGCAGTCGAGCTCCCCTTCTTGGAAAATTGGTGAGGACAATTGATTTATGATGTTGTCTTGGATATCCTCATTAATTAGGCTTTCATTGTCTTTACTAGTAAGGGCAACATCAAGATAGGCCGGAGGTTGTCCAATTGATGTGGGGCTTCCCATTTCTTAATAAGGGAACCATGGCAATTGGACATTCCATCGATTTCTGGGTGCCTTCAGCCAGAAGGTCAATCATTCCTTTGATTATCGGGATGGTAAAGGCACGAAGGTGTATGAGTATAAACTTGGGAATGCCATGTAGGACAGAATGAGTTCTATCCGGGAATGATCTAAATGTCAGAAATTTATCTAAGCTGCAGATTATAAATCAATTTTACTGCCAAATGAACACTATATCAAAATATGACTTAAAGAAAATTATCAGTTTAAAAATTCCTTATAATGACTACAATGAAATGTGAAAATGGATATGATTTTGATTTCACATGTGTTTAAACAATTTTTTTAAAAAAAGTATCTGGGTCTGCTTAACTAGAAATTTGAATACAAAAAAAAATATTTCTTCTTATTCTTAGGTTATTTAAAAATTATATAATGCATTAAGAAAAGAAGAAAAAAAAGTTAAACTTTCATATACTGTCCAGTTTTGAATAATAGGAAAAGAGGGGGGGGATAGAAGTTAAACTTCATTAAACTGTCCAGTTTTGAATATTAAAAAGAAAAGAAATAAAACATATCATTCATATTAATTATTTATTGAACTATTTATAAAAAAAACTGAAAGAGACAACAAAGTATAAAGAAGAAAATTCAAAAAGCTTCTCACATTACTATGATAAATAACCTTATAAAGCCAAGTGTGGTTGTAAATAATGTCTGGAAACTACTAATTAACCTTCCTTTTAAGAAAAAAGTGGAGAAATCATGAAGACCCTTATAAATAAATGTATAAAATTTCTACTGACTCTTATTTTTGGCAGAATAAGTCAGATGGTTAGAGCATTATCTTAAAGTTCAGTAGTCAAGAATTTAAAGGTCCAGGTTGAGTAGTACTGCTATTGTTCAGGACAGTAACATCTGAAGAAAATAGAAGAACATGTGTGCTAATTACTAACAGTTAAATATAGTTAAAAAGTTTAAATAAAATTTAAAAATTTTCTAAAACATTCACTTAAATGATGGAAATAGTCCAAAAAATAATTCAAATGTCACAAACATTAGATAAAAACAGATATCAAAATGCTTTATGATATCTTAGAAAGTTATGAAAAAAATGGTTTAAGGTTAAAAGAATACATGTAAATTTATTATAGAACAAATTTGAAGATTATGCAAATAATAGGTGAATGTGTGTGTATGTGTTCTGAACGTATATTAACCAATTAACTGAAATATTTAATATTGTAACTATAAAATATCAAATACAATTTAGTTTATAATTTGATATGCAACCTTTTTAAAATAAATATATATTCTTATTATAAAGTACGTGTTTAATAGATATTGTATACATACATCTAGAATAAGGTTTTTGTTTTTCAAGTGTAGAGAAAAACAATAAATATAAATAAAATGCAGTTATAAAAAAAAAATTAATCTAGAAAAAAAATGTACCATGTGACAACACAAGACAAAAAAATGGTGCTAAATAATTTATGATGGCACTTATGCATGTCGTAAAGCACAAACAACTGATGCAAATTTACAAACTTCTAATGTTTTTTTTAATACTCTTTCAAGCTGTGGATAATCGAAAATGGGTAGTGAGTCTGTAGATAGATTAAAACTACAGTAATTAAATTTTGGTAGGCTGCATATATTTGTATGAGATAAATTTTGCATCATATAGGATTGTACCTTAGTAACTGACCAACATTAAGCCTAATTAATGGCAAATATTGTTTTATAATTATTGTTAACTAAAGAAAAATAAGTAAATGTAAACTTCATAATTATACTAGAATAATTTAAAGCATCAATATAAATGTTTTTTTATAAACAACAAAAATTTCAAAATATTTACTATTTGAAATCTTAAATGAATTTTTGATGCAGAGGCTTATCAAAAAAAAATGTTAACAATCATGTAAATTTAATTTTTAAAAGTATTACTTAAAATTTACTTGATTATAAAGAATTTTTCAATTGTAAGAAATGTAAAGGCAGCAAGATATACGAAGCCTTTCAGCATTATAGTTGTTAAGTGTTGTTTTGAAAATAAAAATTACATCACTTTGGTGACCACTTCTTATGCTTGTGTATAACTGTTTTAAAATAGGCAAAACTCACTATATGTATTGCCACATTGATTACTCTAGCTTATTGTATGTGGCAATACATATAGTGAGTTTTGTCTGTTTTAAAACAGTTTTACCCAAGCATAAGAAGTAGTGGTCATGTGATGCTTATTGGCTTAAAACCAATCCTGTCTAATAGGATAGTGGTGGCTATGGTTATTAAAGAACCAAAGACACCAAAATGTATGGGTACTGAACTGAGTTCAGACCCATATGATTATATAAGCTAATGAGCTTGAATTGAAAACATTAAGGTGTTTTCAGTTTAAGACTCATAGTTTTGTAGTTAAGTGGAGATAAAAGGTGGCTGCTGGAGGGTTGCATTAGATCCTAAGATCTAGGTGCAGTGCTCTCAGATCCAAGGCTTCTCACTGACAAAGGCCACAAGCCAGAAACTAGTCTGGGGATATTGGATGAGTAGGCATCAGATAGGGATTTTATTCACAAGTTGCATCCATTGATTATGCTAGCTTGCTGTGTGTGTCAATATGTATAGTGAGTTTTGCCTGTTTTAAAATAAAAATTAAATGTAAAATGCTTACTTTTGTTATTTATTGATTTTTTTTTTTTAAATTGCATTTTTTTTTTTATAAGAGTATAAAACTGAAAATATTTTTAATATATTACTTGAGCATTAGATTTCAGCCTGTTTCTCTGCTGAAATTTGTCTTGAGGATAAGCATTCAGTGTAGAATTTCAAGCTTTTTGCTTGCATGTATCATGCACAAATGAAATGCATAATTCAGGTAGCACAATATGCTTTGAAATCATAGTTTTGTATATACTAACTGTACTTAAAAATACTCATTTGTCTGCATTAGGAAAATTGAATAACTGATAATAATAATAATGAAAAGCCAAGGCTAAGCAGGTTTTTAATATGGCAAGTTTAAAAATAAAATTTATTATTTGCCAAGTTACTTTATTAGTATGTCCTTTCTACAATGATGGAAGTGAGTATAGGTTATGTATCTATATGTGACGAATATATCAGTTACAAAAGTAATAAAACATTTTACTATCTATCAGATATAAATAAAAGACCAAGAAATAGAGTTTTCTTGAATACTTGTTATAAATTTTATTTAACATATTTACATAAAAGAACACGTTCTTTAAAAGATGGACAGAAAAAACCATTAAGCCACAATGAACTCATTAATTAAAAACTAGCGGGCATATAAATCTTTTGATTACCTTTGCTCCTGATTATGAGAAAATGAATTTATAGACAAAAAATATATATTCAGTATGAATTATTTATAACCCCAGTTATTTTCTCTATCTGCTGAAAGGCTTTTTAAAAATAATACTCTAGACCAATGTGGTCTGTATAAAAAGTTCCCTAGATTCGCTTTGGAATGTCAGGAGGGAAATCTTTCCTCAGGAGTGACTTCTTTATTTGACATTAGATGACACTTACTATGCAAACCAAAAGAAAGAGAAATAATAATAATTGCTAAACAAGCAAATACTTTAGTATTTTGGTAAATAGAAATGCAAAATAATAACTAAAAATTTCTATTTTGTAACTCTATCAATTTTTTTCTTTTCTTAACTATGTAATTATATAAGTAGCATTCACTTGCTTCTCAAAAAAAAATTAAACTTTATTTCAACCTAGGAGATCATAATCATAGACAATATGATTATGGCCTCTTAAGTTGAAAGCATTGCTCTTGTGAAATAGAGTTTAATCTATTTTTGAGAAGTGAGATAATGCTATTTAGAGAATTACTTTAATATTTAATAATATTAAATTATCACAATAATATTACTGGAATTTTCCATCACATTTAAAATATAATAAATTTTAAATTTATAACATTTATGTTTGCAGTTTTTACAATACTTTATATATATATGTAAATACTAAAGATTACTTGCATAATAACATATAAATAAAATAGATAGTACAGATTTATTTTGCTTGTATAATGTATACATAACCATTAAAAACAGTCAACACTTAGACAACCCCAATAACAATCTCAAACTGTTGTTAAGACAACTACCTTTTAACAATAAAGGTCTAAAACACATTTAAATATATAGCAATCTCCCTCTTTCATCTACTTCATAGAAACTATGTTTACATAGTCTTAAATATTCTTAAGTCTGGTGTTTTTGTTTTGTTTTTGCTTTTACAAGCATATTTGAAAATCATAACTGTTGGACTCACAGCTTCATCCACTGCTTCACCTGTTTCTCTTGGATCTTGGTTAGACTTTTGAAATTCCATTATTTTTTATTTTTTTTTGTCATTTACTTGATTTTCTTATTTTTCTGCTATGCTTATTTGTATTAAGTCATTAATTGGTTTTGAGTGACAGTGATTAACATGTTTTTTTTTACTTCTACTCTGTCAGTCATTAAAATTTCTATAATTTGGGTGAATTGATGAATGATTCGATACTGTAGCTTCAACCCACTTTTTCCATAAAATGTCTTTAAATAGTATTTTATTACTAACAACATCTTTTGTCTTGCAGTAGTTTTCTTTACTGGAAAGAAGCATATTTAGTTTAATTTTAAGATTTTTCCAAATAGTAATTCAGCAGAGGATTTTTCTGTTATTACCATTGGGATAGAATATTTCTAAAGCGATATATTAAACACAGTTTCTTCAAAATTAGTTTCATTTTATTTAACATTCTTTTTAAAATGCCAACTGCATTTTTTACCAAACCATTAGACTCTGGATAATAAGGCAGAGAAAAAAATGTTTAACTTCCTATTCAGCTAAATATTTGCTAAATTTTTTGAAAGTAAATCTGGAGTCATTGTCAGATACAATAGTTTTTGGTAAACCAAGAGAAGACAAAATTTCTTTATTGTTTCTTCTAAGCTCATATTTTTTACAATTCTGTATTCTACCCAATGAGAATAGGCATCCAATATACTAGAAAAATATGACCTTTGAAGGATCTGGTGTAGTCTATATGTATTCGCTTCCAAGCTCAAGTTACCACAGGCCATTTTATTAAATTTTTCATAGATAGACTAGCTATATATTGACGTGATTTTCATTTTTAAATAAAGTTTTCAATTTCATTATTAATATTCAGCTACCAGACATAACTTCTTGCCAATGCTTTAGTTCTGACAATTCCTTGAAGTAAATTAAAAGTTTTTCTCTTCCAGCTATTGGTATTACCACTCAGTCACCATTTAATATGCAACCCTTCCATGTTATAAGATATGTTCTAGCCTTCCAAAAAGATAGTGCTGACCAACCCCTACTTATCCATTTAATTAATTCTTTCTATCCATCACCATTTTTAGTTCCGTTTGCAACTGTTTTACTATTTAGCACATTTGAATGAAGAGGGTCTTTATAGATTTATTTCAATTTCTGGCCTACTTCAAGTAATAGTTGTACATCAATAATCAATAGAAAAGTTAGCCATCAAAATAAAGTCAAATAATAACAATGGCTAAACATATAATAGTTATTTTTATATAACTAAAAAAAATACCTTCTTCTACTTACTTTAGTGTTTTGATAACTAGAAACACAAAATAATAATTTAACTGGTAAATTCCATTACTTTAATGTTTACTATTAAATTATAACAATAACTTTATTGGAATTTTCCATCACATTTAAAATTTAATAAATTTTAAACTTATAAGTGTGCAGTTTTTTTTACAATACTTTGTATATATATAAGTATCAAAGATTGCTTGTATAACAATGTATTCATAATACATACATAATATTTAAATACATGTATATTTTCTAAACTAAACTTAATGTAATTACAAGTCCCTTATAATTATAATACATACTTATACATAAAATACACACTACACATTTATTTTTCTTGTATAATATATATATACAGCAGACACATTTAAATATATAACAATTATATAAAGCAGAGATATGGACAATTGATAAAAAAGAAATATGTGGATTTGGACAAAAATCAACAGGCTTAAATTAGAAGAACAAGATTAGCAATATAGAAGAAAGATGTATTCAGACTGGAACAATTAAAATCAAATTTTATATAAGAAATTATAATAGCTATGTTCTTAGAGATAAAAAGAATTTGAAAAGATATATTGAGAGATCATGTTAAATAAACAAATAATTACAAGTATTTAGTAAAAGATAAATATTGAAGAGTCTGGTCTAATATAATAAAGACCGATTGGCCTTTTGAATTCTAATTAAATGCAGCTAAAGACATTTAAAGAAAAGCAAGCATGAAAAACAAAAAAGTTAAAATGATTGTAACGTAAATAACAAAAGTCAAAACTAATAAATGCATTGGAAAAAAAATCAGAAAGAAAAATCCATAACACATTTGATGATGCCATTTATATAAGAAACCTAATATCTTAAAAAGTACCAATATTCTAATTTGTCTAGAAACCCATTGAATAGTCTAAAAACTAAAAGAAAAAAATTATTCAACATACATTAAAGTCTTAAAATATTATAAAACAGTGTTTAAAGAATAAGATTGTGTACTAATACTAAATAGTTTCATTAAAAATCTTGGGAAAAAACTTGAGTTTTAACATATCTTTAAAAAACAGAGATCACAATTGTTCAATCTATAATAAGATATCGAATATGGCACTGAAGAAAGACTTGAAAATATCATAGATAGTAGGAAAAAACAACTAAATTGATGCTTGAAGATATTACATTTAAAATTTTATTTGAAGAGCAAATTATGATCACATTATGGAGATGGATTTTTCATCAGAAAAAAGTATAATACTCAGAAATTGTTGCAAAGATAACAATGAGATAGATTGTCTTCGTAAATCACAATTTTAAATGTGATAATGAATCTGAAAATCAAATGGATGCCATTCTTATAAAATAATGCCACTCATAAATAAGTATGGCCATTCTAACTCCAAAAAAAAAAAAGAAAATAGGGGAAAAGCAAAAAAAAAAAATCTAGTTTTGCAATGACCACAAATATGTCCACATATACAACATATTGGTCCATTTTTCTTTTTATTTAATATTTTATGGTGTTGTCTTTTAACTTTTTTATTTAAAAAAAATATATTTCTTTCTGAAATACTTCTGCTTTCCAAAGTTTTTTATTTCTCCATATTTTTCAATGAAAACAACTTGCATTGCATTTCTTTAGAATGTCTTTAAAAAACTTTTAGCAAATTGAAACCATGATCAAATTCACTATAAAACACCTTCTTAGGAAACCTGTCAATGGATTCTACAGAACCATACCCAGCATATTAAAGAATATACTGATTAATTTTATTACCATGCCATTGTATTTTTAGATGATACTTTTTTAATACCTTTATATAGCAGCGGTAAGGGTGTCATAATCTTATTTCTATACATAAATTGAGTAAAAGAATAGCTCTATATATAGCAAACTTAGTTGCTATGAATTATTTCTCTATGGTGAAATACTCTGAATTTTAACTTGTTGAAACTACTAGCAGTGCTTATTTTTATAAGTCTTCCAAGGTATTTAAATTAATTTATATTCTCAAATTAATAACTATCAAAGAACAAATAATGCTGACGATTTTAGTTCTGCCATTTGTGAACAAAGTTTATTATGTTGAATTTAAAATATTAAATGCATTCCGTAAATCATTTTTTGAAGTAGAAAAAATAGCTTAATCTTCAGCATATTGTAAACTCACAAATTCAAAGGAAAAAAATTTTTGTGCTTTGATTCAAATTAAAAATATCACCATCATACCTATATCTAATTTTAATCACACAATACCCCTGTCATAAAAATTAAAAATCATGTTGGACCAAGCATACATACTTGTTTAATACTACTTTTTATTACAAAATCTCAGATTTTTTCACCTTCCAACTGTATAACATAAATAACTTTTAGTTGATATCCAAATAATTTCAAACAATGCCATATACGTTTAATTAATGAAGCAAATAAATATTAATATATTTGGACATCTATATTCCATTTTACATTTAATTGTTTCTTTAAAACATTGCATTAACATCATGAAATAATAATAACTGACAAATTTACGATTCAGCATACCTTATAACTACAAAATATAGGTTCATAAATAGATCGAAAAATAGAAGATAAATAAATGTAAACATAAAACTTGGACTTCTTCATTTAAATTGTTTTATTAAAAAAATGTAAAAAATAAGCCTTGAGTTCTTCGAATGATCTAAGGAGGACAACAAAAATCTAAGGCGGAATTTAGGGGACTTTGCATTATCCATATTTTATGGTTGTTAAATTATTTGCCGCATATGAAGCAGCAATATCTTTTATTATTTTTGTGAAGTAAAAAGAAAACAGCTATTGGTGGCAGTAATCGAAAGAAATGTTTCATTTTAGCCCCTTGTTTTAGTTTGTTTTAAAGACAGCTGGTTCATTTTTATTTGGATTTGTTTATATTAATTTGTATGGAAGAAAAAAAAATTTTTACCTAAAAAATAAAAATTTGTAGCTGACAATTTATTTGACCTTTAGCATTATTCTTTTCATAAAAATCTATAACACCATCGACTATATTTTTTCTCTCACTTTTTCAAAACCAAATAAGAAATTAAAAATTTTTAAGGATAAATAATAAGAATAAAAATTCCAAATAAGCCTGTCAAAATCATAAGAGATTATTTGATATTATACATTTAATTTATAAATAAATTTGTAAATTATTATTAGTTACTATTACAAAAAATAAAAAAAAATCAAACTTATAATTAGCTGTGTTTTTTTTCTGCTATCCTCTTTTGTTTCTCTCAAAACCAAATAATAAATTTAAAAGACAAATAAAACCAATCAATACGTTCAAAACAAACCTATCAATGAAAAATAATAAGAATTTTATACTATACATTAAATCTATAAATTCATCATCATCAACAACCATTATCAATCTACTGCAGGATGAATGTCTCTCCAAGTTCAATCCATCTTCTCTGATCTTTAGCTTCTCTTCTCCACATCACCCCTGCACATTTTCTTATTTCATTCATCCATCCCACATATGGTCTCTTTCTGTGTCTTTGACAATCTCTTGGAATAGAAATCCAGTTTAAGATTTCAATTGTCCATCTATTATCTTCTCTTCTAGCAATATTGTACCGGACACTATGTCCCACCTCCAAAATAACCCTAGATCATGGAACGAACTCTGAGCCATCCTGATCTTAATTTGATCCAAGACCAGTTTGGATTCGAACCCTGTCCCAAGATCCCAGATCAAACCACAAAGTATGACCTATAATGACCGTACAATGACAATATGTGCCACGAATTAGCTCAACGGATATTATTATTGAGATTACTTAACTGATTCTAAGATAATGCAGGATAGAACTATTTACGGATATCTCTGAGTAAATCAACATATATATATATTAGGTTGCCAAAACAACAGTGAACATTAATACTTAATATAATCAATAAATAATGATGGATCAGACACCAAGTATAATATATAATATTTAATATAAGCAATGATTATATAAATAATGATGATGATTTTCATAAATTATCTCTAGTCTTAAAATATGAAATTACAAATATACAATGCTGATGGCGGTTTTCTATATATGCCAATAATTAATGCATAAGTACCTAAGGTATCGATATATAATTTTAACTATAACATTTAACGCATTTATTCAAAATAAAAATGGAAATACAATATTATAATTAATGTTTCCACCATTTTTTTTTTTTCAATATATAAAACTGTATTGGATCACTGCTTTTAAATTAATTAATCTTTTTTTTTTTATTCCTGCCTGCCAAGTCAATGGAAATAACAATTAACACAAACATGAATGAGGAAGAGGAAAACTTTGAACCCCAGGCAAAATCACTTAGTGATAAGTTAATAGAAAATGAAAATAATTACATGCAAAAAGAAACTAAAGAACTGCCAAACGGAGATAATAATCAAGCTGAGGACAAAATAATAAACAAAACAACAACTGAAATAATGGATACCATCACACAATCCTTTCCAGCAGTTGAAAACACACCTCCGGAAAGTAAACGAAAACAAGAAGAACAAAAAAAATAGAGAAAATAAATGAAAGCATGCAAAATGAAGCGAAGGAAATCCCAAAAGTAAATAAATATCAAACAGAACACACAATAATAAATAAAACCACAACAGAAATCATGGACAGCATTACAGAGTTTTTTCCAAATGTTGGAAGCACACCAACAGAAATTAAAAGAAAGCAGCCCAAAGCAAAAAAAACTAGAGAAAGCAAAAAAATTAAAACAAATGAGCAAGAACTTACACAAGTAGACATGCCGGACCAATCATCAGATAAATCTATGGAAATAGAATCACTCTTACTGGAAGAAATGACTTTGGAAAACGAAAACAAAGAAACTGCAATAGATAAACATGCAAATAGTAAGTCTGCCAGCAGCAAAAAAAAACCGCAATGAAAAAACGTTTAGCTCGCAGGTAGGAGATAAAATTCCAGCACTCTAATCGGAAAAAAAATATAAATAATATCCCCTACATACAAAAATATACAATTCAAATGAATATAAATATTAGTGCAGTAAATGTCCGAGGTTTGAATTCCATTAAAAGAATGCAGCAAATTTAATTTTGGATACAGACAACACAACCATCCATTTTAGGGCTATTAGAAACAAAAATTTATAGCGGATCCCACTTTGATCCAGCGCTACATATGAATAAAATAGGCTTTTGCGCATGCTCCAGAGATACAGCAATGCCTTCAAATGGCACAGGTATTTTTATCAACCAACAATGCCCATTCACTACTTTTAAAATAATTTTTATAGATGCAAATCTCCTTATAACCACATTCAATCATAGACAACTTTCAATCAATGTTATTTTTGTATATATATACCTCCGGGGCCAATAGTAATTAGCAGAATAATTTCAACAATAAATTCAATTCTAGCTACCAATCCCCACCCCACTATTCTTGCTGGAGATTTTAATATGACCTATAAAAAGTTTGTCACAAAATGGTTACACCAACTTACAATACCACTAATGAGCAGGGAAGGGTTTCTTCCACTGGACTCAGTATCTTTTTACAATAACAGACACGGTACTTTGATTGATCTGCTGTTTTATTCTCCCATGTTACACCATGCAATTGAAGTAAAACTTTCTCCCACCAATTTTTCTGATCATGCAGCACAAATAATGAAACTAAATTTAGACACACACCACAATACTTTTAACAACATACAAAAAAACAATAAGAATTCTACTTCCAAATAGTACTCCCAAGTCTCTCTTCTCAGAAATGTATATAATGTTAAACAAATTAAATCAAATTGAACTGGACCCGATCTCCAAATATATAGCATATATAAATACACTCTCGTTTAACATAAATCACATTACACAAAAATCCACCCCCCCTTCAAAATTAATCACATTAGCAGAGGAAATAAATAAAAGGATAATACAGGCAAAACCAGTCAAGAATAATCAAGCAAATATAATAAAGCTAACAAAGTTATACAATCAAACTGTTGATAAACTGAAACAATATCTAGCAATAAAGAAAAAGAAAATTTGTCTCACACAACAACATACATGGACCCGTGGATATATTCGTTGGGCTTTAGGTTATCCATGCACAAACAAAGTACCCATGGCACTAGAATGGGAAAATAGAGTGACAGCCGGTTATAATATGCTAGACCCTATATATAACTACTTTGAAAAAAAACTAACTAAAAATAATCATTTCAAACCACTTGCAGATTATTTTGGCAAGCCAGAAACGAAAACACCTTTTGAAATAAAAGATTTTGCAATAGTTTTAAACTCAGTCCCAAGCACATGTCATCCAGGGCCACCAGGGATCCCACAATTTGTACTGTCACATCTCAGCCAATTCACAAACAAATATTTATGCCAACTTGCAAATCAATTATCACAGAAACTATACAATATACAAGGGCTATATCCAATATCAATGGTCCCATTTATGAAAAAACAAGAACCAATTTCCACACTAGCCAATCTCCGACCAATCTCAATGGAGCCATTGGGAATAAAAATACTGGAAAAGGTCATAAAGGATAAAATTGAACAATACATAGTACCGATAATATCACAGCACCAATACACAAAAAAGGGTCATCCGCAGAGCAGGCAGCACTAATATATAAAACGCTAATCAATTCAGTTATTAAAAAGAAAAAATATGCACCAATGGTAGTGCAGCTGGATTTTGAAAGTGCTTTTGACTCTGTCCCAATAGAAACACTATTGAGTCAGCTAAAAGAAACACAGATACCCAAAACAATATTATATACAATAAGCAATTTGCTTCTAAATAGAGAAATACACATCACGCTCAATGGTAGATCCACATCATCATTCAATCCCAGCCAATCAATCCTGCAAGGTTCTCCACTAAGCACACTGCTATTTACCTTTTATTTAAATCCACTGCTAGAACAAATAAATAAAAAAATTCAAGGAATTCAAATACCAAATACTAATACATACATTCCATGCATAGCTTATATGGATGATGTCACAGTGTTTCTAAACTCAAAAAAGCAAATACATATACTACAGAAAATAATAAAAGAATACACAAAAAATTTCAAATTAAAAATTAACATCAATAAATCAATAGCATGGTCAATATACACAGGCAAAACAGACACACAAATTTATCAAGGTAAGCCCAGTAATTTCCTAGGTTTTCCTTTCCACTTGGGAATGAGCCAGATGAGAAGGAATATACAAAATAAACTCAAGTTCGAAGCAGAAAGAATCATAACATCACTCTCCAGATCATATCTCTCACTCTATGCAAAAGTGTCACTATTTAATCAACTTATAATGACTAAAATAACTTACTACCTGCCAATAATTACTTTTACGAAACAATTTACAAAGTCAATTAACTCACTCTGTAATAAACTATTATGGAACAGAAAAATAGTAGCAATTTCTTTAAAGCAACTTAACCAACCAACAAAATGGAATGGCCTTGGACTGCATGCTATACATACTTTCTACACACAAAAAACTGTAAATCTACTGATTACAATATTCAGACATTTTCCAAACATAGAACCAAAAGAGGAAATCACACCAACGGACTGACCCCCACCCACAGACAATTATATAAATACACTATTGATAAGTATTAAAAACATTAAAGATAAAATAGCACTGAAGAATCCAGTTAAATATACTTATTGGCAAATTCATGATTTTCTAACTCAAAGCCAAGAAAACAACAATAGGATAACAGTACTAGGAATAAATAATAGTCAATTACTCAAAAAGTACAAAACATGGTATTTAGAACCTAAATTGTTTGACTTCATCCTCAAATTGAATTTAAATGCACTACCTACAGCACATTTCATTCGGTTCAGAAGATTTTACCTAAATGTTGATCCAATGTGTGCTTTATGTCACTCGGGAAGAAGAAACACAAGAACATTTAATATATCACTGTAAAGGCTTAGAAAAAGTCAGACAATTGATGGTGAATAATTACAGGAAAAGGAAAACCACAATAGAAAAAATGCTAAAAGCTTTCAATGAAAATAAAATACCTATAATACGTGCAGCAACTTTCAGTATATATGCCTTATGGTGTACTAGATGTGCTTTCACTTTAGGAAACAATCCAAGAAGACATCCCAACACATATCACAACAAACTAGAAAAACTTAAGGAAAGGGACAATCTTCTAGCACCACTGGACATTTATGCTGCCACTTGGTCTCTATTTAAAATAAAAGCAGCCTTATAATGGATAGACCAAATACAACCTCTGAAAAATGGAAAACTGAAATGAACTCATAATAAGAACTGAAATATCTAAAAGGTGTGAACTACAAAAGACTCTAATGGTTAAAAAAAAACAAAAGTATATTTTCTGTGTTTCAAGATGTATCCTAGAATATGATGTTTTATACAATGTATTACTTGATAAGAATGTAACCTTTTTTTGCCTAATAAAGTTTGCTTTGAAATAATAATAATAATAATAATAATAATAATAATAATAATAATAATAATAATAATAATAATAATAATAATAATAATAATAATAATAATAATAATAATAATAATAATAATAATAATAATAATAATAATAATAATAATAATAATAATAATAATAATAATAATAATAATAATAATAATAATAATAATAATAATAATAATAATAATAATAATAATAATAATAATAATAATAATAATAATAATAATAATAATAATAATAATAATAATAATAATAATAATAATAATAATAATAATAATAATAATAATAATAATAATAATAATAATAATAATAATAATTCAATTCAATTCAATTCAATTCATTTATTTACCGTACAAAACTACAGCATAAAGCCAATTACAGTATTGCACCATAACAAATATATAAATACATAAATGAGTTTAAATGACAAATTATTAATATAATTATGTGCCATATTTCAATAAAAGATAATTAACACATTTAAAAATCTAAAGTAAAATTAAATATCAGCATATAAACAATTATTATTAAAACATTAATAATAACAAATAAATAAAAGGGATAAATATAAAGCGCGTAACAAAATAATAATAATAATAAAACAATTTAACATATATATATAAACAAAATCAAGTTAAACCAATCAAATATGACATTTAAATTTAATAACATAACAAAATTGATTATAATCTAAATTGAAGTAATTATTATTACTACAAATCTGATTATATAAATATGGCAGTCTAAATAAAGGAGAAAATCTAAGAACATTGGAATGACAAGTTTTAATGTAACAAACAGAAGCAGACCGAGTATCATGCACATGAGATCTAATTACAACAGTAGAAATTGTGTCAGATAAAAGAACTATTTTATTAACAAGTTTATAAAGATATTTAAGATCTCTATATTGTCTTCTAGAAGAAAGATGAACAACAGTTTTATTTCCCAAAGAAACATATTTAAAAAACTTATTACTCACTGATTGTAATAAGTTACATCCCTGTTTAGAGCTAGGATTCCAAATGACTGAACAATATTCAATGATGGGAAGAACCAATGATAAAAATAATTTAAATTTTGTATCACCACTAAATGATGACCATAATAATAATAATAATAATAATAATAATAATAATAATAATAATAATAATAATAATAATAATAATAATAATAATAATAATAATAATAATAATAATAATAATAATAATAATAATAATAATAATAATAATAATAATAATAATAATAATAATAATAATAATAATAATAATAATAATAATAATAATAATAATAATAATAATAATAATAATAATAATAATAATAATAATAATAATAATAATAATAATAATAATAATAATAATAATAATAATAATAATAATAATAATAATAATAATAATAATAATAATAATAATAATAATAATAATAATAATAATAATAATAATAATAATAATAATAATAATAATAATAATAATAATAATAATAATAATAATAATAATAATAATAATAATAATAATAATAATAATAATAATAATAATAATAATAATAATAATAATAGATCGTCTCCTCAATTTATTAGAATATCGTAAAATATACCGATTGCAGGTAAGAATTTTATATCTCTAATAACTATAAAATAGAAAACTAATAGATTAATTAAAAAAAAAAGAAGAGAAATACAAAAAGGCAACACAGATTGATTGCATAATGGACTTAGATGTCCAACATCCAGCCATGATGTCCGCCAGCTCAGACACGTATAAGAGTTCTTATGCACAAGTTGCAAAAACACAATCAACGGTTATAAAAAAAAGTGAAAATAATCCGCGATTGTTTTTCTCAAGGAAAACACAGCTAGCGCCTAGATTTCACCGTTCTACAGCAGGAGATCTGATGAAACTAGATCTTACTCCAAAAACTACTGAAACCTACGTTAACGCAATAAAAGAGCCTTGGTCTAATGATAGCCTTAAAAAAATATCTGAAGTGTTTAACCAAACCATCCCTAGGGAGCTCTTCAATTCATTTAAACGCTTTTTCACTGAACGCTCCGTTGTCATAGCAATCACGGATAGAAACTGTTCACTTTATAGATTCCCTAAGGAGCTTCTATTCGAAGAGATAAATAATAAAAAACTATGGAATTTGATAGTTCGTGTGGGTGATCATCCGAATCCGCGTTATCTGGCTATTGAATTTGTAAACGAAGAAAGCAAAGAATTGTTCCGACAAGAAATGAAAACTCTGGGGCAATACGCATTAGTTGTAGTCAATCCCAACAGAGAAAACTTTATTACTGGCTTAATAAAAAAAACTTACCTAGGTTACTCAGAAACAGATTTCATTAAACTTATGAAACCGTTCGGGAAGGTAATAGATTTTCAGCCTTTACAGATTAAAAATACACCCATCCCAATATTTAGTAACAATTATAGATTTAAGGTAAAACTGGGAGAGAACATTAATCCCGAAAATATTCCAACACAAGTTGCAGATGAAGAAGCGACATTATTTCTTGTCATAAACGGTCTAAAACCGCAATGCTTTCATTGCAAAAAACGCGGTCATCTTATTAGCAACTGTCCGGCTTTATACTGTAATAAATGTAATATGAGCGCATCCCCCTTACATCAATGCCCAAAAGAAGACCTCCATAGTAATCAAGAAGTGACGGTAGATGAAGATGTGCATTCGACAGACCATAATATTGAGGGAAAAAATGATATTGACATTAGCAGTGGTGGAAAGCTGATTCTACATACTGCAGGGTTCGATAGCATTGAAGTTTCCTCCTCTCCTAATCCGGAAATCCCACCCCCTCTTAATAAAACATATCTCGAAATAATGGAATCACTCGCAGTGTTGCCGACCCAACAAGTTCTAGAAACTTCACAAATCACTAGAAAACCAGGTCGGCCATCAAAAAAAAAATCCGGTAATAATCCCAAGAAAGTCATGGCTCTAGAATGTGAAAGTAGTGATAATGATTCCCCTCCTCCAGTCACTAGAAAAAAAGCTAACATCGCGCAAAATTACAATGCCTCTCTAATTGACACATACTCATCAGAAAATAGTCCAATGGAAGAGGAAACTGATTGTATTACAAACATAAATAAAGTTTCACTTGAAAACCCATTCACAGACAGGAAAACGAGATCCAATGATATTTCTCTCAAATCTACAGACAATAATTGAACAATGCATATTTATTGATCCATTAAAATATACTACAGTTTCCCTTATTAAAATATTTAACCTTTTTTTAGAATAAAACTTTCCTATGCTAGGCTTAGATTCTGATATATACGTACACACACATTCAAATAATGGATATTAAAATAGGAGTCTTTAATGTTAGAGGGTTAAACTCCCCACAAAAAATTGACCTCCTTGCTAAATGGTACGACATTGTTAAACCGCAGATAATGGGCATTATCGAAACAAAAATCTACAGTGGCTCACTAATCAACCCTACAGACAAGCTAAATTCCAAGGGCTTTACAGCTTTTTCAAACACATCTGACACTCCATCAGCGGGTACAGGCATTATCATTGATAAAGCCTGCCCATTTAGTTCTTTCAAAATCCTACATATTGATGCGCACTTGCTGATAATTACACTTACTCATAAAGCCATTACCTTAAACATAGCAATTGTTTATATCCCTCCAGGTCCCACTATTATAAATAGAATAATACAAACACTTAACTCCAGGTTCACAAATGCTATGTATCCGATGATTATTTTGGGAGATTTCAACATGACATATCAGACCTTCACTGGCAAATGGTTACATCAGCTGTCCTTTCCGATGATGAGTGGAAGAGGCTTTCTGCCGGAGAAGGCCGTGTCATTTAACAATGGTAGACATTCATCACTTATAGATCTGGTTTTCTATTCGCCATCATTGCATAACATGATATGCATTCAATTAAAGAGATCTTCCGATCTCTGATCATGCAGCTGTTTTAGTATCACTGGAAATTAATTTTGATAATAGAACAATAATTAATACAGGAAGAACCATCAGAGTTCTACTACCATCACGCACACCAGAATATCTTTTTTCAGAAGTATATATATATCTTCACAAGTTGAAGAAAATTACAATGGATCCAGTCCAAGCATGGTGTGCCTTTACTAGCCTGCTCTCATTTAACATTGATCATCTTACCAGGACAACAACATCCCCAACAAAACTACTAAAGCTTATGGATGAAACCCATAAAAAAATTATTGGCACTTCTCAATCAAATCTTGATCGTCCCTGTCTGATTGCTTTAAAGAAGACATATCAAGAGTTAACAAACCAGCTTAAAGAATATATCTCCATTAAAAAGAAAAGGTTATATTTAAATAAGCCACACATGTATACCAGAAACTTCATTAGATGGGCGCTAGGCCACCCCTCCCAGGTGCGAGTCCCAGCAGCTATTAAAGTTCAAACTGAAATTGTCTATGGAGATTTTATGTTGGAGCGGCTTTAGATATTGTATAGAGCAAGATTCGTCAGGGTATCCTCACCAAGTCTAATGGCCTTTTCACAAGATAGATCAGAAAATGAAATTAAAATTTCTTTAAAAGATTTCATTAAAAAAATAGAAGCGATGCCAGATTCATGTCATCCTGGCATAGATGGAATTCCCAAGTTCGTATACAAACATATTGATAAAATCACTGCACAATATATGCTTAACCTAGTCTCCTACCTCACTAAAGACATCTATAAAATACAGGGCTTAAATCAAATTATGCTTGTGCCATTCATGAAAAAGAAACAATTAATCTCAAACACCACTAACCTACGTCCAATTTCAATGTGCTCCCTTGGCATAAAGATAATAGAATCAGTGATAAAAGATAAAATAGAGCCATTCATTTTGCCAAACCTATCAAAAATGCAATTTGCCAAAAAAGAATCCTCAACAGGACAGGCAGCCTTTCTATTCAAGTCAACTATAGAAACTGTTAGAGATAATAAAAAATACAGTCCAGTTGTTATTCAACTGGATATTGAAGCTGCTTTTGACATGATTTCCATCAGTACTCTTCTTAAAACTCTGCAGAAATACTCAGTTCCAAACGCCTATCTAAACTTGCTTGCTAACTTGCTTTTAAACCGTGAGATTTATGTTTCCCTAAATGGGAAAACTTCACCACCAATAGTGCCACATCAGTCCATTCCTCAGGGCTCACCTCTCAGTGCCTTATTGTTCACTGCCTATATCAACCCTCTTATAAAAATAATAGAAAATGAATTTTCAGGAGTCTACGTGCCTACAATCAATGACAACATCTCATGTATCGCATATATGGATGATATAGCAATATTTCTATCATCCCAAAAACAAATTCCCAAACTTCTTAAGATACTTAATAATTTCACAAAAGAATATAAGCTAACATTTAATATGGAGAAATCATGTGCATGGCAGATCTTCACCGGTAATAGCATTACTAAAGTTTTCAAAGGTAGACCAAGCGCATTCCTTGGGTTCAATTTTTATTTACAGATCGGACGTGAGCATCTCACCTCTGAGATCGCTCATACAGAAAAATTTGATAGAGAAAGTGGAAAAAACTGTCAATTCACTCTCCAAAGCCTATCTCTCTCTATATACAAAAATGGCCTTGCTTAACATGTTAGTGATCACAAAAATCTCTTATTTTACTCCAACAATCATTTATACCAAAGCATTTACAAATAAGATAGACTCCTTATGCAGGAAATTATTCTGGGGAAAAAAGATTATCTCAATATCAATAAAACGCCTAAGAAAACCCCTTTCACAAAATGGCCTTGGCCTTCACTCAATACATGTCTTCAGAATACAAAAAACATTGAACATAATATCTACATGTGCAAAAAAATTCCCATATTTAGAAATTTCTGCCAAGATTACTCCTACAGATAGACCACCTCCTCTTCAAGGATATCTGAACACACTACTTACACCATTATTAACAATCCACACTCTTAACTTTAAACCACCACAAGCCAAATATAAATATTGGGAAGTTTATCAACTTCTACATCCAAATCAAGATGATGTACAAACACCACTTCATATTAATAATAAACAATTATGTCGCAAATTCAAACTATGGTCACTTGAACCAAAATATTTTGACTTTCTCCTAAAGATAAATCTGGACTCGCTTCCTACACAATACTTTTTGAGATATCAAAGAAACTATAAAGATATAGATGATATATGTAATCTTTGTCATAGGGACTCGGAGACACAAAACCACCTTTTCTTCTCATGCTCAAGTCTAGAAAACATTCGTGAAATCATTAGCACTTCACTCAAAGATAAAAAAATCAATATGATAACCCTTTTTGACTCTTTTAAAAGGGGTGTCTTTGCTGAAATAAGAATCTGCACATTTTTACTCTATGCCTTATGGTGTACAAGGTGTAATTTCATATACAATCATAATCCCAGAAGACATCCAAACACGTTCAGAAATAAGCTGAAAACCATACGTGAAAGAGACAGGAAGATTACAGAACAAACTAAGTACATTGACACCTGGAATATACAAGAACTTATATAAAAGCACACAAAAAAAAACTATATTTAACATGGATCCTTGTGCCAGTTCTAAAGTCAACTGACACAAACTAGACGCATTCCTGCTTTAGTTTCATTGAAGTATATCTAATTGAATATAATCGTATGATTGAGTGAATATCATTGACTTTATTGAACTGTTTTTTTTTTTTTTTTTTTTTTCTCTTGGATACTTCTAGTTTGATAAAGCATACAGGTACTGATCAAATCATTGTACATATGCAGTTTTGTGAAAACAATTTATATATAAGAAATATGTTGTCAAATGTAACTTGTGTAACCTTTTAGAACACTAATAAAGTTTATCCTTTGAAACATAATAATAATAATAATAATAATAATAATAATAATAATAATAATAATAATAATAATAATAATAATAATAATAATAATAATAATAATAATAATAATAATAATAATAATAATAATAATAATAATAATAATAATAATAATAATAATAATAATAATAATAATAATAATAATAATAATAATAATAATAATAATAATAATAATAATAATAATAATAATAATAATAATAATAATAATAATAATAATAATAATAATAATAATAATAATAATAATAATAATAATAATAATAATAATAATAATAATAATAATAATAATAATAATAATAATAATAATAATAATAATAATAATAATAATAATAATAATAATAATAATAGAGGGATTTATATACGTAATAAAAAAACATTAGAAAACAGTCAACACGTAGATAATCTCAACATAGATATTGAAGCAATGGATCTCAATCTATGGATTAGATCCAAGCTTCATGTCTATTAATATTGCTAATATAATCCAGTTTGTGAACGATTATTATTATTGGGGTTTCCATTTGCCATTTTGTATATATTAGATCTGCAGATAAAGAATTAGCTAATAAAATCTCGGATATTTTGTTTAAATAATGATTTTAAATATTCGATATAGATATATGTGTGCAGATATGTGTATATAGAATTATAAAACAGAAACTGTGTAATAAAATTTAAATAAATTAAGAAATAAATTTGAAAATAATGTTGTTGTTTTTTAAATTGAAAATTTTATTCTGGAGATTCAGTTTTACGATAAGCTTTAATTACATTCTATAAAATAAAACAAAGAGAATATTGATTTGGTTATGGAGTACACATTTGAGATTTGATCAAGACAGGTGTTTGTTAATGAAAAACTTATGAACAATCTCTGTTACTGACTACATGAATGCAACCATCATATGAACAGCCAACTGAATAGAATCTTTTGTACTAGCAATGTTTGTTTTCATGACCATTTCTATAGACTCACCCACAGAGTTTTCAGCAGCATTTGACATTAGAAACTCACATGACACACTTTACAGACGATTTAAACAAAATTTTATGTAAAAGATATCCAGAAGAATTTCTAAGTCATTAATACTCAAGCATTTATTGTCCAAACAAGGAGCAGTTCCTACCATGTTTTCCCAAAAATGAGACCAGTCCTATATTAATTTTTACTTCCAAAGATATTTTAAGGCTTATATTTAAGAAATATCATAGCTATATTTATTTAAGTATCTTTTTTACAGAAATGGGTAAGATTCTTACCCTGGGATTCCCCATCCCCTCACAATTCTTTTTTTTTGTACTCACCAGAATAGATTTTTTTCAGTCATTTTATCTGGTGATCAGAATATTATTCTGTTTCAATTTACTATTAAATCAAGTGTTAATTGAAGACTTTTGATTCAGAAGTGGTAACAAAAATGATTGCAGTTAAAAATGGTTTGTCCACACAAAAGCAACAAAAAAATGCATGCACAAAAATTCAGAAAATATTTCTGGTTTTTATACATGGGCATTAAGTATGTCCATTATAAGATGCAAAAAATTGAATTACTATGATTCATTTATTACACAATTATGTCCATAGATCTGCTATTACATATGCACATTGTAAACACTTTCCAAATTATTTGGAATAGCCTTGCTTGGCTATTCTTTTTAAAAGTTTTTATTTTTTTAGAGAGATATTGATGATTTAAATTAAGCTCAACTTTCATTGGTCGAGAGGTCAGTGACAGCTGCTTTACAAGCAGTTGTCCCGGGTTAGCAGGTTTACTTTCCTGCTGATGCTATGACCCATGGGGGGGGGGGGGCAAAAAAGTAACAAATTAGTGAATACAAAAATTTGAGATTGTTAAATTAGGTTACAGTAATTTACTGTTGACAAATACTAAATTGGATATGTTTGTTGTTTTATTTCAAAGTAAAGAATAATCAGTGATGAGTTTGTGGACATTTATGGATATAAACATATACATAGGCAATTAAATATAAGTTCATGCATCATATAAAATTTGTCATAAATTCCAGACTTCATCACTATACATACTATTAATGTTATGCTGAAGATGTATAATAATATTTCTGAAGTAGTAATTTTTATATGTGCATATTATTAAAAAAATGTTTTCTAGATGTCATTTTTAATAAACATGTAAATGAGACCTCACATGTTAATTTATAAAGCAGATTAAACAAGAATCCATTTTTATCTTGTTTTTAACATCTTATATGGATATAAAAGTGTTAAATATTTTATAGCAGTGAAATGTTAAATTAATGTATGATATTAGCAAAGCCTCATTAATTTGATTAACCAATTAACTGTTATAGAGAACAATGCAAATCTAAATTATATTACTTTTAGCAACAATGGAAATAAACAACAGCTATTAAATATGTAGTAATGTTAATACATAGTAATATTCCTCATGTAATTAATTCATATGCACATACTAGAAGAATTCGTTATCAGTAATTTTTCTAAAAGTCATTTTAATAACCTTCATACAATGTACTCTAACATCAGTTTACTAAACAAATGAAAGATGAATTTATATTTATACAAGATCTTATATAAATATTATATTAGTAATTAACATTTCATAGAGATAATAAACATTACCTCAGTAGGAATCTTCTTTAAACCACAATCAAATAAAATGCTAGCATTTGGGTCATTGCTTTTTAGATAAAAACTTGATTAAGTTCACACTAATGTTATTTCTTCTCTCTAAAATGTCAATTATTAGTATTTTATACATACAATATCTAGGGATAAAAATGATTCAATTTTTTATCATATGAATAAATTAATAAATTTGCAAATGTATTAAAAATTGTCTTTAGACAATCCGACTTGTAAAGGATTCTTACTGTATGCGCACATGAGAAAGATTACTTCAAGAATACTATTACTAGGTTTAATTACTTATTTTTATTACTGATTAAAGTAAAATATTTATATAATTTTATCAGTTATAATATTTTATATGGTAATGACAGTATCAGTCGTAAGATTTCTTGGCTCTCAACTGTGATAAATTAGAATAAGTATAATTGGTCAGAAAATAATAGAATTACTATGGTGACCCTGACATTTGGTGCTTGAAAATCATTTTATTCTAAATATTTTAAACATTATGAATGAATATATAGATATGTCTTAACATTTAAAAGTAATTTACTTTTAGTCAATTAATTCGTAGATTAAGTTCGAGAAAAAATATACTTTTATTTTTTCTCTTTTTATTTTAATGATTAAAATTAATATATTCTCTATTTTTTACTGCGAAGTGAAGTAATTTATTTAAAATTATTTTTCTACTATTTTATTACAGTTTAAGAAATAGGAAATTATGTCTT
Organism: Epiperipatus broadwayi; assembly: GCA_028023455.1. NCBI lineage: Eukaryota > Metazoa > Onychophora > Udeonychophora > Euonychophora > Peripatidae > Epiperipatus > Epiperipatus broadwayi. The sequence continues at coordinate 457,602 of JAQFVV010006610.1, forward strand.
TTGCAGGTTAATTGGAAAACATGTTGCCAATAAAATCAAAACATCTCATTAGTGAGAGAATATTCTTCTTCAAAAGAGGCAATTATTTTTATGATTAACGATTTATTTGTTCCTGGTTATAAAAATAAAATTTTTCTGAGTATTTCAAAAACAATTGTTATTAATAGAGCACTGTGAAACTACTTATTAAACTTTTTTTTTTCTTTGCACACATACGTGCATGCATATTCCTAATAACATAAGTCTTTTCTTAACATTAAATATAAATGTTGTCTGCAATAGCAATAATTTGTTTCATTGATTCAATACATTATCTTGTTAAAATCAATTACTAGTAATAATTTTATATATTAATTCATTTCTACTATTTATAAATGTAATGTAATTTTAAATTTTAAACGTAGAGTTGCAGATATGGACAAAGTGCATAAAAACGGTTATTAAGGTCTTTTAAGGTAGTCCAAATCCTCTTCATTCTTCAAGTGACTATATTGATGTTTTGTATATATATGTTGATACGAAGATTTTCACGGGTTGCATATATAAAAGACATATTTTGCGGATTCAAGTCGAAACGTCGGTATATCAATATTTAAATTTTTTAACACGGATGAACCCGCAAAATATGTCTTTTATATGTATGAGAATTAACCTAGCTAAAATATCAATAATCACAATAAAACTTTAAAGACCGTAAAATGTTATTTTTCCCACAGTATTCAGCCATAAGTTAAAATCAAAATCATTTTCATCATTATTATTAATCCATGTAGGATAATAACCCTTCCATATTTAATCCAGGTTCTTTAAGTCTACCATTTTACTTTTTCATATTACTCCAGTAAGCTTTCTTAGTTCATATAATCATCTTACATGTAATATTTTGATGTCTTTTACAATCCCATGGCATCCAGCTTAAGTTTTCAACTATCCACATGTTGTCATCTAATTCTTGGTAGGATTATAATTAAAAAAAAATTGAATTTTTATAAAGAAATAAAAACATATTTATAATGTTAGCAGTCAGGATTGAAAATTTATAAACTTTCTAAAATAACATAAATTTATTTGTTAAAAAATAAAAATAATTAAAGCAATTGCTCTATAAACTAATGAATAACTTTAAAAATTCATTGGCATAATGAAAAACAAATAATCAAATACTTGATCTGTCTAAATCATGTGTAACCATACTATTAGACAGTATAGTTCAATAAAAATAAGCAAAATGATTTAGAAAGTTATTAATGAACCCTTAAACCGCTAATTATATTATTGGTTGTATGAGGTAAAAATCAAATCTTTTAATTGGCCAACTCACAAACTGAAGACAAAGCCTATTGTTAAAACATATTTGCCTATAATATTAAATTCAACTCAGATACGTTTATAAAAAGTATATTACTAATTTTTCAGGTTATGAAGAGAATGAAAGTTCTTTCAAAATAAATTGCTATTTATTTATTCCAAAATATTCAATTTCGGCAACATAAAAGCTATAATATAAACAAAAAGGTTGACTTTTACATTATAGAAAAGTAAATATTTCTTTTTACTAAATCTTAAATATTTTTACTAAAATCTTCAATATTTTTCGAAAATAATTTTGTTTTTTTAGTATTCTCTCTGAAAATAATTTGTAATTTCTCAAAATATTCTTTTATAATAATTTAAATCATATTCGAAATGAAAATCTCAGCGTTTTTCTTTATTTTCTTTGATCAGGCGGTTTCTTTGTTCTTTCCAGCCAATCAGAATGTCTTTTTTGGCTGAGAGCATGCTAAGAACCAATCACAAGTAATGTTCTTTCTTTGTTTAGGTTTAAATGCATTTTTTTTTATTTTTTACTTGTAAAATAATTTGGAAGAGGGCACCATCTTACAGAACTTTTAAAAACCTATTCAATACCTGTCTAACGAATATTTTAGCATAAGAACTGGCAGAGTTAGAGTGACGTCAGATGTCGACGAGGAGCTTCGTAAGAGGCAGGAAAAGGGTTAATGAAAGAAGAATAGAAAAACTAGCAGTGAGATAAGCTGTGAAAGAATAATTGTTAGACAATTTCTTTTTCAAAAGTCATCCATCTCTCTACAAGCAGTAGTGGCTAATATTCTTTTTCTTTAATAGTTTAAGAAAACTAGGGTTCGTGTAGCATAGATAATGCATCACTATCCATGTGTATGTTATATTTAGTTTTAACACTACCAATCATTTCCACATAATTAAACTTACTGATGGGTATTTATATGAAATATACTCTTTGGTTGAAATTCAGTGAACATATAAACATAAATTTTATTAATTAGTGTTGAATCATGTACACTGCTATTAAGATTGCATATATTCATGGAATTATGTTGATCCAACTTTTGTCTCTATAAATAGCTATTAGGAACATGAAATGACATAATTTTATCATGACCTATACTTATAGATTTAGTATTTAATCTGTTGCAATATAAACATTAATAATATTTAAACCTTCTATAAGGTTCCCAAAATAATTGAATTCCTTCATTAAATTTTACAATAAAACTGAAAAATTTAAATGTGCAAAAGTTTTTCAAATTGTTGTGTAAATGGACAATATATATTTACAAATAGTGAGAAAAATTGGTCTCCCAAAACTTATTGTAAAGCAAGAAAATCATATAACAGGAATGAATTATAATGTTTTTCTATGGGAAAAAAATATTTGACTTTTGTGATGTTTGCATATGTTAAGTGCCCTGTATGTGTATTATGTGGATATATATACTTAAAATGTATATGTAGGCAAGATAATGAAACTTAGATCTATATAAAAAGAATAAACACTTAACTTAAAGCTGCTCTTTCATAGAATGCATCTACTCAGCATTCATCATCATCCAGTTTTCTGAATCATCATTTACTCATCTTAAGAATCTATCATCTTTTATATCCTTTCATGTTCATAGTTTCTCAGGAGTAGTACATCAAGGGTTGATGGCTAATGGTATCTAAAGCAAAAAATTAAAATGAATGGTTGATTTGATTTTGTGGTTTTCTTTTCATACAACATATATTAAGACCTCATTCATTAATTTAGGGCATTTTCTAGATTTGATGGAACAATCTCAGTTGGCGTCAAATTCTTCTAAAGTGCTATTCATGGGCATCATGATACTAAATCAGTTTCTTCAGTTTTTGTTATCCAGGTTCTTCTCAACAGGTAAGTAGGTATTCTTTTAATCCAGTGCATTAATTCCTGATTAGTTTATTCTTCATGTGAGGCATCTTTACCCATTATGTCAAGAAAATGCTGCATTATTTGTTGAAGTTAGTATATCTCGATGGTGTTGATTCTTTGATCTATAGTTTGTGGCTATGATCCCAATTAAAAATTTATGTAGCTGTAAACTTAAAAAATAATTTTTTCCTATAATTTAAAAAAAAAGTTATTTCAGAATACAAATGTCTAGAAAAATGAACTAAGAAACGGAGATAAGCTCTGAGTTGACATTTTTTTTCTATTCTTTCATAAAATTGTTAACTATTGTACTGAAAAAAAGTCCACAATGATGCTTCATTTTTTTTTTAATTTATAGACTTATATTATTTTTATGAAATTATTTACAATTAAATAACATTGTTTTATAATACCTCAGTTATGTTTACTGTTGTGACCATAAGGACTTGTTACTTATCAACAGTGTAAGAATAACAAAATTATGAATATTACATAATTGTAATTATTCAGTGAGGTAATAATAGATGGACAACTGAAATCTTAAACTGGATCTCAAGAGATTGTAAAAGACCCAGAAAGAGACCACATGTGAGATGGATGGATGAAATAAGAAAGTGTGCAGGGGTGATGTGGAGAAGATAAGCTAAAGATCAGAGGAGATGGATTGAACTTGGAGAGACTTTCATCCTGCAGGGGATTGATAATGGTTGATGATGGTGATGAATTATTCAGTTAATTTGAAAAAAATAAAAATTCTAGCATATTAAAAAGGAACAAAAATTTATTTAAAGCAGTTTGTATTTGCATATTGTAATTAACATTTAAAGCTTTTTTTACAATATATACTATGCACATCTGAATAAACAAAATTTTATTTACAAATGTGCTAATTATGACATTTTTGGCAGATCATAAGTGCAGTAGCTATTTTATTTTAAATGACATTTTTTTTATTAGTGCAGTATTTATGAAAATAGAAATACAAACATTTTAATTAAATATTAAAGCCATGATTTTTTTTTCAATTTATTTATATTACATTTTCATCATACAGCATATATAATTAACTGCATTAAATTATGCTCACATTTTTAACTCCATGTACATTTCACTGATAGTTTGATCAAAATTAGCATTCTTAATGATTTTAATACAAAGTTTATTGACTGAATACTTTACCTAATTTTTACACTATACATAATTTAAAATTAAATATTAATACTATATAACCAAAATCCATTTTTAGCTCTATGCTGAATGAAATTTTTATTTTTTTTGTTTCTATATTTTTATACATAAATGACAATGTCTGCTATTCTGAAACAAATTGTGACTTGCCTTAAAATTAAACAAGTGCATTAAATGTTTTTTTAAATATATATTTAGTAATTTTTGATCATATAAAGTGTATTATTAATTGCATAATCCATGAAACTGTTTTTTAAAGAAATAACAATTATGATAAGTAAATTACAATGATGATAGTAATATTTGCCACAAGGTAAATAAGTTTCATAAAAAGTTTAATCCATAAAAGTGAGTAGATACAGTGTACACTTTTTGAACAAATGTACACATTTTCAAAGTTAATATTTTGTTATTGTGCATGAGTTTGATTGCATATACTGAATAAAACAATTTTTGGAAATTTTGTAATCATTAACCATAAAAACCTTTACTTTAGTCATGTCATTAATGATATATTGATTGACTTATTAAGGATGCTGGATGCTAATTAAATAAAATATTGTACTCCATGTTCATTAATTGTATTTTAAGTGTATAATCAGAAAACTATACAAAACTTATATTGTGTATTATATTGTATATTTTGAATACATTCTGTACTGCAAAATTTCAACATCAAAGTCAATATTTTGCTTTTGAATGACATAGTTTTAATAACTATTCGATGACATAAATTAATTTTACAAAATAGTTGCCTTTTTCAAAAATGGCCACCAAATTTTTCTTTAATTTGTTTTAAGATCGTTATAGTGGATAATCGATTTTAAATTAAAATAGTGAGAAAAATTGATTATGTTCACTATTGTGAGTTTTCACATCAATGTCAAGTACTAATCAGATTATAGATGTATATAAATACTAATATTATTTATTATCATTATCAACTACTGTCAAATGAATATGGAAGTCCAATTCATGATAAAGAGGTAAAAAAAAGGCAAAATATTAATGATGATGATTGTGATGATGATAATAATAATAATAATAATAATAATAATAATAATACTATAGATGGCGTTTTAGACGTTGGAGAGCACAGACCAGGTAAAAACATTCTACATTCAAACTATTAAAAAGCCATTAAAACCTCAGAAACTATATATATATAACATCAAAAGTTGTAATATTAACTTAAATATCTTAATATATATCTGAGCACTTATACTATATATGTGTGTAAAGATGATAGTCTGGACCAACTGATGATTGCTGGTTTAGCATGAAATACATATATTGGTGATTATTTATCTTTTCAGCATATATGTGTTTGGGTGTATCAGTATTATTAGATAGAGTGGACAGAGGTGAGTGGTGTGAAAGTCTGCTCATATACCCTATATTACATATATATAGCCACAGGTATATAACAAGCCTGTGTTTCAGTTATTAAAAAAAATAAGTAGAATTAAGCTCAAACGTCATACGACCTAATTAACAACAGCAAAAACATCAATGAAAGCAATAAAAAAGAAAAAAATAAGCCTGATTTGCATACATGGTCAAAGGAAAATTAAAAATAAATAGATTTATCCTAACAAAAAAACAAAGTCATTTTAACTCAGATATCATCAAAGAGATAAAAAAAGCAATGCAACCACCTCTCAAAAGATCAATCCTAGATATAAGAAACCAACCAATAATGACATAAATAATTTAAAAATTGGAAAACAGGAAAGTCAAAATCAACCAGAAATTGCCTGGAATGAAGAAAAATTGAACACTACAACTGAATGTTTCAATAAATCCATACCAAAACATCTATGTGCAACATTCAAAAGATTTTTTCTCTCAAGTCCATGATGTCATCAACAGATAGCAACATATTATATAAATTTCCAAAAGAGTTGCTATATGAGGCAATAACATTAATTAGATTTTGGGGCACCATACAACAGATTGCTGAACATCCCAATGACTGATACCTATTACTGGAATTTTATGAAATCACACAAAGGGAGAGGTTTCAAAGACAAGTCAAATCATTGGGTAATTTTGCACTGATTACTATAGACCAGAATTATCACAACACCTTTCCATATATTATTAAGAACACCTACCAGGAATACACAGAGCAAGACTTCCAAATGATGTTGGAACCATTTGGCAAGACTTTTTAGAATTTAGGGAAAATACTATTGCTTCATCTTTTGACTTTGTAATATTGCTAAGCTTTTAAAAGAGTTGTTAGGGTTTGGGTAAAATACTATTGCTTCATCTTTTGATTCTGTAAATAGTATTAAAAATTTGATGATTAATGAGAATAATATTATTGCTTCATTGGATATAACAGAAATGTATGGTTCTATTGATAGAATGAATTCCATCAAAATAATTGAACATACATTAAAAAGTAAAGGTATTTGTAAATATATGATAAAGTTTATTGTTGATTTTTTAAAAGTTTTTAATGATAACATTGTTGCATCTTTTGAAGGTTAATATTATAAAATGTCTAAAAGATGGCCTATGGGTCTGCCTGTACTTGCACAAGTTTGAAATTTTGCATTGTATACATATGAGAGTGGTATTTTAAATATGTGCTCTTTTAAAAATATTAAAATTTACAAAAGCTATGTGGATGATGTTTTTGTTTGTGAAAATACTAATAATATAAATTTTCTTGTAGAGGAATTAAATCATTTTAATGGATTGAAATAGACTATTGAAAATGAACATGACAAAACTACTAAATATTTGGATTTAATTATTATAAGGGATAACAGTATATTAAATTAATAATCAAGTGATTGCAAAAAAGGGGATATATAAATTATAAATCAAATGTACTAATTATGCATAAGATGGCAAGTTTTAGATCTTTTTGTTTTGTAATGAAAAATTATGTCACTACCGAAGTGATAAATTGAAGAATATTGGGATATTTGCCAAGGAATTGCTTGATGTTGGTTATAAAATGGAACAAATAAACAATATTTTATTTCAATTTAAAAATAGTTATAATGGTTTAAAGAAAATGAAGATTGATAGTAAACAAAGGATATCTATTCCATTTATTTCAAATCCACAAGTAAAATTTTTTAAGAATATATATAAGAACATGTTCAATCTTTTATTCTATGTTCCGAACAATGTTAATAAATTAGCCAATCACTCTAAGAGTATCATACCTGTCAAGCAGAAAAGTAATCATATATCAAATTTCTTCTGATTGTATGTCATCATATATAGGTGTATTGAGGTGCAGTAATGAGAAGAGATTAAAGAAGCATGAATTGTTATATAAGTGTGTAATAAGTAAGAATAATGGTGATTTAATGTCTCCTTCAGATTTTTTTATCATGAAAAACACATAAATATAAATTTAAATTTGATTTTGAAAGTGTGAAAATTCTTCCTGAAGAAAGAAACCATAATAAAAGAAAAATTAAGGAGACAATTTTTATAAATAAGAAAAAAATGCATTTAATAAATAGTCAAGCTGTTAACGTTAGAATATGAGATTCATGGGGTTTGAATTGATGACGTTTGCTTCTGTTTTGTTTTTGATTTTTTTTAATTTAATGGTAGTTGAAGCAGGTTCATGAAATTAACTGAAAGTACTTCAGCAGATTTAAAGACTGTTTTTAATAGTTTATTACCGTTAAATTTATTATTTTTATTATATATATATGTATGCACAATAAAAATAATACGTTATTATTTAATTTTTAATAAAATGACTAAAAAAATATCATTATTCCATTTTTAAAAAAAGGAAAGTTTAAAAGACTACAATATTGAAATGGGATAAATATATCAATACAAGATACAATGATTTTGCATTCGAATAAATGATAAAAGTTTGCGAACTTTTTAAAAATTAAATATTTTAGTTTTTGGAAACAGTTTTTTTTTTTTACTTATTTTCTTTTATACTTCTGTGCATTTTTTTGTCATAAGTAAAGTAATTCAAATTGATAAATCTTTAAAAGATAAAAATGGAATTATATAATCGATTTTTGTCTAAAAATGGAAAATAGTTGTTTAAATGAATTTTATATTGAACCAAAAATTGAAAACTTGAGTAAAATATTTTTTTTTGTACTATGATAAATATTTTAAATTGCTTATGTGTTTACTCGAAATAATAAAATATATATGAATTGTTATTATATATAATTTTTGCTTTATTTTGCTTAAATTTTATTTAATTTATATACTCTGTATTTTTTAAAATGTGTTTTAGTTTTATATTTAACTGAAAACAAACAAAAAATAGATAATAGATTGGTGATCATATATATATATACCCACATCAGTATTTTTTTTTGTAATTACGAAATATATGTTTAATTCCGTTAATATTGAATAATTATTAGAGAAATAATTGCTGTTAAAAATAGTTAAATCCTATTGAATTTTTAATATTTAAATCTACTAATTAAATTAGCACGTGTTAATTAAAATCAGTAAACAAATATATTTTAGTTTTTGTTTAAGTTTTTTTTTTAAATAAATAATCTAATTTAACATTCCCCCATTTCCCCCGTAGATTTTTTCTTTTCCAAAGAGTGAAATTAAATTATTAACTAATAATTAATATTTTTAAAGTCAATAGAATAATTTATTTAATTTCTATTTCCATTGTTATTAAAATATAAAAAATATATGACAATAAATATTCCACAATATAAAATAGTTAATCTGAGGTTCAGACTTGAATTAAAAAGTAGTAAAACTAAAATTAATTGTACTCTATTCTAAGAGAAACAATTCAAATCCTTGCAGGTGCTACAAATATAAATATTTAATATCATCTAAAAATGCCTAAATATCATTATGTTTAAACTTTATATTATTTATAGTAAATTATAATTACATATAAATATTTATTTATTTGTTTTATTATTTCATTAATGGTTTTATATTTATATTTTAATTTATAAATAACTATAAAAACACTTATACAAGTTTATGAACATTTATAATTTACTTTCACTTCTACTTACTTAGTTGCAACAGGATAATAACATTTTGATTTTAAAATTTAAATATATATATATATATATAGGCAATCTAATATTTATATAGTTAGAAATTATTTATTAAAATGCATTTTATGAAGTGAAAGAGTAAAATTTGTATTTAAACATACTAAAAAAATCCAGTTAAACTTATTTATATTTTTTTTTTCAATAGCAATAAAGAAAACAATTAAATAAAATATGTATTGCTCAGGAATCCATAAGAAATTCAAAAACTGGCATTGACAGAACCAGAAACAGCCTTTGCAGATTTTGAGTTATAAACCTTCTAATTCTACAACTGCATTAATCCATGCAATATAATCTTTGAAAAATATGTTTGCTGTTCATAAAATATTTTACTTTAATCTTTTTTAAAAAAGATTTAGCAGTTATACTTTGATAGATTCTTCTGATCCAACTACAGATCTAGAAAAAATGCATTGAAAAGACCAGATTTTTAACCAATCCATTGTTTGTTTTTGTTTTTTGTTGTTGTTTTTAAAAACAAAGCAAATAATAAAATTACCAATCATAAAGAACACAAAATCTATTTTAAATAGCAGTTTGGAATGTCCATTAATATTAAAGTACATATTTATAACAATCAGTAACAAGCTGTCATAAGTAACCAAATGAATATACATAGTCTGTGAGACAACATAAAAAATCAATTACACATGGGTCTCATTTTATGTGGTAGATAGGTTCCACAGAAAACCTGCATTAAAAAAATTGCACAAAAATAGACTTAATTTACTTTGCAAAATGGGGAATAGGGTCTGTATTTTTCAGAATTCACATAAAAGCAAAGCAAAAAGGAAAAAATACTTTAAAATTCACTTTAAAAAATATGCAAATAAAGTATGACTAATAAAAAATTTCAAATATTTGAAAAAAATTAATACAAGACAAACTTTTTTTTACTTTTTTTATTAATTACAGTATCGTTCATTTGTAAACAGGTAAGAAATCAGATTTGAACTGATGTGATGTATTGTGACTTTTCCTTAAACGAAGCCAAGAATCTCTCAACAATTATGCCCAGAAAAACCTGTTAGCCACTTTATTTTTATTCGTGATGTGATGTATAACTAGCACCACTTTCAGTCTTGTGCTGTGTTAATGGTATTCTGTTTCTATATTTAAAAAATGGCATCGCAATCAAAACAAAAAGGTTATACATTATCATTACAAAAAGTACTTTCAGTTTATAAAATCTTTGTTTTTTATTTTAAAAATCTAAAAGATTTATTTCTGTTATATATAACAAAATATATTTAAAAGTTTTAAATTTTTTGAATACTTATTGCGATATTTTTATATGTAAGTATAAATCTATTATTATTATTTACTCATTAGTATAAATAGGTTATTTACATAGAAGCTAAGTTCTAAATACAGCTTCAGGACATATTCACGTTAGTTCTGCTAATAGAATGTTATAATTCTGAGAAAAAAAGTATTTCAAGTCAAAATAAGTTATATATATAAAATGTTTCTATGGATTGTTATAATAATGAATAGAAATAAAAATATAATATCCATGAAATACAGATAAACTTCAACCTTTTTATGTTACCAAGAAATTATCATTTACTACTTATTGATAATTCGTGAGTCTAAAAAGGTTTTTCTTAGAAATTTATAATAGCTCTTTTATTAGAAGTTCTTTGTTGAAATAAAAAAATAGTTCTTTTTCATTTCAAACCCAAATTGGAGTATGGATTTAAGCCCAGAAAGCTAAAAGCAAAAAGTAATGATAGATGTATAACAGTCAGAAAAATAGCCAACAATCACAAAAATCAAGGGTAATCTTTCATAATGCCTCAAGTGATTGAAAGTCTGACACATTGTCAAATGAAAGCAAGTATCTCACCAAAACCACCAAATATAATTAGTAGATAACATCATTCAATTCTAAGAATAATATTGGCTAAACAACAATGATAATGCTACTTTATATTGGCTAGGCTTAGAGTTTGAATGTTATATGCCACAATAATAAGAGCAACAATAAGCCTAAATAATAATAAATAGTCATTATTATGATAAAGATAATATATGAGCAAATTAAGAGAAGGCTTCTTATACTCTTTTTTATAACAGCTCTTAATATTGGAAGCATACAAAATTAAAGAGATTCATGTTACTTTAAATTCTTCTCACAATACATGTTCTAATGCAGCACATCCTACAACTATAACGAGTGTCTTATTGTCATGATCATATTTAATATAAAATATCTTTTATTAAATAGAAGCTTGTTTTTTTTTTTATGTTTTGCTATATTATCTTTTTTAAAATGATTTTTTAAAAAAATAAAATAATCTTTTCTAATAATCTTGTTTGTATAAAATGTATCTCAGAGTTCATATAATTAATATTCTGATAATTTATAATTTTATTCTTCTCTTTTAATCTTTTAAAATATATTAAATAAAGAATGTTATCCAAGTAAAAAAATAAGTCAATGAGATATACTCTTATCCTTAAGAAAATGACTCGTTAAAATACAATTATAAATTTTATTTAAACTAAGCATGATAAACTCTTAATTTGGAATAAAGATAATATAGTGGAATAACATTCTGTATATAATGATTGGATAAGGGATTTTATGGCTACCCAGAATATCACATTGATAGATTCTTTTTTAATATTCTACTGAAGTAGAACCAACCGATTCTATCATTTGAATTCATAATGAATAAACTAAGTGATCATCCAGTAATATGAAATGGTTATTAAAATAGGCACAGTGACCTTTTAACTAAATAAAATGGACTGAAGTGATTTTGCATTAGATGAATAAATATTTCTTTTTAATAAATAAAATAATCATTTTCTAGAATGTTTTCTAAACATCAAAATTGCAATCAAAATAAAGTAATTTTCATGTCAAATATATGATATTGATGTACTCTCAATGTGTGACAAGTAAATAGAATTATGTGTTAAACCTTATAATGTTTAGATTTCTGACAGGGTGCAGATGATGCTAAAAGTGAGAAAACTTGTGGTAACAAAAATAAAATTTATTTTGACAATGAAGACATTCAATTATATATATATATATTCTTGCTATTAAAAGGTGTGAAGGTTGCCTTGACAGCAGTGAGAATTATTGATTACTATATTTTACTGTGAATGTTTAGGTGGTTACTGATTGGAACTTAATTATATATATATATATATTACAGGATTATCATCACAGCAAATATAGACAAAATATGATATGAAAGAAAAATTATAAATTATAGTTTAAAATAAATAAATGGATAAAAATAATATTGGATGGTTAAATAGGATTGACATTACAAATAAGTTGTCTTATTTTCAAACAATCATTCAATTATATTGTTCCTAATGAACATGTTAATACTCTAATTAAAATATAAATTTTCCAATCCTTATAGTATGATGACTATGGAAGAAAGTGTAACTTATTTAATAAAGCCACATACACAATTTTAAATTTAATATTAAATATTTTATCATGTTTGCATCTTAAGATGCTGGTTAGACACAGATACAAGACCTACACATTAACATAAACAAAACACACTCAGTTAGACACAGATAGTAACTGAAGGTAACGATGGAATTTGTCAATACCTAAAAAATATCAATCCTAGGTTAAAGGTATGTTACTATGCTACACATAACTTTATACAAAAACAGATCACAAAGAAAATCCATATTAGGGATAATAAGGCAACAACAAAATAAATGATAGCATAAACTCATAAAAAAGCATCCACATCTGGGGGCAATAAATGAACTAGGACTTTATAACTAGTCATAAAGTTAATGAAAATAAACCATCAATAATTATAATGAAGGGGATTTGCCTCAATAAAGCATTACATGTTTGAATATAAGATACACAAACAATATAATTTATTATAAAAATATAAAAATCTAAGACGGAGACCAAGCTACCAAGTCTTTAAAATATGCTGGCAAGATAAATTCTAACAAATGAGATTCAAATGCTACAATCGGTTTTTAAAAATAATAACTAACTGATGTATAAAACTGATAAAAGTTAATGACAAGTGCTAAATGTAGCTTAATAGAAAATTGTGGCATACAAATAAAGAATAAAATAGACACCAGCTTCTATCTCTATCAGGGTTTGCATGTACTTTCAAAATAAATGATTTAATCATAGAAACAAATATAATACATTTAAAATATAATATTACAGTAATAATAATTTGAGAATTTGTGATAGATAAACCTCAGAAATAATTGAAATAAAATACTAGTTTTCTACTTCACCTTTGAGTAGTAAGTACTTTAAATTGCACTTTATGCAAAAAAGTGAAGCTTGTCTAAAATATTATTAATGAGTTATATGTCTAAGCACTTTCAGAGAACTTAAGTCTCCATATTCATAGCCTACTTTAATTGAAGTTTAGTAGTGATTTATGCAAAATTTATGCAAAGTTTTCTTTCATAAAGACCATTTTCTTGAGATTGCAAAGCACGATTCTTTTTGGTTTATTGGACGGTTATCATTTGCAATAAAGCATGCCTCCTTAATCTTTCATTTTATATCATTATGTTCAGTGCATGAAAGAAAACTTTGCACAAATTTTGCATAAATCACCACTAAACTTCAATTAAAGTAGGCTATGAATATGGAGACTTAATTTCTATGAAAGTGCCTAGCCATATAACTCTTTAATAATATTTTAGACAAGCTTCACTTTTTTGTGTAAAGCACAAGTTAAATTACTCATAAATAATTATAAAAATAATACAAAATAAAAATGCACAAAATAATACATAGCATTTTACAATACAATAAATCATGAAAATTAGCAATTACACCCATTACCAAAAATTAAAAGATAAAAAAAGAGTCCTTTATCTTGACATTCATCTCAATAGATGGAATGAATTTACTGAAATGAGGTTCTGAAGTGGATTGCAGATCTCTGGAACATTGTAAAATATATTTAATTTGCACACACAATAATTCATAAAATAGGATTAAAATAGGGAATTTGGACTCAGACTTTCAAGCAACCTTCCACTATCCACACTATCTCATATACTGATACACATAACCACACACATGCAGAAAAGATAAATAATCACCAATATATGTATTTCATGCTGAACCAGCACTCATCAGTTAGTCCAGATTATCATCTCCCACATAATCATTGCTCAGTATATATTAACATAGCAAATATTTATACTTTAATGGACAGGCTTCAATCTGCACCAACCTCCAACTCTTCAACCATCCATACCATTAAACATCTGATGAACAATTAAGTTCCAGCTATAATAATGTCTGTATTTTAAATCTTACAAAATAGGATTAAGCAAAACTTTTAAAGGCATTAGAACAGACACATATAGCTATTCAGACAGAATAAATACATTTAATGGTTAGAATATCAAACATGATACACATCAAATATTCTAGTAGAATATTAAAAATTAAAAATGATAGGTATAATACAGATAAAAAAACTGCTGAAGTACAAAAAGAACAATTTATTAAATTATATTCTAGCTATGGATATAATTCTAAAAATATTAGGAATATATTATATGATAATAAAAATAATATTAGAGGGAATAAAATATTAAATATTATAAAATGGATTAAAATTGCATATATACCTAAAATTTATGATATATTAACTAAAAATAAAAATTATATGGATAAAAATATAGTAAAAATCTAGATATATTAATAGGAAATTATAAAATTAAAGATGATATGAAATATATAAAGGGAACAGTATATAAAATTATTTGTGGGATATGTAAAATGGTTTACTATGGACAAACATCAAACAATTAGAACAAAGGGCAAAAGAACATAATAGTGCTACTGAAAGGAAGGATGATAGATCTGCATTATATGTTCATTATTTAATATTTGGACATAAAATAGATTGTATTAAAAACATAAAACCATTAAATTATATAAAGGAAATAAATAGAAGGAAAATATATGAAACAAATTATATAAAATATAATATAAATACATGTATGAACATTTACAAAAAGTTAATTGATTTAAAAAATGATTGGGTAATAGATAAATAATGGAAAGTAATATAAAGGGAGATATATAAATAAATTGATAGAAATATAAATTATAGGAAATGTCGGTAGATGTTGCTATGTACGTAATATACATGTTGGTATTAGTAAGAGATATTGAAAAGAGTAAAAAAATTAGAATTACCATAAAAGGCTTTTATATATATAATTATTATGTTGATGTATTTATAAGTTGTTGTTATAATATAATAAAGATTTATATTGTATTTTATTGATTATAAGATAAACAACATAAAGGAGTTTATTCCTTAGAATTAAGTAATTTATAAATTTAAATTATTTTAGTAAATCCACACAGATGGACAGTTCATAATGTTTGTTTTATAATGTTGAGTATAGATAGGCTAGGTAGATTACTCAGTTAAAAAAAAACTTTTCAAAAACAATCATTCAATCTCAGACTAAAAGTTCTTAGCCAAAACAATGCTTGCTTCCTGATATGTGGATGTAACAAATGCAATATGAAAATTCTAGCATAAAATCATGCTGACAGAAATGTGCATCTGGAGCATGGTATTATTTAAAGAGAAATGATCTTTGCTCAGAACAGGAATGAGTGTCTGTCTGGTGAAAAAAATCATTTGGAAAATATATATTAAAAATTATCTGTAATGGTGAATTCGGTCTTGGCCATCTTACTATTAATACCCAGTATAAAAGGGAAACCAATGGTGTGGAAAATATATCCACTTCCATTGTAATGCATTGACTACACCTTTCGGTCATGCATTCATTTAGGCTTTGCCTTGTATGCTAAACACATTTGACATTACATTGATATAAACATTCATATATCCCTCTACCAACATCGACCCAGCCATAAAACAAATAGCCTGAAATCAAACCCCTTTAGAATAAACATAAACAAATTTAAATATAGTTATTAATTGCAAAATGCTAAGAGAAATTTACAATAAATTAAACCCAATGACACTAATCATAAGGTGACACATTGACAACAATAACTTAAAAAGATATACCAGTAAATACATTTAGACACTCAGCATGAGGTGTCATATTTACCAATATATATATTTCACACATAAAAATCTTAAGAAATAACCATCATAATGAATCTATGCAGCTATCTACACCCAACTTAAAATTTAATACATTTTAATGATTTAGTTAGTAAATATTAATATAAAAAAATGGAAATGATTAGCTAACATAATGCATAAAAAGTTATTAATAATTGATTTAGAAATTTCATTTTGAGGTCAGATAAGAGGTCTTACTTTATAAAACTAATTGAAAGTTTATTAAAGTTCATATTGAATAAACAATAGTTCATAAATTCCATGAGGGGTCTGAAGTCTGTCTTGTCCATGAGAGATCTGAAGTTTGTTTAATATTTTTGGGAGGATCGTTCCTTTGTTTCTGCCATTCAGTGCTCATTAGCTTGGAGACTGCCTCAGCTGGTATACAACAAAAAACTAAGTCTATTGCAGACTCCTACATCAAGGTGTCTACAATACAGATACAGTTCATATGTAGATTAATAGTTAGCTCTTTTCAACAACTTATTTTTTTTCTCTTTATAGGGTTAGACCTTTCTTATGAGTAAATTTTTGGATCCATTGAACAAGATAACACTGATCCTAAGGCCTCTTTTTGGTTATTGCTGTGGATTGGTGCTTCCATTGGTCAATCTTTAATTTCATTCTCTATTCTGACCTTTATTATTCAAGTGCCCCAAGGGCTAGGTTGCTTCACATTTAATTAATAAAATAATCATTTCCATTTTCTAAGATTAAACATGATAGAAATCAACATTTATTTCTATTTTCAAAAATATCAATCTTTATCTTTAGATCTTTACTTTTTTTACAAAAAAATACTTTTAAATACTTTTTTTCTTAAAATAGTTTGAAACTTTTCCATCTGTGTGATAAATATATATAAAAGACATATTTTGCGGGTTCAACCGAACCCACAAAATATGTTTTTTATATATGCAACCCATGAAAGTCATCATATCAACACACACACATATATATATATGTTAACATAACTCATAAATTTGGCTTTTAGTTTTTAATCAAATCATTTTTACTTAAAAATTATTTTCCCATTTATTTTAATTTTAAAACAATGTAACAGTATATGTATACTGTTACAATATATATATATATTGTACCGGGTTCGATCCACAGATCTTACTTACATTGCAAATGTTTTGGCTGGTTACAAACTTCTTTATAATACATTTATAATCTTATTCAACTATAAATATTACGTGAACGAACCGACATGTTTGAGCAAAGTGGAAAATATTATTGATAGCTTTAACTATCAACAATACCCACAATCAGATCGTGGCCCACCTCAGCTTCTAGATTCAAACCCCTACTATCCAAATACTTTATTTGTTTAGGAATAAATCCTGGGTGCCAGCTAGTCTAAGACTAACGTGTTCAGACAGTAGGTCCATAATCCAGTGCTTGAAAAATCCCTTGATTAGCTCAGTCTATTTTTAATCATTAACAACTTGTACAAAATTAGTGGTGAAAAGAATTGATAAAAGAATTGATGAAAAAATTGACCGACAAATAAAATTTTAATGTAAAGACAATTTATTTTAATTAACATTAATTATACTAAATTTAAATATTTTATAAATCTCATTTAACTAATAACACTGATATAATGATCACACACATATTAACTCATACACTCATATATATAATAATAAAGCATTAAATAGTATTTGACATTTAGTACACACAAATCAATACTTCATTTTTTTATGTGCCATAGAATTCATATCCTTGACTCTTGGAGGATTCACAAGAATTTTTACGAATGCGATGGCTACTTTATAAATGAAAATAAGAAAATGTTTTACCTAGGATTTTGAATGTGGATGCATCTTGCTGTTTGCTGATTTTGATGAAATATTTCTAACCAGTTAGATTTGAAGTTTTCCTGTGGAGATTTGATAATTATTAGTTGGTATTATTTATGGAGACAATTAGATATTGACAGAGATTCTTCAAGCTGTTGTGCAGACATCACTTAAGATCGGGTATATTGGCTGTTTTTATCAGACTTCAGGCTGGAGAATAGCCGGATGTTTTCTGTGGTTTTAACACTGCATTCTTGATTTCAACTTTAATCTCAAATGATTTCTGAACTTAACTGTTTTTTTCAAATGTAACTGAACTGTTTTCTGAACAATTAACTTGACAGTTATCTCTTTCGACTAAATGTCCGATAAAAATTTGGCTATTTATACATGACATGTGTTTTCATTTTGATATCCTCCGGCAATCTCTGTTGTTGAAATTCTTTTGATAATCTTTTGATTACGCATTTTTGAAGATCATTTAATTAGTAGTAGCCATGCAAATGTGTTGTTTTATATTTTTAATTAGTAGCCACTGCTGAACTTGTTGTTTTATATTTTTGATTTTCATTTATTTTTTAATATTTATCATGCATACATTATTTTATATTCACACACACATATATAATTTGAGATCAATTCATTATTTAGTTTTTCAAGATTACCCTTTTCTTTAACTTGAATGAAAAGAGATTTATATTTTTAGACTTTTGAATTATATTTCAACTAACAATAATAATATGACAAACTCTTTAAACTCAAAACTTTTAGTTTGACATTTCTAAAGAAAGCCCCCTCCTTTTTTTAATTAATTAATTGGAACTTTTATTTCAACAACACTTAGATTTTTAGTTTTATGTTTACGAAAACAAACTACAGAAAACTCTTAAACTTTTAATTTTACATTTTTCTTTTATGAAAGATTTTTATTTTAATAATTTTTTAGATAAAATTATTATGTACCAACCAATATTGGTACATTACACCACCCTCCATTTGAGAGTAAAATGTGTTATTTTTGGCCATTTTATCTCTGATAACTTTAATTCTAAATTCTAAATATTTATTAATTTTCTAAGTTTGCTTTTTAATATCTTTCACTTTACATACTAAGGGCAATCTTCAATTATACTTTACTTCTTTCGATGTTGAATACATTGCTTACAATGGTCTAAATCCTGGATAGTGGCCACTGGGACAAACTAATTTTGTGACAAGGGATTTTTTGGAAACGAAGTGGAGGGAGATTCGCTGACTTATACCGACTTACACCTATAAAATCGAAGCTTCATTTGCCAGGTTTCTACTGGACTTGGAAAAAAGAAAGGATCACTGCAAATGGCAGGAATCATCAGCTGTCCATTTCCATCTTATGCTTTGGAAAGTGACATACAAGATATGTGAAATGTAGGGACTATCATCTGAAGAAGTAATATGCGGTTTACGCTGGTTATTCCCAGTGCACATTTTAAAAGAGGAATGATCCCTGATAAGTCCATTACAGGTACGAAATTTTATCCAGTCAAGAGCTTTAACTTATCCTTATCTAAAACTTATTTCTATACTACCCTCATTCCCTTTAATTTCAAACCCTTATACGTTCCTAATATAACTTAGATTGACTTTCATTTATATTATTTATCACTAATCTTACAATATTATTTTCAAGCCCTTATGAATATTATTCTAACATATTTATTTAATCTTACAATACTATTCTAAACCATTATGGACATTAGTTTACATATTTATTTATATTACAATATTTTTTTTTAGACTATTACTTTAACTTCCTTATTTAACAAGTGTATATTCATAAAACTATTTTATTTTATTGCTCTTCATTATTATACAGATATTTGATTTGACTTAATTACTTTAAACCATTTATTTATTTCCTTTTATTAACTTGCGTATATTCAAAAACTATTTTCTTTATTATGATTCATTATTACACAGGTATTTTTCTTATGGATATTTTATTTATTTAACTTGAATACTTGATTTATTTAATCCTACAAACTTTATTTTTAAAACATTAATTTGACCTATTTAATTAACTTGATTTTATTGATTTTTTTTTTATTTGAACAGTTTATTTACTAGCATTTTTCTTTCTTAATATGTGTGTGACCGGAAAAAAATCTTTTATTTTACGAAGCCTTTGTTATTATTATCACTTTCAAACATTTCCATTATCGTTATTCATTTATTTTTAAATGTATTATCTTAGTTTTAAATAGAAGTTTCAGATTTAAATTTCTCAGATTTATTTACGTTAGAATAATTATTTTACTCATATTCCATTTCCGGTCCCTTTTGTTTCCATTTACCTTAATATTCCACCGATTATTAACTTTTAAACTATGTCAGGCAGTTCCTTCTATTTTTTTACTAATTCACTAACATAAATTATACTCCCTATTCCCACGTCTATAAAGTTTGTTGCTTTATCTCTTTCTCATTTTGTTCTATTTTCTGCTTTATAGAATAGAAAATCTTTAATCTTCGCAGACCTCCATATTTTTGCTAACCATGAATATTTTTTTCTGCACTTTCCTTTTGTTTTAAATCTCCATCTAAAACCAATATGAACGTTTACTTTAACCTTTTTATTTTTATTTTTTATCTTGATTAATTTTATTTCCAAACTACTATGCTTAACACTATCTTCTATTTTGAACCTATGTCTCACTTCTATTTCTTGGTCTACATTTGTTTCTACCTTATCTGTTTCAGTGCTATCTGATTCTGCTTTAATTTCTATCTCTTTTATGACCTTGACTTCCTTACTTTCTTTGACAAAATCTACTTCTATGATCTCTTGACTTAGATCTAGTTTTTCTGTTGTCTCACATCTTATTTCTCTTACTTCTGCTCTGAGTTCTCTATCTGACTAATTTCTTCTCTAACTTCTAACTGACTTTATTCAAATTTCTGATACAATTCTTGTTGACTTTGTTTGAATTCTTGCATTATATTCATTATCAATTTCATCATCATCTGCATCTCAGATATTTCTTCTTTCTGTGTTTCTACTAACTGGGGATATTTAAAATATATCGGGCTTTTTTTTGGCTCCATTTTCGAAAATTTCAATTTCAAAGTTCTTTTTCTTTCTATTAAACTAGTGCTTATGTTAAACTAAATTTAAATCTACTGTTTATTTATTTCTTACTAAAATGAAACACATGGCTTACTCCACCCCTTTGTCCTCTTTTCTCTACCCATTCCTAATGCTTTAGCTCCACCCAAAATATCCAACTGTCTCTGATTTAAGAGAATGAATTTTTTTAACCAATGTAAATAGCCTAAATGTCTTTTCATTTAAAAAAATTTTTGATCAATTCTTTTTTAAAAGTTAAACCACTTTAAATATGTAATTTTGCATTTCTATAAAAGTTTTATTTTCAAACAAGAAACAAAATATTTAATTATTATTGTTTCTTAGGTCCAGCCCCAATGTTGGAAATAGCCATTTATGTACCGGGTTCGATCCACAGAAGATCTTACTTACACTGCAAATGTTTTGGCTGGTTACAAACTTTTTTATAATACATTTATAATCTTATTTAACTATAAATATTATGTGAACGAACTGGCACATTCGAGAAAAGTGGAAAACATTATTGATAGCTTTAACTATCAACAATATCCATGATCTGATCATGGCCCACCTCAGCTGCTAGATTCAAACCCCTACTATCCAAATGCTTTATTTGTTTAGAAGTAAACCCTGGGTGCCAGCTAGTCTAAGACTAACATGTTCAGACAGTAGGCCCATAATCCAGTGCTTGAAAAATCCCTTGATTAGCTCAGTCTATTTTTAATCATTAACAACTTGTACAAAATTAGTGGTGAAAAGAATTGATAAAAGAATTGATGAAAAAATTGACCGACAAATAAAATTTTAATGTAAAGACAATTTATTTTAATTAACATTAATTATACTAAATTTAAATATTTTATAAATCTCATTTAACTAATAACACTGATATAATGATCACACACATATTAACTCATACACTCATATATATAATAATAAAGCATTAAATAGTATTTGACATTTAGAACACACAAATTAATAGTTCATTTTTTTATGTGCTATAGAGTTCATATCCTTGACTCTTGGAGGATTCACACGAATTTTTACGAATGCGATGGCTACTTTATAAATGAAAATAAGAAAATGTTTTACCTAGGATTTTGAATGTGGATGCATCTTGCTGTTTGCTGATTTTGATGAAATATTTCTAACCAGTTAGATTTGAAGTTTTCCTGTGGAGATTTGATGATTATTAGTTGGTATTATTCCTGGAGACAATTAGATATTGACAGAGATTCTTCAAGCTGTTACACAGACATCACTTAAGATCGGGTATATTGGCTGTTTTCATTGGACTTCAGGCTGGAGAACAGCCACATGTTTCCCGTGGTTTAAATACCGCATTCTTGACTTCAACTTTAATCTCAAATGATAACTGAACTGTTTTCTCAAATGTAACTAAACTATTTTCTGAACAATTAACTTGACTGTTATCTCTCTTGACTAAATGTACCATAAAAATTTGGCTATTTATACATGATGCGTGTTTTCATTTTGATATCCTCCGGCAATATCTGTTGTTGAAATTCTTTTGATAATCTTTTGATTACGTGTTTTTGAAGATCATTTAATTAGTAGTAGCCATGCAAATGTGTTGTTTTATATTTTTAATTAGTAGTCACTGCTGAACTTGTTGTTTTATATTTTTGATTTTCATTTATTTTTTTAATATTTATCATGCATGCATTATTTTATATTCGCACACACATATATAATTTGAGATCAATTCATTATTTAGTTTTTTCAAGATTACCCTTTTCTTTAACTTGAATGAAAAGAGATTCATATTTTTAGACTTTTGAATTATATTTCAACTAACAATAATAATATGACAAACTCTTTAAACTCAAAACTTTTAGTTTGACGTTTCTAAAGAAAACTCCCCTCCTTTCTTTTAGTTAATTAATTGTAACTTTTATTTCAACAACTCTTAGGTTTTTAGTTTTATGTTTATGAAAACAAACTGCAGTAAAACTCTTAAACTTTTAATTTTATGTTTTTCTTTTACGAAATATTTTTATTTTAATATTTTTTTAGATAAAACTATTATGTACCGACCAATATTGTTACTATATATATATATCCAGCTATTAACTATTTTGTAATAAAATATTTTTGCATTTATTCTCATCCACTCATTCACGGTTTTTTTATCCACATCTCTTTAACAGTCTTTTTTATTTCAATCATTTGTATTTCATGTTGTCTTTGTCTTTAGAAATATTATGAGATCTACTTTGGAATACTCCATAAAATTTGTTAAGTTACTTATTACTTGAATACCTAAATGCTACATGACCCAAAAAACGTTCTATATAATAAATATTATTTAATGAGGATAATTAAAAACCCAAAATAAAGTTATATTAATTCAATTCTTTTAATAAATTTTTGCTAAACCTTTCCATCCATTTAAAATTTTGTCCAAAGTATTTATAATAATACTATATCTGGTTTACTTTTATGGAAGAGCATTTTGGTTTTTTTGAAAATCCATTGAATATATAATATTTTTAAATATTTTAAAAATTACTGTTATCTTTTGTCTTATGTCTTATATATTAAAAAATAACCTTTAAATATTTCAATGCATGATAAAGCCTTCTCCAATAGTTTCTCATAAAGAAACACTTGATCTGGCTTGCATAAGGCACTTTAAGTCTAAATACAAATATAATGATTACCATTTAGTTAGATTATCTATGGATAGTTATCTGGAAAGAAAAGTCCAGACATGTTAAAAATCAAGTTTTCTCGGCCTAGATTCGAACCTAAGATGATTGCATGAAAGATAGATGTTTTGCAAATGCATCATAAAACTGTCTTCGAATATGTGCTTTTTCAGAAATGTTTATTCTACATTTTGCAGTAGTAATAATAATAATAATAATAATAATAATAATAATAATAATAATAATAATAATAATAATAATAATTATTATTATTATTATTATTATTATTATTATTATTATTATTATTATTATTTTTGTTGTTGTTGTTGTTATTATTATTATTATTATTATTATTATTACTTTGTGCTTTACAACAAATAATGTATTTAATCATTGGTAAGCTGAACTCGGCTCTTATTCAAATCCAGAAAATCTACGTGAAAGATCGTTGGTCTTACACATTAACCTAACATCCTATTTTCATATATATATATATGCATATTCGCTTTTCAGGAATTACCTTTCGTTTTGTTTTTTAAATTTATTTAACAATTACGTTTTTAAGCGGAATTAAGTTTTCAGCAATTATTTTTTTTAATTTACATTTTACAGCTAAACACATATTTAACTATCAGCAATCTCGACTTGGCCCATATTTAAAACATGGCTATCTACTTGGGAGGCGAATGTTTTAATCTGATATATATATATATACACACACAGATTCATTATTCAGAAATTTAGCTTTTGTTTTTCTTAACTTTAGTTAACAAAAGAACGTTCTTACACAGAATTAATTAATTTTTCAGTAATTAGTTTTTTTTTTCTTTTTTTGCATTTTACGACTAAAGATGCATTTAACCACCAGCAGACTCTACTCTGAAGTCACTCTTCATTTTTTTTAATTTTTTAACACTTGAAAGACGGTTTTTTTTTTTTTTGCTTTCCTCTAACTATGATGGAGAAGTATTTAGTCAAGCAGAAGCATCACTGCTAGAAATAAATTACATCAAAGACTGCTTTTCAATTAGCACTCCAGGTAATGAATAATTTGAGATAATGAAGGAAATTTACTTCATTTCCTTTGCTGTAATATGGAAATAGAGTTTCATAGAATGCAATGTCTTCTTAAAAGTTTTTTTTTTCTGTAAAAGGTAAATTCTTTAATGATTACTTTCCAGAATTAGTTTGTTTTATTCTTTACTTATTTAAATTGCCAATTCTTACTCAGAGTTTCTGATAATTATATGCAAATTTTTTTTAAAAAGCATGTCACAAATTATACAATCATTTCAGTATAATTTAACACACCATTAACTTTTATAAAGTCATAATTATAAAAATTAATAGTATGGAAAAATACAATGAAATGTCTTAATGTTGTTACCTATATTACGTTATAATGTTACTTTAGTGTGCATATATATATATACACACACACAACCACGTATAATATATGTAATAAAGAGCATGCCAATATCTCTAAACACCCTTATTTTATATATATAATAATTACTATAAGAGAAAGCATTCAAATCTTTATCTATGATTGTCCCCATCCCCAGGCCAGTTTTGAGCTGTGGATCTCTTCAGTGAGGAGCTAGGACACCAGATTTTAAAATGCTACTATACTCATGCATTAATCTAATATTTAACTATTAAGAAGATCTGAAATGTTCAGACATGTAATATATTCAAAATCAGCTCTCCAACTAAAATAGTTATATGGGCCTGAATTAAATTCAGATACTCCATATATTAATAGCCTTAGCAATTTAATATTGCCAAAGCTTCAATAGCCAAAATTATAATAGTAATATAACCAAGCCACACACACACACACATATATATATATATATATATACGTGTGTGTGTGTGTGCGTGCGTGTGTGTCAACTTGATGTTTGATACTCTATAACTACTATTATAAAATTACAACTTCATTGGATTGGATCTCTAAAATGAATTAATAACACAATACTGTTTAAAAGAAGTATTTTAAGGTGGAAGCATAGTTTTTGTGGAAATGCAGACTAAATTTATGTTATAAAAATTATTTTATGGACAAAAAAACAGTACAATATTGATTGCATTCATTAGAAAAATATTGAAGAAGTTAAAATGTAGTTGAAAGTTATAGTTATATTTGGTACTGAAGTCTTTCCCAAAAAGGTTGTTGCAAAATAAATTAAAAGATAGCATCATGTAATATTACATAATCAGAATAATGGAACCAGATGTTCAATAAATGGATACATTCATGATTTATAGATTCACTCACACAGTCATTGTGAAAATTATCTTTAGCATATTATCTATATATTATTTTGTCATTATTTTTTTTGGGGGGGGGGGGGTTGAATGGCATGCTCATTTGAGAATAGTCATTGTTGATGATAGCATACAGTAACATATGTATATAATAGCTACTTTTATTCACCACAGTAGTCACATTTGCACTGTGATATATCTTATCTATGTAGTATTACAACTTTTATCTAATGTCCCACAGAAGACATCATAAAAGAACTAAATGCCACTAAGAATATCTACAGTTTGCAACAAGATAAAAGATCTTTTATCTCTAATTTTAAACTATTATTATCAATTTTGACTACTAAAAAAATCAATAATCAAATAATTAATAATTTTGATTATCATATAATATTTGAACACAAAAAGGGTAACTAATCTTTGACCCAGATGTCTTCAATTTACAAATCTCCCATCTACTGCTTCTG
Organism: Epiperipatus broadwayi; assembly: GCA_028023455.1. Taxonomy (NCBI): domain Eukaryota; kingdom Metazoa; phylum Onychophora; class Udeonychophora; order Euonychophora; family Peripatidae; genus Epiperipatus; species Epiperipatus broadwayi. The sequence continues at coordinate 484,491 of JAQFVV010006610.1, forward strand.
GTTTAAAGAAGTTTGCATAGACTTAATTGTAAAATACAATTTGATTAATGTCTATTCTGTGTATGATTATTTTATGACAAATAGGGCTGTGCACTTAATATAATATCAGTATGCAATCCTCCATCATGATGTTATCTTAAATAATAAGATAAAATGACAATGATATATGACCCAAACAATTTTTACTTTCATTACATAACAGAAATAATAAGAATTATTAATAATCCAAATACTGTTCTATCCCTGTCAGCATTAGTTATCTACCAAAAAAAAAATAGATTCTACACATATAACCATATCAAATTTACAAATCATTTTGTCTTTTGCTCTAATTTTAAATCATCCATAATTATGTCTTTTTATATATTATTAACAATTTGTAATAAAAATATCAATATTCATGTAGACAGTTTCTGTGAATGGAAAAGTGATGTTCAATTAGCATAATAGTAGATTGAGCCCAACAATAATATTCAATTATATGCTTATTAAAAACCATATGCATCAATAGGATATGGAAATAATATGTTAATCGTATCACCGTGACCTTTATTTTTAAATAAACAGTTGTAATATTGTCTTGAGAATTTGGGTGATTTCAGGATGGAAGGTAAAGAAATTTATATAGATTTATTTATATAATCAAGTAAACTATTGGCATTAGTATACTGGAATACTAATCAACACTATATTTAATCATTATTTTAAAAATGCAATACACTTTCAAGTTAGTAACTTTAAATAAATTTAATGCTTCCATTGTTTATTTATTTTAATGCCATTGGCTCTTTGGTTAATCACATATTTATATAGTTTGTTGAAAGTACACACAGAGGCAAAACTTCCTATGCAGTAGCGCCACTCAGTGTAAAGCAGAGCAATCAACGCCTGCGAGCAAGAGCATAGAATATCAAGTAGAAAATAAATCGTATAACATTATTACAACACTTGCCAAAAAAATATTAAAATTCTTCCATAAGTAAAAAGGTCTATTTGCTAATAGATTAAACCATGGCTGTGGAAGAATTTTAGTAAAAAGTGTTTTTGTTTTTTTTTGTCTTATAGTGAAAGTCTATTTCTTAATAGATAATATTATGGTTGTGGGAAAATAAATTTTGGGGCTAGTATTGTAATGTTATCTCATATTATATCTTATTTATAATTACTAGTATAGCGATGCACAGCATTTAATTTTTTTTTTAATCAAATAGTTATTTTGTATTTAAGATTGTTAAGTAATTTATGTCTGCATTGAATAGATTTTAAATGTATGTGATTGTATGTACTAACCTTAATAACGCTTATCAATGGATTGAAAAAAAACAAAAAAACAATTACGATTCTTTTAACAAATTCATGCATTACTGAACTTCTACCTAAAGCTGTTGTTAAACAAAGAGTATATTTTTTTAAGCCTGACTATAACCTTTATTAGTAATGTTAAATTTCCAATTTTGAAAGTGCTCTTAATATTCTTTTAAATTACAGATTCACTTTTTCAAATAAGAAATAATGCTTAGTTTATATATTAACATAACAAATAAATTAAACATTAATTCTTTTATAAATATAAAATATGACTTTCATAAACTATGGTATAAAGTGCAACATATAAAATGCGCTAACACGCACAAGCACACAAAGCTGAAGACAAAATAAAGAAATGTATATATATATTTTATTTTAATACATATATTTAATTAAGTGGCTAAGCGCTTTCAAGGATCAGAGCCCTCATATTCATAGCCATTCTGTAAATAGATAAGAAATTGATTAAGAGCTATGTAAATTTATGCAAATGCATTTCCTGGATATTTTGTAGCAAGAGTCTTTTCTATTTATGGCGTAACTATCGCATTTGCATAAATTTACATCGCTCCTAATCAATTTCTTGTCTATTTACAAAATGGCTATTTAAGGGCTCTGACGCCTGAAAACGCTTAGCCACTTAATTAAATATATGTATTAAAATAATATATATATATTTCTTTATTTTGTCTTCAGCTTTGTGTGCTTGTGCGTGTTAGCGCATTTTATATTTTGCACTTTAGAACAATTACCCACGAAGTTTAAACTGTTTGCTCATAAACTATGGTATATAACTTTTAAAAAAATTTAAACATCCAAATATATCAAAATTTTCCTCACATCAAATCTCTCCTCACATATGCATACACAAATCAGTTTTATATACAGAGCTCGCAAATAAGCTCTTAAGAGGCTCTGAAAAATATCCCCAATCCCAATTCTGTTTCTGCTACTGGATTCCTTGATGAGGTGCTAGGATATTCAAGCATTAGAGAGCTTATTTGTGAGCTCTATATTTGTAATACAAGCTTGTTAAATTAGGTCATCTGACATAGGACTTTTTTGTAATAAATCAGTTTTCACTTGAAAGCAAATTTTGCCAAAAACGACTTGTCATACAAAAATAATTAGAGAATTAATTTAATATTAATATCATAATTGTTGCATATGTAAGAATAGTACAAATTTAAGATTATATTATTTAATAAATATATTGAATAATTATATTCACACAAAAGCAAAACTTTCCATACAGTAGCATCACTCAGTGCAACCCAGAGTAATTAATGGATGCAGGAAAGTTTGTGCATAAAATTATTTAGTGCTTACTCATCCAATATCCCCAGACTAGTATCTAGCTTGTGGCTTGAAAAACCTTAGATCTGAAAGCAAAGCACCTAGAACTTATAATCTAATGCAACCCTCCAGCAGTCACATTTTACCTTATTAGTTAACTAATAATTATCTTCATAAGCACATAATCTTATCACACTATAATGTTTTATATCTTTTGAGTTATGCTTTTCTATTCATTTTGTAAATCTTTCTGAAAATATGTGTCACTAATTACTCTTGTATACCTTATCTTTCTCTTTTCTAGTAGCATTAAATTTAATATTTTTTTGGTAATAATCTCTGAAACTTTCTCTGTACAAGTCCATATCTTTCAAATTGTTTTGTTCTGACGTCATTTATTATAGTATATACATTAATAATTATTTCTTTTTTTTTTATTTCATATAGACTCTCTCTTTAACCTTTCTGCAAATGACTGACAGTAACACATTTTAAATTACAATACCTCAAGTTGATTATAAGACTAAATAGATTAATAAAACTTTTTGTAAATTTTAAAAAAAGTATAATGATTTAAAGAAGCTGTAGTTTGAGAATAAAACATGGAAATCTATTCTACATATATCAAAGGCTCAAGTGAATTTTTTTAAGATTATATATAAGGATATGTTAAATGTTTCATTTTGTGTTTCAAATAATATTAATAAGTTAGTGAATAATTCTAAAGGGGTCATACTTATAGAAAAAAAAGCAATGTTGTTTATCAAATTTTTTTGTGAATGTATGTTATCATAGAAAAGTGAATCAAGATGTGGTATAAAGAAAAGATTAAAGGAGAATCAATTGTTATGCAAGCATGTAAAAAGTAAAAATAATAATAATTTAGTAAGTGCTTCAGTTTTCTTGGATCAAAAAAGGACATGTAAATATAAATTTAAGTTTGGTATTGAAAATGTCGATATTCATTATGAGAAAAGAAACCACAATAAAAAAAAAATTAAGGAAGCAATTTTTATAAATAGATATAAACTGAATATAATTAATAGACAAGCCACTAAAATTAGAATTTGGCAATGCTGGGATTTGAGTTGATGATGTTTGCCACCTTTGTTTTTTACATTTAATGGCAGTAGAAAGCAATTAAATAATTAATAAAAAATATTTCTACAAATTGAAAGACTGTGTAAAATAGTTAATCACTATTATATTGTAATTTAGACATCATAATTGCTTATTTTGAAATAAAAAAGACTTCAAAATAATGAACTTAGTATGAGCAAAAATTATTAAATCTAAATTAAAAATAACACAATCAATTTGCTCAATTTTAAACATCTTATAATGTTATTGTATGTGTATAAAAATAAGTGTATAGAACTGGATAACAAAATTAAAATTTTATTCAGCATAAAACTGTTATATAAATGTATTTTCAGTTTTAAAAAATATATACAAAATTGCATAAAACTAAACTGAAAAAGATTCATATCTTTAATATTTACTTAAATAGTTTAACTGAACCAATTGACAAATTTTAAATCATTCAAAAAACAAGTCTACTGCACATAATAAAATGTCACATCTCATGGCAAAAAAAAAAAACCATCACAGTTAGTGTACATATTTGTATATCATATAAAGTGCTCAATATTTGTATCTGCATAAAATATATTGTAAGAAAAAGCCTTAAATATTGATTACAATATCCAAACACAGAATACATTAGATACATGTGTGTTTAATATATCAGAATATTTTTAAAGTTGTTTTGACAATGTGCAATATATTAGTTTGGCTAATCTTACTCTAATCTTAAATAAAAAGTTTCTATAATCAATTAAATAAGTAGTTATTAGAAATTTTTTTAATTGTAAATAATTTCATGTAAGTAATATAATATAGTTGTACAAATTTGAGAAACATAAAACTTCAGTATAGAATTTGTTCAGTACAATGAGAAACAGTTGGACAGAAGAATATTAAAAGTGGTAACTGCTAGTTTACTTTCAATTTCTTGCCATTTGGCTGTAATTTTGGACAGCTAAAAGACACATTCTCTGTTTACATTTGCAATTAGAATCATGATAGCAAATGATATGACTATAAAACAATCAAAAAAATCTCTGAGCTTGGAAACAGAAAGGGATATCCTAAGTTGACTAGAAATGGATTTATTCACATTTATTTTTACCACTATTTTTAAAAACAAAGACAAAATAAGAACAAAGTGATCAAATCAATGTTGCTGTATCAAAATTTTCTAAAATCATAAATCAGGTCATCCTATATTTTAAAAAATTCAAAAAGCACATCAATAAATCATTCTAACCTTTTTTTTCTAAATTTTCAGCCATCATCAAGTGCACTGCTACAAAAAAAAACAAAAAAACAATATCATCAATGATTTAGAAGACTGCAATGAATCTTAGCATAAGTAATTTGTGATTCAGAAAATTGGATAATTATTATTGTTGAATGAATCATTGGAAAAAAAACAACTTTAAGATGTGTTTTTTTACACAGATTTAAGTTGGATATCATATATCCATACATATTTTAAGTGCATACTAGCATAATACACATAGAACAAACTACACCTGTATATGATACAATTAGGGAGTGTTTTAATTACCATACATACTAGATGAGTTGTTTGTTACAATGTATAATGTAATTCTTAGTTAGAATAAACAGAACATTTTTTTCTCATAGGAAAATATTATAACTATTATTTTATATGATGTTCTTGTTAAAAGATGAGTTTGGGGGAACCAATTGCCTTTGTTAAGTCGGTAAAGATATATTTATCTTGAACACAACATTATGAAGAATATTTGTAATGGCAAATAATATTTTATATAATTAGTATCATTTTAGCTTTGAAAGTGTTCAATTTTATATATCTTAAATCATGTATTACTTTATTCTAATAATTTTGCATATTAATATATTCATGCATTCTTTTATATAAAAATATTTTTTAAAAAACATCTAATAATAATAATAAAAATTAAATAACAATGAATCATACCATGTTTGATACCTTGTTAGAATTACAAAAAATTGTCTATATGATTAATATAACAAATGCAATTGTAGTAATAATGATTCTTCCCTCCCCCATTCGCTTTTTACAAAAAGTACTAATTTTAGAACTATTTATTCCATTCTGATGAAATGTTGATGACAGTAAAAAAATTAAAAATAATTTTTTAATTAAAAAACAAAAGCAGTGAAAAATAATAAAGTTACTACAATTTAATGTTAGTAATTTTCCAGGTAATTGTCTACTAGAAAGTGAATACACTCAAATAAAAATCAAATTAAAATATATTTCAAGAAACAAATACTTAATAATTTTACAAAAAAAAAAAAGTAATCAATTAACCAAACAAAATATAGATTTATATATATATATTGAAGCTGGAAATGTAGTACATATTTCTGCTTTACCTAGTGCCAATGTCATCAGCACTAGTCTGGGTTTAAACCCAACCATATTAACTGACACCCATCTCATAATAGGTGGAAGTATATTTTAATATTATAATCTTGTATATTTTATTCTTATTTTGTGATTAAAACTAACCTTTTATAATAATTATTTATTTTATAATATTTGTAGAGCTATATTATGTTTATTTTATTAAGTTGGTATTTATATGTACATTAGGGGATCAATTGTATTTTGAAAGTTTCTATTTAAGTTTTAGTCAAATACTAAATGTGAAAGTCATTGTACTAAATTCCTAAAATTTTTCTAATCTAAACTTTAATTAAATAGATTTTGTTAGTACAATGACTGATAAACTTAATATGCTTGTTGTTGTTTTTTTTTAATTAGCAAATCAACCCTTGGGGCATGTTCAGGCAGAGTTATAGATTTTCCCTCCAAGCCGGCACCAACCTCACAGAACTGCTTAAAGAAATTACAATTGGTGGAGGCCAGTGTAGATTCAATCCGATAGATAAAGATCAGAACATATAAATAGTGAAAAGTTTGATAAGAGAGAGTTTTTACTGAAGAGTGATTAATCTATATACAAGACATCGTACCTAAAAGAATGGCGGGCTAAAAGATCGACCGTGCTTCCCGGAGCTTTGTCTCACCAGCTCATCAAGGCCATCCACTGCTGTCAACATCTAGCGGAGCCTATCTGTGTCCAGAAAACCTGCTAATACTCTGACTGTAACTGCCTCTATCAAGCCGTGAAACATTTCCAATAGGTATTATTATAATCTCGAATAATCTATCAAGATCTCTTCCCATGTATTTTTTATTTTATATATATATATATGTCTGTGAATCTAATTTTGCTCTCAAATGATTTCTTTATATTTAATCCTATTCTCATATGCTTTTTAACTTTCTTTTCCTTAATTTCGGTGCGGTCATTTATTTATAGATATTTATGACTTGATTATATATATATGTTTTTTTGATTTTATTTATTAATTTGCCAATCTAAGCAAACTGGCGATTTTTAATTTATAAAAATCTTTTCTGTCATTTTTTTTTACATACAAAGGTTATTAACGTCCCCTTAAAGTATATGTAATGCATTATAAATTAATACGTTCGCCAGATTGTTTTATGAATCAACATTGTAGGTTCGTTTTTTTTTTTAATATAAAAATTGATTTGTTTAACCCGGTGAAAATCCAGAACTTTGGCTAATTAACGCTTTGATATCATATAAAATATTATTTATTCAATTCTGAAAGAGTGACTTATTAATTGTTTTTCTATGTATAACTGCTATTTCTTTTAGTTTCCATACTTTTAAAATATATGCTTTATTATTTTCCGTTATTATAAAACCAACAAATGTGGGATTGATTTGTTTTAAATGGTAGGACAGGGAAGGGGGAAATCTTAATGTTTCTATTATTAATTAGAATCCTAACGTATGTGAAATATTCTCCCTATATATATATATTATAAATGCATTGCGTGTTATAGTATTTCAAATAAGGGTCATTTATTTTGAAGCTGTAAATTTATTCAATGTTTTTAATGACATCCATTCATTATTGCGTTTCTGACATTTAGCCGGTCTTTGTGTTTACGTGCTTCTAATCTGGGAGTTGCGACAAGTTCGAACTCATAGATTTCTTATATCTCGTTCCATAGCTATCTGGAACCACTTTCTTCATATAAAATGCATCTAGCTGTGACCCATAAGTTGGTTATACCAGCAAAAATCTGGGCCACGCCATGCCTATCCGTTTTTCTCTAAGCACCATCCAAAAAGGGGGTGTGAGATTTCGTTTTTCATCCAGAAGCACGACCTTTTTCCTCGTAGTTATTTTTAGGCTATTATGTCAGCACCGCAAACTTCTTCGTATTATTACTTCTTTTGCTTCATGACCCCGTTTTAATGCTATAATATTAAAATTAAGCTTTGTTTAAGATATATATATATAAACGCCAATTACTTTTATTATTTAAGTTTATTTCAATCTTATTCAGTCCCACCATCGTAATTTATATATCTATTTAAGAGTATCCTATGTGCCTTGGGGAAAAATAAAGCGTTCGTTTTACTATTGTTAAATCATTTTTCATTGGATATTTTGTCATCTAATCAAATGTCATTTTCAAATGTGTTTTTGAAATGTATCCTATTTATTTTCACGACCTCGATGGTGTGAAAATGATTTATCTTATATCTGTAATGAATCTCAGAATGCTCCCCTATCATATGTTAGTCACCATGTTTCAGAACCATAACCCAAAGCGTTAATGGCAATTTTATGTAATCCTTTGTAATAATAAATTGGCATCTTAATATTAGACCCACCAAAGATGTGTGTTTATTTATAATATATCATTTAGCTAATAAAGAGCATATGAGAAATAATAGCGTGAATGACACTATGTAATCGCCTGCTCATTCACACACACACTAACATAATTTATTTATAAATGTATATAACTAATTTTTCATTATATTAAAATATATTTTGTCTAACTTATTTGAGTAGTTCGAATTCCTTCCTCTTTCCTCCACTTCCACATATTACAACCATGCTTAGGTATATTTTAATTAGTCATAGTAAATAAATGTCTCATTGTCTTCTCTGCTCTCCTAGTCGGCCGGATTAAAATTAATTCTCATGTGCCATCACTATTATGTTGTTCATTAGGTGTTTGATCTGGGGCTTAGAAGGTGGGTTCGAATCCAGGCTGGTCCCTGACCTAAATCTTGGGCTTGACTGGGTTTGAAGTACATTTTGTGTGTTCCAGCTCATGTTAGATGGATAGACATGTTTTGACCGGTACAATATATATATATGGGTGTGTGCATTGAATTAAATATTTCCATGGATTTTTAATATAATAAAGAATATAAATGAGGAGATAATATCCATGTAATCAGAGATAATTGATGTTGCCAAGAAATTATCAATTACTACTAATTGACAATTCCCTGAGACTAATAAGTTTACTTATTAGTCTATAATGTCATATATATATATATATATATATATATATATATTAGTCTATAATGTCATATATATATATATATATATATATAGTATCACTTGGATTATTGGAATTAAATTCCTACACATTCAAAATAATATTTCCCATTTTCTTGTGATAATGCAAATAATCTTGTAAGGTTGCCATAATAATAGAATGGAGGACTATAGATTACATTCATAGATCATGACTTCTGCTTTGTCACTTCAAATATCCAAACTTCATATGAACTCTAAAGCAATAAATCATTTGATTTTCATTTTTCGTATCTATTTTGTATAATATATAGAAACAGAAACATTATTATGGCATAATTAAGACATATTTATAAACATGTGATAATACATTAGAATATTTCCACCATCTATCAGTAAATGTTGAATGTATAAAAAAATTTAAACGTTAAATAAACTTTTCAAATACAAACAACTTGTTAGTAATACCACAAAAACAACCAAAAACACAGGTTAGTTATAACAAAATGTTTTAAGTAGTATTATTCTCCATTCTTCATCAAGTGTTGCTGGCTTGACTAGTGACAATATTAGTACAGGACTCAAACTTACACCTTTCAATTCTTGAATATCACATTTTAAGGCAATGTTCTAACCAACTATACTATTTTAACAAAAGCCACAGATAGTAGAAATTATACATATTTATTTATGAAGGTTGGTTCAAATCCTCCAAGATCTTTTAATATTTTTTTGAAATATTTTTTAAGAGCAAGGATAATTAGAGGCTCCCACACATTATCTATTGCCATACTGAGTTGACTTATAGGATTATTTGCCATTATCATATGAGTAACTTCCTTGAATATTCTTTTTTGTGCCTTTTTCTTTAATTTTTGTATTTTACCAATTAGGTGGATTCATTCTATTCTTTTCGCAAAGACTTTATCTTGTTTTGGAAATGAAAGTACTCATTTATTATTTAACATTCATAAAAAAGTGCATGTACATTAGCTTCAAATGCTGATCTTTAGTTTATTACAGTTTATATACATCATGCTATATAAATAAATATCTCATTTACATATGTTTAGTTTTATTTAAGAATGATGGGTCATAAATTCTAGAAATTTCATAGACATCATTCATTCAGACATGGTAAAGAGTAATTTAAAGTGTTTTTCTGAAGGTTTGTGATGATGGTGTTCTAGCTGTATTTTTATATTGGACTATTTCCATCATCTAATATGTGTGTTGAATGTCTTTAGAAAAGTTTAATTTTTAGTTAAATATTCCAAATGCATTCAACTGTTAGTAATATCACAGCAAACAGGTTAGTATATGCACCAACTGTTAGTAATATCACAGCAAACAAATGTTAATAATATCACAGCAAACAGGTTAGTATATGCACTAACTGTTAGTAATATCACAGCAAACAGGTTAGTATATGCACAACGTTTCGAGAGGTATTTTTCTCCCCTCTTCTTCAGGTGTTGCTGGCCTGACCAGTGACAGTACTAGCATGGGATTCGAACCTGGGTCCTTAGATTCTTGATTATTGAAATTTAAGGTAACGCTCTAACCAACTGAGCCATCCTGCCAAAGGCAACAGTATGTAGTAATTTCATATACTTATCTATGAGGTTCCTCCTGATTTCTCCACTTTGAAGAAAATTTAAAGAAGCTGCTCACATGACAATGGCAAAAAATCCCATAAGCCAACCTAGTGTGACTATACATAATGTATGGAAATCACTAATCAACTTTGCTCTGAGGAAAAAGTGGAGAAATCAGGAGGAACCTCATAGATAAGTATATGAAATTACTACATACTGTTGCCTTTGGCAGGATGGCTCAGTTGGTTAGAGCGTTACCTTAAATTTCAATAATCAAGAATCTAAGGACCCAGGTTCGAATCCCATGCTAGTACTGTCACTGGTCAGGCCAGCAACACCTGAAGAAGAGGGGAGAAAAATACCTCTCGAAACGTTGTGCATATACTAACCTGTTTGCTGTGATATTACTAACAGTTAGTGCATATACTAACCTGTTTGCTGTGATATTATTAACATTTGTTTGCTGTGATATTACTAACAGTTGGTGTATATACTAACCTGTTTGCTGTGATATTACTAACAGTTGAATGCATTTGGAATATTTAACTAAAAATTAAACTTTTCTAAAGACATTCAACACACATATTAGATGATGGAAATAGTCCAATATAAAAATACAGTAATTTAAAGTGATTGTTTTATCTTCATGCTTTCATTTCCAGTGCTTAAGATTTGCCCATACTTAAGCATTTGGGTTGAAAGTATAGGTGGGTTCATTCTATTCTTTCACAAAGACTTTATCTTGTATTGGAAATGAAAGTATTCATTTATTATTAACATTCATAAAAAAGCGCATGTACATTAGCTTGAAATGCGCTGATTTTTCGTTTATTACAATTAGTTATTAGTATATATGTGATCTGCTATTGTAAATACTTTTGCTTTTTTCCCTTTAACCATTAGTTTGTGTCTTTTCAATCAATATTCAACAGCATGACAGGTCTCACAAATATACTTTCTCATTCATATGATATTTCTTAGATGCAGGGTTTGTTCTTTAGTATTTCCAGTTCAGTTTTGGTAGAAGGTAGACTTCCTTCAAGCATGGTATGGCTTTGTAAAACTGTTCTATTGTTATATTAATTGCAGATATTATTTATTTTTTTCCACCATTTCTGGGATATATGGATGCACGATAATAGCAATAATTGTTTTTTTTAGAACAGAAGAAAAGAAATTTGTTCTGAAAGCAGTGATTTGGAAAATGAAAAGATTCACATAGAGCAAACTATCATGAAGAATGATTATCCATCAGATGACATCAAGAAAACCTTTACTAGACAATATAAAGAGACACCAAAATAAAATAAAAAATATTGGTATTATAGAGCATCTTTACCTACCAGGAATGGCAGATAAATTAAAGAACATCTGCCATAAATATAACATCAAATCAGCTTTCTAATGCCATAACACACATTAAGGAATTTTATCTTTTACCAAGCCTAATTGGAAATGCTGAAGACCAAAAACTGCATTTATGAAATACAATGTGAATATGGAAAGAAGTACTTTGGTGAAACCTGTTTCCCTTTTGAACATCAATTGAAAGAACACAAACTGACAAACTAATGGTTAAAAGAGAGAAAAACAGTTGTGTCTACTGTAGCAGACCATGTATATACTAATGACCATATTTCAATTGGGAAAAATATAAAAATATCTGATAAAAAAGCAAAATTGTAAACAAAAAATTTGAAGGAAGCTATCCTTATGACAATGACAAGTAATCCCATATATCAATCTGGTATGGCAATACACAATGTATCATAGACTCTAATTAACCATGACTTTAGAAAAAAAAAGTATTAATAAAGTTTCGACTAAGGAGGGTTTGAATCAAACCTTATATATAAATATATGAAATTTCTACTATCTTCTGTCTTTGACAGAATAGCTCAGTTACTTAGAGCATTGTCTTCAAATTTGATATTTGAAAATATAAAGGTGTAAGTTCAACTCCTACCCTAATATTGTCAATAATCAGATCAACAACACCTGAAGAAGAGTGGGTCATAATACTCCTAGAAACGTTGTGTAATTACTGATCTGTGTATATGCGTGTTATCACTAACAAGTTGTGTGTATTTGAAAAGTTTAAATAAAGTTTCAAATTTTCTATACAATTCAACATTTACTGGTAGATGATGGGAATAATCCAACATATTATTTTATCATTATAATATATCATCATCACAAACTTTCAGGCATATATATAATTTGCTAATTTGATAGTGTATATAGTTTGCTGTTTGTGTTTATTTTTTTTGCTCTTAATATTTTATTAAGTAGCACAGCCATTTATAAATATTTTAAATGTATACTAGTTTTTATTCTCAAAAAGTGAGTGTAATATGTAGGTTTACAAATTGTTTTTGCTAGCGATTTTCTCTTCGTTAATTCGAAATTATTGAAAGAAAAAAAGTTTGTAATTTCAATTTTATCAAAATTCTCAATGACTTTTAAAGCTACGCGTTATATATGCTCGAGGCGATTCTTCATAATTATGAGGTGAAGGAACATTGCAGTAATATGTCACTGCGATTCTCTCTCTTCCTGAAGTTGATTTTAATGTAACCATTTACTTTTCAAATAATGCAATCTTTTTTTTTTTACGTCTAACCTTTGAATTATATTACAAGACATTTTTTTTTTAATCACCGAAGTAAGAAATGAAAAATGAGTTCAATTTTAGATGTAAAAAAGGCAAATATGTAATTCATAATAATGAAAAAATGCTTATATATATATGCTTAGGGGTATATAATACGGTAAAGTTGATACTATTTATGATAAATCTCAATAATTTGTTTAAAGAAAATTGGAAAAATTTTGAGAAAACTATAGCCGTCTGTGTCTAAGTTAGTTTTTCAAGTTTAATAATAATTGTTTTTTTTCCCTATAATCATTTTGTTTTGCTTTTAATTATTCTGCTTTCTTAATAAAAAATTAAAATAAATATACTTTGTCTTTATCACAGGCAAATATTTCGAAAGAAATCGCAATGCAGATTTTGTTTCAAATAAAACTGTAATATATGCATTTTATGCACTATTTATTTGTCAAATAGTTTATAGCTTAAATCATGAGATATTCGATCTCCGGAAGTACAAGTCACTATGAACCTTGAACTTTGGAGTCTGTCACTGAATTAAACTACATAGAATAAGTATTATTTTTTTAAAATAGAAGAAAAACGTAATATTTATTGTTTTTTTTCTTCTTTCTTTTTTTTAATCACATTATTTTCATTCTTTTTTTCTCTGCATTTAGATAGCTGTAACACTCATTGCAATAATAATAATTAAAAGTTACAACCAATGCTAACATAGCTGCCAATATAAAGGCTTAATTTGGCAGTGATGGGGGGGGGGAGTATAATGTATTACAAAAAATTTTATTTTTAATATTTAATAGCTACTAATAGTTGTTGATATTAACATGTCTCAAAAGATAAATAAATTATGATACAATAGTTTTCCAGACATCTGCATAATCTCTGATAAATCGCTTATAGCAAACTTTGTATTTTGGTATAGACCTGCAACACGGGGCATGTATTAGACTTGCTGCACTTTTTCACATTCATATCAATCTGCTGATAACTTTGTAATCTTGTGATCTGACTAAAATAATGTGTACAAGGATCTTGTACCCAATATTTTTTTGCAAAATTTGCACAAAAAAAATAATAACAAGTACACAGAACTTGTATATGATATTTTCACAAGATTTGATTCATACAAATGTGGAATGGTGCATCAAGTCTAATACATGCTCTGTGTTGCAGGACTAACAAAAATAATTAAAAAGATAAAAAATAATATTAAAAACAGCATTTTAAAACAAATAATTTATTAGGCTACTTCAGTCTAAAAAACATTTTCTATGTAAAAAATATGAAGTAAACACAATTGAAATGTGTGGATGAAAGAACAAATAGCAATTATTGATATCAGGTTTAAATGTGAAACTAGGTTGGACATATTTCTAGAAAAAATGGTAACAGATGGTTAGACAATTGATCTCTTAGATTGAATCATCTAGAAATCATAAAAAACATAGAATGAACCACATGTGAAATGGATAAATGGAATATTTTTTAATATGATGCAAAGAAGAGAATGTATCCAGTAAAATTAAATTAAATTTGAAAACCTTTCAATTTGCAATGAACTGAAAATGGTTGAAAATTAAGTTGATGATAAATTGTTAGCTTAAATCCAGTTTTCTGAAAAACAAACTTTAACCCTCTTGAATTTAAAAAGTTTCAGTTTTTTTTGTCTTCCATATCATCATCATCATCAACAATTATCAATCCACTGCAGGATGAAGGTCTCTCCAAGTTCAGTCTGTCTTTTCTGATCTTTAGCTTCTCTTCTCCATATCAGGCCTGCACACTTTCTTATTTCATTTATCCATCTCACATGTGGTCTCTTTCTTGGTCTTTTACAATTTCTTGGAATCCAGTTTAAGATTTCAATTGTCCATCTATTATCATCTCTTCTAGAAATATGTCCAGCCTAACTCCACATCATTCTTTTAATTTTTTTAATAAGGTCATATACAGATTAATAAATGTTAGTCAAGGTGTAATACAAAAACTTAAATCTACATAAGAAATTAAAACAGTAGTTATGTGATGTGATGTACTATAGCTTCTCCTTAAATGAAGACAAGAATCTCTCAGCAATTATGCCCAGAGAAGCCTGTAACTTTTTTCCATACAATAGTGTCATTTAGTGCATGCAATAGTAATCAATGAATGTTTGAATTTTTAAATTCTTTGGTTGGTTATTAAATCACTAAAACTTTATACATCTTGCACTATATGACACTATTGTATAGATAAATTGCTACTGTATTGTTTTAACAGTTTATGTAACCATAGGAAATAGTTGTTACTTATGGAGAAAATAGCTCCTGTTTTAACAGATTGTGACAGCATAAGAAATGGTAGTCCATGTGATACATAAGAAATTATGGAGGACTCTAAAATGAAGTACATGAGTGAGAGCACAAATAGATATTAGTGATATCAGACAAAGAATTAAGAGAATGAAGTGAAATTGATTGGATATAATGAAATCTTAAATGGGATTCCAAAATATTGTAAAAAAAACATAGAATTGATTACATGTAAGATGGAATATGAAAGAAGAAAATTGTAGAGCAAACAAGATATGGATCAAAGAAACTGAATTAAACTTAAAGACACCTACATTTCTGGAGTCTGAAAGACTTGTCAGGATTTTTCTGTTTCCCATTCATTGTCATTAATTTTAACGGAAATGCAATGCAAAGATTTCAAAATACATAAAGTATTCATTAAAAGTCAGTCAAAACTTAGACAATCCCAGTATCAATAACAGTAAACAATTTCAAACTGTTGTCAAGGCAACCTCCTTTTCACAAATAAAATATATAGGCAAGAAAAAAACAGATATTAAAATAATTGAAATAATTAGTCTGTAATGAAATTAGCTTGGTCATTTGTAGTAGAAATTATAATAGGGCGACAGTTGAAATCTTAAACAGGACGCTAAGAAATTCTAAAAGATTTAGATACAATTGTTCATATGTTAGATTGATGGATCAGATAAGATTATTTGCCTGAATGATATAAAAAAGATTTGGATCAGAAAAGCTGGATTAAACTTGAACATACATTTATCAGGCAGTAAATTAATAATGATTGAAAATTATAATGACAATGATGATAAATTATTTCTTATAGAAATATCGGAAAAATAAATTTATAGCGTTTTGAATTTTTAAAAACTTCTCAAAACATTAATGGAACCATATTTGAACTCACCTTATGAACTTTGTAGGCTGATATGCTAACTACAGCATCATGAGACCCATTTAACTATATAATATTTATTGTAATTTTTTTTTAAAAAAAAAAATTATTCTTATAAATTTTATTTTTAAAAAATAATCATACGTATATATAAAGCTTATAGGGAATATTTGTATACATAATTTTATCGCACTAATTAAAATACTTTAAATTGCAAACATAAAAATTTGCATATTTCCAACATAAAATTTGTTTAATTTTTCAAAAGAATAAAAGTAAACAAGAGTGACTGTTATTTGTTTGACTCTCTAATAATATTAGTTAATTATTATGGAAATAAAGAAAATTTATGTTATATTTACTTTTCTGTAAAATAATGCAATTTTTCACTATTATTAGAAGTGTCAAATTGGAAAAATAAAATGCATTATGATTTTAAAACTATTAGTTTCTGAAGCAGAATATAAAATGTTTAAAGATAATTATTTCAGATATATTTATAGTATAGTGTTATATATAATTCTACTGTTTACTTAATTACTTATGCCCATCTTTTGTTAATTTAGGACAAAAGCATGTCTCCTCTGGATCTTATCTACACATATGTTACTAATTAATATGTAAATATTTCACAAAAATATTTACATATATAAAGTACATTCTAATATTAAAATTTACGTCAATAATATGTAGATTCTATGATCAAAGTAAGATATACAATACTATATTACATAATATATAATAAGTATATAAATAATTCATACTTACTTATTAGATCTGCTGCTCATGTTTGCGACTGCAGAACGTTGTACCTTTGTCCAATTTGTGATTGCTGAATGCCCGTATTAAAGTCAAATTTTTAACAATATGAAAAGTGTAAATTTGTACACAAAAATTAGGAACACATTGCCCTACCAAATAAAACATCGTTTTGATTTTTTGTATGGTATTCTGTTGTCACAAACATCCTCCTCCCATTTACCACTGGAGAAAGGTACAACATGGCATCAGGTCTAATTCATAAGTACTAAATAATTTAGTTCCCCCCCCAAAAAAAAAAAAATGGGTAAAACAAAATTTAATATTATTTTATTTTCACAATGTATATTAGTGCCCTTTTTTTGTTTCTTCCAAAATTTGATCCACAATGTATTCACCATAAAAAGCAAATACTAATACATTGACTACTATTAAATGATTGGATGAGTTATCTATGGATTTTCAAGGTTTATCAATTCCAGACATGAACTCCAAATCATTCTCAGGAAAGGCAACTGGCTATACTTTCCAACAAACATAAAACTATTTCTTATTGCAACTTATAATGTAGCAATATCCATTTATTATATTATTATGTTCATTTTTCACTACATTCACAAGATACTTTTTCTAAAACTGATACAAAATATTTGTAATAGTAGTAGTATCTGCAATAGTAGCTCAACTTTTGCAATTGAATTTTGATAAACATTGCAAAAAGCAAGATCAGAATAGTTGAAATGGGGAGGAGATATTACTACTTCTTTTGTTATTATGCATAGTGTTAATGCAGAGAGCAATTCAAAAGAAAAATCTAAGGTATATATTTAGATCAAAATTTAATAAATCTGCATAACAATACTTTTGATGAGAATGCAATTATGACTGAAATCATAAAAAATATGGGACTAGGAGGAAGTAAAATCATTTGTCTACATATTCAAAAAATTTGGAAATCCTGAATTTTGACAAGAGAACAGTATCACTCAAACTTCAGTCAACTCCATAAAAAAAGAGACCATTTTGATTGAAAAGTGTAGAACAAGAGATTTATTTCTAATAAAATAATGCAGTATATATATATAATAAAAAGTATTCATGTTTTTTTATCAATATTCAAGGAGCTATCATGACTCCTAATAAAATAATATACAATGGTGTAGATATTGAATGTTCATCAGATAAATAAAAAAGTAGACAAATTAATGTTACACACAATTATTAAAACAATACCATTTTTTTCTTAGAGTAGCACCGCCCAGTGCAAGCCTTAGTAATCAATGGATTCCAAAAGGTTTGTGCATAAAATATCTATCTAGTTCTTGTTCATCCAGTATCTCGAGACAAGTTTCTAATTTGTGGCTTATATCAGACAGGTTCCTTGGACATGAGAACACTGTAGTTAGATATTATGATCTAATGCATCTCCCCAACAGTCTCTTTTTACCAGTTTACTTGACTATAAAGCTATGAACTCAATATGAAACCATCCAAGCTCATGGATCTATAGTTAACTAAATAGGTGAAAGGCCGCTGCTAAAGGGTTGCATTAAATCCTAATATGTAGGTGAATACTTTCAGGTCCAAGGCTCCTCATTGATAAAAGTCACAAGTTAGAACTTTTGGGGGGGATATATGTATTAAATAATGATTTTATGTAGGAGCCTGTTTACATCCATTAATTGCTAAGGCTTGAACCGGGTGGTATTACTGTATTAAGACGGTGCTACTATTTTACACCATGTGCAAGCATAATAAATAATAATAATGTGATGTTTTAGTGGTTTAATACATGGATATGAACTTTGTCGATTATCAAAAGGCTTTTAATAAAATAATATAAAAAAACTACAGAAAATACTTTTGGATCAGTGACAACTAAATATTTCTATGAGTCCTCTTCTATAAAATTAAAAATAGACAAACTTTATAAACAGAAATTAAAATATAAATATATCAGTGTTGCTGTTAAATAATTGTGTGTTTTTTACCTCTTTTTAATGACTAAAGTAAGACATTTATGTGACATGATATTGATAGCTAGAAAAGTTGGATATGTTGGAAATAGTTTCATTTTGATTGCTGCTAGCATGAAGTTAATGAATGACAAAACTATAAATTAGGAAAGCAAATTGTACGCTCTTAATATAAATATCTTAAAAGATAATGTTATAGTAATATATAATATCAGTAGTAATTTCTTCTTGTAAAAGTGTTAGATATTTTGAAATTCTAAATAAATTGGTATACATGTGTCCAAGCCTTCAGACCACTCAATAAATTATGAACAAAAATTTTCATTGGAACATATAAGAAAGGATCCAAAACAAAATATTTTATTGAAATAACAAATAAATATCATAACACCATTGAAAGAATCAAAAATAGAAATGTTTAGGTTGGTAATTTTGGTATAAGAAGTAATAATAAATGAACAGCTGAAATTTTAAACAGTATGTGACAGATGAGTAAAATAATGAAGTTGGCGGTATGATGTTGAGATAAAAAGGCAATATATCAGAGAAAATAGATTAAACTAGAACTCCAGATCAAAGAAGACATTTGATTATTTATTGTATATATTTATTTATTTTAATAACCTGAGTTTACTAGACAATTTGAAAATTATTTCAGATTCCAATTACGTATATAATTGTTATTCAAATATTTGGACCATAGCCAAATTAATTCGCCATCAACAAAAATGCAAAACTCTCAAAGTCTTACTAATGGTAACTGGATATCATCATGGGGAATGTCTTTCTTTTCATTTTCTTTAAAGATGGTATTAGATAAGATTTAATGATAGTAACTTTAAATAAACAATATCTGGATATTAACACTTTGTATTTTCATAAAAATATTTATTCTATTTGGAGTTTAATTATTTAGTACATATTTGTTTAATGTTATAAATATTTCCCTTTATGTGAGTTATAAAGAGAAAAGACCTTAACCCATTAAACATCACATGATCACCATTTATTATGCTTGTACATGCTGTAAAACAGTAGAAACCTCTTATAGTGGTGGCTATACTTATTGAAGAGCCAAAGACACCAAAATGTATAGGTACTGGACTGAGTTTAGACCTACATGACTATATAAGCTGATGAGTTTGGATTGAAAATATTATAGTGTTTTCAATTTAAGTCTCATAGTTTTGTAGTCAATTAGAGATAAAAGGTGGCTGCCGGAGGGTTGCATTAGATCCTAAAATCTAGGTCCAGTGCTTTCAGATCCAAGGCTCCTCACTGACAAAGACCACAAGCCAGAAACTAGTCTAGGGGATATTGGATGAGTAGGCACTAGATGGAGATTTTATGCACAAACATTCTGGCATCCATTGATTACTCTGGCTTGCACTAAGTGGCAATATATATAGAGAGAGTTTTTCCTATTTTAAGAGACTTTAACCTTATTCACAGGTGCTTTAAACATTTATAATGGCCAAACAATGTAGCTTTTTGACTATAGAGGGAACTCTCGAACCTCAACATAAAATAAGAACTTTTAAGATACATCTTACCTTTAATTCACATTTATATAGGTCAATCTGAAACATCTTGATTTGAGAGCATGAGGATGTTACTCCCTTCACATTTAAATCCACTATTTTCTTTTTGACAAATTAACACACAATATCTCGTGATTTACAATGAGTTAATGTTATGATCTTTTTAATAGAAATATAGAAAGTAATGTAATATTCTAATTATTTATCTAATGCATAGGCAGAATATAATTAAATGATCCTAACAGTAACTCATTGTAAATTGCAAGATTTCATGTTTTATTTTGTCAATAAGGAAATAGTGGATTTAAATGTGAAGGGAGCTTAATCTTCTTGCTCTTAAATGAAGATGCTTTAGATTGACCTATATAAATGTGAATTTGAGTTAAAGATAAGACAGTCATTCTTTATAAAGTCCATATCTTCTATAGTCAAAAAATTTCATAATTTGGCTATTATAAATATTTAAGCCACCTGTGAAAAAGATTAAAGCCTTTTCTTTTTATAATTACGTACTGCCTGTGCCATCAGTAAATAATTAGAACATTATTATAAGTAAGTTGTTAATAAGATCCTAAGTGTTTCTGTCTTGAAATATGTGTGCATAAATGCTATGTTTTTAATCCATTCTCTGAAGCTGTTATATATCACCAAAAGTCCATCTATTTGTACTCTCCCATTTATAATCACAAAATCATTTTTACACCATTGATGCATTTCTGTCTTCACTTATACCATATTAATAAACTGTTTCATGAGTTCTACAAAACTTTTCTTATATTATTGTGATAAAGATCTTAAAAATGGAAATTTTTATCTCTCTTCATGGTCTTTTTTGTGTGTGTGTGTGTTTTTATACTATATGGAGCGTTTTTTCTAAACTTTTTCCAACAATTTATATTCTAAAAGAAAAACTTAGTACTCTGCCTCTAAATTCTACTTAATCAAGAATTCCAACCAAAATTCTTATTCTATTATTGTCTTTCTTTCTTCATATTTCTTTTTTTGCATTATAATAATAATAATTTATTTTTATTATTAATATAATAGTCTTTATATTTTGTAAATTTCAGTGCTTTTATGACTCTAAAAATTTATTTATTTTCCATAATTTTATTTTTTTCTAATTAATAATATGGTCCTCTTTTTTCACCTTTTATATTCAAAATAATTAATTGAATGGTTTGTTACTCAGGAGCTTATATAAAGTTTGAGCACATGACAGAAATAGAGCCAGAGGGCTTTGAGCTCTGGAATCCACCAATATACTATTACATTAAATCAAGGAAGGTATCTCCCATAACAAAATTCCTGCAATATATTCTCTACTTATTTATCCTATTTCTTATACAAAAACATTGAAATCCATTTACTGTTTATTATTTTTGCATTTTGTAATACCTTTCTGGGCAACTACATTTATTATCCTCACCATATGTGACTATTTAAACTAACTTCCATTTCCAAACTGTATAACTCCAAACCTTGTCACTTTTTTTACTTTTCTTGGAAAAAATAAAAGTCCAAATCTTATTAATATCCTCATCCCATTTCTTCTTGAAATAGTCTCATTTTGTGTCTATAATTCATAACTCAATTCCTACCTGCCTATTCCATTTTTAAATTATGTCCAGAAAGTTTTGCAACTGTTTGACCATATGTACTATCACTTTTCCAAATTATTCTACTATATATCAATTTTGTTACATGACACGCAACAATTAATTCAATTCTACATTTTATTTTTTGTTTCAACTCTAATTTTTTACTGTCTATATAATTATTTTCCCATTCAGCAGAGTACTTAAAGCCAGAAATTTATTTTTCACAATGTATATATTACAAGTTGGAGATATCAAGGGTTACCATTTGAAGTCCAATGATTTATCAGGTATACAAGAGATAGATCTGAAATGAAAGTATGAATCAATTTTTGATTGCTCCAAATAATAATGTCATGATTCCTGCAACAAACATTATTGTTTCAAATTTGCATTTAAAGAAAAATGTATAAATTTGAATTTTATTTGTTTTGTTGCATAATAAATTTGAGCAAGAAGTCTAATATTAAATTTGTTAATATAACTTATGCATATGAACTTGTTTTTTACAAAAGTGATAACTATTCCATCACCATATTTATCATAAAGTAATATCTAATTAATATCAAGTATTTGTCAACATGCAAGTGTATAAATAATATCTTTAGTTAAAATGATTTTTTTTAAATCATTCAATTAAACATGCACATCTGTTGGATAATTATAAAATCAAATCATTAATTGGGATTTAATGTAAAGGTCTGAAAAAATTATATATCTAAACAGACATTTATGGTAAGCCCTCACAATTGCTAAAATATTAAGTAGATTTTAAAATATATGTGTTCTTTAATCATATCTAAAATGTTTGCTTAACTTGTCCCTTAACACAATTCCTACAAAAACTCTCCTCATTAACCATTTCGAATTAAATCTGGATCCCACATATATCTTATGTAATAATCATCCTTATGATACACATTTTTGAAATTACCCTGGCACCTCTCTGAGGATTGCCAAAGCATGAAACCATGGTCAGGGTTTGGTAGAGTTATTGACAGAGATATTTTAAATGCTTTCTCTAGCTAAGCATTTATCACAAAGCTTGTTGAGGAATTGGCAATCCTCATTGTTTATGTAAATACTTCTCATCTTTATGACAATTTACACCTCATAAACAAATAATTAATCTAAAAAAAATGCTTGAGAAACACATTAAACTTTTAATCCATATAATGTCATAGTAATTACTTACACTATTAGAACCATGTGACTTGCTAGCTATTCTGTATTTTTTGACAACAAAAAATATAATGTTCTTAAAAAAATAAAGAATGGTATAATATATATTTAGATGCCTTAAAATATATACCTGGAAATACTGTGAGAAAAATTTGGCAGAACAATATTTTTCTTAGTTGTTCATTATTTAAAAATGATATAAATAAATTAAAAAATGTCAAACAGTCTTATATTCTAAAAATAACTCATTAATTTCAAAATATATACAATCCATGCAAAAACTTCCTTATAAATCTTGATTTCATTATAATATGAGCTATTATAATGTACAATAATATACTCCAGTGAAGCATTGTTAGCTGAGAGGTCATCGCAGCTCCTTGCAAGCAAGTAGTTGTTTGTAGACGGTTGTGGGTTCGCCTCCCGGCCGATGCTATGACATATGAAATATATATATATACTCCAACGTTTCGACAATTTATAGTTTTTATCAAGGCTTAAGTTGTTCCTTGATAATGACTATAAAATAATATAGTCGAAAAGTTGAAATATATTATTGTATATTATACTAGTTCATATTATAAAGAAGTTTGTGCGTGGATTGCATATATTTTGAAATGAATATAAATTACACTTTAAAACTGACCCCTTTTTATAAGCCGTGGACGATATGTCATTTTTTCCTCCCTATATATATATGTTAATACTTGTACATAATTTGTAATTAATAAAGTTTATTTTATGCAAATAAAAATCATGTAAAGTTTTAATTGATTTATTAAAAATAAACAAATCACTTTGTAATTTGTGCTTAATTTAGCCACACCGATTATATAAACAAATATCAAAAATAAATATTAGAAAACACTTTACCGCCAGATAATAAACTATTATCAGTAACCATTTAAGTAATGTATTTATTCTTTTATTTGTTTCATTTGATTTAATCCTTTTTGCCTTTACTATATTAGCTTTAAATTGATATTCCAACATAATTATAAATCGTAAATCACTATGTTTTCAATTCTTTTTCAATTTGCTCTGCTATTTATTTATTAACTGTTAGTTAAAATGACTCATTTTATATAAATAATGGAGTTCAGTCATTTCTGATGTCCATTATTTCATGTTTATTAGTTTATGGGACAATATTTATTAGCTTAAAAGACATCATTTCCTAATGCTGTCTGGCTATTACTTTGCAGTTGTGTAAATATTTTAGAAACTTCTATGTCAAAATGATGAAAAATCTTATTCTTTAAGATTAAAATCTAGTTTATATAAAAGTCATTTTACGATATTTATGTTCTTTTAGAATCTCGGGGAAAAAATCCTAATGGATGTGTGTATGTTAGAAAGGAAGGTTATTATTTCGAATAAATTCTTTCAAAATATATCTAGAACATAACAAAATATACCGCTTAAAATAATTATATAAATTTATGCTTCCCTTTTTTTACGAAAATGTACTCATCATCATCATTACTCACCCGTGATTGGATATGGCCATTCTAACTCTTAGACCAAAAAAAAAATAGAAAGACACAGGGGCAAATCTCTCCATCAGTGCAAGTCAAAGTAATCAATGGATGCATAAAGGTTTGTGCATAAAATCCCTATATATTGTCTACTTATACATTATCCCCAGACCAGTTTCTAGATTGTGGCCTTCATCAGACAGGAGTCTTGAATCTGAGAGCACTACACCTAGATTTTTAAAATCTAGTGAAACTCTCTAGCAGCCATTTTTTACATTATTAGCTAACTATAAACATTTGAGTCAAAAATGATAGCATTAGAAATACATAGGGATTTTATGCATAAACCTTTCTGCATCCATTGATTACTGCTACTTTACAGAGAGTTTTGCCTCTGTATAAACAGTTTGTGTAAGTATAAAGAATGTTGATCATGTTATGTTTAATGGTTTAAAGATAGAAAGACATATTAACATTAGAAATGACTTTGATAATGACTCTACAAAATAAACATATCTACATACAGAAGTTTCTGGCTCGTTATTATGTTTAACTGATATTTTTCTAAGATATTTAAATTCCTCTGCAGTCAACATTTTTTTCTGAAAGTCTGTAATGGCTTATGTAATTGTAATTTTCAGTTGTAGTTTGTCCTCCATTCCATCTTTTCAGAGAAAACAAAATATTTTATTTCTTTTGGCAATCTTTATAATCATCTGGCTGTTCCATGTTTATAGTCCCTATAAAATATTCTGTTTATAAGTCAAAGCGTTGATCGGGAAGCAAACCTGAGCCTGGCTGCTTGCAAAGCAGCTATGCTGACCACTAGACCACCAACGCTTGATGAAGCTGAAAACATTTATTGATGGTATAATTTACTATTGCATTTTTTACGAATTTAATAAAACAACTTTAAATTAATTTATTTTAATATCTAATACTGCATATATGAGATATAATTAATGCAGTTAATCCATAAATTTAAACCCTGAGAAATATGATATCTATATTACCAATAAAATAATATGCATCATGTTACTATTGCTCTTTTCTATTACAATTAGTACGCTTATTTTTAAATCACCTATTCAGAATACCATGAGACTCTTGTATTCCAGATAAAAATAACTACACCACTTATTGGCTTGTTAGTTGATGGCATTTTAATAATAGCATTAAATCATGTATTGACAATATTTTTTTTAAAAAGCATACACGTAACAATATGAATACAGTATGATCAAATGATTAATCAGATTATCAAATTCATGACATCACGTGATCACCATTTCATATGCTTACACAGGCTGTCAATAATAACAAATTATGTACAATAGCGCCACCAAGCATAAGCCTTAATAAACTTTATAATTATCTAAATAAATAAAAAGTGGAGGCTGGAGGGTTGCATTAGATCCTAACATGTAGATACAATGTTTTAATTCCAAGGCTTCCCAAAGATAAAAGCCACTAGCTAGAAATTTGTCTGGGGATATTAAATGAGTAGACATTAGATAGAAATTTTATACACCAACTTTCCTGCATCCATTGATTACTAAGGTTTGCACTTGGTGGTACTAGTGTATGAATGTTTATTACTTTATTATTAAGTTACAAATAAAAATAATATTGATTATGTACAAATAATAACACCAAATATGAAGTTTAGTTTTAAAAAAAGAAGAAAAAACCTAACCATGTTAAATGAAAATAAATGTGCAAACACTATTATAAAAAAGAAAATCATGTAAATTATAAGTTTTAAGCATTTTCTTCTATACATTCTTGTGTCAATTATATGATATTTACTATTCCATTTTGTGTGTGATCTGAAATTCACTTGCAGGAATGGAAATAAACCATTTTCATTTTTCCACTAACATTATGTATCCCAAATGACAGAGCTATAATATCTATATCCCAATACTGATATCTAGTTTTAACCTTCATCAGCAAAATTCATGACTAAAGATTGAAAGAACTGCATTTAAGCACATTTATGCATTTAACAGTTATTTTTATTCATTTATACTATTCAAGCTAATAGTAACAAGCTAGTAGCTAATATGATAACTGTAGGCCCATACATCTTTGTTAACAAATGTTAATATCAACAAAGTTCACCTGACATTATTAGGTTATCCTTAACAACTACTTACTTCTAAGACATACTGGTATGTAAATCTTACAACACTACCATATCTACTATCTATATATCTTTTAAGCTAACAGTAGATGATTCTAAAATTAGGTGAAAAAAATTATTTTTGGATGCATATTTAAAATTAAACTGATAGTTATTTGATTGTTTTTATTCAATGAATAGTTAGATTACTATACACCATTAATTTCAACCAATCTTGGCTTAATTATGAAAATTTTCAGCAAATACATTAATAAATCTTTACATGAATTTATCGCTTTAATGTTAAATATAAATCCAAGAAATTAAAAACAGGCAAAACTCACTATACGTATTGTCACACACAGCAAGCTAGAGTAATCAATGGATGCCAGAAGGCTTGTGCATAAAATCCCCATCTAGGGCCTGCTCATCCAATATTCCCAGACTAGTTTCTGGCTTGTGGACTTTGTCAGTGAGAAGCCTTGGATGCCTTCTGGCATCCATTGATTACTCTAGCTTGCTGTGTGTAGCAATACATACACAAGCATAAGAGGTGGTGGTCATGTGATGCTTATTGGCTTAAATCCAAGAAGTTCCAAGTAGGCTCAAGTTTGGCTGAAATAGATGATCTGTAACAAACCAATTAGGCATTAAATAGTATCAATTTAAAGGATATTTACTCATAATAGAATGTATAAAAACATTGTCATTATTTCAAATGCAATTAAATTTATCTTTCTTACAGAAAGTTTAGAAGGGTTAAAAAGAACAACCTAACATGAGAATAGCCCCAAAGATAGGAATTGGTAACAAAAGATATTACCTACATCTTGATATTTGTTAAACTCCATAACATAAAAAAATTTCATATAGTAATGGATCAATTAGTAGTATTTTTTATTTCTAATCATATTATGAGATTTAAAATGATACAATCTCTATCTTACTGCAATGTAAATCTCTTTCCGACAATCTATTATAAAAAAACAGGGAAGAACAATAGAATACTTATGAGATTTGCAATAGCCAGTGGGAAGAAGAGTTTGATAGTTTTCTACTTTTTTATCTCTAGCTAATAAAAAGATAGATGCTCATTAGTCACTAATATTGGATCATGGATCTAGTGGTTTATATGATGACCATCTAAAAAATCAACCCAATTGAAAATATTTTTAAGTTTTTTATGCCAGGATTCTAATAAAGATCTTAAGAATGGCCTATATACACACCATTATAATACCAAAAGTCTCTTTCTACGATCACCATAATTTCATGTATTTTATCACTCATTAGAATAATTTTTTCAAATCATTATGAAAATAGCCAAACAGAAATAATAATAAAAAATTAAGTACATATGTATAGTTTACATTAAAATCATAATGGTTGTAACCACTATAATCATATATATATATATTGTAATGGTATGCCTCTCTCAACAGGATAAGTTAAGGCAGTCACATCTCACTATAGTCAGATTTAAGGTCTTCATATAGGATGCCACGAATGATGTGATTTAATTTTGATATAAAACTATATCTGTTCCCAATAAATAATTTATTATTAATAAATTATTATATCTAAACCACATAAAATCAATTTTCACCTTAATTGACTTAACCGTTGTGCTCAGATTTTGAACTCAGGGAAGTTTAACAATTTACCATCTTCAGGGGTTCCTATCAATATACTAGAGTAATGTTAATAATAAATCTCACTAACTCTTTGAAATAGGTTTCATGAAGTTAATATAATAATCACTAAAGATTATTATATTAAATGTTTGTTCTTATTTTATAAAATCAAATAAATAAATAAAATAAAATTGAAGACTTCATTAATTTAATATAAAAATCATAATAATTATTTATTTAACAAATAAATAACTTAAACTTTATAATATATACAAATTATTTATATATCTACTTCCTTATATTAAAAATATAAATATTGTATTTACTTATGGTAGATATATTTTCTAACTTATAACACTACATGATTTTATAATGTATCTACAATATAAGTATCTAAATATTAAGCCTTCTATATTAACACTATTATATAATAATTAGATTATACAAATAATAATCCAATTATTTGTATATAATGTTTTCATTTGTTAAAATGATTGTACATAATTTATGTTTATTAACATAAAAAAATATATTTCATATCAATGCTAGTCATTTATCCACTTATTATACATAATGGTTATTAGACTATTTGGATTAGTACACACAAAGTAGTGTCATGTCATAAAAAATAATAGTATGTGAATTGAAAAATAATTTAATTTCTTACCTCCAAGTTCACTTTATCCCTTTATATTTTTACATGTCTTTCCCATATTAATATTTCTTAACCAATATCTAAATTTTTATTAATTATAAATAAAAATAAAAATATTTTAAATTATTAATTCTCTTTTATTATTCATTTCTTTAATGAAATGAATTCGATAATAAAGGAAATGAAATTAATGATTTCCAATTATAATTTTTAAAAAATTAAATGGTATTTATAAAAGTTAATGCAATAGTTCTAGATGTTCCTAGAATTTGTGAATGAAAATCCTTCAAAGATGCAATTTTTAATTCCTTAGTTGTAATACATTGAAGAAAATAATAGGAGATCTCAAGTTGACATTTAGTTTCTTCCTTGCATGTAGATGTCATCTTTGTTTATACACAGTTCTTTGATTAACAATTATAATTCCATTTTGAAGATATAGCTTCTATATAATTTTAAAGGCATTTGCAAAAGTTGTTATTCATATATATATATATATATTTGACTAGACAAGTACATTTTATATATCCCATGATAAATTGGTCTTCTACTCACTTTGCATTTATTTTCCTTATAATGTAAAGTACATTAATTTAATTTAGTTGAAGTTTTTATAAACAAGTTCTTTTTAAAACAATGTTCACATTTTAGAACTCCAATTAGAACAATTTTTATAGAACATGAAAATAGATTCAAATTTCTTTCTTTAAAAAAAATATTCGAAATTTCATCTAATAAGTATTAAATCATTCAAAATATAGATTTATTTCTATACACTGTTCTTTTAAATCGAACACAGTATAAGTCTTTGTGAGGATATAGCTGAAAGAATAGCATCCTTAATCTTCTAATAAAAATAATTATTTTCTTATATATAGCTTCATGAGCTTGCTGAAGCTTATCATATTCTATATTGTTACATTACAATTTGATATGAAATCACTAAGTTAATTTCATTTTCTTTAATTCAATAAACTGTATGTGAACCTAGAGGTCATCACCTTGTCAGCTGTCTTTTCCAACAATGGTTTTTCATTTTAAAGAATGAAAAATACTAATTTACTAAATTATATATTTATTTTTATAAATATAAGAATACAAATATAATATATACATATTGATTATATGTATGTGTGAGTGTATATACTCCTAATATATATATATATATATAATCAATAAAGCAAGTCATATATAGCATGTTATTTTTTTATAAAAAGCTTGTATTTACAAAAATGCAATATAGAGAGCATACCAATAGCTCAAACAAGCTCTTATTAATAAGAACGATAAGAGAAGATATTTCAAATCTCTATCATTGAGATGGGTCATAAGCTCAAAACCAGTTTGTCTGGGGATAAAAATATTCTGGATAGAGATTTTAAATATTTTCTCTTACCACACTTATTAATGAGAGCTTGTTTGAGCTATTAGTGTGTTTTTATATTGCATTTTTATAAATATATATTTATATTATCAGGGTTTGAATTCATGCTATGTGAAACTAGTTTTTACATTTCTATCAGAGTTAGAATGTTCTGCTAAGATATATCAATACATAAATCCAATAACCATCCAGTATTGGTCAATAAATGGGTATCTAATTCTTTTTACCTGGACATAAGGAATATAAGTTTCACAAATCCTTATCCAATATTGGTCAATAAATGGTTATCTTGCTCTTCTTTATCTAGATAGAAGGAATATAAACTCCCCAAATCATCACCAACTTGCATCAACATTTTTAATGTAAAATATTTATCCTTAATTACAAAATGTATTTTATGTCAAACATATTTTATGTAAAAATATATATAATTTATTTTTGTTTTAAATAAGGATATCAAAATTTTTGAGATATAACAGTGGGATAAACATGAACCTTCTCATGATCATGCATGAACAGCCCAGAAAGTCAATATTATGTAAATCAGATACTTTGGATATCCATAGAAGATGTATGACATCATTATTATGGTCATCACATCTTTATATAGAGGTTATGTTCTAAGAATTGAAATATATTTTCAAAGTTAGCAGTGTTATCTGAAAACAATGTTTATGCTATGGCATGAATGTGATCTTCCTAAATTTAGAATTGTCAATGTTGTAACATATCCATGTATAAAAATGATTGGACTGAAAATAAAATACTAAAATATGATTAATAAAATCATGACTCTTTATTTCACAGACTTATGAAGCCAATCTAATGGATATTTCATATTTTTTTGGCCTCCATAGTGTTAAACAACAGTTTATTCAGTCATAACACTTTATTTATTTATTTAAAGTAATATTCTTTATTAAACCAATGAAATTTACATAATTACTAAGGTTATATTAAGTTTCTCTAACAACATTTCTTCAACTACCGTCATAATACTCAGGGTATTTTCCTCAGTGATTTACATGTCGTCTTTCTTTACCTTACTAATACATTCTTAGACTGGATTATGCTACTACTTTGTTTCGACAATATGTGCTGAACATTAAAAGAGAGTGCTTGGAATGGCATCTCAATTTTTCAGGGATTTAGGAAAGGAAAAATGAATCTGACATGTATTGATCTGGCTTGTAATTTATCCTTATTGTTATTTTGAGTTCTTTTTTGGCTGCAGCTAAACATAAAGTCTGTAAATGTTTCATATTAACAATCAGTTCCAATCATGGATATTCTTCAACAATTTTAATTCTTTTAGCAATTTTTATGATACTGATATCAACATCTCAGATACTTTTTAATGTATTCATATAGTAAGACAGTATTTTGAAAAAACTTTTATTACAATAATTAATAATAGATATGTTTGACAATAAACTTCATCAAAAATTAATGGCTGAGCCTTATCTGAATTATAAAGTAGCAATCCAAAAAGGAGTAGTGTATAAAGTATTTTTAACATCACATGATCAGGCATTTTCTATGCTTGCACAAGCTGTCAGTAGAGTAGCAAACTCTCCATACAGTGGTACCACCCAGTGCAAGCCTTAGAAATCAATGGATGCATGAATGTTTGTGCATAAGATTTCTATATAATGTTGGAAGGTTGTAATAGATCCTAAGGCTTAGGTGAAGTGCTCTCAAATCCAAGATTTCTCATTGATGAAAGCCACAAGCTAAAAATGAGTCTCGGAAGATTGGATGAATAGTCACTAGATTGAGATTTTTGCTACTTTATAAAGTACTATTCCCATAACTTACAGAATTTAGAAGCTTTCAAATATTTACAATAGCAAAGATATTAAACTTAGTTTTTCATATTTTTGATTGGTAAAATTGTGAGTCTTTTAGGAGACAAAGATCAATCAGGATATATATATATAAATTATAACTTTTTGGGCTATACCGTGTATTGTTTTCCATTGAACACCGATATTTTGACGGAATAGCAACCGCCATTATCAAGGTTAACTTTTGAAAGAAAAACCATTAGATCTTAACAAATAACGTGACTGTGTGCGAGATGAAAAACGAGATTCAAGTTCAGCATTCACAGTATGAGGCTTATCAAAATGTTTATTTCCCTCAGTATTTTTACCTATTAATTTTAAGTTAATATTGGATAAAATGAGAGGTTTCCACATAGCTGGAATACGTTGTGCTTCATCAGTTCTATTTAAACCAGTAGGTCTCTTTAATATTTCAATTGACTCTCTCATGGTTCTTAAATCATATCTTTCCAAATTAGCAAGTATTTTTGTATTGTCAAAATTAGGTTTGTGACCAGTTTCTAAATAATGGGAAGTAAAAACTGATGTGCTAATTTTTTGATGAAAAGCATTTTTATGTTCCTTAATTCTGACATTAATTCGTCTATTAGACTGACCCACATAGCCTCTTGAGCACTGGAAACATGGAATTTCATAAACTCCTTGGTGTTCCAAAAATATTCTGTCTTTAGGTTTATACAAAAAATCACCAATTTTTTTGCCAGTAGAAAAAGTGGTCTTTATATTAAAACAAGATAGTCTTCTACTGATTTTATCAGTAACCCCCTAATGTAAGGCAAAATTACTCTATTAAAAGAGGAATTATCAATTCTATCCTCTTTTTTCTTTTTAGTATTAATGTTATATAAAGCCTTACATATGATGTTTTTATTATAATTATTAGAAAGCAGAATACTTTTTGTAAGTTCTATTTCTTGAGAAAGATGTTCTTTATCAGATAAATTATAAGCTCTAGTGAAAAGATTTTTAGCTACAGAAAAAATTTGTGCAGGATGATGATGAGAATTAAAATTAAGATATATGTTTGTATGAGTGGATTTTCTGTAAACTGATATTGACAATGTTTCATCACATTTTCTTGCAATTAAAACATCTAGAAAAGAAAGTGATCTGTCATTTTCCACATGGGATTTGAGTTTTCATCATCAGATTTTCAATGATATGGATGGCTGAAAAGTTGGAGGTTGCAGTGGATTGAAGCCTGTCCATTAAAGTATGAAGATTTGCTATCTTAATATAAACTGAGCATTGATTATATATATATATGTGTGAGAGATGATAGTCTGGACCAACTGATGAGTGCTGGTTTAGCATGTAATACGTATATTGGTGATTGTTAATCTTTTCTACATGTGTGTGGTCATGTGTATCAGTTGTATGAGATAGTGTGGATAGTTGAAGGGTGCTTGAAAATCTGAGTTCAAATCCTATATATATATATATAACTGGAAACATAAAGAGATAAATCCAACATCTATAAAGAGGAGTTTCAAGAAATTTGAAAATATCTAAACTAGTATACTACTGGACGTACTGAAAATTTGCAAACAACTGTCAGCATTGAATCCAGTCATCCAAAAGTTTAAAATAATGTATTATCCTGATCTTATTTTTGGTTATCGTTATAAATTATAGATTTAATATTAAAATACCACTCGTATTTATTTATTACATTTTATTCTGTAAATAGTTATATAATAAATTACTGTTAGAAATACGACTTTTATTTTTCTATTTGTTTAAATAAGCTATTAAACCATATTGGTCTTGCTAATGACTTCAGCATTTACCCAGCCATTTTGTGGCTGGTCATAGGAAAATAAAATAACAAAGATTGCATTCCTTGTAACCATTGCATTGCTATGTTATCACCTCCACCCCCAATAGAAGTCCACGCATTAACTATTTGAGTATTAACTGCTAACTGAACGCGTCCAAATACTTTAATGATCAAAAATCACATAACCTCCCGAGCAACTACTTATAAAATTATTTATTTTTATGACAGTTGTGTCTGTTACTTTGTCTAGTTTTATATAAATATATAATTTAATCATATTGAAATATTAAATAAATGTGCTGAATTTGTAAAGTCATTAATTACAACATTCTTTTTTTTACTATTGGGTAAATGTAATCGCATTAAAATGTAATTCGAAATAATGCTTCAAGATAAATTTAGTGAAAAATATTTTTCCCTCTGTAATTTGTTTTTTAAAAAGTGGTTTATTGTTATTCATAGGAAGGCAACATTTAAAAAAATTAAATGTGATTGTTATTTGTGAAAAATTTTTAATTAAATAATGTCATTTAGAAAAAAAAAAAAACTAGATGAGTTAATTAATATATAAATATTTAAAGAAAAAATTTCATTAACATTTCTTTCTCTCTATTTTAATCAATGTAATAGAATAGAACGCTCATTTGGTGTAATTTTTAGATTAAAATTAATAAACGAAATTAAAAATTACTGTTTGTTTGACATTAAAATGATAAAGTTGCAATTTTTATTGTTTTTTATTTGTTTATTTTTTTATTATCACTAATTTCTGTTTTAATTTGACACATCGTGGAAATAATTTGTTCCATCACAATGACTTAAAAAAAAAAAATAATAACGTCTTATTTCATATGCATTCTGAAATGCATAGTTAAAATGTAGCAATAACTAAAATGAGTATCAAACCAAAAGTAAAACTGATTGGTTCGAAATTAGAGCGTAGTTCGAATGCCCGGTATTAAAAAAAGCATGCGTTTATATTGAGACAGTTTCTTCTAAAATTACTAAAACTCATAACAATGTCTGCTGAAAGTTAAAGTATTGTTTTGGAAAATAGAAATAAAACTTAAAGATTTTTTGTATTTTTTCACTAAAATATCTCAATATATATTTAATCAAAGTCATTTTTATTTATAGCTTCTCTTTACCATATTTCACCAGAAAACTTCTTTCTTTCATCAATCTATCTCATATATAATCACTTTCTAGGTCTTTTACAATGTCTTAGAATGCAGTTTAATACTTCAACTATCTTCTAGTAATATTCCAGCCCTATTTCTCCCTCTTAATTCATGGTATGTTATTATTAATATCTTTTTTTTTTCATTTCCAAGTATTTATTCCGAAATTAAATGATCTTGTTTAAGTAATGACAGTTAAATTTTAAGTTTTGGCAATAGGAAATATATTTATATTTTATGCCAAGAAATGTAATGATTCTATTTTTAATACATACTATACTTAAATCGATTATTTATCTTTAGTTTAGGAAATAATCATTTAACCCTGATATTATTTAGGAAATAATTTTAAAAAATGCATTTCCATTGCAAACTTTTTATATGAAGAAATTAAGATATCTTTATAACAATTACTTTTAAAAGATCTACAGTTACAGAACATGTAGCAATTCCTTTTTTTAAAAAAATACTATTTATTTATTCAGCATGTGGAGTCTCTTACACAGTTTAACTATTAATAAAAGATTTTTAAAAAAACGTGTCTAGATTCTAACCACGAGGTAGAATTGCTTGCACCTTTATTAAATCCTTCACTTTTCCAACTTACGTCATAGATTTAACAGTGATTAAGTATATTATTTATACTTTGTGCTTGTCTACATATACATACGTTATTGTCTGTTAAATTTCATTTTGAAGCAAATTGGCATTCTCACATCTCACCCTACAAGTACCATGCATTACCATGTGAATTCAATTGACTCTAAATGGAAATCAGACTTTACTTTTATGAATTCCTGGCTAAAGAGAGCAAATTATGAAATAAGCAATCACTTTTGTGGACAAATTTTTGCTCTAAAACTAATTCACTTTTAGGGAAAGAGAACAATATTTTCATAAATATAAAATAAAATATGGTAATTATTTTTTAATCTTTTAAAGGAATTGTAATTTTGGTAACAATTATATTAAACTACAGATAAAAAGTAATTACTTCAAAAATGACAATCAAGCTTTGTAATTCTTTTATATTCAGAAGATTTATTAAAATGTGTATTGATATAATTTATATTGTTTTATTCAAATATTTTACAGATTAATAATGGATAAAATTGGGAATGTTATTATAATTGTTATCAAATTACTTTGTTCATAAATAACATTCATTTCCCATGTGCCCAGAGTACTGGACAATATTTAGTATGCTTTGTTATATTACTGTTTCAGGCTCAGTACTTATAAGAATGAAACTAACATATAAAATACAATAAGGATTAATTCTAAAATTCATCAGAATAACAGAGCCTATTTGCAGTGTCAATGTCTATCTCCAATCAAATCCATGCAACATGGCCAATGAATTCATGATGGTGAATGCATAAAAATTGGTACTATCTTTCTATTTCTTTTATAATACATTTTTCTAGTTTTATATACCTCTTCAATAATCCAACCACAACTTTTGCCCTTCTCTCATTTATTCTTAAATTAGTGCTTCCTGAACTTTTCGCAAAAAGATAGATTTTTTTTCTGAAAGTTATTGTATGATGAAAGAAAAACTCTCTATGCAGTAAGAAGTGTCACATCATGGCTGCAAAGGTTTCTTGATTTGATTTTGACAGATTCAATGCATGCACAAGGTCATTATAAACTGTACACTCTGCCTCACATATTGGATTTTTCATATTCTGATAAAAATTATATTTTTGAGAAAAGTTCAGGAAGCACTAATTTAAGAATAAATGAGAGAAAATCAAAAGCTGGGGTTGGATTATTGAAAAATCATCACAATCTGATTCATCACACTCACATTCCAACTCTGAAAAAGAGAGTGTCATTGAGAACAAAAGACAACAGATTCTTGGTAAGAAATTGATGTGTCAAATCAAAAAACAAACTGGATTTGTTTCTAAGGACTCTCAACATAAAGCTAGAAATTAATCATTACAAAGAATATCTCCAAGGAGTTTGAAATCTTTGAGGCAAATGGTGAAAAAACAGATGTGATAAAATTAATAGATGCTCTCTGAATCCATACCACCAACAAGTGTAAAAAGCTGAAAAGTTTTTTTCAGATGCATGACTATTTATAAGCAAACTTAGAACTAGACAGGCATAAAAGTGTAAATTGTCTGTGTTTTTTATGTTCATATTACATGCCAATTCCCAAATCAGTCTCAAAATAAATTACAATGTTTTTTAAACAATGTAATCACTAGTCTTAAGCCAATAAAAATCACATGACCACCACCTCTTATGCTTATGCATAACTGTTGTTAAAACAGGCAAAACACACTATACATATTGCCACACAAAGCAAGCTTTCTGCATCCATTGATTACTCTAGCTTGCTGTGTGTAGTGAGTTTTGCCTGTTTTAATCACTAGTCTGTCATGGTTTAAAAAGGAACTGTTAATTTTCTGTAAAGTAAGTTTTGAATTCATTTCAATTTGTAGTTTATATATATATATATATGTGTGTGTGTGTGTGTGAATAAAATGATGTGAAATTTTCAGTTTTAATTCCATCTACAATAATCATAGGATCTCAGGAAAATAACATTTTTTATCCCAGAATCCCAGGATCTGGAAAAAGGTATTCCCTAGTTGTAATTTTTATGCATTCACCTACATGAAATCATTGATCATGTTGTATGGATTTGATTAGAGATAGACATTAACATTGCAAATGGGTATTGATCTTCAAAATGAAGTCTACTATTAAAAGAAATGCCATATGGTAATTTTTTTTGCTTATTAATATTTTTTAATTAGATATGTTTTCATTTTTAAAAAATCTTTTTTATGATAAAACAGTAATATATTAATTGCTGTTTATCAAATTTTTAGTGTTTGGTACACATATCTAATACACACAAGATACAATTATTACTTATTGAATATTTGACATTAATTTATTGTGTATTTTCCTGAAGATCATCTATATGCATATATATAATGTATCATTAGGGATACTGAAATTTAACTAATTTTTTTATTTATAACTCAATCATAAAATATTAATAATTTCTTATACCAGCATTATATATATTATACACACATAGTTAAAGATATATAATTCACTACTTCTTTTCTCACTCATAAGAGTTAGCTCTTGGTAATAATAAATAAAGTTATTGTATCATGGTAGTGACTTCTTAGTAGAATCTCAAAATTAAACATGAGATAGCCAAGAATATATATATATAAATATATATATATTGTACCAAGGTACATCGTTATCAAATATGTAGTATTATTTAAAAGTAGTAATATTTAATAAATCTCGCTTTTTAAAAATAAAGTGGTAAAATTAAGTTAAAATAAAAGTTAAAAGTTGAAGGGGAAGAAAATTAAAATACAAAAGAGTAGGGTAGGGGGGTTATTGTTAAAGAAAAAATAAATAATAAACGCTTTTAAAGAGGGTAAGATTTTTAATTTAAAATAAAAAAAAGGGGTGAAATCAAAATGATTTAATGTTATTTTTGATTAGTTCATAATAGAAAGTAATAAAGGAAAAATTCATTTTGTTTTATAATAAAATAATGAAATGTGTGTATGTGTAAACGTTTTGAAAAAAAGAATAAAACAGAAGCCCAATCAGAGTGAAATAAAAGTACAATAATTTCATGAGATAATAAACACTTGATATAAAAAAAACTTTGTCATTGTTTAAGACGGTTTAAATTTCAACATTCCATTTGTATTTTTTTAAAAAAAAATATTTCAAAATATTTCATAAAATCAAAGAATCAAAAGAAAACTATATAAACTGTTATACTGACAAAGCGATGCATTGTTAAATTTACCGTATTGAGCAACTAACTGGAGCCTTCACTGCGATAACATCGGCAGATAGTTTGGAGGGCAAACCATGATCAGATAAAGCCAATAAAGTAGCGGAGTGTCTATGCTGAAAATCCGCAAAGGTTATATAACATCACGAATTCAAGGAAAATTTACTGGAGGTTAGCGCTAACCAGTCAGAGATAACATTTGATAGAAATTACATTGTGCTGTACGTACATCAATTCAGATTTCAAATCCTAGGTAATTTTTAATTTTCATATTATCTAATTCTTGATTTTCCTTTAAAAAAACCTGTGATAAATAAATAAATAAATAAAACTTTCAACTTTACCAAGTAGTATCTGGAAAATATAAATGATATCAGCTTCTATGTTTAACTTTATTCAAAGACATTAAGTGTATGTATGTGTGAATTTTAATTTAATATGATGTATATTTTAGTTATTATAATGTATTAAAACATTTATTTAAAATGAAAAGAGGATGCGTGGTTGAATTATAAAACAAAACGACTGTTTTTTTTTTAAAAAAAAGATTTAAACTGTCATTGAAATATTTATATTTATATTTGAATACACATATTTGTGCTAAAATAATATTTTAATAAAGTGGGAATGGAAAGATTTAATTATTATTAAAAAATGGTTAAGTTAAAACTAAAAGAATAAGGAAAATTTTTTTTAAAAATAAGGATTTGTTATTTAAGGATGTCAATGTTTTCTCGTACGGTGAATTGTCATTATTATTAAAAATAGAATTATTAAATAGGGCAGAGTTTTTTTTTTTTTTAAAGGCAGCTACAATTCGATGAGCTAGCTGGGGTCTCAGGTACTAGATTAGTTGCTGATCAGGTAAACATGTTAATTACTATGTAATTAACTGGAGCCTAAAGGGTTTACCTTAAAATAAATAAAGTGTTTATTTGGTCAGTATTTGTCTAGTAGCCAAGTGTTTATATTATTGGTAGTTTGCTTCCAATGATATTCTTCACTCTACCTGAGGACGAAGCACTTTCAAAGAATGGATGGTTTAGTAGGGAAGGAAGAGTATTTGATATTTCTATTTGTTGTTATTAGATAAATTAAAGAAGGTGGACAGTTCTATATATGTATATATATATATGTGTGTGTGTGTGTGTGTGTATGTGCATGTGTATGTATGTATAGTATCATATATTGTAATGTATACTTTTCTCAATGAGCAACTTAGAGATTCATCTTTGACTCTTTGATGTGAAGTATAATCCAGGAGATTTATGTTCATATTTAAGGAGGAGTATATTCTAGAAGATTTATATTTATATTTAAAGAGAAATGTAGTTTACATTAATACAAAGAGAACACCGATACTTATGATTTTTTAGATTATGAAGCTGGTATTGTTTTGCCTTCAAAACTTATCTATGATTCTCAATCATTGGATTGGAATAAAACTATATTGTTATTGTTAGTCCCCGTTGCATTTTACCTATCTCAAAATATAGATGATTTTATAAAAATATAGTTATAGATTGACAGATATTGTTCATAGATACTATGAGGTTAAATGACAATAAATCCAAATGAGAGGAATAACAAAAGGATATGTTTAGTACTATATGATATTATTATTATTATTATTGCCATTTAAAAGAAAAAAAATATCTAAATTGTGAATTAAAAATACATCTCTTATTTTACAAAAACTGTTTTGAAAGTTAGTTATATAATTTAGGTTTATCACTTACCAACATGGGGGTTATTATGCTATAGTTGATACTGTGAACTTAATCCATTTATGATGAAAGTATTCAAATACCATTACTTTCCTAAATATCAATCAATGATTAGATTATGACCTATTATCAACTTCAAAATATTACATACATCACCTATAGCTAACTATTAGTAGATATAAATTAGATTCAATAATATATTTTCATTGCTTCTGGTTTATTATCTCAGCAGATATTTACATAATACTAAACCCTGAGAGTAGTGTTATTCATGATGTTGAGGGAGATTATAATATCAAGCTTATTACACATTGACTATTAGGTTTATGGGAGCATTACAAGGTCCTTCTATAGCTTATTCATGTCATGTGTATCATTATATTAAGGCTCCCAAGTCTATGGAACATAAGAAAACCTTCATTGAATAAGGAAAATCTTCACACTTGCACTACGTAACATAATAATATATAATAACTACAATAAACTTCATTAAATTATATGCAAGATATTTGCACATATATGCATATGTATGCTTTATGAGGCTGCAGAAAGGAGTTTGCTATTAACTGAAAGGAGACCCATTGATTCCTCTTGGAGGCCTTAAAGGAACCAAGCAGGGCAAATTCCTAATGTCCACTCCATGCGTTCTTGTCGTTGCAGCTGTTATTACTATGTGATTATTCATATAGTATACTAACATGGATGGGCTGCTCACCAACACACATTAGCCAGCATGGTGAGTTTATTGGCTTTTTACCTCCGAGTTTAAGAATAATTTTTCCAATATATACAATTATGACAGACAAAAATAAATCATGGCCCTTATTCGGAGGAGGCTGTAAAGTCACCAACCAAGGCAGCAGTTGGTGGCCGAAGGCGGAAGGTGCTAAGAATCCCGATTGTGGACTCAGGCTGCCATTTGATGATGACTTTTTATTTAGGTACTTACAACTGCAGATCACTTTCAAGTGAATGAAGATTGCAAAAGTTAGAAGAAGAACTATCTTATATTAAATGGGACATTATTGGACTTTGTGAAGTTAGAAGAAAAGGTGAAGAAACAATTGATTTAAAAAGGGGACATATACTCTACTATAAAGGTATAAATATTGGAAATACAAGTGGAGTAGGATTCATTATAAATAAAAAATGGAAGAATAACATTGTGGAGATTGATGCATATTGGACAGAGTGGCAAGATTAGTTTTACAACTTAATAGCAGACACCAAATGCAGATAATTCAGGTTTATCAAGTTCTCATAGTGATGAAGTAGTAGAAGATTTTTATATGGATGTACAAAAGGCTTTTGATCAGAGTAAACAACCTTTTAAAATTGTTATGGGAGACTTTAATGCTAGAATTGATAAACAAATGAAAAATGAAAATGCTGTAGGTAATTTTGGTTATGGTAATAGAAATGAGAGAGGACATAGACTTGTGGAGTTTGCAGAAAAAGAAAAACTTTATATTATGATTTTTTTTTTGTTGAGAAAAATGTTAAAAGGA
The DNA here is from genome assembly GCA_028023455.1 of Epiperipatus broadwayi. NCBI lineage: Eukaryota > Metazoa > Onychophora > Udeonychophora > Euonychophora > Peripatidae > Epiperipatus > Epiperipatus broadwayi. Next base: position 527,135 of record JAQFVV010006610.1, read on the forward strand.
AATGGACATAGAAGCATCCAAATAAAGGCACAGCAGAATTCGATTATATTTTGACAAACAGAAAATACATATTTCAAGATTGTAATGCTTTTAATAAATTTAACACAGGAAGATGTAAGATATATGTTAATGCAAAACTAGAGAGACAAAAATTATTAAGGAAAACAATATTTACAGTTGATATTCCTAATCTTCAGGAACATTCTAATTAATTTAAATTAGAACTTACAAATCAGTTTCAAGAATTAATAGATTTTGAACATGATTCAGATTTGAATGACATTAACAGGAAAATAACTGATACACTTTTAAAAACTGCAATGAAGATAGCTGGTAGCAAAAGCAGCAATTGACCAATAAAATTTCTACTGAGACTAGAGAATTTATGAAGAAAAGAAGGAATATGAGGATATACAACAATGATGCATTAAAAAAGATTGAATATCTCGAATTTTGTAAAATGGTGCAGAAAAGAGTTGAAAATGATATAAGACAGTATAATTGTGAACTAGCAAGGAAAGCTGTAGAAGAGAATAAAAGTCTAAAGAGTGTAAAACAACATTTTGGTATTGGTAGGAAATTTATATCTGCAATAAGAAAAAAAGTTGACATTATTACTAAAATTAGAGATGACATCATGAAATGTGTAGAAAACTTCTATCAAGAATTATATAGTAATAAAAAACAAGTGCCTCATATACCTATTATATCTTCGAATTTTCCAGAATTTTGAATGAGGTAGTGAGACATGCAATTAGATTTATGAAGAAAGGGAAGGCTCCAGGTAATGATGGAATTATTAAAAGAAGCAGGTGAAGAAATATAATTTTTTTAGCAAAGTTATATATCAAATGTCTAAATGATAAAGATGTACCAGATGATTGGAAGAATGCAGAATTAATATTAATATTTAAAAAAGGTGATAAAGAAGATATTAGAAATTACATACCTATCAGTCTTTTATCAGTTTTATACAATTTTTTTACTAGGATAATTACAACTCATCTACAGAAAACACTGGATTTCCATCAACCAAGAGAACAAGCTGGATTTAAAAGTGGTTTTAGTACAGTAGATCATATCCAGGTATTGAGAGAAGTTATAGAATGGACAAATGAATATGAGTTGCCATTATGCTTAGGATTTGTAGATTATGAAAAGGCATTTGATTCTATAAACATTTCTTCAGTGATTAAAGCATTGGATCATCAAGGTGTAGATCCAGGATATTGTCATATTTTAAAGAATATTTATTAAAATGCAACAGCAACAATTAGATTACATAATGATAGTATGGAAATCAACATTGAAAAGGGTGTAAGACAGGGTGACTCCATATCTCCAACACTTTTTACAGCAGTGCTGCAAGAAGTATTTTGTGGATTAAAATGGGAAGCTAAAGAAGTGAAAGTAAATGGAGATTATTTAAATCATTTAGATTTTGCAGATGATGCAGTTTTTTTTTTTTTTTTTTTGCAAATAATGCTTTAGATTTACAGGAAATGTTGCAGAAGTTATCAGATGAAAGTAGGACTAAAGATAAATGTTAAAAAGACTAAAATAATGTTTAATAGATTTTCTCAAAATATGAAAATAAAGATTGATTATGATGAGTTAGATGAAGTTAACAGTTACAAATACCTTGGTCAGATTATTAATACAGATGGAAATATAATGGATGAAATTAATCATAGAATTAAACTTGGTTGAGTGCTTTTGGTAAAAATAACTTGATACTGAAAGGAAATATGCCTATGTGTTTGAAAAGAAAGGTTTTTAATAAATGTGTTTTCCCAGTTCTTACTTATGGATCTGAGACTTGGACACTTAATAGAAGAGCAATACAGAGACTTCAGACCACTCAAAGAAGTATGGAAAGATGCATGTTGGGAATAACAAGAAGACATCGAAAATGCAATGTATTGGTAAGAGAACAAACAGGTGTTACTGACCTCATTGAAAAAATTAAAAGACTGAAGTGGAGTTGGGCTGGACATATTGCTAGAAGAGGTGATAATAGATGGACAATTAAAATTTTAAACTGGATTCCTAGAGATTGTAAAAGACCCAGAAAGAGACCACATGTGAGATGGATGGATGAAATAAGAAAGTGTGCAGTTCTGATGGGGAGAAGAGAAGCTAAATATAGGAAAAGATGGATTGAACTTGGAAAGACCTTCATCCTGCAGTGAATTGATAATGGTTGATGATGATGCTTTATGAAGTATATAAAGTTTATAATAAACAATGTTTGTATATATCTACATATAATATAAATAAAATGTCCATTAATTAAAACAAAATTGTAATTATAATAAAAATAATAAATTCAATGGTATATATATACTCTGCCATTACTAATAATATGAAAATACTGCACATCGGAAGCAAAATTGTAAAGTTTGTACTAATAAATTCAATGTTCAATATAGAATCACCACAAATTGGATTGACATAATGTTGTGTAGGCAGTGAGATGTAGCCAAATGGACTGTTCTTATACTTATCACAGTAAAAGTAAAGCAAATCTGGGAACAAGGTTAACACAATATATCTTAATATACAAAAAAAAGTCAAGACCAATTCAATAATTGTATCCATATTTTGCAATCACAAAAGCAAAAATGGACATAGCATTGATCTTAGTATTGGTAAGATAATGTACAAAGAAAGAAATGTTAAAAAATTTAAAATCAAAGAAGCATGATTTATCACACAAAATAAATATATAATAAATCAAAGAGCTAATAGCATTCAAACTAGCATAATTTTGGTTTGGTAGATTCTTAACAAAACATGATTAGTGCTCATATATTGAAAGTATATTCAGTTACATAATTTAATATATTTTTATTCTCTGTTACAGCATTTATATATATATATATATATATATATATATATATATATATAATTAGAAGAAAATCACTCTTCCATAAAACATAAATAAATAACTAGTAAGTCTTATAGTTTAATAGCTAATGCATGTATCCTAATAACATATTGTTTAAATATATATATATAATTTTTACCATAAGTTTATATGATTTCTATAAATATGAATCCACAATCCATCTTTACAACCTATTTAATTATTGATCAGTAAATAAATATTTAGCAGTTCTAAGCTAAAGTTTAAATAAAGATTAAAAAATATAAATCTTCACAAATCAGTGTTTATATCATGCCATGAATAGAAAAATATTGTAGAAATTTTTACTGTAGAAGGTTAATTAAGAGGTGTATTTTTTTTTACCTGCTTTACATACATGTATTTAAAAAATACTTTATATTGGGATATGCCTTTGTGCAGAATATATTGTTAAAAAATTATTAAAAAGAAATAACATAAAATATAACAATGTAATTAATATCTATTTTGCAACTTAAAATTATATTTACTTTTAAATGTTGATATGCTAAAATATTTTTTTTCCGAATATTATTAAGTATTACCCTTAATGTCATAATACCTCTATTGCAACTAACTTCACTTGCTTCAATGCATAAAACATAGCGCATGTATATAATACAAGAATATTATAGCGCTGAGAAATATATAACACAGAAAGTGATTAAATGCTGATATAGCAAAAGCAATGTTTCCTAATTGCTAAAATGTTTCAACTTTTAGAGAAAGATAATAATCATATTTATTTGCTTCGCAGACTGACATAATTTATCTATGCAAAAGTTGGTGAGTTTACAGCAACTAGAGGGCATTGTTCCGTATTTCCAGCACTTGGAATTTCTGAGTGATACACACACACATATAGTAGTCTTTCATAAATAGTTATCTGTGATTTGTTGTTTTGTAATTATTTAATTAGTTCAGAATAAACATTTTCATGAAAATTTGTTAATTTACATCGAGGTTTGAGTAGTTAAAAGTCAAGATATATGACGGATTGCCAGAAAATGATTTAACTGTTAATGATCCCCCACTACCAAATAGGTGAAGTAATTTATAAAATAAAATCTTTCTTTTGATGGCTGTACGTCACATGTGCTTTTTGGAAAAAGTTCATGATATATTATCTCATTTTTTATGTTTTAAAAAAAAAAAACTTATTTTATGTTTCACTGCAAAAACTACGATCAGTTTTTATTCATACTTTTTGAACTTTAGATTATTAAGAGAAATTGAAAATTATATATTTGTTATTATATTAAATACTAAATATGAAGAAGTTCATATTTTATGATATAGCTTTCAAAATGGCCTTTTAACTTCAATATAAAATAATATTAAAGCTGGGTTCAGATCTATGTCTCAATACACACTGCTCTTTTCCCTATGTGTTTTGACTTTCTAATCTATCTTTCCTTATGATTTGCAATATGATTTTCTTATATAATCTCGGGAAAAAAATATTAACGCATTCTGCAAAATCTATCTCTCAACACAATTGTAAAGGTTTTTTTTTTTTTTTTTTTGCAATAAATATTTTTATTTTTCTTAAGATCACATTCGATAGTCTTATTTTCAAATTTACGACTTCTTCGTTAAAAAAAGTCACTCTGTAATGAAATTAATCTTGAATCTAAAGAAGTATCCATAAGCGTCATACAAAAATATCCTCTTACAATGATCCCTCATGGTATTCTGTTTATATTCTATATTGCCTGTAATAAACGTAATGTAATTATAAGGAACTTGAACTCAGAATTTTAAGCTCCCTATATCTAATTAATCCATCTTATACAACCGACATACATGATCACATACATGTAAAAAAGATAAATGACCTCCAATATATGTATTTTGTGCTGAACCAGCACTCATCAGTTGGTCCAGATGACAATCTACCATACGTATACACAATCGGTGCTCAGTTTATATTAAGATAGCAAATCATCAAATTTTAATTGACAAGCTTCAATCTTCTCTCCTTTTCAGTCATCCATTTTATTAAAAATCTGAGGATGGAGTGCTGAAAACCCTTGCCGATGCCAATATTATTGTCAAATCCATGTTGCCTTTAAGTCAAACTGATCCCTAAAAATGCAATTAAAAAACGATAAGATCAATGAAATCATACCTCGAATTATAAAAGTTGATTATTAATAATCCTATTAGAAGATGCTCACCACAAAAACAAAAAACAATTGTTGATACATAATTGATCACGTTATTATAATAAGGTATTTTTTTTCCAACCATTTTTTTTTTTTTGCAAAAGATCTCTTATAGAGAAAGTAAAAAATAAAATTTAAACCATAAGTACTTAAATTTTATAAATAAATTTATGTGTAACTACCGAGTCGCAAAGAAAGGCAATGCCTGAAGATCCACGTAGTCCATGGGTCCATAAACTTGAAAATCTATACTATGGCAATTAAAATATATTCACATGAAAACAATTATTAACTATATCTCATAAATTGTCGTTGTTATACGATATATGAAATTGTAGAATTATTTTGAAAAATCCAAAGTACTCTTCACAATACATACAATGTCATCATTTATTGTTTAAAACTAATTTATTTGATTCTTCTAAAAATTCACATCGACTACTTTACCATCCTATATTTTTTAACCTAAGAAAATTATCAATCTGACAGAAGTTGATGTGTTAGATAAACAATTGTTCAAATCTTAGAATAAAGTACCCAGAAATTTTTTTCGGATCAGCTTGCTAGACAATTAATTCAAGTGATTTCTTTATTAAAATACGATCTTAGAAGAAAAAAAAGACAATTATGGATTTATCAGACTTGTTAATTACTAAATACAGTTGTTTGAAATGTGGATTTAACTAAATATATATAGTTTTTTTGTGATGAATTTACACTTCCGGTAACTGTAGCTAGCGTTGAGGAGTCTTTTAATAAATGAAAAATAATAAAAGATTGTAAAAGAAATTCTTTTTGGCCATACTAGGCTTAAAGATCTTGAAATGTTAGCTATTGAGCAGAAGAAAGCATCTAAAATGGACTTAAAATAACTAATTAGTCATTTTGCAAATGCAAATGTTAGAAACAAGCCTTTTTAAAATGAGTATTTTTATTAAATTACCTTATATGATATTTGTAATATAAAAGAAATAATTAAAAATTTATAAGTATATGAAAAGTCAAAATTCCGAATTTTAAAATAGGGTTCTTTTCGAATTTCTGTCTTCAAGCCCAACTTTTCTAGGTATGCCAGTGCTGCTTTGCCTATTAAAACTGTTCTTTCTAATGGAAGAACTTTGCAAACAGAAGTACAATTTCCATTTTGTGAAGGAGAGAATATTTTTTATAAAATATTCTTTTTGGATACATATGGTTATGTAATTTGCTATATTACTCATTCCAAAATACCATCCTTAGTGTTCTAATAGAAAGTAGTCATAGTTGAGGTTTTTTTAATCTTAGCATTAAGGTTACAACTGGCAAATTTTTTACTCTTCAGTATCATAGATATCATTTCCGTTTTGATCCATATCTAGAAAAAATATTACATCTAGCTCTAGCATATCAAGTATGCTTCTGTTTAAAATATTAAAAATAAATTATGAATTTTACAAAAAAGTAAATAAAATAAAAATTATAAATTAGATTCAAATACCTCATGGCATCTATGTAGTGTGGAACATGCACTCATTGTGAACTCTATGCTGTAGTGTTCAGTTTAAACATTTTTTAATTTTAAATGATTTCTTTATTATTATGACATATATTCACCCCAGATATACTTAACATTAACCAATAAAATATCATCAATCTTTATCAAAGCAGTCCTCAAATAATAAATAGAAATCTACTAATAACTAGGCTCTATGATCTTAAATAGACCCTGAGTAACAACAATTGATTTAAACAGATTAAGAATAGAACTGTCCAAAAGTTTTAAATAAACTTCAGTAAAGGCCAGTATATGATGGTAAAATAATAAATAATTATTTTTGCAACTATTCAAATAAATGCATATTCAGTGATCTAAATATAACAAATTATGAGAGCACAAAACCATTTGATTACCACATGCAAATAATATCATTCACAGTATTGCTTAACATTAATCAATAGAATATAAGTAATTTGTTATCAATGCAATACTCAAATCAGAAAGGGAAATCCACTTATTATCACCAACTAAATACACACACACACACACACACACACACATATATATATATATATATATAACTACAACCATTAAATGTCTGTATATATAAATATATATAACTACAACCATTAAATGTCTGTATTTTAACACAGTATTCAAAATTAAATAATATATTCTTTACCAGAAGTACTTTCAATTGTTTCACTGACAATCTTTATCAACTGTTAATACAAATGTACAAAAAATAAAAACTTGCATTACCCATCATTCAATCTATTCAAATTTCCCACAATTCTGTTGTCTTTATATTAGCCGATTGTTTATTCATTAAACCACTTCTATTCCTAGATATCATCATTGCCTCTTTAATTTTACGTTTTTCACTACACCTTTCAATTTGAATAATTTTTATATCTCTATTATTAAATTTAAAACCATAATTACATGTTTTATTATGATCAAATATAATTGATGGAGTATTCATATTTACTGAAGATATATTTTCTTTCTGTACACGTTTATATAATGTCTTATGATCATTATATCGTTTTTGTAATGTACATTTGGATTCCCCTATATGTACATTACAAAAACGATATAATGATCATAAGACATTATATAAACGTGTACAGAAAGAAAATATATCTTCAGTAAATATGAATACTCCATCAATTATATTTGATCATAATAAAACATGTAATTATGGTTTTAAATTTAATAATAGAGATATAAAAATTATTCAAATTGAAAGGTGTAGTGAAAAACGTAAAATTAAAGAGGCAATGATGATATCTAGGAATAGAGGTGGTTTAATGAATAAACAATCGGCTAATATAAAGACAACAGAATTGTGGGAAATTTGAATAGATTGAATGATGGGTAATGCAAGTTTTTATTTTTTGTACGTTTGTATTAACAGTTGATAAAGATTGTCAGTGAAACAATTGAAAGTACTTCTGGTAAAGAATATATTATTTAATTTTGAATACTGTGTTAAATATATTTGTTTGAATTATTAATATATATATATATATATATATATATATATTATATATATATAAACAAATATATATATAACATATGCATATTATATATATATATATATATATATATATATATTAATAATGAAGCATTACATTTTTAGAAATGGAAGCACAGTTCTTTTTCTTATAATGTTTTTTTTATTTCACTTGCCATAACAATTTTTACATAATAGCACCTAATATATATTATATATCACATATCTAGAAAAATCTGAAACTCTCTTATCTGTAAATTAGAGAATATATTATCAATATATTTTTATCTTCCACATCGTTTTAACATTCTTAAAAGTTTTAATTGTAAATTAGATCTTAGCATTGTTTGAACTTCTTATAATCAATGACAATGCATTAGTCAAATTCATTCTTTATGTATATAAAAACAATTAAACTGTTGGTTAAAAAAAAGAAGAAAGTCAATAGTAATTCCATACAAAAAATAATGGAATTTGAATTGCTCATTTTAATCATACTGTGATTAGTTTAAATATGGATAATATATTATCAATATATTTTTATCTTCACAAATGCTTTTCATATTCTTAACCTTTCAATTTAGTGGGATGACATAATTTTGACTTTTGACCAATTTGCTCCCTGGTGAATTTTTTTGTAAGTATTAAATGTTAAATGCATGTAAAATAGTATATTTTATTATAATAAATTTTCACTAAAACATTTATGGTAGTAGGTGGGAAATTCAAAATTCCCATTCTTACAATAAACATAAGCCCCACATTGACATGTTCAGCCACTGTCTGTTGCCAAGGCTGTAAAACATTTAGCATTTTATAACATTGTTTAAAAAAATAGTTCCAATGACCAAAAACATGTTTATTTGTGAATTTATTATGATTTTTGATATTTTTTTAAAAATAATTTACACTATATTTATTAGATATTAAGAAATATAAATTATTGATAACTTATTTTGACTTGAAAAACTTTATTTTAAAAAATATAATGTTATATTAGCAGCAAATATATGCATGATCTGAAACAATTTGCAAGCTTAGTTTCAATGTAACCAATCTATTTATATTTACGAATATGAAAATATCACAATTTTGCAGTAGATATTCAAAAATTTTAAACTTTTAAAGCAAAATTTACTAGATATAAGAGAAATAAATAAATATTCATTTGGATGTTTAAAAATAATAAGAATTAAGAAATATTTCATTGATTTTATAAACTGAAAATAATTTTTCTAGAAATGATGATGTCTAAACTCTTTGTTTAGTTTATGTTCTCATTTTTTTAATATTTACAAAAACAAAATGTGAACATTTAACAGTTATTTCAGTTGTAAACAAAAAAATCTATCAAATAAAGTCAAATTTATTATTTTCAGATAAGTAATAATCATTTTGTCATATATTTTACATTGATGTGTGAGATAAAGCAAAATATCAGAAAATGCAGACTTTGAGAGGGTTAAAGTTTTAACTGTAAATTAGATCTTACCATTGTTTTAACTTTTTATAATCAATGAGAATGCATTAGTCAAATTTATTCTTTGCATATATAAAAACAATTCATCTATTGGTAAAAAAATTGAAAGTAATTTTTTAAAATTGAATTTTAATTAAAGCATTTGAATGTTTTAGTGAATTTTTTCTATGGAAGCACTTATTCTATTCAATACATGTATGTTGTGTCCCTGATATATATATATATATATATATATATATATATATATATATATATATATATATATATATATATATATATATATATATATATATATATATAAAAAACAAGCAAAGCATTTATCTAAAAGATAATTGTCAAAAAGAAGATCTGAAACTTTTAGACATCTGCATGTCTTTAAAGTCAGCTCTCCAACTGGAAAATTATATGGCCCTGAACTTAATTCAGATACTCCATATATTAATAGGCTTAGCCATTTAATTTAGCCAAAGCCCCAACAGCAAAATAATAATAGTAATAATAAAAAGTCAGATGTCACATGACTTATATATAGCTTGCATTTACCAATATGTAAAATTAAGAGCCTGCTAATGAGCTCTAAACAAGCTTTTTTTAAAGTTTTTTATTATGATAAATGCTACTACAAGAGAAGACATTCAAATCATCTTTATCTTCTTCTTGACAATTATCTTTCAGATAAATGCTTTGCTTGAGTTGGTTTTTTTAAATCTAGTGTCCCAACTCCTCACTGAAGAGACACATAGGTCGAAACCAGTCTGGGGATGGGGACAATCTAAGATAAAGATGATTTGAATGCCTTCTCTTGTAGTAGTATTTATCATAATAAAAAAATTTAAAAAAAGCTTGTTTAGAGCTCATTAGCATGCTCTTAATGTTACATATTGGTAAAGGCAAGCTATATATAAGTCATGTGACATCTGAGTTTTTATTATTACTATTATTATTTTGCTGTTGGGGCTTTGGCTAAATTAAATGGCTAAGCCTTTTAATATATGGAGTATCTGAATTAAGTTCAGGCCCATATAATTTTTTCAGTTGGAGAGCTGACTTTAAAGACATGCAGATGTCTAAAAGTTTAAGATATTCTTCTTGATATATATATATATGTGTGTGTTTTAAAAATGGACAATTTTTTTAAAAAAATGGAGAGAAAAAAATGTATATAGAAAATGAAAAGTATGTTATTAATATTTTGTGAGAGCTACTTTAGATGTTTTGAATATATTCTATTACAAAATAGATAAACTAGTACTATTGAAAGACATTGAAGATACTTATGTAAAGAATTTTAATACATTTTAAGATTGAAGTAGAAATTAAAGAATTTAGTATTGAAAAAATATTTATAATATATTTCATGTTAACCTTAAAAGTATAGGAAAAAAATGGTATGAATTAACTTGAATGATTTTCTAATATTATTGGAAACATATATAAAAAATGAAGTTAATCTTTATAATATTATAAATTATTAAAAATTGCATATTGTAGAAATCTAGAAATCATAGAAAAGATAGAGGCATATTGATTTTTATTAGGGAAAATATTTTTGTTGAAAAACTGGTAGTCAATTTTAACAGGTTTGAAGCAATTCATATAACTTTTGAATTAAATTGCAATAATGTTATGTTATTAGCAATATACAGACCCCCAGATAATGAAAATAAAATGTTTATAGATAAATTAAAATCATGATTAAAATGATTTAAACTATCAATGAAATGATATTAATAGGTGATATGAACATTGATTTATGTAAAAATTCTAAAACTATTGAAGATTATAAAATATTAAAGATTTTAAGACTTCTCATTCGATAATTTAATATACAAAATTAACAAAGTGTATGACACACTTGAATGAGAAGCTATAAAGATACACAGAAATTATTACACGCTAAGCACTTTCAAGGCCTTTTGCCTCATATTCATAGTGGTACTGTGAGCTGCAGAACGAGGAAATAGAGATTCTTTATTGGGAATATTAAGCTGAGTATCTTATAATAAGATTTTATTTATATCTATAGTGAATAAGAGTTTATTCTCACATTTATTGTTGTTTAAATTTGCATTTCATATAAGTTATCGGTGTCTTCAGGCAATGTGATATTCATTTTAACTTAAAGATATTACTAATGTAAAGTACTCATGAATTTAATTTTAAAATATTGATATTCAAACTATCTTGGTTAATTATTAGAATTTATTCTAAAGTTAATATTAGTGTAAAACCTTAAAGACAAATTCAAACCCTTAATGCTGGGTTGCTAATGCTTAAATTAATTGTAAAAATATCTTATTTCATCTTAATTGTAGTAAGAATATTTTAATTAAATAATACCAAATTTAATTGAATAAGGAAGAAATGATTTTAAAGTTAAGAATAAAAAGAGTGGGATATGAATGAACTTACTTGCATATTAAGGATTTTTTAAATTTCTTAAGACTTCCTTGTTAATTTAATATCAAAATTATTTTCTTTAATAACTTTATTTTAAAAAAGATAATATTTAGCTAGTCTGGGATCTTCAATGAAGTTTTTTTTTTTTTAAATGTTTGAAAAAAATATTATAAGGTAGTATTCTGTTTGAAATAAGGTAATTTTGTTATGTAATATTTCATCTTTCATTTATTATAATAAAGTTATTTTTTTAATAATTTGTTTAAAAATATTTGAAAGTGAGGCAATCATTAATTTATTCCTTATTTACATCTTCAGACTAGACCATCATATAGAGAATATTCTAGAATTGTATTAATTGTTATTGTTTTGTGTGTGTAATAAAGTTTTAAAAAAGAATGGGTTTCTAAATTAATCTTATCCAGGCTCAATCTTTAAACTTTTAAACTTCCTGGTACTTGAAATTACATTACAGATTTGCATTATGGGAAAGTCAACAGAATATGCAACAGAAATTAAATTGTTTTTACTAACATTAAACGCTCAATGGGTTTTAGAAAAAATGTGATTGTCATTCCTGTTACATAAAACTTTTATTAATTCTATTTTCCATACTATAGATAAGGGATATTACAAAATTAAAGCATTAAGACTACTATAGAATTTCTTTGTATTAAAGAAAAAAGGTTTTCTTTGGAATTAATTCATTTTAAATGAAGGATTTTTAAATCCAAATAGCAGGTTTGTAATCATGAAATACTTTATAAATTACTTAACTGAATCAGTATTTGTATGGATAAGAAATAATTAATTTATTTGAAACTTTTAAAATGCAGTAGTTTTCTTGGAAAACTTATATTATTTGGACACATATGTATTTTTTAAAGCTATATGCAGCTTTGAAATTTACATTGCAGTATGTATAATTGGCCTAAGTTTATATACTGTCAAAATCTTTACTTTTAGCATTTGAATATTTTTATTATTAAGAAATTGCAGACAAGACGTAATAGAAAAATCTAATCAGGTCATAATATTTGCAAAATATAATTTTTTTGTCTCATATCACCTAATTTATATATGGGACCTATGGACCAAGCCCACATCATACCAAAAAATGCAGATAATTCACAATCTAAATTTATACAATCACAAGCTATTTTTTGATTAGTGTATATAGTAATTTCAATAATAATTTTTTCGTATATTTTTTAATAATGTAAATTCAAATAATAATTTTAAATATATATATAAATAACTACTTACCATCAGTTCCCTAGAACATTCATTCAACTAAGAACATTGGTAAAATCTTGTATTTTTTCTGATGTAAATTTCAGGGCAAATTCAGTTCTGTTAAAAATGAAAAAAACTGAAAAAACCCAAAAAAATTCAATTTACTTGATCACAAATTTATCATAAAATTTTTAATTTTCATTATAAAAAAATGAAACTTAAATTTTTCTAAAACTAGAAAAAAAGATGAAAAAGAAGATGGAAAAAGTGTGTGTAAAGACTGTGTAGATTTCCAGTAATTTTAATCTGAAACCGGATATTGACAATTTGAACATTCCAGACAGTATTAAAAGAGCGTAACTATGAATATATAATATAATAATATAAATTTATTATATATAGTAAGAATATAGTTTTATTTAACAAACTAAAGTACCTATAATGCCTTATTGATAATGATAAAATAAATAAAAATGAAAAGTTTACCCTCATAAAACATATAAAGGTAGAAAAAAGTATGCATATTAAATGAATGTATGTGACATGCTGGAGAAAATTATGCATTCTTCACATGGAAAATCAGCAGATTATTCCAAGATTGGGACAAATACATACATTGAATGCAGTCTGATCATCAGTGGAGAAACATATTCTTTTGAATTTTATTGCGCATGAATGTATCTTCTTTGTGCACTAATTTTTTTAAAGCACTGCAGGAATGTACTAGTGCAGACATTAGAGGGAAGACTGTCTACCATCTGTGCCAAACTGCATAAGGTGATACAATAATAATATCAGGTGTTACATTTTTGGGTTGTTTTAATTTATATCTGTTTTAAGATAAATTTTTGGAATTCTTTATAAATAATGTTACTGAATGTTTTTGCCAATTATGCTTTGGTCATAGGTTTTAAATTTCTTAGAAAGTCTGGAAATATGCTATCTGCAACTGGGAAATCCTGTTTTAAAACAATCCATGGCCAATGAAAATTCTCTAGTCTTCTAGTTTTATCAGGCAAAATATAGTTAAAAATAAGTTTGCAATTGAACTCTAATGGTGCTCTTTCAATTCTACCAATCTTGAATTAAGAGTCTGATACATAAGAATAGTTAACTAATTAGCTGTGGCAGTATTAAAATCACTTTTAAATCTACCAAGATTATGTAAATGAGATCGTAGTAATTTACAAGAAAATTCTGGACTTTGGTGATTATAAAGAGCACATCTGCTTTTCTTCCAATGGAAATGAATTACTTTAGAAATCAATGAAAGGTGAACTTTTTAGTATTTGCTACTATGAGTTTATTAAATTTATCATAGAAAATAAGAATTGGAAAGATTCAACCAATATTCTGAGCAAAATACTCTAAATATTGGCTTCATTTGGATTTCAACTTGGTACAGAATAACTTTCAAGTATAAAAATTAAAATTCTAAAAAAGGATTAGACTTGGTTTATATTAGTTTATTGATAGAAATGATTCAGAAATTCAGCCAGTAATGATGAACCATATTTTGTTGAAACAAAACATAAATGAGCTTCTATTCTTTATCTATATGAATGGAATGTATTTTCTTGTTTGTCATCATAAAGGAAATTGATCTGCTAAATGATTATAATTATTTTCAAGGGCTGATATGAAAATTAAAATTTTCTATAAATATAGATTGTATAGAAAAATCTGAAAGAGTAAAGTAGAGGTAATTTGCATTGTAAATGATTTCTATATTACAATTAAGCATATGAATCATAATTGCATTAAATTATTTTCAATATATTTCAGACTTTCAAACTCCCTACCCTATAGCTATCCAACCAATCTTATACAACTGATACATTATGACTACATACATGTGAACTTATATTGGAGATCATTCATCTTTTTTTCATAGTGGTTATTTGTATTACTTGTATAAGATAGATTGGATAACTGTAGGAAGTTTGATAAGCTGAAATCAAATCCCTTATAATTATATTAAGTTTAGTATAGGCCAATATGCATGTATTTTAAATATTACATATTTAGCCTGTATTCTACCCATCCCTCTTCTCTATAACTAAATGGGCATATTAAGGTCCTATGTGTGAGAAGACAGATTGATTTAAAGTCAACATAGGTATGACAATAATTTTGGCATCAATAAAGGATTTGAACATTCCATTCTCAATTGGAGAGTGAAAAGAATTGAAGCTTGTCCATTAACATTTAAAGATTTGCTATCTTAATATAAACTGAGGACTGATTATAAATACATATGGGGATGGGGATCTTGACCAACTGATGAATGCTGGTTCAGCATGAAATACATATATTGAAGAGAATTTATTTTTTTCACAAGTATGTGGTCATATGTATCAGATGTATATGATGGATTGAATAGCTGTATCTAGTTTGAAGGTCTGTGTTCAACTCCCTTATCATTACATAAAATTTAGTATAGACAATATACATATATTTAAATGTTACATATTTTCAATAGATGTTATTTGTCCTAGATGATTAGAGATAAAAATAATTGCACTATGTTTGAGTGCAGTTTACAAATAATGAATGACAATTAATGATATTTTTTCTCCTAAAACACAATTACAGTATTGATTAATTAGTAGAGGATCTCTGTTTTGAAATTTTGATATAGCCTCAATGATAAATGAAATAATTTTATGTTTTCTTGAGAAAGATATTAGTATGTTGTAAATGATATTCCTGGTATTTGAATTCTGTGTTTTTCAGCTCTATGCTGTTATTTTTCATTTTGAGAGAGAAGGATTTTCATTCCTGTAGTTCTGGCATGACTATTTCAATAATAACATTAGAATTCACAATAGTTTTATTATATATTTTGACAATTTTCTTCTTTTAACCAAGAGTTCATCAAAAAGTTTTTTTTTTTTTTATTCCACGTGATTATAAATTCTTTCACAAGTTGCTGCTTACTATATGCAGGTTCGGCAGCGAGAAATGTGAGCCACCCACCTAAATTTTATTAAATTTAAAAATGTTTGTAAAATGTTGCTCTGAAGGGTTTGCCTAAGTAGCAAAATTTTTGAGCTTAGTATTATTTTTAAAAAGAGGTTTCTTATTGGAAAACTTTTCAATTGGTATAACAAAAAGTTTTTTTTAAATAAACAAACAAATCGATATCTGCTTTTATTATTAGTGTTAATTTATTAGAGAATTAATAGTCTCACTGCTATTGAAAATAGTGGGATTTAATCAATGCAAGTTTGACTAATGTTTATTTAAAATTAAAAGTTAAAAATATAATTTGTATTTTTTATTATTTATATTTTTACATTTCATTTTATTACTTACATACTTATGTTTAAAAGGCTCATAGTAAAATAATAGCTTGTCTTCCTACCATATTCATGGATTCAGGTATTGAATTCAAACTAAGGAAATCATAAAAATGTTTACAAGTTCTAATAAAACATTTTTTTTCAAATTTCTAGCTTATAGTTTTATAAAATAACCAACTGCTATTGATAAGTAAATAGGTGTCTAGTAAATTACAGATTACATTAAGGTTTTCAATGAAATTAAATCCCATGTGAAAATCAGAAAATATACTGAGTAATACATTCTTTATTCTTTCTCTGTGTTGCTGAAGCTGTTTATTTGAAATAGTCTATTTAATCTCTATTCCATCAATTTTATATGTCCATCTATCTATATATTTTCCTACTTACATATTTTCCTACCTATCTATTAGTCTATCAGTCTGTCTGTCTATCTATTTATTTCTCAGTCTATCTATCTATTACTTAATTCTAAGAAATAATACTCCTTTATGTTGTTTATCCTAAAATCAATGAAATATAATATAAATCTTTATTATATAATAATAACAACTTGTAAATACATCACAGAAAAATTATATATATATAAAAGCCTTTTTCGGTAATTCTCAATTTTTTTACCCTTCTCAATATGATACCTCATACTAATACTAACACGTATATTACGTATATAGCGACATCTACTGACATTTCCTATAATTCATATTTTTATCATTTTATTTATTTCCCCTTATATTACTTTCCATTCTTTATCCATTACCCAATCATTCATTAAATCAATTGACTTTTTGTAAATGTTCATACATGTATTTATATTATATTTTATATAATTTGTTTCATATATTTTTCTTCTATTCATTTCTTTTATATAATTTAATGGTCTTATGTTTTTAATACAATCTATTTTATGTCCAAATTTTAAATAATGAACATATAATGCTGATCTATCATCCCTCCTTTCAATAGCACTATTATGTTCTTTTGCCCTTTGTTCTAATTGTTTTGATGTTTGTCCATAGTAAAATATTTATAAATGAAATGGAATTACATATTGTCAAGAATAGAATAATAAATAAAGAAATAAAAGAGTATTTTCGATATGTAGATGATATCTTAGTAATAGGGAATAAAAGAGTTATAAAAAATATATATAATGAATTTAATAATAATAAAAATAATATAAAGTTTACAATAAAAGAAATACATAATAAAATAAAATATTTAGATATAGAAATAAAGATAAACAATAATATGATTGTATTAAATCATTTTATTAAAGAAGATAAAATAAGAAAAATAATTTATAAGGATTCACAACAAACATGGACACAAAAGATGGCAGTAATTAAGAATTTTAAAATTAAAAATGATAGGTATAACATAGATAAAAAAAACCTGCTGAAGTACAAAAAGAACAATTTATTAAATTATATTCTAGCTATGGATATAATCCTAGAAATATTAGGAATATATTATATGATAATAAAAATAAAATGGATTAAAATTGCATATACACCTAAAATTTATGATATATTAACTAAAAATAAAAATTATATGAATAAAAATATAAAAATAGGATGGTCTAATAATAAAAATTTAGCTATATTAATAGGAAATTATAAGATTAAAGATGATATGAAATATATAAAGGGAACAGTATATAAAATTACTTGTGGGATATGTAAAATGGTTTACTATGGACAAACATCAAAACAATTAGAACAAAGGGCAAAAGAACATAATAGTGCTATTGAAAGGAGGGATGATAGATCAGCATTATATGTTCATTATTTAAAATTTGGACATAAAATAGATTGTATTAAAAACATAAGACCATTAAATTATATAAAGGAAATGAATAAAAGGAAAATATATGAAACAAATTATATAAAATATAATATAAATACATGTATGAACATTTACAAAAAGTCAATTGATTTAATGAATGATTTGGTAATGGATAAAGAATGGAAAGTAATATAAGAGGAAATAAATAAAATGATAAAAATATGAATTATAGGAAATGTCAGTAGATGTCGCTATATACGTAATATCCATGTTAGTATTAGTACGAGGTATCATATTGAGAAGGGTAAAAAAATTGAGAATTACCGAAAAAGGTTTTTATATATATAATTTTTCTGTGATGTATTTACAAGTTGTTATTATTATATAATAAAGATTTATATTATATTTCATTGACTATCTATATATCTATATATCTATCTATCTATCCATCTATCTATCTATCTATCTATCTATCTATCTATCTATCTATCTATCTATCTACCTACCTACATACCTATCTATCTACCTACCTACCTACTTATCTATCTATCTATCTATCTATCTATCTATCTATCTATCTATCTATCTATCTATCTATCTATCTATCTATCTATCTATCTATCTATCTATCTATCTATCTATCTATCTATCTATCTATCTATCTATCTATCTATCTATCTATCTATCTATCTATCTATCTATCTATCTATCTATCTATCTATCTATCTATCTATCTATCTATCTATCTATCTATCTATCTATCTATCTATCTATCTATCTATCTATCTATCTATCTATCTATCTATCTATCTATCTATCTATCTATCTATCTATCTATCTATCTATCTATCTATCTATCTATCTATCTATCTATCTATCTATCTATCTATCTATCTATCTATCTATCTATCTATCTATCTATCTATCTATCTATCTATCTATCTATCTATCTATCTATCTATCTATCTATCATCTATCTATCTATCTATCTATCTATCTATCTATCTATCTATCTATCTATCTATCTATCTATCTATCTATCTATCTATCTATCTATCTATCTATCTATCTATCTATCTATCTATCTATCTATCTATCTATCTATCTATCTATCTATCTATCTATCTATCTATCTATCTATCTATCTATCTATCTATCTATCTATCTATCTATCTATCTATCTATCTATCTATCTATCTATCTATCTATCTATCTATCTATCTATCTATCTATCTATCTATCTATCTATCTATCTATCTATCTATCTATCTATCTATCTATCTATCTATCTATCTATCTATCTATCTATCTATCTATCTATCTATCTATCTATCTATCTATCTATCTATCTATCTATCTATCTATCTATCTATCTATGTCTATATACATATTGCATAGAAAACTAATAATAAAAAGCTTTATATTTTAGTCAAATGCCTAATGCTTCTAATTAATGACATTTTCCTGCCTGCTGAACAAAATTTTAAAATAAACATTTTTATTTAATTTGAGTATTGAGCCTTACTTAATAAATTCTTTTAAGATTGTAAATCCTAAATACATTTGAAGCTATCCAGGCAAAAAAAAAGTTTTACATAGCCTTTTAAATATACAATTTAACCTATTTTAACTAGTAGTCATTAAAATTTATTTTGCCAAGGCCTTTTAGACGGTGTATTTTAATAAAATCTAAAAGGTAAGACAGAAATTATCAAATCCATTACCGGTGTAGTCAAAGAACTTCCAAAAAAAAAAAAAAAACCTAAAATAGTTAATTGAAAAAAAATAAAATAGCAATTTCTTGTTTTTAATTAAAAGATGTAAAATAAATTTTATTGCGCCTAAAAATTATATTTTAACTATAAAACTTCTATAGCTAATAATCCACTTAACTAAATGATAAATAAATAAAGTATTCGAATGGTTAGTCAGTTAAATGATTGTGTGATGTGGAAGGATCAGTGGCGATAAGCTTACTAATTCTGAGACGTTCGGAAATCTTAATTTAATAATGTTGACATGGTATGTGATTAAGGTTAATTTCTTAGAAGTAGGATTTATGTATTATACATAAGAAATTGATTTAAAAATTCTAATGAAAAAAAATGAAGCATTCATTGCATAATTCAAAATATTTACTGCAAATTGAGAATAAATCAAATTATAAAAATCTTTTAGTACTGATGCAAATACGTATTCATAAATTATTTTATTTATTATTCTTATTTATATAGTGCAAATTCTTTTTAAACAGTTTAATTGTTAATAAAATATAAAGGAGCAAGTACAAATTCTAATCAGGAGATAGATCAAATTGGCTTTATCATTTCGTTCAATGCTACCAGTATAATAATAGATTTGACAATTGTTATTTGTGTGGATCATGACTTAGGTTTGTCCATATTCGTAGGTTAGCGACTGTCAAATTTCATTCTTGTAGCAGATAAGTGGAATGACCACAGTTTATTCTAAATCTATCGGTGAGATGCCAGTTGCATCTAATAAGATCAAATTCACTTGATTTTACTCTTGAATCGGGACAAATAAATTTGTTAAGAACCTTTTTAGAATTTTTACATAATTCTGCAGTTGTGGATTCTTAGTTGAACATACAGAAAAAGATCTTGATTTGGAAAAAAGTTTTAAGTGATTAAGTGATTTTGATTTATTACTATTATCAGCAGCAGCATTATTATCATCATCACCACCATAAATGGCTCTACACAGAATTAAAAAAAAACTACAAGGATAGATCACTTCAGTGTTTTTCTCTTGTTATGGAAGTAATATAATTTTCTTCTTCATCCTTTTCCTATGCTATGTATGGATTTCTACTTTAACATATCATATCATTTACAACTTTCTTAAACATGTTATCAATATTATTTATTTATATCAAAACTAACAGTTTCGACTATCCAACAGTCATCATCAGAACTACAATATTCAAATATATAATTAATACCCTTATACACATATTCATATATATAATTAAATACACAAAATAAAACAAAAATAAAATTACATTTTAACCTGACCATTATAAATAATCGGTTCCCATGTTATTACTTTACTTTCTCAATAATTCTATCCACACTTATTTTATATCACTTTATTTTATGTTTTAAAAAAGTTATTATTTATTATAATTATAAAAACTATTTATTCTACTATTTAATACATATTTATAATATAAGCAAAATGACAATAATATGTATTAAATAGTAGAATAAATGTTAAACTTTTATAAGTATAATAAATATTTTTTGAAAAAATAAAATAAAGTGATATAAAATAAATGTGGATAGAATTATTTAAGTGTAAAGTAATAAAATGGAAAATGATTATTTATAATGGTCAAGTTAAAATGTATATTTAATTTTTGTTTTATTTTGTGTATTTAAGTATCTATATGACTATGTCTATAAGTGTATTAATTATATAATTATATATTTGACTATTGTAGCTCTGATGATGACTGCAGGACAGTCAAAACTGTAGTTTTGATATACATAAATAGTATTGGTAATGTGTTTTAAAAAGCTGTAAATAGAATGAAGGATATATCAGAATAAATGTATGAGTCTAAATTGAGTAAACTTAATAATACCTCGGGAAAAAATAAAAAAATGGTGACTGTAAAAATTATGAGGTATGTTCTGATATGGCAAGAAAGTTGTGAATCAAATTTTATTTACATCCAATATGACTAACAATAAAAAATGGAGAAAAGATAATTTCATAAATGAGTAATTCATAAAAATAGATACTTATATGTACAGATGTATGCATATTTTAATATATTTTCAATCAACTATATAAAACATCTGTTTGATTGTAATCAATAGCAGCAATAGCAATTTACAAATGAAAATGATCATTCAAATTCCCTAAAGAAGAAGTAGTAGTATTTGTAGTAGTAGTAGTAGCAGCAGCAGTAGCAGTAGTAGTAGTAGCAGCAGTAGTAGTAGTAGTAGTAGTAGTAGCATCAGTAGTAGTAGTAGTAGTAGCAGCAGTAGTAGCAGCAGCAACAGTACCACCACCACCACCACCAACAACAACAACAACAACAATAATAATAATAATAATAATAATAATAATAATAATAATAATAATAATAATAATAATAATAATAATAATAATAATAATAATAATAATAATAATAATAATAATAATAATAATAATAATAATAATAATAATAATAATAATAATAATAATAATAATAATAATAATAATAATAATAATAATAATAATAATAATAATAATAATAATAATAATAATAATAATAATAATAATAATAATAATAATAATAATAATAATAATAATAATAATGCACTAAGAGTGAATTTCATGATGACTTCACAAACCAATCTGTGAATCTTAAAAATGTCCAATTTTATTTAATAATTTATAATTGTATCTCTGCAGCAAACTTTTCTTAGTTATATACTTCAACAACATGATGAATTGTAGCTATTCAATGCATGCTATTTCCAGCCATATCTTTCCAATGATTGCAATCACTGTTTTGTCTCTACAATAAAAACAATAATAAAGTTTATCACAAAATATTTTTATGATGACTCTTACTATTCATTTATTTTACATCCAATTCACCATAATCATGGGGATAGTAGACTCTGTGGCAGATATTCCCAATTACTTTGGTCCCTTATTTCTTAGGCTTTTGGTAAATGTATCTGGTATCCTTTTTTTATTATAATTAGAAATAAATAGTTAAAAGAGTTTACCATGCAGTCCATTATGTGCATATGTGAAAAGTCCAGATTCCAAGATGGTGATCTATAAGAGTCACAGATTTTGCAATTTTACTAGCTATCTCAAATCTTAACTATGCATTTTGAACTATTGGACCCTGCAAAAAGAAAATATCTATGCAACCTTATTGCATCCATGTTCAAAAAGAGATGTAAAATATTTATGTTGTGGCTGGCAGATGGTACTAACATGGGTAAGCCCAGAAAGCTGATGATATAACTATTTTGGAAATATATTAATAGCATAATGTATCTATATATATATTATTTGCCATATCCTCTGGGCCAGCTTCTCATATCTCCTGGGGTTATTTGTACCCAAAGTTGGGAAACCCTGATTTATGGTATATCCAATAAAATAAAAAATATATTCATTGGTTTTATCTTCTTGATGCCATATGTATATATTTTACAAAGCAACATTAATGATTTTTTTATATATTGGCTCTTATGTTACATCAATAAAAGAAGAGGTAGTCTTAATTAAATAAAGTAAAACTATAACTAGTTGTTTAAATTTATCACTATGATGAAGTAATAAACCTTTTAATTTATTAAAATACACAATAATACATTGGAATTCATTTTTCTGCTTAAAAAAGTATAAAGATTTTTAAATTGGTTTATCTCCTCAAATTTATAACTAGTCACATTAAAAGTTGCTACGTTTTCTCAGTTGATAAATCAATAACTATACACTTTGTATTCTAAACATTGTCTCATCAAAGAAAAACTTAATTATATTTTGATTTTAATAATTTGGTCAAGATATTGGACTAGTTTATGAAACAGTTCATTGGCAGTGTTTCAAATTAGTTATCTAATAAAGTTTATTCATATTATGCAGCTTTTACATGATGAAATCAGAGGGAGTGTTTTTTAATTGTGAAAATTATAAGGTCTTTAATGCGAAAACTGACATTAAACAAAGATGTGTTTTGGTTTGTTTTTTTTTTTAATTTTTGTGTCAATGGACTTTGAAACTGTACTTCAAGATGCATTATGCAAATTTGATAGTGAAATTTTTAATTTCAAATTAATTAAAAACAAGAATTTTATTGGATTTGACTTTAGATTTACATTATGTACACGATTGCTTTTCTTTTCAATTCAGTGAGTTGATCTACAGACTAAATGTCTTGGATCCAATATTTAAATATATTGACTTAGCATTGACTTAGCATTTACTGGTTTTAAAAAACTCCAAATATCCTATCAGGACCTGCAGTCTTACTATTTTTAAGATTATATCAAGATAAATAAGATATCTTATTCAAATATAAATAAATATGTAGAATAGATATCTTATTAAAAGTTGTAAATTTACTTCTTATATCATTTTCTAAAAAAAAATATCAAAACATCAGCTACATCCAGTCTTGTAAAGGTCCATGATGTTTTTAATTGGTTGCTATAGTAAGTTTCTTTTAAGATCTAATCTAAATTAAATAAAATATTTTGAATGTGAGAATTGCTCAATGGTCTATCTGATCACTATTAGGGCTAAATACAAAAACTTCAGTTTTTCATTCTATTGTTTTTGTAATAAATGTTTGCTTAAGAAATTTTCTTTAAGATTTAATATGTAATATATAGGGTATATGAGCACAGACTTTCACATGATCCACCTCTCTCCACTCTATCTCATAACACTGATACACTTGAACACATATATGTTGAAAAGATAAATAATCGCCAATATAGGTATTTCATGCTAAACCAGCAATCATCAGTTGGTTCAGATTACCATCTCTACACATATATGCCATAAGTGCACAGATATATATTAAGATAGCCAAACCTCATACTTTAATGGACAGGCTTCAATCTACTCCATACTCCAACTCTTCAATCGTCCATCCAATTGAAAATCTGATGATGCAATGCTCAAAGGCCACCCTGAGGCTGAGATTCATGTCACACCAATATAACCTATATATTACATATATAGACAGGTATATAAAAAGCCTGTGTGTTTCAGCTTAAGATTTAATGCAAATTATTCAAAATATTTTAATATTATATTAATAAATTTCCAAATTTTACTAAAGGTAAATTAAAGTTTACATTTTTAAATTTGTCTATTATATTTGCTCCTTTACAGCTTCAATAGTATATTTCTGAAGCACCCTCTGAATAAAAAAAATTATATTTTTTTTTCAATTTTTTGATAGTGTAATGACTAATCATAATAATTTTGTTTTAGCTTTGTTAATAGTTACCATTTATTAATGTTGGAGTACAAAAATGCCGGTTGTTATTGTATTTTTTTTTTTTTTATGAAATAGAATATTTGTAATATTTTTTTTAAAATTTGTTTCTTTAACAATTTTTTTAAACATTTAATGTAAATGTTTTTTTTTTATTAAACATTACTAATTTATAAAAGTTTGTTACATTTTGAATTAACATAGCTAAGTATGTCATTTATCTGAACTATATTAGGGGATTGACAGACCATGAAAGCATTATAAATCAGTGTTTGTGGCTATTTCTGATGTGGATGGGAACCTTTACTGCAAAATATATACTATATCTCCATAGTTAAAAGCACTCATACTGATTTTTCCCCAGCATTTTTTATTTAATGGTGAAATTACTTCCTTTACATTAGTGTAGTGGTTGTGAATTTGACATGTGACATCAAATAAGCATTAATTGAGCAATCAGATAACAGAGAAAATACAGATTTTATATATGACTCAAAATGTCACTACCATCATATAACCCTTTAACCGCTAATTATATTATTGGTTGTATGAAGTAAAAATCAAATCTTTTAATTGGCCAACTCACAAACTGAAGACAAAGCCTATTGTTAAAACATATTCGCCTATAATATTAAATTCAACTCAGATACGTTTATAAAAAGTATATTACTAATTTTTCAGGTTATGAAAGAGAACGAAAGTTCTTTCAAAAATAAATTGCTATTTATTTATTATAAAATATATTCAATTTCGGCAAATATAAAGCGAATGTCTAAACAAAAAAGTGCTGACGCAAACACTTTTTTTCAATTTTACATTATGGAAAAGTAAAGATTTCTTTTTGCTAAATCTTAAATATTTTTACTAAAATCTTCAATATTTTTCAAAAATAATTTTGTTTTTTTAGTATATTTTTTAAAAAACTATTTTAATTTCTCATTTTATATTTTTTTAATACTTAAATTACATTTGAAATGAAAATCTCAGCGTTTATCTTTATTTTCTTTGATCAGGCGTTTTCTTTGTTCTTTCCAGCCAATCAGAATGTCTTTTTCAGCTGAGAGCCGGCTGACAGCCAATCACCGACAAGGTTCTTCTTTGTTTAGTTTTAAATGCGGTTTTTTGATTTTTTACTTGTAAAATAATTCGGAAGAGGGCACCATCTTACAGAACTTTTAAAAACCTAATCAATAACTGTCAAACGAATATTCTACAATTAAAACTAGCAGAATTAGAGTGACGTCAGATGTCGACAAGATGCCTCGTAAATGCAATAAGAAGATTGTGATTTTAATGTATCAAAAAGAAAAAAGACCCAATGTGATAATAATCAATGTATTTTTTTTTTACTTTACACCACAAACAATTTTAAAGCCATCTTGTCAATCATTGAATTTCTGCTGTTAAATCTTTACATATAGTCAAGCATTGGTGGTCGAGAGGTCAGCGACAGCTGCTTTACAAGCAGTTGTCCCAGATTAGTGGGTTCACTTTCTGGCTGATGCTATGGCACAAGAGAAAAAAAAATCTTTATATTTTTTTGGGAAATTCTGTCTCCACTTTATAAATCTTCCAATTAAAATATGCCACATTTATTTTTAACCAAGTCACTACCAATGAGATCATAATAAAAAAACCAGTTATGATACTTTTTATGGTAGCCAAAATTACATAATATTATATTCGTAACACCCATCTTGTTTTAAAAAAACATGCTCAAGTGAATGACAATTCTGAAAGTACAAATTAGCAATTTAATATTTAAAAGCTGTTGACATTTAAGGCAAATAGAACATCTGTCATAAAAATATCAATTTTTTAAAAAATATGATTAGGATTAGATCTATTCTTAATCTGCCTATTATGTTAACATTGATGTGTACTAGTTTATGATCAGATAATATGTATTTGTAAATAATTTTACAATATTAACTTCTAAATATAAATTTATATTAAGTAATAATTTACTAAGGCTGTAACCTTAGAAATAAGCGTCTAAAAAATACAAAGGTAGGGACCTCTATAGGTCTTAAAACACAAGCTTATGCTATGAAGAAAAGAGAGAATAAAGAAGAATTCTCTCTTTTCTTCATAGCGTAAGCTTGTGTTTTAAGACCTATAGAGGTCCCTACCTTCGTATTTTTCAGACGCTTATTTCTAAGGTTACAGCCTTAGTAAATTATTACTTAATATAATAATGGGCATTTAATAAAAATTTATAATTACAACTTTAAATTATCAGAACAGATTTCTTACTATAAGATCTTTTCATTGACTCGTAGTAAATTGTAAGATTTCGCGAGTATTAATGTATTATAAGAATTGTGGACTTAATTAGTGAAGTATTGAATAGCTTCACACTCTTAGATCAAAACACTTCAGCTTCACCTATTTATATATAAAAGTAGGTTGAAGTAAAGAAGGATTCTCTCTTTTCTTCATAGTGTAAGCTTGTGTTTTAATACCTATAGAGGTACCTACCTTCGTATTTTTCAGACGCTTATTTCTAAGGTTACAGCCTTAGTAAATTATTACTTAATATTAACTTCTATAATGTTTTGGTCTTAACTGTAATAAAATTTATTACATGGCATTATTTTGATTGTGGATATATTCATGCTTATATAGTAATTTTATAGCTTAAAATGTTTGTGATAATTAAACCATGTGATATGCAAAAAATTAATATCAGCAAAACATTTAAAATTATAGTGTCAATAACATTTTTTCCAAATAATTCGTTGGACAAACATTACTGATTATATCAACTTGCAAATTAAAGTCTCTAAAATGTTTTAAATTTAATTTATCTAATAATGCTATCCAAAAAGAATAAAAACTTTTTTTGAAATTCTCTGAATCTAATTTTGGAGAATATTCATCAATTAAATGGCCCTGTTACCATATTTCAAACAGACTTTTAGTGCCATTAACTGTTCATTGATGTATCTTAAAATTCAAAAATCAGAAACTAATAAATTATGCCTTACAACAAATCTAATACTATACTGTCTTCTTTTATTGAACATTATATTTTTCTTCAAGAAGTGTAATAACTACTCTTTCTTATTGAATTGCCTAATGTATACCATACATTTTTGATTGTAACAGTTGAGGTTAGGAGATATAAAGTTCTGAAAAAGATTTCTAAGGCAATTGAAACTGTAAACTATAAGAAAGGATGGTAAATCAAGCATTGTGTAACAGTGGTAAAGTGATTGGACAATTTAGTATTATATAAGTTGTATTCTTTTAAAAATATTTATAGTCATCCAGCTGCTGTAAAATGAGTGCATCTTACGACAGCTATAGTCAATCCTTAATCTTCATATCTCTTTAGTTACAAATGTTGTCCAACATCCAATTCTTGAAAATTTATAATTAAAAAAAATGTATATAATACCACTGTTGTCTGTTTTACTGTTTTAATGATTATTCCAACAGGTATAATAAATAATAATGTATGCAAAGTTTTGTATATCTACAGCTTGCAGTTTATTCAATATTTGCAATAACGTGATGTAATTTATTGGAGCATAAAAATTTATTTCTGTTGAAAACTAGTAAACATAATTTTTTAGTACCTGTTTTATATATATTAAATAAACACAAACCAATGCTAGAATTTTCCATAACACTACCTATATTTAAAAACACTAAGTCTGAATTTAGCACCTTAAATAAAATCTTAATATTTAAATAGACATATTAAGGTTCTACACATGAGAAATTAGAGGGTCTTAAAATCAACATGGGTATGACAATAATATTGTCATGACCATTAAGCATCACATGATCACTATCTTATACTAGCACATAATTGTTATAAAAAAAGCTTAATGGTTTAACACCAATCCTGCCTAATAGGATAGTGGTGGCCATGGTTGTTAAAGAGCCAAAGACACCAAAATGTATGGGTGCTGAATTGAGTTCAGACCCATATGACTATATAAGATATTGAGCTTAGATTGAAAATATTTTTGTGTTTTCCAATTTCATTCTCATAGTTTTGTAGTTAAATAGAGATAAAAGGTGGGTGCTGGAGGGTTGCATTAGATCCTAAGATCTAGGTGCAGTGCTCTCAGATCCAAAGCTCCTCACTGATGATGGCCACAAGCCAGAAACTAGTCTGGGGATATTGGATGAGTAGGCATTAGATAGGGATTTTATGCACAAGCCTTCTGGCATTCATTGATTACTCTGGTTGGCACAGGGTGGCACTACTGTATGGAGAGTTTTGCTTTGTTTATAATATTGTAATGAACAAGGAATTTGAACATTCCTTTGTCAGATTTTCAATAATATTAATGGCTGAAAAGTTGGAGGGTGGAGAAAATTGAAGTCTATTCATTAAAGTTTGAAGATTATCTGAATATAAACTGAGCTCTGATTATATATGTGCATGTAGGAGATGATGATATGGCCCAACTGATGAGTGTAGGTTCAGCACTAAATACATATATTGGAGATCATTTATCTTTTTCCCATGTATGTAGTCATGTATATCAGTTATATAAGATGGATTAGATAGATGTAGGGAATTTGATAGTCTGGATTTATCTTCATTCTAAAGTCATTAAGTTTAGTAGAGACAATATACTTGTATTTAATATTATATATTTAATAAAATGTCTATTGTAGAATAATTATTCTAATAATATTATAGTAGTTCATTATTTTTGCTATTAATATTATGCATTGAATGGAATGAGTGCTTCAGTAGAAAAATTCACAAAAAAGTTAAAATGCTTTAACTAAAACTCAATTTAAAATATCCATTAAAGTACGTACATATTCAACCTCACAAACACATACAATAGTGTAATTAGAACAATAAGTACATTAATGTATATAAACTATTTTGCCAAACATTAAAAAAAATTCTGTAAACTATTTTGCTAAACATAAAAAAAAAAGAGGAATGAACTATTCAAACCCATAATTTTTTGTATGGAATTTCTGTTGACTTTCAATTCCTTACCAACAGTTGAATTGCTTTTATATAAGGCAAATAATGAGTTTCACCATCACATTATTCATTGATTATAACAAGTTAACTCTTTCCCCGCCTCTTACGAGGCTCCTCGTCGACATCTGACATCACTCTAACTCAGCCAGTTTTTATACGAAAATATTCGTTAAACACGTATTGAATTCGTTTTTAAAAGTTCTGTAAGATGGTGCCATCTTCCGATTTATTTTACAAGTAAAAAATAAAAAAAAACGCATTTAAACCTAAACAAAGAAGGAACATTATTTGTGATTGGTTCTTAGCATGCTCTCAGCCGAAAAAGACATTCTGATTGGCTGGAAAGAACAAAGAAACTGCCTGATCAAAGAAAATAAAGAAAAACGCTGAGATTTTCATTTCGAATACGATTTAAATTATTATAAAATTATATTTATGGAAATTAAAAAGTATTTTCAGAGAGAATAATAAAAAAACAAAATTATTTTCGAAAAATATTGAAGATTTTAGTACAAATATTGAAGATGTAGTAAAAAGAAATATTTACTTTTCTATAACGTAAAAGTCGATCTTTTTGTTTATATTATAGCTTTTATGTTGCCGATATTGAATATTTTAGAATAAATAAATAGCAATTTATTTTTGAAAGAACTTTCGTTCTCTTCATAACCTGAAAAATTAATAATATACTTTTTATAAACGTATCTGAGTTGAATTTAATATTATAGGCGAA
Organism: Epiperipatus broadwayi; assembly: GCA_028023455.1. NCBI lineage: Eukaryota > Metazoa > Onychophora > Udeonychophora > Euonychophora > Peripatidae > Epiperipatus > Epiperipatus broadwayi. Next base: position 558,106 of record JAQFVV010006610.1, read on the forward strand.
TATGTTTTAACAATAGGCTTTGTCTTCAGTTTGTGAGTTGGCCAATTAAAAGATTTTATTTTTATCTGATACAACCAATAATAAAATTAGCGGTTAAAAGGTTAAAACAATATAAATGTAAATTATAGTTAAAATGTAAGAATGTTAAAAGTATTTAGAAAATTCAAATATCTTGATAATATATTATCTATATTTTACTAGTCACTGTCTGATTAACAGATAAGAGAGTTCCACATTTTTCTCTAAATTATTTTGGCAAACATAAAAAAAACAATTCAAACTTATTACTTTTTGTATGGAATTTCAGTTGATTTTCAATTGTTTTAGCCACAGTTGAATTGTTTTTATACAAGGCAAACAATGAGGTTGACCATTGCATTATTCATTGATTATAAAAATTCAAATAATGCTAGTCACTGTCTGATTAACAGATAAGAGAGTTCCACATTTTTCTCTAAATTATTTTGGCAAACATAAAAAAAAACAATTCAAACTTATTACTTTTTGTATGGAATTTCAGTTGATTTTCAATTGTTTTAGCCACAGTTGAATTGTTTTTATACAAGGCAAACAATGAGGTTGACCATTGCATTATTCGTTGATTAAAAAAATTCAAATAATGCTAAGTATAATAGTGTAAGTGTAATTTAATTCATATGCAGCTTGTAGAAATTATTCTCAATAATTATTAATTTAATAGCATTATATTTATTCTGTCTGTCAATCTACTCTTTCCACAACTGTAAATTATTGTGGGGAATAGTATAGATCAGTAATAGATCATTTTGCTATGAAAAAATGGAGGATTGAATTAAAATATAAAAATTAATAATTTCAAATTTTAATTATAAGACAATATATTGTACAATGAAATAGAACAGATTTTGTTTGATATGATAATATTGTTTTATTTATATTAATTTGTTTTACATGAAATTTAAACTATGAATGAAAAATATGTCAAAATTACTGTGGGAAGTAAAATAAAAATATTGTATAAGAAAGATTATGTAGTGTGCTTCCGTTCCTAAAAAAGTCATGTTTCATCATTGATATATATATATACATAAAGCATAAGAACATAAATATTATAAATAATAGAGTGAATTAGAAAATTAATGCACATGGGTTAATGTTATTTCTAATACCAATCAGACTCATTGATACATATGCAGAGAAGTTTTTATTTTTCAATCAAAGTTTTGCCACCCATCACTGTTTTTATCTTTTGATTCATAAGTTGTCACCTAATATTACCCCTACATTTCTAAAATATAAAATACTCTTTCGAAATAAATGATAGTACACATGCACCAAGAGAGATTTTGAATTACATTTACAATATCAAATGGTTTTGACTATTTATTTTCTTTTACTCATTAATATATGCTGTAAATATTAACTATCTTTACAAAAGTAACCATTACTTGGAACATGAGGAGGATAGATCATTATGTATTGAAACAGTAAGATTCGTATTCGAATCTTAAGTTTCACCTTTTTCTGTCATCTCTCACTGACCGGTCTATCCTGCCCAAATTTAAACTTTTTGATATCGAATTGTGTGTGTAGCAATATTAAAAATGTATAAATATATGTAGAATTCAGGATAAACACGCACACATTTCGATCTCAGATTAAAGGCAATAAATAGGGATAAAATAATATAATTTAGATTTCTTTTAGTTATATAATTTTGTATAATTTTAATCATTTATTTTGGATTATAAAGTTCATATTTATTGCTTTGTTTAAATTTCATTTAATAATAATTCTAAAAAAATCTGATGTAATATTTAATTAAAAGTTAAAATAATCTTATGTTTCCTTTTTGTCTTTGAAATTTAAAAGCATCGGTCAGTGATAGATAATAGATTAATTAAAGAAAAATTCCCCAAAATGTAATTAGTAAATGTAAAATGTAAACAATAGAATGGCAGCTTTCTTTAATTAAAAAAACCAACTAAATGCATTGATTATCCTCAGGGCAGATTAAGTAGAACCTAAAAATATCTTAACAAAAATGTGAGAGATCAAGATAAGAAAAGAGGACATCTTAGACTTGCTGGAGACATTCACTTAAAACTTTAGCTTTGCTCTCGATCACTGAGAGTCTCCAAAATATAAAATAATTTGTTCCTGCCAAGGTATGACCGAGTAAAGCACCTAGATTATTCTCCATCAGGAGATGGCCTATTGGATGCTGAACTTTCCATTGCCCATCATAAATTCACCATGAAGATCTGCTGCCTGAAATAAATGAGAAAGCTGCTGCTGCTGTGAAAGTAAATGAAATATCAAATTACAAGAAAGAATTGCCACTCGTGAACTTTTTGCTGTTAAACTAATGGAATCAGAAAACTTCTTATAAAACAGGTACCTGTCTGTGTTCAAACTCTAGAGTACTCTAATAATATGCTATAGCTCTTCTTCATCCTACTTATCTAAATTATAAAATGTAAAAACTACCATATGTATAACTAAAACTGAATAATTAACTTAATGTGTAAATTTCTCTACTAATCTAGCTTACCTCATTCTATCTTGGGTGCGTATTTCTAAAATCTACATTTTATCTATATTTATTATTTAATTATTGCATGCTCACAATTGTCTCTATTTTCAAAGTTTAAATCTATGATCGTTTGAAACAGTGAATGCATGTCACATTTTCATTAATATGTACTTTCCTAAATAACTTAACTTTCATATAAATTGACACGCATTCAGTGCATCATTTATTGTAATGCAGGGGTCTACTCCTTCACAAATGGCTGACGTATTAGTTATAATAATTCCCAATTTAGATATGTTTTGTATTTATTAAATCATCATGAATAATCCCAGAAAATTACATTTCTTGAGTGTCACCAACGTTCTTTAGTAAATGTTGATAATGTAGGGCCGAATTAGAAATCTATTTAAATCTTATCATAATCGTTTATACTTATACATGTGTTACATTTTAAAGACGCGATGATCTATTCCGCCGTAAATATTCCAGATTCTCCAGGGTTGAAATTAACCCCAGTCATCCTACACAAGTGGACATAATAAATGCTCCCGTAGGATTTGACCTGTCATGCAGCCAGATGGCAAATTGCGACACTGGCCGCTTGTCCCTGGTTATGCTTATGTGACACCTTACTTCGTCGGGCCGAGGCAGAGACCAGCCTGACAGTCTTATAAACTCATTCACGGCATTGCAGTTTCAATATGCTGCCATTCCATATCGCCTTTCTAAAGCATACCACATGTTCCTTTACTTAATTTTATTATTCTATATATCATTCCGCCTCTGCATTATCTTCATAATTCACTCTCAAATAAATGTTTGCCCTTAGACATAAAATAAATATTTTAATTAAATAAATATATCTCCGCCGCTACTCTTAAATCTTACTTTAGACTCTTGCATTGCAAAGGTGTAAATTACCCAAGGCATGCATTAGAAATACTTACTCAAGAATTTTAGGTAGCTAGATTACGCCTTCAAATAAGTGAATTCCTTTTGTAAACATTTCAGTATCGGAAATACCACTACTGAAATCCTCAATATAAAATAATGTCTAAATAAATAAATGTATTCTTTAAAATATAATCATGTTGCAAATCCCGCTACTGAAGCTTTAAATCCACAAATATTATTAGTAAATGATTGTCTTCTTAAAATGTGTTAATAAATAATTTTAAACTATATGTCTGTATTTACGTTTCATTTATTCGATACCCATTCTATATAATATTTCCTCGATTATGTAAATATGAATGTTTAATTGATATTAGTTTGATTATTGGCTAACTCGAGAATAAAATCATGAGTCTCTTGCATATCCCTGATCACTGTGCCTAAGGAAATATTTACTAATGTCACATCAGATGCGTTGTTTCATGGATTGTATTATGGAACCGATAAACTATGTTCGAACTCAGTACCACGGGTGGCTTCGCTACTCGATGGTGCTGCTGTTCTGTATGGTGGTCAAATTCTGCACTATGTTTATGAGTCACACATTTTCTGACCGTTACAGTATATATTGCACATTTTCTTCATCAATTTTTGTTCAATTTTTCACAATAAATGAAAAAGTTTTACATCCCGATATTATTCTTATTATGTATTGCAACTTTTTGCAGAATCTTAATATAACTTTTTAAATTGTTCAATCAAATAATAGTTACTTTATAAATAAAATAAAGATATGCTAAATTTATTAGTAGCAAAAATGCCACTGGATAAGTGATATCCCAAGCTCCATCCAAAATAAATAAACAAGAACCAAAAAGAGAACTTTCTTGAGATGCAAAGATAGGATAAAAAAATTAAATGATGTGTAGAGAAGTTGAATTAAATATAAAGAGATGTCCATTCTGAAATGTACTTATTATGGTTAAGATATTATGTTTTACATTTTATTTTCATCTTAGAATAAGTAAGAATACTTATTTAATTTCATCCATTAAATACATCTATAAAAAATCTTCAGTGATTGTTAGAGAATCTAATATATTTTCAAAATTATTATAAATATTTATAAACCATGCTGTGATCTTGCTATAATAAACTGTAAGAAAGAAGAAAAAACTGATGAAAGGCTTAAAAGTAAACAAACAAAAAATTTAAAATAAAGATGTGATTAATTATTGTTTCATGCATTTACCTATCTTATATTTTACCATAAACAAAATTTATATATAATATGAAAATAGCATATGTATATTCCACCTTTTTCTTATAAAATCTCTGTCTTGTGTTGCAACTTAAGACCTCCCTATAGAGACATCATTATATCTGATTGGCTGTCATATAAGCATTCTAAAAGCACAAGCAAGAGATTTTCAGCCTTTCACTTTAAATATAAAAATAGATAAATGGCTATATTTAAAAAAAGGTGATTGGCTCAATAATATAATGGTTAGTGTATTCACCTGTTATGGCCATGATTTTGGATTCAATTCTGGATTGGCAACATTAAAAGAATTATCAAATACAACCAGAATTAAGGGTTTTTAAATATTCAATCCATAAACATTAATATTGATTATTAAACTCTTGTAGCAGCTATTTTCTAGATTGTAATAATTTAGGATAATCTTAAACTGGTCAAGTGATGTCATTACCCTGAATATAAAAACAACAAATGTGATTGTAATCTACTATAGAAGCCACACATGAGAAAGATCTTTTACTCTTATAGATACTAATTGTGTTTTTATATTTACATTTTTATTTTTACAAATTTTTAATAATGCAATGTATTTAAATATATTTTAGTTTCATTTGTAAGATAAATTTTGACTTCAAGTTTTAGTTTTATAAATGAAATTAGAAAATTACATTTCACCAATTTAATATATTAGTATTTTGTGTAACACAAAAATTTATTACCTGAAAAGCTATACCATTCTCATTTTCTTTACAATCTTACTTTATTTTAATATATTTTTATCAGATTTATAATATTTCTGTGGTGTAATTTTCACTACACTCCTCTCACACAAAATGGGGACTGGTTTCTATTTTTTTTTTGCCCAAGTTACTTTCATTTCAGTTTATGTAACTGAACTGAAGACAATTGACAAAAAATATAGCTTTAAACTGTTCATAGAACATGGTCAAAGTATAAGTGGAAATATATCATGACGCATTGTGTATGTGGATGTTGAATAAAAGAGCTAATGCAATAAATAAGATTAATAAAGGAAACAAATCTATGAAAATTTTTTTATTGGAATTCATGGTCCATTTTAAAAACAAACAGAAGATATTTATTAATTTATTCATTAAGTTCTTTGATAGGCAACCTCATGATTGTTTTGATCTGTTTATACAATAGGCACAAATCCTTGCATTTGTTTATTAAAATAAACCTTCAAATTTTATTTATTAGAGATTTTTTGTTAACAAAATAAAATTTATAAATTGTTATGTGATCCAATTATAATGTCAATAGAGAAGATGCAATTTTTTTTAGTGTCCCTATTTTAAAACATATCATTAATTTACCTCATCTATTATTTACACATATATTCCCTCTCCATTGATTCTCATTATAAATATTCATAGAGTTATGTTCAAATGTAAAAATTATCATATTATATGTTTTTCATCTTTTAGTTTTAGAGACATCAATTTATTTTTAATACTACACTTCAGAAATCAAAATCTCAACACAATAATAAAAATCAAAATACAAGGTACGCCCATGTATCTACTAACATTTTTTGATTCACTTGCAATTTTTCTCTTTACAGACACCAATACAAAATTCAAAATTTCTTTTGATTTGTTTTACTTTATTTTATTATATTTGTTTTATTATTGTACTTGGGCTTATATATATATATATATATATATAAGCCCAAGTATCTGATTACTGTATTCATATATATATATATATATATATATATATATATATATGAATACAGTAATCAGATATATTTAAAAAATTTTATCCACTTGGGAACGCTTTTGCCTATCTTCCTAATTATATAATTACTATATTGCTTCGAAGAAATACAGACATCAAATTATATATATATAATTTGATATATAAACTCGGTCAGATAATGAAAATTATTCTACACAAATAAGTTGAGATTGTTGTTGAAGGAGAAAAATATTATTTGTGCAAAAGAATATAAAGGTAATAGATTTGTGGTGATGGATGGATATATATATATATATATATATATATATATATATATATTTATATATATATATATATATATATATATATATATATATATATATATATATATATATATATATATATCAAATCAAAACTACCCCAAATCTAAAATTAAACCAGACCAGCATAAAAATAATATTAAAACACAACCTAAGGTTTCACTGCTACAAGCAGACTTCTCAAGTGTAAAGAACTACAAAAAAACCACACATTATATATACTATTAAAAACTACCCACAAATCCATTCACTTCCCATCCACCCTTAATATTAAAAGAACTCTTAAATAAGTTAATTGCTTCAGAATAATAAATTTTCAATAATAAAGACTCTTTAATTCTTCTTTTGATTTCATTTCTCTCAAAGAAGACAACCTTAGCTTCATCAAAATCAATAGTGTGGCCTGTATCTTTTTCATGGACATACAAAGCAGAACTAAGATATCTATTTTTAACTCTACTTTTATGAACCTTTATTCTTTCATTTAAACTCAAACTACTCTGACCTATGTAAACCTTCTTACAAAATAAACAAGGAATAAAATCTACCACACCAGGAATAGTCTTTCTATCAAAAACTTCTTTTGTATTATTTAATAAATTATTCAATGTAACACCCCTTTTCCAAGCAATTTTCTTATTTCCAAACAATTTACTATTTCTACACACAATTTTATAAGAAGACAATTTAAATGGCAAAGAAATAAAATCATATTTTTCTTTAACCTTTACATCCTTACAAATATTACTATTAAATAAAATACTTTTAACAAATTTATCAGAGTATCCAACACTCAAATAATCTTTATAAAATTGATATTTCTGAAACAAAGCTACCCCACTAGAATTATTTAATTTAATATTCCTATGACAATAATTCCTTAAAGCAGCTACTTTATGAGATACAGACTGATAGCTATCAGGTTTAATTATAGATCTTAATTCTTTACTTTTAACTAAATGACTGCACAATAAACAATTAGTTTCTATATTTCTAATCACCAAAAGATCTAAAAATTTTAACTTACCAAAATCTAACCCCCTCCTTCTAACACAAATTTTATAGAAGGATCAAAACAATTAAACTCATTTACAAATTCCTTCAATTTATCATTCTCAACTACAAATAAACAATCATCAACATATCTGACAAATAATTTTACATATAAACAATTCTTTTTAATAATAATTTCCTCTTCCATAAAACTAATATAAACTGAACATACTAAAGGAGAAATAATATAACCTATTATCCACCCTTCCTTAATCTTATAAAAATTACCTTTATAAGTAAAATACATAGAATCTTCCAATAACAAAAGCAAATCTTTAATTACCTTAATTTTATTTTTTGATAAAGAACTTTTCTTAATCAATACAGACAAAAGAACATCAATACTGCTTAACCTATTAACAGACTGATACATATTTTCAATATCTAAACTTCCAAATACCCAATTACTTTCCATTTTAAAATTATTAATCTTATCAAAAGCCTCAAAAGAAGAAGAAACTGTGTACTGACCAAAATCAACAAATTGTTTTAAAAAATTATTCAAGAATCTAGAAATACCCTCTACAACACTACCTGTAAAATCAAAAATAAATCTTAAAGGAAAACCATCTTTATGAGTTTTAATATTCACAAACATCTTAGCTGATGTAAAATCATTAGGATAGCATTTTAAATAATCTACTCTATTAAAAATTTTTAAATTAACCATTTTCTTCATAATATCTATCAATTTTCTTTTAATCAAATTACCTGGATTTTTATCTAACAACATATATTTACCATTATTTAATTCTCTATCCATTTTCTCTTTGAAATCATCTCCTTTCATAATAACAAACCTACCAGCTTTGTCTTCACGAGAAATGATTACATCATTAGCAATTAACCTATTTTTAAGATGTTTAATCTCAGCAGGATTAATAACAAATTTTTCTTTCCTTTTTAAACTTTTATTCAAAATCGATTGAATACCAACTTTCTGCTCATCACTCAAATTACTAGATTCAATAGACGAAATTGTATCAAAAACTATATTTTTTGAATGAAATGGAACAAAATTAGGGCCTTTACCAAGAATATCTAATTCTCTATCATTTAACTTCAAATCCGTAAGATTAACAACTCTATCCTCAGAAACCTTATTCTCATACCTTTATCACTACAATAAACTTTATTAACTTAATTTAACAAACTTTATTGTAGATAAAGTATGAGAATAAGGTTTCTGAGGATAGAGTTGTTAATCTTACGGATTTGAAGTTAAATGATAGAGAATTAGATATTCTTGGTAAAGGCCCTAATTTTGTTCCATTTCATTCAAAAAATATAGTTTTTGATACAATTTCGTCTATTGAATCTAGTAATTTGAGTGATGAGCAGAAAGTTGGTATTCAATCGATTTTGAATAAAAGTTTAAAAAGGAAAGAAAAATTTGTTATTAATCCTGCTGAGATTAAACATCTTAAAAATAGGTTAATTGCTAATGATGTAATCATTTCTCGTGAAGACAAAGCTGGTAGGTTTGTTATTATGAAAGGAGATGATTTCAAAGAGAAAATGGATAGAGAATTAAATAATGGTAAATATATGTTGTTAGATAAAAATCCAGGTAATTTGATTAAAAGAAAATTGATAGATATTATGAAGAAAATGGTTAATTTAAAAATTTTTAATAGAGTAGATTATTTAAAATGCTATCCTAATGATTTTACATCAGCTAAGATGTTTGTGAATATTAAAACTCATAAAGATGGTTTTCCTTTAAGATTTATTTTTTGATTTTACAGGTAGTGTTGTAGAGGGTATTTCTAGATTCTTGAATAATTTTTTAAAACAATTTGTTGATTTTGGTCAGTACACAGTTTCTTCTTCTTTTGAGGCTTTTGATAAGATTAATAATTTTAAAATGGAAAGTAATTGGGTATTTGGAAGTTTAGATATTGAAAATATGTATCAGTCTGTTAATAGGTTAAGCAGTATTGATGTTCTTTTGTCTGTATTGATTAAGAAAAGTTCTTTATCAAAAAATAAAATTAAGGTAATTAAAGATTTGCTTTTGTTATTGGAAGATTCTATGTATTTTACTTATAGAGGTAATTTTTATAAGATTAAGGAAGGGTGGATAATAGGTTATATTATTTCTCCTTTAGTATGTTCAGTTTATATTAGTTTTATGGAAGAGGAAATTATTATTAAAAAGAATTGTTTATATGTAAAATTATTTGTCAGATATGTTGATGATTGTTTATTTGTAGTTGAGAATGATAAATTGAAGGAATTTGTAAATGAGTTTAATTGTTTTGATCCTTCTATAAAATTTGTGTTAGAAGGAGGGGGGTTAGATTTTGGTAAGTTAAAATTTTTAGATCTTTTGGTGATTAGAAATATAGAAACTAATTGTTTATTGTGCAGTCATTTAGTTAAAAGTAAAGAATTAAGATCTATAATTAAACCTGATAGCTATCAGTCTGTATCTCATAAAGTAGCTGCTTTAAGGAATTATTGTCATAGGAATATTAAATTAAATAATTCTAGTGGGGTAGCTTTGTTTCAGAAATATCAATTTTATAAAGATTATTTGAGTGTTGGATACTCTGATAAATTTGTTAAAAGTATTTTATTTAATAGTAATATTTGTAAGGATGTAAAGGTTAAAGAAAAATATGATTTTATTTCTTTGCCATTTAAATTGTCTTCTTATAAAATTGTGTGTAGAAATAGTAAATTGTTTGGAAATAAGAAAATTGCTTGGAAAAGGGGTGTTACATTGAATAATTTATTAAATAATACAAAAGAAGTTTTTGATAGAAAGACTATTCCTGGTGTGGTATATTTTATTCCTTGTTTATTTTGTAAGAAGGTTTACATAGGTCAGAGTAGTTTGAGTTTAAATGAAAGAATAAAGGTTCATAAAAGTAGAGTTAAAAATAGATATCTTAGTTCTGCTTTGTATGTCCATGAAAAAGATACAGGCCACACTATTGATTTTGATGAAGCTAAGGTTGTCTTCTTTGAGAGAAATGAAATCAAAAGAAGAATTAAAGAGTCTTTATTATTGAAAATTTATTATTCTGAAGCAATTAACTTATTTAAGAGTTCTTTTAATATTAAGGGTGGATGGGAAGTGAATGGATTTGTGGGTAGTTTTTAATAGTATATATAATGTGTGGTTTTTTGTAGTTCTTTACACTTGAGAAGTCTGCTTGTAGCAGTGAAACCTTAGGTTGTGTTTTAATATTATTTTTATGCTGGTCTGGTTTAATTTTAGATTTGGGGTAGTTTTGATTTTATATTGACTAGTTTAGCTTTATGCTTGTAATGTTTATATATATATATATATATATATATATATATATATATATATATATATATATATATATATATATATATATATATATATATATATATATATATATATATATATATATATATATATATATATATATATAAGAAAGAAAAATTTCTCAGCAAATTGTTAAGTTGAATTTTTAAAAAGTTGAGAATTATAAGTTAAAAATGTGTAAGGACAAGTCTGTTTGCAATGGTTTGTGATTGTATATTGGTAAAATGTTTAAGAGAGATGAATATTAGAGGTTTTATCCATCAGATTGTTCCACATTTGTTTGCAAATGTTAAAGTTCATAAAAGGAATGTTTCATTAAGATTGATGATGGATTTTGAGGGTTGTTATTATCAGAAAGCATCATAATTACTTGCAAAATGGTTACAAGAGTTAGTAGATTTTAATGAATTTACAATTAATTCTATGTTTGAATTTGTTCAGATTTTGGAGTCTGCCAAAGTGGTTGATGATGGTTATATGGCCTCATTGAATGTATGTGAGTTATATGGATCAGTGGACAATAATAAATCAATAAGTGTAATTAGTAGATTTTTGTTGGATTGTAATGTAGATTTTTGTAAAGCCAGATTTATTATGGAAGTGTTGGAATGAATTAATGGGGATATAACTGCAAGATATGGAAAGGATCATTATCAAATAAAAAATGGTTGGATGATGGGGTTGGTGGTGAGTAGTATTGTGTGTAGTTTATATGTTTCAGAAATGGAAAAACATATTGTTGAGCCATTTATAAGGAGTTATAATTTAATATATAGAAGATATGTGGATGAGATTTTTGTGTATGGTTCAAAAGATTTAATAGAAAATATGTTCAATGAATTAAATGAGAATTTTGGTTTGTCATGGACTATTGTGTTTGAAAATAATGGTATCTTAAAATATTTAGATGTAAATTTATATAAATGCTATAATATGTTTGGGTATAAAATGTTTGTTAAACCATTGAATGTAAGATGTTTTATACATACATCATCGAATGTTCCTTTGAATTATAAAATGGCTGGATTTAAGTGATTTTTGTATCGAAATTTGCATCTTTGTAAATTTGAATAAGATAGGAAAAATAATACTGAAAAATATATGAATGATTTGATACAAGTGGTATACAAAAAAACTATATTACACAGACAATTCTGTTTGTTTTATCAGAATTTAAAGTTTAAATGTAAAGTGGATTTAAATAATAAAATGGTCAAAAAGTAGTTTCTTTAGCTTATGTGCCATCTATAAGTAAGAAATTAAAAATTATTATTGGTGATGATTATAACGTAGGATTTTGTTCCCTTTGTGTTTAAATAGATTAATAAACAATTCAAAGGATAATGTGGAGGAAATGAATAAGTATGAAGTGGTTTATTCCATTACTTGCAAAAAAATGGTTATAATGCTATTTATTATGGTGAAATGAAGGTGAATGTTTTAACATGATTATACCAATATATTTATCAGTACAAAAAAACTAAAAGTAATTCACAGATTAATTCTGTTTTTTCAAATCATGAAAGTAATTGGGTCTTGGGTTTTATCCTCAAAATATTACTACTGTATGCAATGAGTCAAATGATCAGAAAAGGAAGTTGAAAAAGGCTTGATTTATTGCAAAGTCTAAAAACATTATCAATCAGCATAAAACTAGTTTTCCACTGAGCATGCACTGGAAGATTAACCATTCAGTTCCAATATATCACCATGATTCTGGTATACAGTACCGAAAGTGCATACCAATTTGTTGTTTATAATTAACGTTTTTTGCACTTTGGTTGCTCTGTGTATCACTCTTTATTCATGTAGAAGAAGAAGAAGAAGAAGAAGAAGAAGAAGAAGAAGAAGAAGAAGGAGAAGAAGGAGAAGGAGAAGGAGAAGAAGGAGAAGGAGAAGGAGAAGGAGAAGGAGAAGAAGAAGAAGAAGAAGAAGAAGAAGAAGAAGAAGAAGAAGAAGAAGAAGAAGAAGAAGAAGAAGAAGAAGAAGAAGAAGAAGAAGAAGAAGAAGAAGAAGAAGAAGAAGAAGAAGAAGAAGAAGAAGAAGAAGAAGAAGAAGAAGAAGAAGAAGAAGAAGAAGAAGAAGAAGAAGAAGAAGAAGAAGAAGAAGAAGAAGAAGAAGAAGAAGAAGAAGAAGAAGAAGAAGAAGAAGAAGAAGAAGAAGAAGAAGAAGAAGAAGAAGAAGAAGAAGAAGAAGAAGAAGAAGAAGAAGAAGAAGAAGAAGAAGAAGAAGAAGAAGAAGAAGAAGAAGAAGAAGAAGAAGAAGAAGAAGAAGAAGAAGAAGAAGAAGAAGAAGAAGAAGAAGAAGAAGAAGAAGAAGAAGAAGAAGAAGAAGAAGAAGAAGAAGAAGAAGAAGAAGAAGAAGAAGAAGAAGAAGAAGAAGAAGAAGAAGAAGAAGAAGAAGAAGAAGAAGAAGAAGAAGAAGAAGAAGAAGAAGAAGAAGAAGAAGAAGAAGAAGAAGAAGAAGAAGATATATATATTCTTCCAAGCATATCAAAATTTGTAGAAAGTACTATGAAAGAATTTTGATGTACATATAAAGTTAAGTTTGTTTAAAACCATTAACTGTTTTAAAAATTATAGTGACTATATATATATATATATAAAACTACATTTTGCAATTTATTTACTTTTTTAGAATTTCTGCAACTTTTTTAATAGTTTATTTAATATTTTGATGTGGTTGTTAGTGCATACTATCATACCTTCTATGTTTAAATATACAAATAGAAATTATCTAGATGTTCGATAAACAAAATACAAACTTTTATTTTTTGAACTCAAATATTACTCTTCAACCCACAAATCGTTTGATTATTTTTTCTCATAACAATTTTATATACATAAATTACTTTAAAATAATCACAGGGCATAACACTAAACTGAAATAATATTCAAATATTAAATCACCTCACATGCGATATGATGCCCTGTGACTTCTTCTAATTCAGAATCAGGAATCTTTGAGCCACTATGTCCAGAAAAATCTGTTAGCCACTTTATCTTTTTTTCCATCCCCTGCCCTAAGATTTTCCCATATTTTTCTCAACACTACTCCTTCCTATTTCCACAACACAGTCTTTGTCAACATAATGGCCTTTATATGTAAACCCCTCTTATCTTTCCCCAAACACAGCATAAAATCCAAGAAACCAATTTCTGTATAATCACTTTGTTTATATTTATTCTAGCACAACTTCATTATTTGTACCCTTTCTGCTTGCAGGCATTTACATTCAATTAATAAACCTTGTATGCCTTCCTTACACAACTGGCAGACTAAATCACTCATATTTATTTTATTTATGTAATATACCTTTCTTGCTAACAGTCCTGTTCAAGCCTTAAACAGTAAACTACTTTTTTTGATATTATCACAAATTAATGCACATCCAATATTATGTTGACTTCTATATATAGTTAAACTCATTTTACTATCCATACTAATTCTTCATCTCTTCAACTCCCTGTTCCTTATTAATGCATCTTTTCTTCTGTCCCATTCCTTGCTACTGTAACAGTCAACAATTCTTCTAACACAACCATCCCATTTTTTATATAAGTGTACCGACCCAAATTCTTTATCCAAATCCTGAAAAACTATACTAACTTTCTCATTCATCTTGTCACCTGCTCTTTAATTATAACTCAACTAAATACTATTTTGGCTAAACTTCAATCTACTGAATATTTTCATTTTGCTTTATGAATCTCTCATATAAAAACATGACCATTCCATTTCTTCTTCAATTACCTCCTTTGCCATCCTCACATCTGTATCTAATGCATGTTTTCCTACTTCTCTTTATACTTTTTCTAAGTCATCTAATACCCCTTTATTAATGCATAACACATTGTTACCATATGTTAATCCTGTTACTGCCACTCCCTTCCATACAATTCTAGTTACATCATCTCAGTCCCTTTCTTTTGTTTGCTTCATTTATCTTTTTTTTCCCATTCATCAAAGCAATTTCTCTGATTACTTAAAGAATTCCAAAATAGGTATATCTATTCACCACACTTAACTTTATATCCCCCAATAATTTTTTTTTGTTTTCTTTTTTCCCAGAAATAATAATCATAATTACTTTTGATTTTTCTTCACTAAATTTAATACCCATCTTTTTATGCACTATTGTGCATATCCTCAGAATAACTTCCATATCTTCTTTCTGTGCACAATAAGACATCATCTGCAAATGAAAGACCCATAAGATATATATTCCCTTGTCAATTATTAAAGGTATTTCTATGTTCTTCCTAATCTTCCTATTGCTATCTCCATTTATCTCAAATACAACAAAAACAAAGTAGGTGACATAGGGCATCCTTGCCTTAGTTCCAACCCATTTTTAAATTTAACTGATTCTATATTCCCTATTTGATATATATATATATATATATATATATATATATATATAAATAGGGATATATATATATATACATATATATATATATATATATATATATATATATATATATATAATGATGTTTTGTTTTGTAGTCATTTTATAAAACCTAAAAATTTGAGAAATATGATTAGGCCTGATAGTTATCAGCCTTTTATACATAAAAAATGTCTTTGTTGAATTTTTGTTGTCGGAATAGAAGGCTTAATAATTTTAATAATGATGCTTCTATTCAAAGAAGTGAATTTGCTGCTGAATATGTAGAATTGGGTTATAGTCATGATTTTATTAAAAAAGTGGTATTTAATAATAATGTTTATAGTCGTGATTTGGATGATAAGAATTTTGTTGGTAAGGATGATGATTATATATCTTTACCATTTAAAGCATCAATTTATAATTTGGTTTATAGGAATAGTAATTTGTTAGGTGGAAAGAAGGTTGCATGGAGGAAAGGTTCTGATTTGAATTCATTACTTAATGGTTCAAAGCGGTCTATTGATAGTAGGTCTATTCCTGGTATTGTTTATAAAATTCCATGTAGTTGTGGTAAATTTTATGTAGGCCAGAGTAAATTTAGCCTTAATGAAAGGGTTAAGGTTCATATAAGTAGAGTTAAACATAGGTATCTTAACTCAGCTTTATATATTCATGAATTGAATACAGGTCATAGAATATTGTTTAACAATGCTTCGGTTATTTTTTATGAAAAGAATGAGTTAAAAAGAAGAATAAAGGAGACTTTGATGATAAAACTCCTTGATTCTGAGGCTATCAGTCTTATGAAGACTTCTTTTAATATTAAGGGAAGGTGGAGTTTGAAATATATTATGGGAAGGTTTGTTTGTTTGTATATTTATATGTTTTCCTTTAGGCTGATTTTCACTTGTGAAGGTATATTTGTAGTAGATAAAACCATGGTTGTGTAAGGATTTGGGTAAAATTTTGAATTTAATCTAGTGTTGTATTGTTTTATGGTTTTGCATTTTTATTTTTGCTAGTATAGTGTTAGACAGTTTTGGTTATATATATATATATATATATATATATATATAACCAAAACTGTCTAACACTATATCTCTATATATATATATATATAGAGAGAGAGAGAGAGAGAGAGTAATTATTTTCATACAACATTTTAATATGATTCACTAATGCTCCATCCATTTTCAAATTTTTTAATCTTACTCATAATCTATTTCTATTTATTCTATCATATACCTTCTCTATATTTATAAAAACCATATATAACTGTATATTCTGTATCTATAAATAAACTATCTCCTATATGCCTATTCGATCAAAAACATCTTTGCATTTCTTCTGCTATATTCTTTTCTTTGATCCATTTTGCAATTCTTTCAGTCGCCATATATGCGAAAACTTTATATAACACTGATGTTACCACTATCGGTCTATAATTGCTTAACTTTCTATGATCCTTATCCTTTCTTTTAAATAGTAGCATTACTCTTGTATTACTCCAACTACCTGAAAAAAATATCTCTTCTGTGCCATCTTATTAAAACATTATAATAGTTTTAATTTTGCTCTATGTCCTAAACTCATTACCATCTCTGCTGTCCATTCATCTAAACCACTTATGGCTAAGAAATTCAGCACCACTCTCTGTGAAACAAATATATAAATATATTAGAGTCCATATTTTAAATAAATCACCTCACATATCTAAGAAATTCAGTTCATCATATTGAAATATGAAACCTAATATATTTATATATTTGCTTCATAGGGGATGATGCTGAATTTTTTGCCATGTGAGGGGATTTAATATTTGACTATTCCTTTAAATATTATACATTTACTACAATTGTTATTGTTTTGCATTTTTATTTAGAAAAAAAAAAGAATCACCCTGATCTCTATCTATACCAGCAATACTCAAACCAAGCCTAGAAGTTTGGCCATAGGATTTTTATATTTAATTTTCATTATTGATATACACAAGTAATGTATATAATATTAGACATTTACTGTATGTATATTATAAAATTTATTCAGAGCAATAAATTCTCCAAATACCTGACATAAACAATGTGCAAATATTAATTCTAAACGACTAAGTTGATAAAAAACATATCCACATTTGTCTGAGATTCAGAATTTTATAAAAGAAGTGAATTTAGGCAGTGATATATATATATTTGATATTGTCTAATTTCATTTCTGTATAAGATCTTGGACCACAGACAAGAGGAAATTCGTTTTTGTTTGCTATGCAGTTTAGATGCTAATATTGAAAGACTTTGAATCTTATGTCTATACAACACTTGAATAGTTTATTGCTTTAAATATGTGTGTGTGTATATTATTTAAAAGTGAAATATTTTTTTATATGTCAAAGCGTCGGCCGAGAAGCGAACCCGGGATAACTGCTTGAAAATAATTTTTCATAAATTATTTTTAGTATCTGTTTATCAATTTTTTTAATCTATTAATTAATTATTTTGCAATTTAATAATTAAAAATAAGCACATTTGTTTTTATTTTTAAAAAAAAAAATTTACTTTTCTAGTTTTGCTTAAAATTGTTTATCATTTTTTATTTTTTCTAGAGCATGTAAATAAGATGGTTTTTTCTTTATTTAATAAAAAAAAAAAACAGTCTGATTAATTTTTAAACATTTCAATTAATAATTGTTCATCTTTTCCTCAAAAGCCATGTTTGCATGACCAATACTCAAGAGAAATTAATAGAAAAGATTTTTATTTTCTCACTTTATGGTAGGACCACCCATTTTTAGAGTTTGAAGCATTAATTAGTTAAAATTTAGAAACTGTTAACTGCTGTGGTTTTAAATTACTTTATAATAATATTTCCTTTGATAAAAATAGCAATAAATACTCTCCAAACACATTTATATAAAGTAATAATTGTATACATATGATTGGGTTCAAATATGGGCCAAGTAAAATTTTTTTCAAAAGGCTTAGAACTTTTTTCTTAAATAGCTACTCGTTAGCCAATCCAACCAATCATCATTGGGTAAGTAAATTTGTATTTAACTACTTTTAGTTAAAGTGATAAAAAGGGTGGGAACTAGTTCAAACCCTCGCCAACAGGTAATTGCCAATCTTGAGAAATACTGTTTTTTCATCACAGTTTCTTTATGATGAGTTTTTAAAAAGGCCGTTGCTTTGCAGTAATCTAATTAATAAAAAGCTTATTTTACACTTTTATAAATTTTAATATATATATAGTTTAAAGCAGCACGCAAACAGTTTAAAAATTCAATAAGTTCGGAATAATTTTATAAGGAATAAATAATTTCATGTGAAGATTTGGCTGCAATCTTTCCCAACTTAATATAATTTCTTAAATCAAACAAATCAGTATTGATGACATGGCGAGATGAATGTCTGCGACGTATATTTCACTAGTCACATGTCACTTCATCACAGCAAGCCAATTACTAGTAATCACGCTAACTCCTCATAAGACACATTCACAGTTGAAGCGAAGCAATCACTTCCAATTATTTTACCATTTATTTTTCATCAAATACACAAGTAAAAAATAAAGTCTCAAACCGAAATAAGAAGTTACTCTATTGAAATATATATATATATATTTTAATGAATAAACATCTTCTACATATGCTGTCAGTCCTGAGGCAAAATTAATGATTCAAAGAAGACTACATTTCAATGCATTGATTTAATAATGTATAGAGAAAATATACGTACATATGAAATCACTATAAGTTCACCTGGCAAGTTCAAAATGCCACTGACAGCAATAAGTAAGAGGTGGGATCATAAATCATTATAATAATTTCTATGACCAAGTCAGGTATATACGTGATCATCATCATTGGTGGGCAATCAATTTTAATTACGCTATCATTTCTTTTCACTAACATTAATTTTAGATGCGTGAAAATACAATTTATATATATATGTTCGCATCTGAAAGAAATTGCTATTCAACATAACACTAAAAGGCTTGGTATATTTACAATGGAGGATCTCTGGACTTCAAAATCCATAGATCATAATTCCAGCCTCGCCATTTACAGTGCTCAGACCTGTTGTGAATTACTGAGGAATAAATCATCTGATTAAATTTATTATTATTATCTAATATTAGATTAAACTTTATATTAACATCTTTTGACTACAACATATGGGATAAATTTGGCATTCCCATTAGAAATATGACCAATTGTATATATATATATTAAAAGTTAATACAGATATACATATTTAACAATATATGCAAACAAACAACTTGAATAGTTGTAAGGTCCATTCAGCACTTGAAAATATATATATACTTTATAAGAGAATTATGTGAGGAAGTTGTATCTATTCATTGGACAATAAATTTATGTAATGGAAAAACATGTAACAAATTCAAGACTGGCTAAATTAAGTAATGTTTTGCCATCAAGATTCACATTGAACCATCAAATTTATGTTACAAAACAATGCACAATTCATTTTTCGTTAATTATGAAAGAGGAATTGCCAAGTTATCTTTTAAAATCATTATCTCCTGCTTTATACATATATTAATAATATTATAAATGGATATCTTTTTTTCTTCAAAATAATATATGTAAATTTATAAATAAATATTAGAAAATACAGTACTTAAATGTTTATAAAAATATATCTATAACCATCACTTAGAAGCTCTTTCAACTATCCTTATAGTTTTTGTCAACTAATACTTTTAAGTACTGTATTTTCTAATATATATATATATATATAAAGCACCATAGTCAAATAATGACTAATGAATTCAGTAAACTATCACCTATGCATGTGCAAATATACACGTGTGAATATTATATACATATAACCGCAACATAGCTTCTGAATTGGTGGATGGTTACAATACAATAGAATTAAGGTAAAAAAGACAATGGAAAATAAAAATAAATGTATATTGCAAATCCCAGTAGTGGAATCCAGAGATAAAATCATATTATCACCGTATCATCAGAATAATTAATATTTTGTATTAAAAAAAAACAAAGAATATTTTCCAATGTTATCTTCTATGAATATGAGAATGTTGAAAGTTCTCAAAAGTGCTCAGCCATATAATTTTTGTAGAACTAATAAACTTCTTTATTAATGCATATAAATGCACACATTATGTCTGTCACATTTAATATATGAGAAGTATAAATTGTTAAAGCTTCATTAAATATAGAATAATAATAAAACAGTAATAATTCGAATATAAATTGTATATTCACAATTTAATAGTATAACCATATAAGAATAGTGATTATTATAATATATTTCCAAAACAGATCTCAATACAAGCCTAAATTTGATAAGCTTAAATAAATTTTTACATTATAAAGTTATGTAGGGTATATGAGCACAGACTTTCATATGACCCACCACTTTCCACACTATGCCCTCAGGGTGGCCTTTGAGCGTTCCATCATCAGATTTTCAATTGGATGGATGGTCGAAGAGTTGGAGTGTAAAGTAGATTGAAGCCTGTCCATTAAAGTATAAGGTTTGGCTATCTTAATATATATCTGAGCACTTATAGATATATGTGTAGAGATGGTAATCTGGACCAACTGATGATTGCTGGTTTAGCATGAAATACGTATATTGGTTTATGTGTTCAAGTGTATCAGTGTTATGAGATAGTGTGGAGAGTTGTGGCTCGTGTGAAAGTTTGTGTTCATATACCCTATATATTACATATATAAACACAGGTATATAATAAACCTGTATGTTTCAGTTATTATAAAGTTACTAAAATTAAATAAACTAGTAACTGGAATAATATTTTGATACAACTAATATTCAAAAATAGAATTTAAGTAAATACCGCTTGAAAAAACAATAATTGAATGAACAAACCAAACACATTAATGCAATTTTTATAAAAAAATATTTGAGATAAAATAAAAAGCTTTTATCTTTCCCAGGATTCCTGGATAACAAAATGTTTGTTTGCTCATTTGCTAAATTATTAGACTTAAATGTGATATACATATATTGTATCTTAAAGTTGGTTTAGAAAACTGTATATGTGTATAACGTTGACATAATAAAAAAAAGAGATTTTATTTTTATGCCAACATATCTATTTATATGTCAACCATGGTGAATAGTTTAAGAAACTAAAATTTAGCTATACAACTGTTGTTATAGGCTATTTCTTTTGTTAGGTCTAAATGAAAAGAATCTTAATTAATTTTAAAATATCAGTTAAATTAATTTTATAATTTTATATGTTTTAAATCGATAGATTTCATATTCTTATTAGGGTATCATATATTTTTAGATTAAAATACAATTACACACCTGATGTAATATTAAAGAAATGTAAAGTAAATAAATTGTATTAAAACAAATATTTTAAATAATGTGATATTTCTTTAATATATATCATTAGTCCCAATTTAGTTAGACATTTCTATTTAACATTTTAAATCTTACTAGTGTGTGCATGCATGTATAATACTTATTTTAATTGAGAGAAAAGTTTAAATAATGGGGAAGTATGGAGATGTTTATTATATCTATAAAGATATTACATACGGGGCAGAGAATAATCTTTAACTGAGATTTAAAGTTTATATCTGTGCTAGAGATAATCTCTAGTTTCGAAAATGATTAGTAATAATCCTTAGTGTATTTATCTGAAATGGATGGCGTCAAAGTTGTGAGTGGACGAAGTTTGACAATGGTAAATGAAAATGTAACAATTTATTCTAGATAAATACTTTGCATATAATAGATATATATATATATGAGAGATTGTGACCTGGGCCAACTGATTAGTGCTGGTTCAGCACGAAATGCATCTTGGGGGTCATTTGTCTTTTATTATATCTTTATTTATATGAATTTGAAATGAATGGGGACGTGTGGAAGTGTTTATTATATCTAGAAAGATATTACATAGGGGACAGAGAAAAGTGAATAAATCCATGTGTGTAAATTTAAAAAATCAGATATATTAATCTTTAACTGAGGTTTAAAGTTTATATCTGTGCTAGAGATAATCTCTAGTTTCAAAAATGATTAGTAATAATCATTAGTGTATTTATCTGAAATGGTTGGAGTCAATGTTGTGAATGGAGGAAGTTTGACAATGGTAAATGAAAATGTAACAATTTTAAAAAAACTGATTACAATTAAAGTTCATTGTTTAAAGGAGTTAGTATTTAAAATTAGCTAATCTTTAATGTTTCTCAAAAACATTTATTAAACTAATTAATATGGGTGATATATTACAAATATGGATAATGAACAATTACAATATTAGATGAGTTATGGAACTAACATTATTGAGTTAAACAGGGATAGGTATTTAGTGGTTAAGTTCTTTGTTAACTTTATTAGAGAGTCTGATATAGCTTCCATGTCTCTTGAAAAATGAATGTTGTGGCAAGAGTTTTGTCTCTTTGTTTAATTTTCTCTATGCTCTGAATAAATAATGAGTTTTCATCTGGCTTGGGATGTTGGTATTGTGCCTTGCACCTTACAATCCAAATGGCATAGGTGATGAAAATTGACAGCCTGATTGTAGGAATATCTCTTCCACGAATGCATTCTTTTATATTAAGTATTTTGTAGTAATCTATCTTTGAATTGTTAAATATTATTGTTTTAATATTACCTAGACCCATGCATGTTTTAATTATGTGGTCAAATGTTTCCTCATCCCTGCCACAGCTGTGGCAAATTGATTGGACTTTGGTGATAGATCTTTTATATCTGAGGAACCAGTTGACCGGCATGGCATCCAGATTAATTTTAAGTAAGTAATCTAAGTATTTTGGTTCTAGAGACCAATACTTGAATAGGGTAATCAGCTTGTGATTAGTTATTCCTAATCTTGTAGAAGAGATTTGATTATTTTGTTTAAGGATGCGATGGGCATCCCACAGCTTGATCTTGCTTTGATAGTTGTTATGGGCATTTGTATTTTGTTGCATTGTTGACAGGATTAGGTGGTCAAGCCAGCTTAATTTTTGGGGGGTGGGGTGTCGGTAGGAATTATGGATTCGGTGATCTGGTCATGGCCATACTTTTGGACTAGATTATATATCAGAGTGTGTGATTTCTGATAGTTTATTGAAGTGATGGAATGTAGAGACATTCCATTTAATCTTTTGTTTTCCTGCATGTTTCTCATGCTGATGGAAACAGTTTGCCCTTTCCATAGTAATCTTGAGCAATATTGCTCAATTTTCTTGATGAATGTTTTATTTGCATTCATCATTGGCAGGTAGTATGCAATTTTGCTGTAAATCTTTATATTTAGCAGTGAAACCTTACCATAGAGCGAAAGGTATACCTTTGAGAGGGTCTTAGTGATCTGGTCTGTGGACTGGAGGATTTTTGCCTGAAGTTCTTTAGACATTGCTGATTGCGATTTTGAAATATTAAATCCCAGAAATTTCTGTGGTTCAGCTTGGAAGCGCGATTTGATTTTTTTTCCAGATAGGATAGACCAAGCTGTGGATTTTCCTGTATTTATTTTTAGGTCTGATAGATTGGTATATTTGTCCAATATTTCATATAGTGTGTTTAGATATTTCTGAGTTGGCAGAATGATCAAGACATCATCCATGTAAGCGACTGCCTTGATCGCTCTTTTGAGTCTGGGTATATATACTCCAGGTAGGTTATCTTCAATGTCTTTAAGAAGTGGATTGATGTAGCAGGCAAACAGGAGAGCACTGAGTGGAGATCCTTGTGGGATTGAAGTATTCGGAGTAAAACTGTTTGTATATACTCCATTGAGTGATATGTGAATTTCCCTATTGTGTAGTAAATTGTCCAGTATCTGAATTATCTGGGAGGGAACACCAAGGCCCTCCAAAATATTCAGCAGTGTGCTGATATTGACTGAGTCAAATGCCTCAGATATGTCAAGTTGTATGGCAATGGGCTTGGATTTTCTGTTGGTTCTGATGTAATCCAAGAGTATTTTGGTTTCACCAATCGCCGTGAGTGCTGATGAGCCTTTTTTGGCATACTGAGAGGGCATGATATGACTCAGGATTTTATGTTGTATCTTATCTTTAATGACACCCTCTATAATCTTTATTAAGAGTGGAGACATGGATATGGGTCTTATGTTGTTTATATCAGTAGGGTCTTTGCTCTTTTTGATAAATGGCACCAATGCAACTGGATATAAATTTTTAATGAACCTTTGCTTTTGCGCAAGATGGTCAATCATTAACATGATGATTGGGACAGTAAAATTGCTTAAGTGGGAGAGGAGAAATTTAGGTATCCCATGCATTCCAGGATGGATGCTGTCTGGAAGGGAGCATAGTTTGTTTTTAATATCTTGGACTGTGATCAAATGATCATCACTGGATGAATGTCTTGTCCAATCATGATCTACTGATGAGTTGTGTTTTTTTAATTTGTTTTCAAAGTGTAGTTTAATTTTTTCAAGCATGTGGTATCCAGTCATGCTGGTGCCCTGATGTTTAATTAGTATTGGAGTATTTTGTTTTTTCTGTGGCCCCAGTGCCCACCTGAGATATCCTCTAGTCCAACAATATTGAGGAGCCAGATATATCTTGGATCTTTTCAGAGACACATATTCAGCAAGGGCTTTTTGCTTTGCTTTATATTCATTCTTAAGTGAGATGATGTCATCTATCGAGTTGCTTTCGGTAGAAAACTGTTTAAGTTGAGCATTAATGTTCTCTAGGTCCTTTAATAATGAGGTTGGGCACTTTGACCTGCGGGAGTACTGGACTATTAGAGTTTGCAGAACTCCCACTAGTGCAAACCAAGCCTCCTCAGGTGGTCTTGAAAGTATATCTATTTTCCTAAATAGAATATATGCCTCTGATGGGATGGCTTCAGTTATGTTGGCCTTTGTTAGCATTCTAATTGTTTTGTTGTGATTCAGTTGTGTGAGGTTATCAATTTGCATTGAGATGACCACTGCAAAGTGGTCAGAGAATGCTACAGGCTGAAGCACTGCCTCCATAATGTAGTGGAATTCGGGTGTGTAAAAGACCAGATCTATCAAAGATCTGTGTCTTCTGGTATAGAATGAAAAAGCACTATCTGGAAAAAAACCTTCCCCACTAAGAAAGCCTCTATTCAGAAGATGAAGGTATTTATTGACAAATTCTCCATAGGAAGTGTTAAAATCCCCAACAATCACTGTTGGCCAGCTACTGGTGGAGATTATCAGGTTGATGCTATTAACTATTTTAATATATGAACTGACATTGTTAGGAGTGTATATGTATATAGCATTAAAGGTGGTAGTTCCATATGTGAGTTTGATAGATATTATATTTTTGTCTGTGTAAGTAATTTTAAAACTATCTGGAGCATTTTTACTATTTATAATTATGCCTACTCCTCCAGCTGCTACATTACTAGTGCTAAACTGAGTGTAACCCAGTTTGGATAGTTCTTCCATGATAATACTGCTGGAGTTTATGTGATATTTAGTTTCTCCCATGAATAGTATATGTGGTAGGTTGTTTTGAAACCAGTGTTTTATGGCATATACACGGGCAGTGGAGTTGATACCTCTTATATTCAACCCCACAATCTTACAATTAATAGTCTGCACTGTGTTGGTGACCACTATAGATAACCGCAAGTGGGTTTATAGATGGTGAATTGGTCTTTGGTCTTATATTTGGTCGGAGGACTTGAGAATCTTCTGAAAAGGTTGGTGTTAAAAGATTGACAGATTCACATGTGTCTTCTCTATCTATTCCATTTGATGGGTTTGGAATTATAGGGTTACTTGTCTTTCTTATCTTCTTGATACTGCTTGTTGTGCTAGATTTAATAGTATTTGCTGGAGCTATGGAACTACAACCTTCATCTTCTGAGTCTGCCTTTTGGTTTGTGAAAGATTTTCTTTTATTGTTTATAATTATGGATTGTGTAAGCTCCATTTCAGTTTCATCATTAGGTTTATACTCAGATTCAATGTGTGTTTTGTTTTTACAAGACGACTTCTTAATTATTTTGTTTTGAGTCTTGCCTCTATTGAGATCTGGTATGTGGTTTTGCGAAGGTAGCATTTTATCCTGATTGTTGGTGTGTATCAGATTGTATGGCTGTTTTTGATTGTGTGTAGCTGTGTTTAAATCTTTTGGTTTTATCTTTGTTGGTATAGGTACATTGTTACTTGAGAACTTTTGTGTGTTTTGTTTGTTTGTGGTATGTGGTAAGTTTAATGAAGTTTTAAAACTTAGTAATTGGTTATCTCTTTGAAGTGAATTGGTTGTGTTAATATTTTGGTCTATAGAGAAACACTGCTTATCACTTTGTTTTGTTTTGGGTAAGGGTTGCACATTTTGATCTATTTCCGAACATTTATGGTTTTGGTTGTTTCTTTCTCCACACTGGGAGCAATTCCTTGTCATGCACTCTCTGATCAAGTGTGTTCTTTGACCACAAGCAAAGCATTGGGGTCTTACTCCCAGAAATGTAAGAATCATAGGAGCTCCCTTGAAACTGATGGTAGTGGGTATATCTGTAGGTTTAATTCCTTGTTTCAGATGCAATTCAAACACAGCAGTGTTAGATAATATTGCATCACCAGCCCTATCTTCTGGTAAATATACAAATTTGTATATCTTTCCAAATGGGATGAGGGTGCTTTGAAGCTGATCTTCTTCAAAACCAGAAATGCAGTTTTTTATCTTGCCAGATAATGCTGATGTTCTATTGAAGTCAACATAGCAAATAAAATGGTTATTGATGGTCCTATTGTTGACTTTGAAATTATTTCTTTCGGCCCAAGTTTTGAACTCGACCGCTATATAGCGGTCGTTGGGATGTGTTAGTATTCTGTGAATGCCTGCACCCATAGACCCTTCTTTGATCATTGCACAGAATGAGTCTATGGGGAATTTGATAAGTGAGCAGTTAGGGTCTGTGATGGCCATGACGAGACTCTTGTCACTATTATAATTCAGCAGTGATTTAAGCAAAAGATTAGGGATGGTTCTATTAAATCGAAATGATAGATGATTATATTGGTCTTCTTCATAGTTGTCTGTTGTGAATATGTATTTATCTGTGGATATATTAGCGGGTTGTTGTTTGTTAAAATTATCTTCCATGAGATTGAGTAGTGTTGAGTTAGTTGGGTTTACCCGTAATGCATTTTCAGTTACTGTTGTGTTGCGATTTCCTGAGCTAGAATAGGATGAGTTTTTATCTGTTACTCTTATTTTTGCTATATTAGCATATGTGTTTCTATTTTGTGCACTAAAGCTTGTTTGTGGTTGATTTATATGTGTATTATTTTTATTTGCTTGAGTATTATCGTTTAAATCTGTTGCAATATTAGATTTTCCTGAATACGTGCAAGTATTGACGGGGTTTCCTAGATTTCCGTTTTGCGCCCCTATCGGTAGCGCTTGTTTTCCTGAAGGTTTAACATTACTATTTTTCCCGATTAATATGTCATTATTTCCTGTGGATATGCTGTGAATTATTTCATTGTTTGATGATTTTAAAATAAATGTGTTATTACTAATTTGATTTTTGTTGTTTAATTTCGGTTTTGAGTTGTGATTATTCTCTGATGGATGATCTTTCTTCATAAAATCTGCGCTGCCATGACCGATGGCTTCATCCCGGCCACTGCAAGTATCAGATCTAATTTCATGTTGGTTAACTTGATTTTGTGAATTATTGTTGACTAATTCCTGACAATAATTGGAATTTTGTTTTATATTTTCTTGTTCTTTTATTGTTTGAGTTTTATTTTTCCGTTTGATATGATTTTGGAAATCACTGTGATTTTCCTTTACATGATCAGCTATATCTCCTGCATTAAGGTTCGGGCTTAGCATTAATGCTGCATCATGCTCCGAGCTTCGTATTTTTTTGTTCGCTTTTTGCTGCGTTTTTGAATTTTATTTGTGTCGGAGTTTAATTTCGGCTTTTTGGGCAGAATTGCTTGTGTTTTATTAGATATTGATTGTTTATTTGTATTTACTTTTATTTTTGGGACTGGAGAAGCTTCGCTATTGATGAGTGAGTCCATGCTATCTGTTTTAAATAAACTTTTATTATTTTGTCTGGAGATTACGTAAATGTCCGATACCTGAGTGTTATGCTCTGGGCTCTGGACTTTTTTTGATTCTTTAGATTTAACTGATGTAATTTTTGATTTGCTTTCACATTTATCGTATGTTTTTCTAATGTAGAACATGCCTGTAGTTTTTTTGCTAATATTTTCTTCTGTTTTAAGGTCTGTTGTTTCTTTCGATGATTGATAAATTAACTCGTTTGAATCGCTAGAAGATTGTGAGCCCAACTCGCTCAAGTCACTATCCGAGGCTAGGATTTCTGATTTTCTTTTTTTCATTCTAGGGATAGGGCATTGTGGTATTAAATTTTGTGTTTTAACTACATTTATGGATATATCTTTAACATTACCATGTTCAGGAGGGTCTAAATTCTCTTGTTCATTATTTGCAAGTTGGCCTTCGGTTAACTGAATGTTCTCAGTATATGTTTGTGCATTATGCATAAGGCTTTGCATTTCGCTACGATTAGACTTTCCTTTAGATTGTAAATTTGTTACAATTTCAGAATTATTTTGAAAAGAAAATTGATTATTTGAAATATTTTGGTTAGATGAACTAGATTCTGAAGTATCATTAATAAAAATGTGCGATTCATCAGGTTTTTTATTTAGATATTG
This sequence comes from Epiperipatus broadwayi, assembly GCA_028023455.1. NCBI lineage: Eukaryota > Metazoa > Onychophora > Udeonychophora > Euonychophora > Peripatidae > Epiperipatus > Epiperipatus broadwayi. Next base: position 587,242 of record JAQFVV010006610.1, read on the forward strand.
TTTGTTATTATCGGAAAGGTTTAAGCTTACGTTATCACTCATATTAACTGACTCTGAGCTTTGATTAACGTTATCTATAATATTTTTTCCATCGATCTTTTCTAATGACTTTTTAGGTATTTGCTGAGTTTTTGGATTTTTCCTGTTAGGTAATAGTGTTTTGATCAGTAATTTAGCTTTTTGAAAGCTGGATGGCTTTAGAAAATCTTTTTTTTTTGATACTGATTCTCTTTCTGAATCGCTAAGCTCTGACATGGCGATCTCTGCATTAATTACATTTTTGTTTCTAAATCTTGTTATAGAGCGATTTTTTCGCAATTCCATTCAATGATCTAGTAAATAAAGATCTTACCTTTAATTTAAGTGTATTCTGGTAGATTTCTCAGATGAATTTCTTTTGTCTTTTGGGTAATTTTAAACGATCTCTAAATATTCTCTCTCAGTAAAATAACTTAAAAACGCTCATTTAAAAGTAAGTTAAAATCTTTAATGTTATTGTTGAAAGTTTATTATTCTCTCAAATATATTCCAATTTTGAAAACATATTAAAAATGTGTTTAAATAATTTACCATTATTGTAATATTTTTATTTATTGTTAAATAATAAATTGTATAATATTAATTTATTATGTCTACAAATTCACACAGTTTAAAAAAAAAATCATTATTATAATATCTGCCTTGATATCTAATTAAGGTCATATCAAATAATAATGCCCTAAATCTGTCAGCATTGATTTAAGGTCACATGATTTATTTTATATATACATCCTACTATGTCTTGTAATTTACTTATTTATTAACTAATTAAATGAATAGCATATTGATCTATTAATCAATCTATCCATTATAGCTTTAAACAATGAAAGGCTAAAACCCTCTCTTGTGGAACCTCTTGCAAAGTGGTGCATTCATCTCATTACAATATATCCATTTAATATACACAATTATGTTCAACAATTTGCTTTATTGAAGGATGAAAAGACAACATGTAACAATGATTTGCTACCATCCTAAATACCACATATGTAAAATGTATATTATTATAAACTATTATTGACTCCAAACATTGACTAAAATGAAAATGTTTGTGCTGATATAATTAATACAAAAATGATGCTGAAATTTATGAATAACTTATTAAGAACTTTATCCTAAACTAATTATAACTATAATAGTAAATAAAATCAAGTCATACATTATGTGACTTAACTTAATAAGCTTGTATTACAAAATAATATGGGTGTGCTAATGGCTCTAAACAAGATTTATCGATAAATGTCACCAGAGAAAGTATTTAAAATCTCTTACCTAGAATTATCCCCATCCCAAACTGGTTTTGAGCTAATGGCACTCATCAGTGATGTCTGCAAATTTCAGATTTTTTACTTAATAGTTAAGTATTAGATAAGTGTTAGCTTTGAGTTAGTATCTTAGATCAAGTGTCTGAATATTCTTGGTCCTCACTGATGAGGGCCATTAGGTCAAAACTGGTTTGGGGATTGGGATAAATCTAGATAGAAATTTTAAATGTTTTTCTTGTAGCATTTATTCATAAAGCTTGTTTAGAGCTATTAGCATTCTCATTATACTAATTATAACTTTATAGTGCTCTGCTTCTATGATATTAATAGCAATTATATTCTTCAGCATGCTTATTTTGGAAATAACAAAAATTTGAAATATATACTGACTAGAATAATATTTTAATTGGAAGTTAATTAAAGTAGCTCTTAATTATGCTAATTCTGGATATTGGAAATACATTTACCTTATCTTGAGAATAAAATATTTTGGCAACAATAAATTTTGAAAAGTGAAAATTACAGCATTCCAGCAAATTGTATTATGTTTTGAAAGATAATGTGAAAATTCAACTTTTATTTTGCATTTATTTTAAAATAAAATAAATTTGCTAAAGAGTGGCAATTGCATCAGAAATTTTATTTGTACTATGATATAGAGATTACTTAGGATTTTGTTTGTGCTTCATTCATGGCCTTGGATATTAAAATTATTTATCAATTTGTGATTTTAAAATATTGAAGTTATTTTTAAATAAAATATTCTGGATTATCATGGAATTATGATTCGAACTGGAATGTTATAAAGTATGTTTTATAAGAGGTAATTTCCAGACTCATAGCCTGTCTAAAAGTGGTAAAAGTAAAAATAGTTTTTTTATTTTAGGTATAAATTTATGTTTTCTTTATACATATAATATTTATCTAATAATTTGTTTATAATTTATATGTATCATATATGGTTATTGGAGTTCTCAAAATATAATTGTAGTATTGCATTGACAAAGACGATATAATATTTGATGGACAATTATTTAAGTAATGATATGGGTAAATGGATGTACATTTGAAGATAATGTACAAATTTTTTTTATAAATTGTTAATTTATAATTCTTTTTCCTAATTATTTTGTTGAAAATATATTATCAATTTTTTATCTCATGTTTATGATATTATTACATGATAAATAATAAGAAAGTGCCATCATTTTCGTATGTTATTTTAAGTTATGACTTTTCGAGTATATCTTAGATAGTATAATTATTGTGTTTGTCCATTTTTATGATGGTTTATTCTTGTCAAGTCTTTAATATTAGGGATGTGATACATCACACACACTTGAACTTGTAGATAAATATGGACTTTGATTATCTCATCACATTGTCTATCTTATTCATTGGAATTCGGAATGAAATGTTGAAGGCATATGTATTATGATCTGCAGTTTTATTTGCTCTTGATCTTATCAACATATTTTTAAAATGATGGTGTTAATATTCATAGAATGAATATTTGGTGTGTAAAGTCTATGATAAAACTTTTTTTGCCTAACCTTAATTAGTTACTTTGCATATGCTTAGAGAATTATACATCCTCCCAATCTTAATTTTGCTTTTATTGGCAACATAGCTAGATTAAATATAAAACAAACATTATTTTTTTATAGATGATAAATATATATTTTTCTTTTAGTAGTTTGTATTAATTGCTACTAAATATCACTGTAATTATTTTTTTTGATTATATTAAAGTATATTATATTTAAATTATGAATAAAATCTTTATTTTGTTCCTAAGTTATGCCTTTGTCTTCCGTATCATCATTTTCATAGTCAGTAAATTCAAATCACAAAAGTAGAATAATATTTGAGTTATAAATGTACATAATATGTAAAAGTCATGTAATTAAAATGAATGTCATATAGTATCAAAGTTGCATCAATATTTAAATTTATTTTGAATACTTTAATTTTTTAATTATAAGGAAACTTGGTGTGATGAATGAGTATAAATAAACTTTCCTTTCTTATTTATAGCATCACATAGTCATTCACAATGAATTTAGTGGTTATTGATGTTATTTATAATTTATATACTTGGAGTTTAGATGTAATTATAGAGGATTTGAAAACAGACTTCTTAATTCCTTTCAGCTATTCACTCTCTCTCATATGACTGATACACATAATCACATACATGTGAAAAAGATTAATGATCTCCAACATTGCATTTCATGATAAAATAACACTCATAATCTGGTCCAGATCAAAATCTCCCTCACACATATATAATCAGTTCTCAGTTTATATTAAGATAGCAAATTTTTAAACTTTACTAATAAGCTTCAATCTACTCCACCCTCCAACACTTGTCATTTGTACCATTAAAATCTGATGATGGAATGTCAAAATTCCTTATTGATGTCAATATTATTTTCATGCCCATGTTGACCTTAAGTCACTTTGAACACCCATGTTTAAGACTTTATTTATTTAAATACAAAAAGAGGGATAGATAGGATACAGGATGAATCTGTAATATTTGAATAAGTATATCTCATATACTTGGAGATTAGATGTAGTTGTAATTTGGGGTTTGAAAGTTGTAGGATTTAAATTTAGATATTAAAATTGTAATTTCTAAAAAGCATTTAGATTATTTTGATGGACCAGTTTTTATAAATGGTTTGGATGATAAAGTGTGTGTGTATATTGAATAAATAAATCTACATTTATTACATATTGAAAAAGAAAAAAAAAATAATATGTTAAATTATATATATATATATATATATATATATATATATATATATACTCAACAATTTTGCATTGTAAAAGATTGTTTGTCATGTTGAGGCTCAGACAGTTGTGACAGATATGTGAAAAAAAGGATTAAAACAATGTTACTTCAAAACAGGATTAATCTGAATAATCAGGATAGTGTGATTTTTCATATGTTTCTGGAAAAAGTCACACTGCGAATCTAAAAATGAGTTTGCTGAAAATAGAGGGGGAAAATCAAGTATAAAACCAGTCTGAAAAAATCAGTTGAAGAGATTTTTAAATATTGAAACTAAGGAAATACAAGCATTTTAATTCTGCCAGATATCAATTTAAAATCTTTTTTTTAATATAAAGTTTTTTTAGTTGAAGATTGAACACAGAATGGCAGGTTAATATATATTTCATCTGGGGTTTTTCTGGCCCACATAGCCAGCATATCATATGGAAAAAAAATGTCTTGTTTGAAATTAAAATATTCTACATCTGATGATTGATTGAAAGAAATGTGATATTTTAAGTAAAAAAAAGAAACATTCACCTGTATTGAAAGCTGAAGAAAAGAAAAATTAATCTACTAATAAGTATTGAATCAGCTCATCCAGTTATTCCAGTGACTGAATTTAAACCCAGGCAAAATTATGAATGGGAGAACAACTGATATACTCCATTTATTAGAAGAATTATACTTAACAGGAAGGGAAGAAACCGTTCCAGTGCCAAATGATTTCCAATAAAGCAAATAACATCATCACCATTAAATAATTATAAGCCTCAGGAAAAGAAACTGTTCCAGTGAACTGCAGAAATTGTTTGCTGCAAAAGTATAGACATTGAACAAGCTAAGTTTGAATTCTTGGGACTGGTAATATGAATTTTTGTTATCTATTTTCTTTTTATGATATCAAAGACCATTCATAAAATTTTAGAAATGAAGTTTTATATTTTTTTCTCAGAACTTTAACATAACCAAAATCGATTGAAAACAAAATTTTCTTCAATAATAATAGCTATAACCTTGAGCAATAATTTTATGTATGCTAAAACTATTATACCCCGCTTATTAATGAAGTTCATTTTCTAAAGGGTATTATTGTATACTAATCTAAAATTACGAAATGTTTGTTAAAATGTCAAAGATTTTTTTTGTATTATTATTTTGTTTTTTAAATAATATTTTATTTCTAAAGGTATCAACACACACATACATGGTGATATATTAACTTGTTACATGTATATGGGTTTGTGTGAATGTGATAATAACAGGCAGCATTAAGACATTAGATTATTTTTGTTTTAAGTTAAAGAATAGTGATCTCAAAGCTTAGAGGGAAGGGGGGAGAAGTAATTTAAAAACTTCTTTCTGGAAATCTTGCTCCTTTCAATTCTACTAACATTTTTTCCCTTAATCATTCTACTTTACATGTTACATTATAAAAGAATGTGTGCCAAAAGAGTGTTTATTTTTTATATATGAAATATTTTTTTGTAGATTGAAAAATTTAGCAAATTTGGTGTCCAATTTAATATACATTATAACTTTGACGGGAAAGGGGGAATAACTTAAAATTAATCTTATGATTGCAATATAATCAATTATTATTATTATTATTATTATTATTATTATTATTATTATTATTATTATTATTATCATTATTATTATTATTATTATTATTATTATTATTATTATTATTATTATTATTATTATTATTATTATTATTATTATTAGTCATATAAATACTTAGTTTTATCTTTAAATTGTCTGTATATGTTAGTAATGCATTAATAAATGTTAATTTGTTTTATTAAACGAGGCATATATTTTCATTGAGAGTATTCTTTATTAGTTGTGATCATTCATCATCAATGGTGAATATTAATTCTTTAAGATATAATTAGATATACTAAGATTAACAAATAGTTATGAATTTCTATAGGTTAAGTTTATGATAAGGCTTAGCTCTAAAGCTGTGGATGGAACTATTATCATTATCATCATCATCATCACATTTTAATTAATGAGCTAGATAAATGTTTAATGGCCATAAATAAATAAATGATTTCATGATATTTAGTTGACAATTGTGAATCATTATAATAACCACCATTCCATCATCTACATCATGCAAGGATGAGTGAATTGCCATCCTAAATTAATAGTATAATATGAGCTAGTAAAACTTATACAGATATTCAAATGCATTTATTATGTTAAGATCTAGGAGATGATTTCTGTCTGATGAATTTTATATATTCCACTTTAGTTTAAGGATGTTTTATGTTTACCTAAATGTTAGTGCATACAGTGATATGAGTCTAAAAGCAAAATCCTCCATTTTTGTTAGAAATAAAGTACTAAAAGGATTCAAACCCTGTACATGTGAAAAGGTTATAAGATATAACTTTGTGTAGGTTCAAATGACCTAGTGGCACCCTGCTAGACCATATTCACTTGTTATTCACTTAAATATGCACTTGATATCAAACCAAGAGATGAAAGTGGGTAAAATCTACTGTTGGATTTATTGAGAAGATATTTGATTGAGTTACCAGTGTACTTACCCACTTGATGTTATTTCCTGTGTTATAATAGTCTGTCCTTAATAATTTGTTTATAGTTTCTACTTGTTTATTGATGATACAACGGCTGCCTAACTAGGGTTTGAAATAGGCCAGATACTAGATACCTGAAATGACTAGTCTCCAGGCATTATAGTTGCTGATTATTGATATTATGATATTTTTAAATCTTAAGTAGAAGTAGTTGAATTTAAGCCACCAATATTTTGTTTGATATTTTGAACGATAATTAATATTTAGTTAATATTTTGATCATTAATAAAGTTCAATAACTATTATAGTTACCACTTATTAGTCTCTTTAATATGTTTGAGATAAGCATTTTGATCTTATATTTTTGGTTACAATGCCATTCCCTCATTAATAATTTATACTTCCAATGATTTCTAGTTTGTCTCAGATGGCAATATTTTATAAAAATATAATTATTTTCATATTTAATTTAAGTTACAATATATATATATATATATATATATATATATATATATATATATATATATAATATATATATACAAATCAATATATATATTCAAAATACATACAATTTATATAAATTATATTCTTTTAAAGTACTTTCACTATACACTTTGTAGTCTTTATCAACTATATAACGTTGAATAATTAAAACGAGACAACCCTTAACAATACCCATAGTTCAATTCAGATTTCCCACCATTCTGTTATCTTAACATTTGATGACTGGCGATCGTCAAATGTTAATGAATCGCCAGTCATCAAATGTTAAGATAACAGAATTGTGGGAAATCTGAATTGAACTATGGGTATTGTTAAGGGTTGTCTCGTTTTAATTATTCAATGTTATATAGTTGATAAAGACTACAAAGTGTATAGTCGAAAGTACTTCTAAAAGAATATAATTTATATAAATTGTACTGTATTTTTATATATATATTGATTTGTATATTACATATATTGTGAAACGAATACAGATATCAAACTTTATTTATTATATATATATATGTGTGTGTGTGTGTGTAATAACAATATAATTCGAAGTCTATATTTCTTCAAAGCAATATATGTAATTATATAATTGAATATTTATAAATATAGTAATCAGATATATTTTAAAAATGTTATTTACTTAGGAGCACTTTCGACTATTCTTGTAGTTTTTGCCAACTAACACTTTGAAAGGCTAACCTTCCCACAATTCTGTGATCTTAACATATACTGTATTTATAAATATTCAATTATATAATTACACATACACACATATATATATATATATATTGTAAAAGGCAGTAGGCTTATTAATATCCAACCCCAGAGGTCGCCACTGGACTTATAACTTAAAATATTTTATCTAAAGACAGTTACCTGGTGAAAATTTTAATTTTAAATGCAATAATAGCTACCTCATTGCTAATAGATACCTATAATTGCATCTAAGTTGCAGAGAATAGCGATTCTTTAGAAATACCAATTAGCAAGAGCAGGCAAAAGTAAACAGCTGCTAAAGTTGATCTAACAACAAACAAAATAAAGTTTATTAACAGTACAGTATAATACAGTACAATTACAAACTGAAGTTGCCCCTATTATATTGGCATTCATTGCATTTGACATTGAGCAGTCTTTGAATATTACACATTTATTTATTTAATTATTTAGTATCATCTCTGAAGATTATTACTAAGTAACATGATTATTTATCTGATTCTGTTAGATTAAAATGTATGCATTTAAAAAAAAATAGGCAATAATAAAACTTGAACTAACTTTAAATGTTTACAATTGCAAACCATTATAAAATTAGACTTATGCACTAGGCACTTGATCCCTACACCATGTTAGAAGTAAAACTACACAATTAAATAAACCTCTTGTGACCAGGAGTACACACAAATAAACTACATACAAACTTAAAACTTGAATCTGGGAAAATAAGTTTCTGGGGAGAACTGTCTTTAATCCCAGAATAAAATCCAAAATTGGCTGTGAATGGTTACACACAGAATCATTCTGAATAGAAATTACATGTATATTATGGAGAGGCAAATAAATATATACACAATTCAAGGGCAAATAATAAAATATTTACAAGATTACTACACAAAATAATTTCAGACACATATATGATATAAATAAAATAATGGTAGAAAATTGTCTATAAATTCTACACACAATAAAATGAACTTTCTAAATTATTTTTAATATAGGTGCACATATCAGCATTAGAACACATGCCTGTACTTCTTTAATTTTGGAGTAAATTTTTCAAATGATTTTTTGAATTGCTTCAGACATAACTATTTTAACAATATAAAACTAAAATTTCTAATATTCTTTCAAAACAGATTAAATCTCAAAGAAATATTGAGTCATATTTATTTAAAGTAATGTTAATTATTTTAAAAATAAAATTTTGATTCTCAAATTTGCCTCCATTATTTAAAACTATTTAGGAGGGGAGGAAAGTTAAGGAATGGAACTGATTTTTCATTCATCTTGAATATTTAAGCATGCAGACTAATGTACTTGATTAAGATTTAATAGAATTTTATCAAAGATAATGAAAATTTTGAATAGCTACTACATTTTTAGAATATTTTAAATTTAAACCACAATATCAAATACACTAAATTAAATTAAGTATTATAAAGTATAAATCTTAAAACTAATTTAATGTTCAAGATAAATAAAATAAATACATAAACTAACATATATTAAATTATAAATTGACCAACCTCTAAATCTTACTGGCTTGGTAACCTGCATTTAAAAAGTTTATTAAATCATTCATAAAATAAATAAACTGATTACCTTTAAATACACAATATGACTAAGAGGAAATTATATTTCTAAAAATGTGAAATTACTTTTACATTAAGCATAACATGATCACTATCTTATACTAGCACATAATCTAGGTGCAGTGCTCTCAGATCCAAAGCTCCTCACTGACGATGGCCACAAGCCAGAAACTAGTCTGGGAATATTGGATGAGTAGGCATTAGATAGGGATTTTATGCACAAGCCTTCTGGCATTTATTGATTACTCTGGTTAGCACAGGGTGGCAATACTGTATGGAGAGTTTTGCTTTGTTTACATTTACATACATACAATTTTGATAAGAAACTATTTGGTAGTCAACTCATGAAATCTTTCCAATTATGATTTACAAATCTTAGTCACAATCATATTATATGTTTCCCATAAAATTTGCCTTGAAAATTTATTCACATTTAATGTTGAGAAGTGAGTCTGTTTTATTTACAATTTAATACATGTGAAGGTAGTAGTCCCTGTGTTGGACCTAATTCAGCATGCAGAGGTGACATCCTATGGCTATAGGCTTCTTGCTTTGAAGTAAGGTTTTTTAGTGATTTTTGTATTCATGTGCTTATTAATTTACCTACTAGTAGAAGTTTTTTTTTGCTTATCAATATAGCACCAACATTCAAGAACCAAATACAAAATTATTTTGAGTTGGTCATTTTGTATCATTATCAACTTTGTGGATTATTTTTTCTCTAATTAAATAAGCCACTAATTATTTCTAAATCACCCACATTTGCCGAATTTTTTAGATAAGTAAACATCATATTTACAGCCAACAAGTAATTGTTTTTATCCCTAAAATATGTTTAATTGACATTTTAAAACAGTTCCAAATGACAAAACTGCCTAATAAAAAAAATCAGTTTCCAAAGAATTTAAATTAATAATGAAATAAGCCATTTGTGCAATTTTTTTAAGTTAATGTTTGATTATATTTTATTTCTTGCCATAATTTTTGAAACAAATTTATTTATTTAAAATAAGTTAGTCTCTTTATTTTTTTAAAAAACTACACTTGAAATTGCCTTTATTTTGTTTTAAGCACATTGATGTGTATCTGCTTAAAATATAACCCTAAATATAATATTAAAAAAGTCTAATCACATTTGTGAAACCTGAATTTTATTTTACAATTGCTAACTACTATATTTTTAAATATAAATTATAAATTGAGATAGACAAGTACCTACTCAATATATATATATATTGAAAGCGACTGTCTTATGCTCAAAAGCAGTGAATAAGTGATTTTTACAATGTGTGTGCATATATATTTAATGTATATGAAGAAAAAAAATATCACAGACTAAAGTTACTGATATTTAATAGTAATTTATTAGGTAAAAATATTTTTTGATATTTTGAATTAAATTATTTAAAATCTAAAAAAAACATCTAATATAAATAAATGATCTTTTATTCTAACAAAAACCTAAGTTTTTAATGTAGCAAATGCAATATATATATATATATATATATATATATATATATATATTATATATATATATATATATATATATATATATATATAATAAACATTGTGTTGTTTTAAGTAAAAGTAATTATAAATGTTAGTTTATATGTATATATTATTTATAACATTTACCAGGTACATGTTGTAGTACCATAAAATGAAATTTTCAGTTAAATGCTTTGGAAATGATTTACATTGGATGACAACTGAATAATTTAAATGTACATTCTCCTTTAAATTTATTATAGATCACACTACAGTAGAGACTTGCTCTTGTTTTATCACATAAGGTAAAGAATAAAATGATTTATTATAATTTTTTATTAACTAAATATTTTATTAAAACTGTGATTTTAATGTTTAACAAAATTCTTTTTTTAATAGATAATAAAGTAACAAAAATCTACAAAGCATCAAAATGTGATTTGGACAAAAGCAAACAATATGATTAACATATAATATATACATATATTAAGAGTTTCAATTTCAATTGGTTAATGATTTGTGTGTTACCCTTTTAGGATTCTTTTAGTTTCACACACTCCTAATTTCTAGTTAGTATTTTTTTTTCCAATTTTTTATTTTACTTTATATTTGTTGCAAATTTTTCTAAAAGCAGAAATTCAAAAACTAAAATTAGTATAAAAAATAAGATATCAAATTTGCAATTATACAAAATGTAAATTGAAATAAGTAAGTTAAACAATAGGCTTTTGCTTAAGCCTTCAAGTTAAAATATAAATTTGATAAAAAAATATTCTCTAAAAGATCTGTATATTTAAGACAAATTTTATTAAAGCAGAAGTTCAGGTAATAAAAATATTTTTTAAAAGATTAAAATTCAATATTTGATTACAAAAACAAATAATGAGAATTTTTATTGATATATTTTTTCTATTTGATTTTATAATTAGACAGTATCAACTACTACACATGTACTGTATTACCTGTTTAGTTTTTTACTTTGAAACTGCAATAATAAATGAATAATATTTCTGTAGTGTAATTTTTACTACAGCACTCTCATGCAAGGGAGGGATTGATTTCTATCCAATTTTAACACCCAGTAGAGGAATATAATTATAAACATATAACAAAAGTCATGTAAAAAATATCTATGATCCCCAAGATACATATTTTGGCTGAATCAGATCTCAGCAGTTGGCTCAGACCACAATCTCTTATATATATTTTTATCATTTTTCAGCATCATATAGACAAATGATAACTACAGTTTATTTAATAAGTGTTCAAACATGCTGCTCTCACAACTTTCACACAGATCACTTATTCAAAATATATTAGCAATTTTTATTAGTCATCCATTAGACTAGAGATTATCCAATAATGAATATTTTTGTAGTCTAAATTTTACTACACTACTCTCATGCAGGACCTACTTTGCATGAGAGTGGTATAGTGAAATTTACATTACAGAAATATTATTCATTATTGGATAATCTCTAGTCTGATAAATAATTAATAAAAATTATTAATGCACTAGTAAATATCTTAGTCAATTACATTATTTGATGCTAGTACTTTTTTATCTAATCAATAATCTGCTAAAAAGTTAATTCATTGAAATGACATCTGAACAATATATATTTATTAAGAAACAAATACTTAATAATTTTACAAAAATAAATATTAGACAAAAAATGAACTATAAACCATTTTATTTTGTTTACAATGTAAAATATTTCCATGTTGTGCAAATGCAGAATAATTTCACTTCAGCATAAAATAAGTACACACTTTTTTATTATTTTTTAGGATCAGCAATAGCTGTTGATCTAGGCACTATAATTACAATTAAAATATTACCATTAATAATAGCTAAATCAGTTATTTTTATACTAAAGTTTATACTATTAATTGAAAGAATTGGATTGTTGCTATTGAGGTAAATTATAATCATTTATAGCATCAATGGTTGGTTTGTAGTAAAATACATTAAGATAGTGGCATTGTCATAATTCATTTGTTATTTATCTTACTGTGAATGAGAAAGGTTTTAGCTTTTAATGTATTATATAGTATATCATACTGAAAAATTATTTTATGTATTAACCCTATATCATTTCAACACAACTGAGAAATGTATTTTGACCAATTCTCCCCTGGTGAATTTTTTTGTAAGTATTTTATGTTAAAATGTGTGTAAAACAGTATATTTTATTATAATAAAAAAATTATCCGAAAAAAGAGCGAAAAAAGTATGAAATTAAAAATTTCCACTTTTACAATAGATATAAGCCCCACCCTGACATGTTCAGCCATTGTGTGTTGCCAAGGTTATAAAATATTCAGCGTTTTATGACATTGAAGTTTCCAATGACATCAAAACATATTTATTTGAAAATTTATTCCAGTTTTAGATATTTTTTTAAAAATAATTTGCAATATATTTATTAGATATCAAGAAATAAAAATCATTAATAATTTATTTTGACTTGAAATACTTTATTCATTTCAACAAAAATTTTATTAACAATAAATAGTGATTACATACTAATAAAGGATAGATAAATGAATAAATTGTACAATAATATGATTGTATAATGTTCTATTTGTTATCTGGCTAGATTTTGTTATGAGAGTACAATTGTTATACTCTTATGTGGTTAGGTATAGTGATGAGATTCTAATAACTTGATTAATGGAATAAGCATTTTTTATATAAACATGAATATTTTCTTTTAGAATTTCCTATTCTATAATGCTGGGGAGGTGGGAGTTGATAATCAGGAAAAGGAAAGTGCAGTTAAAGACCAGCAGCTAACATAAATATGGCCTGAAGCAAATTACAAGACTAGCTTTGACATCAACAAGCTACTTTATGTACAAGTAAGAAAATATCATAATTTTGCAATGAATATTCAAAACTTTTAAAGCATAATTCATTAGATATAAGAGAAATAAATAAATATTCATTCACATTCTTAAAAATAATGAGACACAAGAAATATGTTGATTTTTTAAACTGAAAATAATTTCTTGAGAAACAGTGATGTGTAATGTCTTTGTTTCAATTACAGTCTCATTTTTTAAATATTTACAGAAACAAAATGTGAACATTTATAATTTATTTCAGTAATAAACAAGAATATCTATGAAAAGAAGTTAAATTTGTTATTTTCTGATAAGTAATAATCAAATTATCATATATTTTATGTTGACATAAACTGAAAATAATTTTTCTAGAAATGATGACGTATAAAGTTTTGTTTTGATTACATCCTCATTTTTTTAGTATTTATAGAAACAAAATGTGAACATTTAAAATTTATTTCAGTAGCAAACAAGAATATCTAATGAATGAAGTCAAATTTATTATTTTCTGAAAAGAAATAATCATTTTATCATATATATTTTATGTTGATGTGTGAGACAAAGAAATCTGTCAGAAAAAGGAAAATACAAAAGGGTTAATATTGATTTTGTTTTTTCTCACTGTTATTCTAAATTTATAATTTGTAATTCTGCCTTCCTAATATTACAAATTCAAATTCACATGAATGTTATTTACATCTGCAATGAGTACAATTCCATTGTTGCAAATGTTTTTTTCTAAATTTCTTTCTATATAAAATATTAAATCACAGACAAAAGAAAATTCACTTTTGTTTGCTTAAGGTCTTAGTTTTTAAGACAGCAAGACTTAAGACATTATTTATCAAAAGTGAATGAGAAATATCACAATTTTTAAGAAAATATATGTATTCCATAATAACATTAACCTTACGTATTATCAGTTAGTAGTAATTGATAATTACTTGGATACATAAAAGATCAATGGTTAAATCTATTTACATGATTATTATCTCTTATTTTTATTCTTTATTATAATAACAATCCATGGAAATATTTACATTGCATGTGTATACACACACTCATATATATATATATATATATATTAAAAGCCAGTCAATACTTAGACAATCCCAATATCAATAACAATCAACAATTTTAAACTGTTGTCAAGTAATTGATTTTATATTCATTTTCTCATTTTATTTTATACCTCTATTTCATATTTTAAAAAATTCTATTTTTGTTTTTATTGGATTGAATCTTCGATCTTTTAATAGGTGTTGCTGCTTTTAATTCCTTCACACTAATTTTAAAAACCAAAGCTATTATCCTATTGAAGACAAATGTATCTATTTTCAATACCATAAAGTTAAAATAATCTTTTGAGTTCTAAATATATATTGTAGCAGTTTTTCTTCACAGACATGAATCTAACTATTAGTATTTTGTTGTTGTTAGTGATAAAATACATTAGTTTAATCTCATATATTTTATACTTTTACATTTTATATGCACACATCTTTATTTTGAATAGATTTTAAACATATAAATATTTATGAATGATTATGTAAGAATTATTAGACTAGAAAAATATATTTAACATAGTAATAAGTTTAGCATTAAATTAAAAACAATGCGTTGGTTTACATTAATATTCTTTTCTATCTTAAAATTTAAAAACTTTATTATTTATAACTTTATTTAATATATTTTAAAAATATATAGACTGCTTATCAAATGATATTATTTAATAAAATGAGCAATTCATTATTTAAACACAATATATAATGTATTTATTTATTTAAAATGTGATGTATTTCATTTTAAAAATTTCATTTAACATTTTATTTAAATAACTGTTTTTGATGCAATTGTGTAATGTGGTTTACAAAGGACGTTCTAATAGAGGATTACATGTGTGTATATATATATTTATATAGTTTGAACCTGAGCCAAGGTAATTCAAACATTAGGAAGGTGAGGATAAATTACATTCAAAAATACTATAGTGATTAATTATATGCTTATCTAAATATTGACATAAACAAAAGTTTATAAATATGTGCTAGAATTTTTCTTTATTTTTGTTTTTAATTATTCATTCAGATAATAGAGATCTCAAAAAAATGTGAAAAAACAAAAGTTAAATTTGTTTGGGGCTTCATCTTGGTCTTTATGAGATAGTATAGTCATTACAACTGACAAGAAATTATTTACAAAAACATCGAATTCAAAAAGATCAATATCAGACAAATGGAACTGATAAAAAAATAGAAATCGTGATTAAACTTTTTTTAAGGAGAATTCTCGATGGAATTGATGGACAAATAATAACTATTTAGTATATACCTGTTAAGGGAATTATAAAAATATATATTTCATCACCTATTAATATTCATCAAATCACTGAAGGGAAGAAAAAAAACTGTGGATCGGTTTTATGAACTCTTAAATTATTTTTGACACTAGAATTAATGTATATATTATATTCATTTAATATATCTACTTATTTAAAATAATATATTTTGGAATTTCTCAACATGGTGTAATTGCATACATTAACATGTCTTTTGTGTGTAAATATTATTATATGCATGAATGAATGTTGATGAAGTAGGTTGCATTTATAATTTATATTTAGCACTAACTTATATTTATATAATGAATAGTATGTTTCTATATTAATATATATATATATATATTGTAAATATCGATAAGTCTATCTATATATATATATGTTTTGTAATGTTTGGTTGCTATACATATATATCTTGTGGTTATCTTGTTTATAGTTATTTAGAGTTGGCATATTCCTCCTTATTGTATTAGATATAGATGAATATAAAAGATGCAGGAGTGATTTATAGTGTGCTCACAGCCATTTTGAAATATAAAGATGGCTCAAAACCACCGCTGACATATCCAAGTGATAAATAACATTGAATAATCCACATGTGGACATGAAATGATCATTCATTACAAAATCGCTATTCACATCAATAATTAAAAAATTAAAGCACAAATTTCATACAACTATGCTTGAGTAAATTACTTGACTAAAATATACAAAATATAAAAAATGAGAGGAATGAATCAATTCTGAAATACTAAGAGCTTGTAATTTCTAGAATACAAATTTAAAATACATAAACAGAAAAAATAAAGGAAAAAAATAATGGGCAATTATATAAATTTAAAAAACACATGCACAGTAATGTAAAATTGATCATGCCAAGCTTATAATTATGAAATGCTAAAAGCATCTAAAATACAAATTTTATTACAATATAGGCATATAACCACATGTTGAAATAATGTAAATGTTGAATAAACATAGAAACAATTGCCTAAACATATTAATTCTATAATTAATAATAAATTCCATTTTATCTTAACATTAGATGAAAAAATAATTGTCTAAATAAAAACATAATAAGGCAGATTTTTTCTTACCAAAGTGAATAATGTTGTGTACTTAATTTCTCACATATTGTTATTTGATGGTGGATGGATAAAAAGAATCTAAATGAGAGAAATTTATTCATTTAATTTCCAAAGATGATAATGCTATCATACCGAAAGTGAAAAAGTTAGTGTTTATTTTCTTTAAAATCCAATACCTCTTTCATATTTGAAATAATCAACAAAATTCTATTAAAATTAATTTGTTGATTATTTCAAATGAAAAACAGGTATTGGATTTTAAATAAGATAAACACTAACCTTTTCACCAATAGTAGGGAGCATTATCATCTTCCAGAAATAACATGTGAGAAATTATACTTTCAACATTACTCACTTCGAGAAGAAAAAAATCTGATTTATTATTATTTTTTTAATTGTAAAATTAATATTCTTTACTTTAGTCAATCTTTTCTTGTGACTAATTTTATGATAAACTGTGATTTAGTAGAAATTGTATAATTAATATGCTCCATCAGTTGTTTCAACATTTATGAAATTTCAACATGTGGTTATCATCTATATTGTACTAAAATTTGTATTTTAGAAGCTTTTAGTGTTTCAAAATTATAAGCTTGGTTTGATCAATTTTATGTTTATTGAACATGTGTTGTTTTTTTTCATATGTCAAAGCATCAGCCAGAAAGTGAACCTGGGACTACTGCTTATAAGACAGCTGTACTAACCACTCAGCAACCAATATTTGACTAACATGTGTTTTTTTAATTAATATATGTCTTTATTTTTTTTTCCTTTTACTTTTTTTGTTTAAGTATTTTAAATTCATATTTCATAAATTATAAGTTGGTAAAATTAATATGTTTTATTTCATATGGTTATAGGCATATATTGTAATATAATTTTTAATTTAGAAAACAAGTTTTTAGTCTTTTAAAATAAGCTTAGTATAATCAATTTTATGTTATTTTCACATGTGCTTTGGTCATATATTGTAATAAAATTTGTAGTTTAGAAGTCATAATCTTTTAGTATTTGGAAATTATAAGCTTAGTTTGATGAGACTCCTGCAACATTTCAAAGATACTTTGTATTGTTGGAAACATACATTCCCCTCCCTGCATACTTTGATGCTTTGCACTGTCATTTTTGTAATAACATTTGTATTTTAGAAGTTATTAGCATTTAGTGTTTAGACTGTATTCACCACCATTATGAAATCTAAGGACCATACAAAAACTACTGTTGATACATCTAAGTGATCCCATGTAAATTATTTGATGTCATTTATCACTTGGATGTATCAGTGGTGTTTTTGGATGGTCCTTAAAATTCAAACTGGCAGTGAGTGCCCCTCTAAATCAACACCAATGATACTTTATATTTATAAGACACATGTATAAAATGATGATAATATAGCAAAAAAGGAAAATTCTATTGTTTAAGACTTATACCAGATAGTAAAGTTCATACAATATATTATGGTATGAGATTATTCATTGTTTACATATGAAGATAGAGGCGCTTTAGGTTTAAGGAAAGCAGACCAATGTTAGTTATTTTTCAAATTTATGAAAACATATTGAATAATTTCACTTACAATTAAATTTACTTTAAGAAGACCTTTATGCTTAATAATAGTAAAACCTTATTTATTAGTATTAAAATTAAATGCTTAGTATTATTAAACAGTACATTGTATTTAAATGCATACATGAACATGCAACAATATAAATCTAGTTTAAAGTTTAGTTTCATACAGTTAATGTCCAAATATTATTAAATGAAAACAATGGTAAATTTGATTATTATAAATAAGTGATAATTTTTTCTTTGTTTATTTATCTATCTTATTTTTAATACTGTAAATAACATTTGAATTTGTTTATCAATTAATCAGCTTTTGTATTCTTTATATTATTTTGCACAAATCGTATTACAAATATAAATACGTTTATACATATACATTTTATTTAACCCTGACAATGATGTATCTTAATTTACTATTGTTATAATTTGTGGAATTCAAAGCAACTGCTTTTTAAGAAGGAAAAATTTAATTATTTAGCCATGATGTTTAACTAATTCTATTATACAAATATTCGTACACATACAATTTAGATATTTATATAATGCATTAGATATGTTTAAATATTTTATTTATTCTAAGAGTCGCTAAAAAAAATCCAAACATTGTTAATATATTATATATTTAGTTTATTTTTTTAAATACAATAAATTGCCTTTTGTTATCAAAGCTACATCAATATTTGGAAACAGGTAAATCTTTACATAAACTTTACTACTCTGAGTCTCATCATCACAAACTCCACTACTCTGATTCTCATCATCCATTTTCCAAGACTTCCATTATTTATTGAAACCAATATGGCTGACTAGAAGTTGCTATATTGAATATTTTTTTATATTTATTTCTTTTAATATTTGTATAAAATACAAAAACTTCTGCAAAGATACAACAATTGATTGTAATTAAAGTGAATGTGCTGAAAATCAGATATATTAATCTTTAACTTGGTTTAAAGTTTATATCTGTACTGGAGAAAATCTCTAGTTTAATAAATGATTAGTAATAATCATTACGTGTTTATCAAAAAGTTGATAGCGTACAAGTTGGGAGAGGAGTAAATTGATGCTTGAAAATAAAAATGAGGCAATTTGTTCTGCATAAAAAAAAAAGATATATAAGAGAGATGATAACCTGGCCCAACTGATGAGTGCTGGTTCATCATGAAATGCATCTTGGGGGTTATTTGTCTTTTATTGCATTTTTATTTATATGAAATTATTTATGAAATAAAAAAGAATGGAGAAATATGGAAGTTGTCTATCTATGAAATAGTTTTACTAGAGTCGATAATAAAAGTAAATAGATCAATTAAAGCAGACATGAGGTGAATTAAAATAATAAATAGTAATTATAAGGCACCAGAGGAAATTAAAAATAAGAAAATACATATGGCACTAAAATTAAAAAACAAATATAATAAGAAAGCACATTTTTTAATGATCAAACAAGGCAAAAAAATGGATTATAATAAACAAGAGAATTGGATCCACTTAACCAATGAATGGATACCAGAAACAATCAGTAACATATTAAATATTTGACAATATTCATGGGCAAGGAATGGAAAAATGCTAAAATTGAAATAGTGGCTGTTCAAAAATGACTCTTTAAAAGATCAGATTATTGAGAAGGCATCTAGAATAGTGAATTTCTTACCAACAAAGCATAAAGATAAATGGTAAGTTAATATAAAGAACACTAAAACATATATAGAAAATCACAATATTATTTGCATAAAGGACAAAAAAATAAATTTCATGGAAGGTATCAAACAAACTTGATTTATACAAATTAAAAATTTCAAATTTAAAGAAATAGCAGCATATAATCTTAAAAACATTGAAACCAAATTTATGTCCATAGTTCATAGAAAGCACTGTGGAAAGGCATTTACAAAAATGGCATATTTAAAAATGTATCCCTCCACTGTAAAAACACTTCAATAATTTTTGCAAACATAAAACTGCATAAGGAAAACTTCCTGCTGAGATTGGTTATTGATTTGGCAGTTCTTATTTTACAAAACAGTCAAAACTATTGGTATATAAATGAATAAAAAATTGGGATTTGAGAAATACTTAATTAAAATCATCATAAGAATTTGTTAACAAAATTAAAAGCAAAAAAAGTAGATGCTAATAATAAAATTATGTCACTCAATGTAAAAGTGTTATATGGCTAAGTACCCAGTATGGAGTCAATTGAGGTGTTTAACTAATTGCTAAGTAACAGCAACTATGAACATTGCAAAAAAGAATTCATAATGCTTTTGAAATGGATTGACAAAGAACTCACAGTAACAGCAAATGGAAAATACTCCAAAATTAATAAGGGTGGGCAGATGGGCCTCCCCAATCAGTGGTATCATCAGTAGTTTGTTCCTAGAAAAAGTAAAAAAAATGTGTTATATCTAATCAAAAATATTTAAACTCAAGTGTAATATACATGAGATATGTAGACAGCATATTTATATGTGCACAGACACACAAATTCATCAAATACAACATGAATTGGAGTGAGCATGGACACTGTCATGGACCTTAGAAAAACAACATAATAATAGAAAAATAAAGTTTTTGGACTTACATATACAAAGACAGGGCCACATGCTAGACTATAGAATGATGATTAAACCTCTAAATATAAGAGGAATGATCCACCCTACCTTAATACCACAAAAATATGTGGGACTGAATGTTTTTACACAAAAATCGTACACTATGCAGGTTTGAATACAATAGAAAAAACAACATTGAACAATACCCAAATGACTTCTGAAATATGGGATATAATCATGAAAAAAACATAAACATCACAAATAGATTCTATTAAAAAAAATTTTCAGGTAGCTGGAACATTTTTACAATAATAATGTCATTGTGGTGTATATTTTATATGCTAATATTAAAACCTATATGTTGTGACCCTCCATAAAGTCTATTTTATGTTTTTATAGAGAGTCTCATCAAGTCTATCTTATGTCTTTATTTTATCATCAGTTCAGTTAAATTAGATAGAGTATCATCATATCATCATTGGGCTGTATAGTGGAGTAATTATTGATTGTTCATTCTATAAGAGTAAGATTACTATATATATATATATATATATATATATATAGTAATCTTATAGAATGATATATATCTCTTATATATATATATATATATATAAGATCTGATTCCAACCTTATATCTAATCTATCTTACACAACTAATATATGTGACCATATACATGTTAAAAAAGATAAATGATCTCCAATATACATATTTTGTGCTTAACCAGCAAATCATCAGATGTTTCACATCACCATCTTCTGCACATATACACAATCACTGCTCAGTTTATATTATGATAGCAAATCTTTAAACTTTAATGGACAAGTTTTAATCTTCTCCTCTCTCCAACTCTTCAGCCATCCATTTCATTGAAAATGCTGGGAGGGAAGTCAATGCACTTGTTGATGCCAATATTGCATACTCATGTTGATATTTAAGTCAATCTGACCCCTGAAATATAGCACCTTATTATGTCCATTTAATTATACAGAAGAGAGATGGACAGAATACAGGCAGAATATGTAATATTTAAACATATGTATATTGTCTATACTAAACTTAATATAATTATAAGGGACTTGGAACTCAAATTTTCAAGCTTTTTATATCTATCTAATCAATCTCATACAACTGATACACATGACCACATACTTGTGAAAAACATAAATGATCTGCACTATATCAATTTTTCAAGCTCATTATATATATCCAATCTATCTTATACAACTGACATATATGACCACATGAGAAAAAACATATATATGTATTTTGTTCTGAACCAGCACTCATTAGTTGGTCCAGGTCACCATCTCCCATATATATTGTAACCTAGTGTTATTGACACTTGGTTTACTTGGCATTATTTCTGCAGGAAAACAATGCTATTCTTTAAAGAAATAAAAAGATAAAATAACAATAGTAATAATTGATTAATAAAGTATGCTATTCACTCACTTTGGCATGTTTTGGGTGAATAACTAATAGATTTAATAACTCAATGTCATTTTTAAAGAGAGAACATGAATAATTTAATTGAGATATTAATAATTAGAGCAAATTAATATGGTATAAAAGCTAAACAGTAATTGATTTTGGATGGGTAGAGGGGAGAGTGGATGAGTGTCTTATCATAAAGCACAATAACTTCTGGTAATTTCTTTTTGTAAAAAAAAAATATATATAATGTTTAAAGAATTATACATCACTGATTGTTAATTTAATGTATTTATTATTTTTTTTATTGTCAAATTACTTTGTAATCCAGGTAGATAATACTGAAAACTATATGATTGTAATAAGTTTTTCCTTTCTTTTGTTTATGTTATAATCAAATGATTATTTTTCTGGAAGAGGTCGCTAAAGTAAAAAAAAATTAAAAAAAATAGATAGTCTGCTTTTAGTTTTCAAGGAAGGAACAGTGCTGAAATTTGGTAACTCAATTTTTTCATTTTATTTTGCAGAAATAAATGTAATCAAAGTAAAATTTTAATAATATAATGTGTGGCTAAAATTTTTTGATAAGATATCCTGATTTCTTTGCCATCTACCTATTTAAAGACCTTTTATACTCAAAAATTTATTGGCTCACGCTAAAGTTAAAAATGACAGATGTAACTAAAAGAGTCACGAAAAATTATATTATATCTAAATTAAGGAAAAGAAGTGATTTCCAAGAAAAGATTAATTATTTATTAACTTTATGTCATTTATTGATATTTCCTTGGTATAGGAAGAAAAAAAAAAAATAAGTGAAAGAAATATTTTGAAACCAAGGAAAATCAACTAGAAACATTTCCGTGCTCTTTCTCAATATTGTCTGCCTTTACAAGTAATGTAGTTACATACGTTAAAATATGTTTTATTCACCAAGAATTGTCTGGAAATAATAATAATGATAAATAAGATTAAATTATGCACCTGTATATTAAAAAAAATATATATATATATAAAAATATATAAACTTTCTCAGAGTAAATATAGGAAAAGTTATATAGGGGCATTCTTACGGAGAAGTTACCGTTAAAAAAAAAAAAAAAAATTTATAATTCCTAAGTATGAACAAAACCAAATATCTTAGTGAATTAATGATAAAAATAAATGATATATTATATTACACATCAGTTGGAATTATTAAAACTTCATGTACAAGTAAATTGACTGCAGTTATTATCATAATAATCTCTCGGAAAATTGCGCATTTTCGTCCATAAGTAAGCTAGCTAATAAGTATACGTATTGTCAATAATAAAAAAAATATTGTGTATGTTATCATCTATAGTTAAATATTCGTCTATGTTAGAAGTCTATTTTATTTTCTTGGATCCCAAAATTGTAGTAGTTTAATTCAAGTAAGAATTAATCTTCAATTCTGCTACATGTTTCTTTACCTAATTTATTAAACGCACAAAATAAGAGAAAACTTTTATTTAAAGGAAATAATACCATGCGTTTATTGTTTTTAAACTTGCTTCGTGAAATACGACTGGATAAAGCTCTTCACCTGGACCAATTGCTCACCAGAAAAACATTTTCTAATGAGAGAGTATGCACTTGTTAATTAATGATTGTTTAAAACTAAGTTATAAATAATATGTATTTTTTTTGTTATATCACATAGGTTAAAGTTTGTATGGTAAAGTGATATTTAATAGCCTTGTAATAACAAAGGTATGTTTTAATATAATTATTATAGGTTAAGTTGATATTTTTATGAAAAAAAAAAATCTATAAAATATGTTTTAATTATTACATACAATTGTAGGTAGAAATTTTGTATGTTAGATACGTAAAAGAAAAATATTTAGATATTTAAGGGGTAAAATAAATATTGAAAATTATCAGAAGTAACTAAAAAAAAAAATGCTATAACAAAATATTTCTTGTTAAAGTTTTGAAACGAATTTATACTGTATTAATTGAGGAATTTATTCCTAATTATTCTTAAATAACACATCCACTTTATGTAGTTTAAGATAGTATGCTACCAACTATTTTGGAATGTTCCTTTATTAAAATTAAAATTATTATACTTTTATTTTATGATGTCCATTGATTTCAGATGTTGATCAAAGTATACACGGTAACATAAGTTTATTATAATCAGTGTATTTACTTATCCTGCCCAGATATAGCATTGGTATATGCTTAATATTTGCATAGGTAATAATTATAATGTATTTATTTTGTGGGATGAAAAATGATCTCCCCAAAAGCTTTGTTTTCCATGAGAGGAAGATTTTAAATATAATGTTCGGGTATGTTTATAGCCAAGTGATCGATTCTCATAGATAGGACGATCAAGAATTTATCTAGCATTTAGTATGCTTCATTCATTTAAATCCCAGGAGAGGATTGTATTTGGTGTGTGTTCGTTGTATGCCCAAGTAAGAGGCAAGAAACCACCAAAATATTTTAATGTAGTAGATTACTTTACAAACCTTCGTGGTTATTCCATATTCCTCATGTGAAAATAAAGATAGCACCACCATGGAAGGTGTTGATTATTGTGCTTAATTTTGAAAGTTTGGGCAAGATAAAGGTTATATTGGAGGTATTAGTTCCTCAAGATCCACTTTAGTATAAATAGTGCGTTAGTAATTAAGATCAATATCTGTATTGTGCTGCTAAATATTGCTAGTATTTGACAAGTAAATCAATGGAGAAAGTAATTAAAATTGCATGGTTTTAAAACGCTTATTTACTGAAGGAATATTCAAATGCAATATTTAATTCTGGTTATTAATTAAATAATACTCATATTTCAAAATTATACGTATGAATAAAATTTGTATCATAACTTAAGTTAGCATTAAGTTAAATGTAAGATGGTAAGTGTAACTTCTGATAACTGGCCTATAATTAGAATAGGTTATCCCATTAAAGACCATAAATAAAGTAAATGTATTAGAAATAAATTTAATATTTTACATATTGCATATGATTGGATTAATCATTTTAAAAAAAAAAAAAAAAAAAAATGAACAAAAAAGAAATAGTTAGTCAATAATTTTGAATAAAAGCTTCTACAAGGTTACCAAAATGTAATAAACAATGTATTGGTAATGAAATGTACTTTTAGTTAATCAATCCATATGATTGCATACAGGAGAAGTAGTAATCTCTAGTCCACAACCAAAAGAGTATACAGATTAATGTCAGTTATATTTTATATTTTTTTATTACTATGGGATTATTGAATGTTCATATATTTTTTTTTTTTTGTGATAGTAATAAATTATAGTCTTGTTAAAATTTGTTGTAGATTCATTTTTTTGTTTTTATATGCTAAATATAAGTGTTTGCACAATATTTGCAAAACCTTTTCTTGAGTCCGAAATCATTCCAAATTCTTAAAGACTTAATATACCAGATAAATAAAGTTAAGCAGATCGGAATATGTCATTATATTTTAGTTTAATGATAATTATTTATGGAGTTGAAAACTTAAGACTAAACATTCACCTTTGTATAAAAAAAAAAAAAAATGAATTTATTCCCAAACCATTAACTTTGGTTGCACATTATTCCATTCCCATTTAGTGAAATTGTCTAAGTAATAATCTTAGTTATATTATTGTGTTGTCATGGATGATGGAAGGACACAAAAAGCACCCTTGTCTTTTTATTATTCTGACTGAGATTCTGAAAAAAAAAAAAAAAAGCTGTGTTATTCAAAATTATACGTCATTATTGAATAGAATTATAATCTCTTTAAATAATATAGCAGTGGATATGAGAGATGAAGACACATTGAATTTAAGTAAAATAAATGTTTCCTATAGCCGACCAGAATGCCAGTCATATGCGACAACACAATACTGCCGAGCATTTCCTTACATGAAACAAAGAACCCTGAGATTAATATTATTATAATTATTCTTTAAATTAATAAGTGATCAATTATTGTTGTTATTACAATCGTGGCATGGCTTAAGAGAATTGAATGTACAATTGTATTATATGAAAGGTATTTTAGATCATATTGGAAAATTAATGGATATGTTGCTTTATTTTGGTTGCCTTAACAACAACCTGAAAAATTAGTAACAACAAGTGCAAAATAAATAAACTAAAAAATAAAGATAAACTAATTAATTATATATTAAATAATATAAATTTCAAAATAAAAATTTCTAATAAAAATATAAATATTAGAAATGTAATAAACTAATAATTTCTAAATAATTACTGGGTTAGAATATATATATATATATCCTGTGCTCAGTTTATATTAAAATAGCAAATTTTTAAATTTTAATAGAGAAGATTCAATCTTCTCCATCCCCAATTTGTCAACCATCCATTTCATTGAAAATCCAAGAATGGAATTTTTCAAAGCCCTTGTTGATACCAATATTAATGTCATACCCATATACCCATGTTTACCTTAAGTCAATATGACCCCTCACACAAAAGACCTTAATATGTCCACTTAATTATGCAGAAGAAGGATGGGCTGAATACAGGCTGAATATCTACTGTTTAAACATGTGTACACTGTCTATACAAAACATAATGTAATTATGAGTTCTTGAACTCAAACTTGGGATTTCAATGAAATGGATGGGTGAAGAGTTTGAGAGTGGAGAAGATTGAAGCTTGGCCATTAAAGTTTAAAGAATTTCTATCTTATTATAAACTGGGCACTGATTGTATATATATATATATATATATATATATGGTGATCTGGATCAACTGATGAATACTGTTTATATATATATTGTAATGGTCAGGTTTGTACATTTGCTCAACAGACTGAGAGTCTGAGTCAGAGAAACAAAAGCTGACCAAGTTGGGATAGTAATATCCTACATCTGATCATACCTCAGCTCTCTCACTCTTGCTTCCAAGTCAACCCATCGTGAATGACATGCCTGAGGCTACACTTGATATCTCTTTAATCACATTCCAGCAATACCAAAGCAGTAAAACATGGCACATCGCCCCTATTACATATTATATTATATAGCTTAACTAGTGATTCATAAGTAATGAGCAAGTAATGAGACTTAGACAAATTTTATATTTCATAAATTTAATATAATATTTAGTAAATAATAAAACATAGTAAATTGGGTATAGCTGGCTCACTCACAGGTGAGCAAATACTCAGGGTTATGAAGAATATATTGCAGTCCTT
The DNA here is from genome assembly GCA_028023455.1 of Epiperipatus broadwayi. Lineage (NCBI taxonomy): Eukaryota > Metazoa > Onychophora > Udeonychophora > Euonychophora > Peripatidae > Epiperipatus > Epiperipatus broadwayi. The sequence goes on from JAQFVV010006610.1 coordinate 615,210, forward strand.
TATAGTGTGCTCAAATGCAGGTGAGTGGTTCAGGGTTATAAATAATATCACAAAGCAATCTATATAGTGCTCACATGCAAGTGAATGTCACAGGGTTATAACCCAATATCACAAAGCAATTTATATAGTGCTCACACGCAGGTGAGTATCTCAGGGTTATAAATGATTTAATTTAGTATATGACTTTTTATTAAGTTTATGTCTTCTTCCATGTCCTAATTCATGTGTCATATCCCATGTCCTAATTCATGTTATGTTTTATATAGTGGAAATAAGTATCAGCTAGCTAGAGTGATCGATTTATTGGCAACTGATAGAAATTATATTATTACTAAGTTTAAGGTTATATTATTATTACTAAGTTTAAATTATATTATTATTACTAAGTTTAAAATTATATTATAAAGACATTTGCATGATATATAATTGTTATACAGATAAACTCATTAACTCAGATTCTGAATGGGATCAAAGCCGAAGTTACTTTCTAGGGAAGCTGAACTGAGGTGTGGTAGTCGAACATCAGATTCTAGTGCATTATAAACTATAGTATCAGATAAATGTGTTTCAAAGGTGCTTTTAATTGAGGTTTATTACCTTGTAAATGGTTCCCCAAACTGATCTGCTTGCTATAATTGAAGAGGACTTTTTATGAAAGTGAGCAGAAGAGTGGCTTGCAAGCAAGACCTTTGGAATGCTTTGGTTCCTTTAAATATGAATAAATGTCACATTTGCCTAAACTTTCGAGGTGTAACTTTACAAAATACGAATAAATATCACAGTTGCCTAACTTTCGAGGCATGACTTGATGTGGGAATGATACTGATATAGGCCATTATAGACATAGCAGGAAGATATGCATATTTATGCTAACTAGCAACACATTCGCAATGCTAAATTAATATTTTTATAAATTAATTATGCCAAAATCTTAGCTTCTTCAGTGCTACTACCACCGGTCAGTTCATAAATGTGATTATTAAGTTACGTGATAAAGGTGATAATAAGAATCTGATTTAAGGTTTTCTGTATAGCTTCTTATTCTCTAATTAAACAAAGTTATAGCAAACTTAAGATTTATTAGAACTGGAAACATTAATTATATGTAGTATAACCTACATCTAATATCAAACTGATTTTTAAATAATCTAAAATATGGATTATTAAATAGCTCATGCAAAATATTGATTTTTTAAGTAAATTACTCATCTTTAATCTTAAATAACTCGTCAAAATAGGCCTTACTAATAATACAAAAGATGTTTTAAATAACTTACATAAAACCTACATTTTAAATAACTTGCAATAAAATATACTTTTTTAAATAATGGGTAAATATATATTTAAATAACTTACACACACATATTAAATAACATGAGCAAAATTTGCATTTTAAATAATATACGCAAATATGTATTTTAAATAACACACGCAAAATATACATTTAAAATAACTTTAGCAAAATATTTTCATTTTAAATAACTTGAGCAAAAGATGCATTTTAAATAACTTGTTAGGGCATTATAAATACTTATTCACTCTAGCGTAAATAATAGTTTTGTTTCAGAAGGGAGTTTTGACTATATTCTTTATATCACAATAATCCCCCCCCCCCCCCCCCCCCCCCCCCCCCCCCCCCCCCCCCCCCCCCCCCCCCCCCCCCCCCCCCCCCCCCCCCCCCCCCCCCCCCCCCCCCCCCCCCCCCCCCCCCCCCCCCCCCCCCCCCCCCCCCCCCCCCCCCCCCCCCCCCCCCCCCCCCCCCCCCCCCCCCCCCCCCCCCCCCCCCCCCCCCCCCCCCCCCCCCCCCCCCCCCCCCCCCCCCCCCCCCCCCCCCCCCCCCCCCCCCCCCCCCCCCCCCCCCCCCCCCCCCCCCCCCCCCCCCCCCCCCCCCCCCCCCCCCCCCCCCCCCCCCCCCCGGCCCCCCCCCCCCCCCCCCTTTATATCACAATAATCTGATATAATAAAGTGATTACTCACCCCCATCCCCTCTATAATCATTAAAAACACAAAACTCCATTCTTGAACATAGCATAAATTAATAAACATGAACTTAAAACTAAAGATAGATGGTATAAGAATAAATTACATAAACAATCAATAAATTTATAAATTTGTAAATGAAATTTTGTTTGAATGTTTTATAGAAACTAAATATTTATGCTTACTTAAAATATTAATAACAATCAAATTATTTATGATCAAGCAAAAATTTTGAGAGTGCTCTAAGCTTTAAATAAATTTAATAGAAATAGTTTAGGTTAGTTTTTCATTTCTAATAATTTTAGTTATGAAATTGAACATTCTGCAGAATGGTTTATCGGTAAAGTCTTTAAGGCATTCTTTAATGTGCTTCTCTCTCTACCAAATCAGACTGGGCTTCTCTGGGTTTTAGTCTGGATGCAGCTTTGTAAATCTACTTCTGTGGTGGCTTTTCCCATTACTCTGGTCAGGAACTGTATGGCATTTCAGGTGTAGCTTTTTTCTCACTGGACTGAGCATGCTTGAGGTTGGTTTTTTCTCTCATCAGTAGCCACTCGTGGAAGAGCAAACGGCTCTCTCTTTGTCTCTAGCCAATGGTCATGATTGGAACAGCTTGAATACTGGCTTTCTAGAATTCAGCTTGCTAAATATGGCAGGAACAATTTTCTTATTTAACTTTCCACTCTGGTCTTCAGAAATAGTTCAGCAACTTTTTAACAGCAACAGTAGAAGGATGGATCTAAATGGATGTATGGATATAGATGGATTCTACAGCCCCCTTTTATATTATATTTTTGACAGTAATTCCCTCCTACTTTTCTCATGTCACATCACCTGATGACTGGTTCGAACCAGCGTTTAACTATATATTCCTTAGTAATTATTTGGTATAGCTAAATCTGGATTGAGAAAGGCTCTTATTCTAATTGATGTCATAGTTAACTAGAGATAAAAATATTTTCCCAAGAGAGTGGCCATAGCATTTTGTATGAAATTTATGCCTGACTGAATATTATAATTGGTCCTGGTTATAATTTTAAATAGGTCAAATTTTGGCTAAAGATTTATTTTTTAGAACGAAGTGTTAAAACTCAAAAACAACTTTCTGCTTGTGTAATTTTAAAGAAACAAAAGAACTGAAAATTATTTAACTTGAAAATTATTTAAAATGAATACTGAAACTTAAATAAATAATTATTTAGAATGAATATTGAAAAATAAGTAAATGATTTTATAAATTTAAACTTATTATGCTGCTATATAGATAAATTCTAATTACACCGTGATGTTTATTTCAGTTTTAACAAACGTAAAGGAATATGCGTGTATATAAATATTTAAGACTATTTTTATATTATAATTAACAAGGACGATTATATACGCACATCTTCGGCAATATTATAAGCACACTCAAAGTTTTAAATTAAAGAAACATATGCAATCTGAGTGCAACAAAATATACTATTATCGAAGATAATAGGTGAAACAGGTCTAACTGTTTCAATATATATATATATATGTGTGTGTAGGAGCACCGATGGATCTGTATCAACTGATGAGTACTGGTTCAGCATGAAATATGTATATTGGGGATCATTTATCTTTTTCACACGTATGTGGTCATGTGTAACATTTGCATAAAATAGATTGAATAGATGTAGGGAGCTTGAAGGCTTAAATTCAAGTCCTTTATAATTACATTAAGTGTAGACATATAATTACATTAAGTGTAGACAATGTACATATGTTTAAATATTACATATTCAGCCTGGATTCTTCTCATCCCTTTTTGTGTAATTAAATGGTCATATTAAGATCCTATATGTGAGGTGTCAGATTGACTGAACGTCAACATGGGTATGACAGTAATATTGGCATCAATAGGGGCTTTGGGCATTCCTCATCCAATTTTTCAATAAAATTGATGGCTGAAAAGTTGGAAAATTGAAGATTGTTCATTACTGTTTAAAGGCTTTGTGTAGGAGATGGTGATCTGGACAATCTGATGAGTGTTGATTCATCACAAAATACATATTTTGGAGATCATTTATCTTTTTCACATGCATGTTGTCGTGTGTATCAGTTGTATAAAATAGATTGAATAATGCAGGGAGCTTGAAGGTTTGAGTTCACATCCCTTATTATTACTTTGTTTAGTATATATATATATATATATGTTTAAATATTATATATATATATAGTCATCGAAACAAATGGAGATAATTTTACATTTTAGGTTGCTAGGAAACTAACACTTCTTTATTGATAGCCTTAAGGCTAAAGAAATTGTTTCTAATAATCATTTTTAGCTTTTTTTTGTCTGGTGTTTAAATAAAAGAAAATAAGATCTTTTTTATTTCCAATCTAAGTTGTTATTAGGATTTAAAGTCAGATTGCTATTTAAAAAGATATGAGATTTCAAAAATTAAAATAGCTTTTGATTTCCTGTAATTAGTAATTCATCCTCTCCCAAAAATTTCTATATGATCAATTAAATATTTTCATGGATTTATAATGTTGTATATAATGGGAATTAAGGGATTATAACTCTACCAAAAATAACTTTGCCTTTGATGTTGCTTGGAAGATATTCCAAGGATATATATAAGTTTTTTTTCTTTTCAATGGCTTATTAGAGTTTCTTGATTCTGAGTTTAAATGAAAGAAAATCCTAATTTGCAATTAATATATGGATTTAAATACAGACAGTTAATTTTATAGATATGAGAATTTAAAAGCATACAGACAATGTATATAGTTTGATTCATAATTTACACATAAAAAATTAAGAAAGTAATTAGAAAAAAATATAAAAATCAATCATTGTAAAAACTGAATAGGAATAAAGCTAGAAAAAGTGAGAGAACAACTTAATGACTAATTGTATATTAAATATACAAAAATAGACGTGAAATCTTTCACTGAGTGAGGCAGGTAGGTAAATTTATAGATCCAAATATTCTATTTTTTTATTATTTTTCCTCATAAATTAATGAATTTTCAAATTTTATAATTCCTATAATATTTATTAGGTTTCCTGTAAAATTTACATTTTAATTAATTTAGCTTTAAAAACGGTTTTAATTTAGATAGTAGATCATGTGACATTTAAGTACCGGAAATGACTAAAAGAGTTTCAATTTAGAAACCTTCAGAACATGGGTTTGTTTCTATCAATGTTCTACATTGCATGGAAAATGACCGGATAATACATTTTCAGCTGTGATTTTTATATGACTCATAAGTTTTAAAAAAACTACATCTAGTTTTATGTAAGATAATGAGATCTTAAATCATTCCAATGTTTTATTTTATTAAGTTTTAAAAACTATTTTCGTCATTCCTTTCACAATAAAAAAAAGCCACATCATATTATTGTCTTTAAGTACAAACCAATTATTATAAAATTTTATCTTGTTGCAAAACATAGCTTTAGGAAATGTTTAAAACAAAATCTTTCATCTTACAGAATTCTATTATTAATTTTTTTCTTCAATCTTTACCTAAAGTTGTCTTTGATTTTGTAAAGAGAATTAAAGAAAAGAGAAAGAGTAATTAAACGTTCAACAAACTTAGCCTCTCATTTAAAGTATAACTGAATTAAAAAATTAATTATAGAAAAATAAAAGAAATCTTTGTTATCTGAAAAATAAAAAATAGTACTTTCTTATGCAAGAAAAATGAAAAATTTCCAAGTAAAAGTTTTTTTCTTTTCTCTATTTCATTTTTTTATTATTATTTTTCAATTCTTCTTTTTTAAATTAATGAAGAATATGTTTTCTTATATATATATAAACAGTCTATTTTATAAATAGGCCCAGAGAATCTTCACATGACCAACTCAATTCTTTTTTTTTTCTTTTTTTTTTTCATGGATCAAAGCATCAGCCGATACTTTCTCTTACGGTTCTGATTATAGAGTTAATATTTCCATGTAACTCATTCCATCTTTCATATCATTCAGTGAGGTTAATCGTCATCATTCCTTGCTTTTATTACTACACAGAATTTCCTGAAAAACATCTACAATTATTTGTTTTCTTATATGTCTCATTCATTTCTTTTCTTATGTACAATTTTTCCACTCAAATCTCTTCATCCCCACTTACTAAAACTTTATCATTTATCTTTACATTCAGTTAATCTTTTCCATTCTCTTTCACACCCATATCTCAAAATATTGTAAAATATCCTTAATTTTTTTATTCAGTGTCCATGTCTTACAACTATATAACAATAGACTCCTTACATAGCACTTGATCAATCTCTTTCTCATCACATTTTTCAAAGAGACTGAATATTTTCTTTTCCTTTGTAAATATCTCCTTTGCCATTATTATTCCTCTTTCATTTTTATATTTTTTATCCTCACTTAATCAGCTTAAAATGATTTAAACCCATTCATTTTTATAAAATATTGTATTCTTAATGTTATCTCCTTCCATTCACAAGTCTTCAGTCTAGAACACATTAATCCTTTCATTCCACATTCAACACAACCTTTCTTCAATGTATTCATCATATAATTGACATTCCTGTCATTTTCAGACACAATACCCATATCATTCTTGAATGTTATATATCTTATTATTCTGCCTCTAACATTAGTTTCATCGTGGCCCAAATACTTATTTCATATGCCTTTTAAATACATATTTAACAAAGCACAGATGTGGCAATTAATAGATTTACTTTTCAATTTACTGTACTCTTTATAATTTAATAGAATTTCTTTAAGACTAAAAAGTCATGCTTTTTATCAGAATATGTTAAATATATGTTAAATACCTAAACTCCTATTATTTAAAAACTTTTATTATCCATACAAAATATAAAAAATGATTTTTAATCTTTTACAATAAATAAATTAGTTTATACACACATTTATAAGCTAAACAAAATTCTGTAAACATCATTAACAAAAATTGTCTTTAATAATGAGTCAATAAAACATCTAATAATGAATAATATTTCTGTGATGTAATTTTCACTACACCATTCTTATGCACTACACTACAAAAATATTATTCATTATTGGTTGTTTTTTTCTTCACCAGTAAAAATTGTAATTATAAATATGCGACTTTTTTTCACATACGTTAGTGAAGCTATAATTATACTATAATATAATTTGCACAGAGAAGAGTGATGCCAAAAGAAAAGTCAAAGAAACTTTTTACATAGCAAATGATCTCAGTGCCATTAATAGAAGAGAGGCATGCTTTACTCTCTCCAAACAATGGACTAACTAATTAAAAACTCAAACTCATTTGAATATGTGTACAATAAATCACAACAGTCTTCATTTGTAAAGCTATGAGTATGAGATTTGAACATTAAATCTCGAAAGCACCAAGCAGACATATTACACATTATAGTATAATTATTGCTTTACTAACATATGCAAAAAAGTCACATATTTATAATATTCATTATTGGCTAATCTATAGTCTAATGAATTACTAGTAAAATTATTAATGTATTTTCTTTAAATAGTATGTTCCAAAGTTATGAGGGCTGCATGTTTGACACTTATCAAAGAAACTGAAATAATTTTCTATCTTTATGTATATGGAATGTTGGTATAGAGATGAGAAAGAGATTGTGATCTGGGCCAACTGATGAGTGCTGATTCAGCATGGAATATGCATCTTGGGAATCATAGATCTTTTTCATATGTCTTTAGTCATATGTTTATGATTACACACCTTCACAAGGTGTTAAAAGCAGATAAAATCCAGTCATTACCTTGCATGAGAGTGGTGTAGTGAAAATTATACTACATAATATTATTCATTATTGGATTATCTTTAGTCTAATGAATGACTAATAAAAAAAATTAATAAAAGATATATTCCTAAAATGTAAAAAAAAATGCAAACAAAAGTTCTGGAATGTCGTATTTCAAATTTCATGATGTTTTATTAACATATTCACATGAAAAGGGTAATGAAAAACAAGTCCTGAACATAGTTAGATCTTTAGAAAACATTTGCAATTATCCAAACACTCCTCCCAAATTATGTTTGAGACCTATAAAATTTTCAAATTTATGTATTTAAACATCTAAATGGTAAAGGTCATTCAACAATATTTATGTATTTATAAATCATTGAATGATTTTTACTACTCTCATAAATGAAGATAAGATCTATCTACAGTGTTGATCTAATATTAATAAATGTATAAATGGATGAATTGGTAACATAGATGTAATGCATAGACATATGAACAATCAAAAAGTTATTTGAATAAATTACTAAATTTTACAATAAAAACTGTTTATATTAATAAATTTATTAAATAAATTTAAAGATATAATAAACTCTTGATTTGATATTGAGATTCATAAAAATCCCTAATAGTTATATATTATAATTGATATCTCAGAAAAATAATATGTATAAAAACTATGTTGTGGAATAACTCATATATATTCATCTAGTTGAATATAATTGTATATGAATAACTATTATAGCTATTCACATACTTAATCAATCCAACTTACATAAATCTGCACTATACAAAAAATTTACAAGATACATCAAATGTAAAAAAATAATATATATATATGTTGAAATGAAGATTTTCACGGGTTGCATATATAAAAGGTATATTTTGTGGGTTCATCCATGTTAAAAAATTTTAAATATTGATATTCTGACATTTCAACTTGGTCACACAAGTCATCCACTGGGTAATAAAAGGTAGAAAGATGTTTGTAGAGGTGCTACAATGACTGATTTGAATAAACATTAAAATTCCACCAATAGCAAAAATGTTAAATTTAATAATGTTTTTTAAAAAAATCTTTCCAAATAGGAGGAAGTTTGCATGTATCATCTCTCTTATTGATATAATCTATCCTTTTAAGTATCTCAATGGCTTCTCTAGTTTTGCACTGGTAGAGATTATCACATCTGGATATGATCCTGGTACTAGAAAAATCAATTTATGACCTGAATCTATAGTATGGAGTGAGAATGCTGATGATGATGAGTGTTGTTTAACTGCATTAGCATCCTCATCTCTCCTAACACTGATGTGACGATTACTCATACCTATGTAAGAAGCTTTACAATTTTTACATGAGATTTGGTAAACACCATGAGATTCAAGAGAGATTGAATCTTTAGGCTTGGTTATTTTATTGCTGATCTTTTGATGAATAGAAAATGCTGTATATATATTATAGCATTTTAATATACGTCCAATACTGTCTGTAGTTCTTTTTACATATGGAACACAAATCCTAATAGCTGATTTATCATCTTTTTGTTTCCTATTTTGTCCATTTGGGCTTGAAATAAGGCTTTTTTTATAAACTTATAATTATAACTATTTGCTAATAAAACCCTAATAATATGATTTATTTCTTCTTTCAGATGTGAATTATCTGAAAGGTTAATTGCTCTATTTAAAAGAGTTTTGGCTACAGAAACTATCTGAGTTGGGTGATGATGAGAATGGAAATGTAAATATTTGTCTGTGTGTGTATTCTTTCTGTAAATTAAAAAAAATAAACTATTTGGTGTTCTGGTGACTAGAACATCAAGAAAAGGGAGTTTTCCATCAGACACTGTCTCCATTGAAAATTTAATATGAGGATGCATATTATTTAAATGTAAGAAAAAATCATCTAATTTATTTTTTCCATGTTGCCATATGACAAAAGTGTCATCTATGTATCTGAGCTAAATGAAAGGTTTTAAAGATGATGATTCTAAAACATGAGTTTCTATATTTTCTATGAATAAATCAGCTATTACTCCTGAGATAGGTGAGCCCATAGGAATACCAAAAACTTGTCTGTAATGCTGTCCATTGTATACAAAATATGTGTTTAAGAGACTATGTGTATTCCTATCCAGATGTGATAATCTCTACCAGTGCAAAATTAAAGAAGCCATTGAGATACTTAAAAGGCCAGATTGTATCAATAAGCAAGATGATGCATGCAAACTTCCTCCTATTTGGAAATATTATTTTAAAAAACATTCTTAAATTTAACATTTTTGCTATTGGTGGAACTTTAACATTTATTCAAATCAGTGATTGTAGCACCTCTACAACCGTCTTTCTATCTTTTATCACCCAGTGGATGACTTGTGTGACCAAGTCAAAACGTCGGAATATCAATATTTAAAAATTTTTAACATGGATGAACCCACAAAACATGTCTTATATATATATGTCGATGGAGTCTTTATATTTGTTTTAGAATGTTCAAACATCTCTTGGACCATATTATATATTTAATAAAAATGTTTTCATATTTTCCATCATAAATGATGAAATACACACATTTGAAGAACAAATTAGAAATAATTAAAATTTGATTCAATTCAAAAATCCATGAAATTTGGTTGTCTAGTGCCAAACAACTTTATGTTTAATGTGTATGACCAGTATCTAAATTTATATCTATTTTTTAACTATAAATGCAAAGACACGTTTTTAAAACTAACCATCCAAACAAAAATTTAAGGGAACAGTCTTAATAAGGCATTGCATTATATGGTTTTTCACAGCATGCAATTAATATGAAAAATATATTAAATTTAATTTTACATAAAAGTAAGTATTATTATCAAGTTTTTATATTTCAAAATATGTATTTTTCATATGATTGTTTAAATTAAATAAAATTTGATAAAAATGTTTTATTAGAAATAAATATACATTCATAACTATTTTCAATCAAAACAAAACATTTTTTAATCATAACATATTTAAATTTTAAATGCTGCGTTTTCATATAAAAAGATTTTTATTATATTATTATAAATGACAACATTTTGATACTTCCTATTAGAAAATTACTGAGTTAAGATGTAAAATGCTACATAAAAATATTTTATATAGCAAAACAAGTTTGAATTGTGAATGGTGTCAATACTAAGATTCACAAGATTGTTTTCAAGGGAATCCCTTTTATCTATCAGCTTTGCCATACCCAAAAGTCTTATATTGTCATAGTTCCCAATTGATTCTTTGGTTTCTATATAGTATCTTATATTTAATGTAATAATGTGCTAATAGAGAGCACTTAAATGTCTTTTGGATAGTTTTAATAGATATTACTTTGATAGATTAATGCACCTGGGTCTCATTTTATGCCGTAGATAGGTTCCACAGAAAACCTGCATTAAAAAAAATCGCACAAAAACAGACTTAATTTACTTTAAAAAATGGGGGATAGGTGCTGTAATTTTCAGAATTCGCATAGAAGCAAAGCAATGAGGAAAAATTACTTTAAAATTCGCATTAAAAAAATAAGGAAATAAAGTATGACTAATAAAAAATTTCAAATATTTGAAAAAAATTAATACAAGACAAACTTTTTTTACGTTTTTTATTAACTACAGTATTTAATTTTACATTTTTCATACATATTTTCATCATTAACGCTAGCATTCATTTGTAAACTGGTAAAAAATCAGACATGATGTGATGTGATGTATTGTGGCTTCTCCTTAAATGAAGTCAAGAATCTCTCAGCAATTATGCCCAGAGAAACCTGTTACCACTTTATTTTTATTCGTGATGTGATGCACAATTAGTACCATTTTCAGTCTTGTGCTGCATTAATGGTTTTCTGTTTCTATATTAAAAAAATGAGATTGTAATCAAAACAAAAAGATTATAGATTATCATTAGAAAGATTATTTTCGGTTTATAAAATCTTCATTTTTTATTTTAAAAATCTAAAAGATTTTTTATTTCTGTTATATATAACAAAATACATTTTAAAAGTTTAAATTTTTTTGAATATTTATTGTGATATTTTTATATGTAAGTATAAATCTATTATTATTATTTACTCATTAGTATAAATAGGTTATTTACATAGAAGCTAAGTTCTAAATACAGCTTCAGGCCATATTCGCGTTAGCTGCTCATAAAACGTTATATTTTTGAAAAAAGTATTTCAAGTCAAAATAAGTTATTAATAATTTAAATTTTTTGATATCTAATAAATATAGTGAAATATGAAAGATATTAAGAAGAAATATGAATGCATATCTTCAAAATTGCATTAAAATAATCTTCATGAAACGAAACCCAGGTGTGTGTATATATATATATAGAAAATAATCACAGTGCATAACGCTATACTGAAATAAATATACAAATATTAAGCAATTAAATCATCCCATAGGATTAAGAAATCCAGTACTGCCCTCTGTCTTTATATAATAATAGTAAAAACATGTTTGTTTTTAGCAAAATTTAAGATCGTTGTTTGCTAATTTTCAAGTTCTTTGTTTGACTTTGTTCATATTTCAATATATAACATCTGATAGCAGACAGGTCAAAGTGGATACCATTTTGACCTGGCTATTTTGAAATTCGAACTCTAATATATTTATATATTAGTTCACAGAGGGCAGTACTGGATTCTTAATCATGTGGGATGATTTAATTGTTTAATATATATATATATATATATATATATATTACTTTGCTAGATTGAGATAAACAAAAACAAATAGATTAATTAGAAAAGCAGTTGAAATGGTAGTAGTTACAGCAAACTATGAAAGGTTTAGTTTAAAATAAAGTTTTAATAAAAGTATAACTGATTATAAGATTCCACATCAATAAAAGGATATTAAAATTAGATTATTATATAAAAGAAAGAAAAATGATTTTCATTTGTTAATGAACTACAGACCAATAGCAATAACTTCCATATATTTGTAACTTGTTTACATATTTCTTAATGTGTAATATTTGGATTTGGATGGTAGAAAATAAAATTTTGGGGAGATGCAAACAGAATTTGTATATGAACAAGAATAAGAGATGTGTTTTATTGTATTCTTGTGAATTGATTTGTCATATAAGAAAAATAAATCACCTTTTATTATACACTTAAATGGAGAAAAGATAATAGATAAAAATTAATCAGAGAGAAGTTTTGAAAATTTGGGTGTACATTTGACATTGATAAGAATTATCATGAGTCTATACAAGGAAAATATTTATAAGTATCTACAGGTAAATACAAATGAAATGGCAATTAAATGTGAAATTCAGCTGCACTAGAGATATTCATTATCTCCATTATTATTTTACTTTATTTCTAATATAATTGAAGCTTCAGATGAAAAAGATTAATAGAGGTATGGATTCATAGATTTGAAATCATAAGAATACAGAATGTTATGATTGTTTTTATGAATGATAGGAAACTATTTTGAACATGATAAAGATTTGAAATCATTAGAGAAGTGCAAATGAGAAGTAAATTAAAAAATAAATTCAATGGATGAACATCCCTGGTTTTAGTAATTAATAGAAAGAATTAAACTGAATTATGGATAACAGTATTTGTTTGAAAGTATTGAAGATTGTACATATTTATAAATATTCTTAAAAGGTAAATGAATTATACAGATAGTTGGAAAATATATTTTAGGTTGGAAAAGAGCCAAAATATAAAATGGGGATTGTTTAAAAATATTTGCACATTCCTCATATAACAAATATGAGATATTTAAATTTATTTGAAAAAGAGTGATGATGCATATTTCAATATTTGGAAATGCCGCACTTTGTATTCATCAGTGAGATCAGAAATTTTTAGATGAAAAGCATAAAGTAGTAGAAAAATATAAAATGATTGGAAAAATATTGACAGCAAGCGAGTTATTTAAAGTGAGATGGAAAACTTTGGTTTCAATAAGGGAAATTAAAAATAAATTTAAAATGTTAAAAATTTTAGTATGTGAATAAAATCAGATTACTAAAACCAATGTTTAATTGGATTATGTAAAAAAAGCATCAAGAACATTAGACAATAAAAAAACATTACAATATATAAAATTAATTTATCAACAATTTATGTCCATGTATTTATAGCAGAAATGGGATAAACATATAGAGAAGTTATTTCAAGTATATAATTATGAGAAAGAAATATACCGAATTACAATTGTGCAAAAGAAATTTGAATAATAACAAATACATTGCATAATAATAAAGTACATAATATATGAAAGAAAATATAATAAACTAAAGGAAATTTATTGTCATTTGGTACAAAGACAGGAGTTTTAGATATTAGAGAAAAAGTCAATAAATGTAATAAGAATTTGGATTGTACATGTACTTTATCTGAAAATTGGAAATCGAGTATTGAACTTTTTTTTTATTTATAGAATTTGAAAGAATCAAATAAAATGTATAGAGAGTGAAGAAGAATTTAAAAGTAAGAAGATCATCTTTTCACTGTGTCTTCATAACAAAAATAAAGAATATGAGGGCAGTATGATGAAAATACTAAAACAACTCATTAAACAAGGAAAGAAGGAAAAAAGAAATGAACTACTGCTAGAGAAATAATTGAATAATAAGAGTGAGATTTCTATGAATTTACTAAGTACATAAGAAATTTGGAGGAAAGAAATGTTCAATTTGGTTAGGATTTTTGAATCAATATCCTATACCCAGAAACATCTGACTTTAAGGAGAAGCTATTTTATGTCAGATAAATATTATAAAATATAACGCTGCAATGTATTAATAACATAACTTCTCATATATATAATTTATATCATTATTTTTATGGCTTTATATATATATACGTAGATACACACATATCAATGCATAAACTTTTATAGACATATAAAAAAGTTGATTTAAACACATAATTTAATTAGTTTTTGTCATATTTTTTTAAATATTAAATATATATAAAACCGTATGTCTTCTTTTTTTACTGCTTCATATATGCATCTACACATACATCTAAATACAAGAACATTTAAAGATAAATGTTTTATCTTATATTTTTTAAGATTATGCATTCGTTCGTATTTCAACTTGAATTAATAAAATAATACTGTATTTGTAACTAATTTTTTTCGTGTTTGCAGATTTTTTTTTCCAGTTAAATAATTTTAACATTTAAAACCATTTCTTATGACTCATATTTATTTTTTGTTATTGATGAAATTTTAGAACTAAATGTTGCTTTGATATTTTATTCTAATAAGTTTATGGCTTTGTTTAATTTCTAAATTATTTCAGTTTTCGGATAATGTTCAGATTTATCTAATGAACCAAGAATGGTTTCCGTAATCCAATTATTTCAAAGTTTAACTTTTTTTTTTTTTTTTAGCTGGCAAGTAATAATTGGAAAAGTAAATCTGAATAAAAATATACCCAGATGTATTAAAATAATTTACAATAGATATTAAATTTAATTAAGGATATTTTGAATTAGTTCCAAATAATTTTGGTAGAGGACACTACTAATCTTCTATAAAACATTGTTTTAGCGAATTACTGCTATTGTATGTTTGCATGTGCTTTAAAGTAAAATAAGTTTTTATTATATGTTTTAAGAATGTCTTAATCATATAAACAAAAAATGTTTAAATGAAAAAGTAAAAATTTTCCTTTGATGATAGAGATATTACTATAATATATTTATGTATAAAGTTTAAATAATGGTTTTAAAATTTGAGCATGATATTTTAATTTGTCGTCTCAATTTTAATTCTTCATTTTTATGACAACCAATATATATATATGTTTTCTTCCCTAACAGTGAAATTTTTAAACATTCATTCTGTATTTTACACACACACACACACACACAATCAATACTAGCTATTTGTTCAAAATTTATTATTATCATTTTCAACTATTATCAACTCACTGCAGGATGAAGATCTCTTTAAGTTTAATTCACTCTTTTCCTATCCATAGCTCCATCAAACTTATCTCACCCAATCATCTAACATGTGTTTGAAAAAGACATTTACAATCTCTTAGGATCTAATTTAAGATATCGATTGTCTATTTATTATCATCTTTTTTAGCAATCCATTTCAACCTCTTAATTCTATGATGTCATAAAAGTTGTTCTCAAATATGCATATATGTAACGTCTTTATTTTACATAGCAATATATATATAATCATTACATATAAAATATGTGTAGATATATAATCTCATGATATAGAGGTGGTATAACTTTCTAAAGGCTTGCAATTTTGCCCTCAAGTAATTGATTAGCCAACCCAGTTAACAATAAAAGATTTGATGGTAACCAAACTTAATTAGCCTTAAATAGAGTATAAAATAAATATAAAAAATTGCTCAAATTGTTACTACCTGATAATTGACAAACTTGGTGGGTAGTACCTTTTTCTTCTTATTGTTTTTCTAAGAGAGCTTGTTGGGCAGGCTTTTGTCCTAGAGCTTAAAAGCTATTTAATTTTTTTACGTTTACCGACATAAATATTTAAAATTAGGGATTCCTTTTTAAGAAAATAAATAAATTTGTTTATCTAAATATAGTTAGTGTTAAGTCATGATTTTAATATTCAAACAAATATATTCATTCTCCATCAGTGGCAAAAATATCTCATATAGATAGAACGCAATTAATGTACAATTCCTGTTTTTAAAGGCTTTTTTGGATGTATAATTTTTTTCAATTTCAAAAAGAAATCTTTCGTCCCATAAAAACCAAACTCTGTTAAAATTTAATTCAGAATTAATATCATTATCTATAGTTTCTATGTAATGGAATATTTTTTGTATAATATATAAACTGATTACACTATATATATATATATATGTGTGTGACTACCCACCTTTATTATTAAGAGGAGGTTTCCATGACAACTGAGATTGTCGTCTGTTATTGATATTGATATTGTTTAAGTGTTGATTGCTTTCATGTCTTTGCATTTATAAACACATCTAGCTTTGAACATTATTAGCTTTATTATCTAAGTAATAGATATGTTTCCTTGAAAATAAGACACTGTCTTTTTGCTCCAAAACATACTCTAGGGCTTATTTTCAGAGGATGTCTTTTTTTTATGCCCAACAGTCTACATTTATTTATTTACAAGAATCTACATTTATTCAAAATGGTAATTGAAGTATTACGAGTTACATGGTAAAAAAATTGCAGGAAATAAAACTCTGAAATCATTGTTTTTTATTTTACATGAGAATATTTTGCAAGCATGTCTGTTATAATACACAATATATATATATATATATAAAGATAGTAATTCCAAAATGTAAATCCATCTGGTTAGTTTTCGTTTTTAAAAAAAAATCCAATGTATTTGACATTATAGTAATTATTTTCCAATCACCAGAAGTTCACACACATGTTGTGTTTGCTTACTCATTGGTTATTTGCCAGTGTTACAATCAGACAATCTCAGGGGCTTCTTTATATTGTCAGAGTAACACTGATCTAATTTTACCAAAGTGCATTTGCGATACTGAAAATAGTGTGTGTACAGGATTATATTTCTCTTTCTAACTAGGTCTTACAAACATCCTAAAAAACATGCTACAACTTATTTTCTGGTTAGTTTTTATTTCAGGAAAACATGGTAGTCCTAGTTGAAAGTTATAATTAATTATGTGTTATTCTGCTTTTAGAACAGATTATATTTACCTGCTTAGTGAGGTTTATTTAAACTTCTTTGATTTAATAATTTCACTCTCTGCAGTCAAGTTGCAATCTTTAATGTCTATATAACCATGTTAGACCATAGATTAAGGTGGATTTTCTTTATTTTCAAAAGGAAGTTACCTTAAAAACAGATTGACATTGTTGATTACAATTAATATTGCTTAAGTGTTAACTCCTTTCATTTGTGTATATATATAAATTTAGTTTATTAATAACAATATAGCACTTTCAAAAACATAATTGTTTATATTTACATCAATACAAAATTTTTATGTAGCATTAATTAATAACAATTAGTGAAAACCATGTTTTAATAAACAACACAAATAATAAGTAATATATCCAAAATATATGTTAAAACATTCTTAAATAACAAGTATCAAAGTAGATAAATATATGCAACAAAGTTGATTAGTCAAATCACACACAAACATACAAATGAATAAATAGTTATTCATTCACATCAATGTAGAGAAAATATCAACAAATGCTATATCACTCTACAGCATTTTAGTCTGCAATTGGAACATTACCAGGTATTTCTGAAATTTAACATCAGGCTCCCTTTGTTTAGATTGATATGGCCATATTTAATTATATTTTTTTTTGATAATAAACCCATTAATATTTATCAGAACAAATAAGTTTAATATTTGATTTCTATATTCTACCCAATAATAATTAGGTTAACTGATATAAATAAATCTTAGCTTGTATGTAATCTAAAAAAGTTTGCAAGTTTATTTTGTCCAGTTATATATAGTAACTATATGGGTTTCATGACTTATAACAACATATAGGGTGCACATATAGATAGATAGATAGATAGATAGATAGATAGATAGATAGATAGATAGATAGATAGATAGATAGATAGATAGATAGATAGATAGATAGATAGATAGATAGATAGATAGATAGATAGATAGATAGATAGATAGATAGATAGGTAGGTAGGTAGGTAGGTAGGTAGGTAGGTAGGTAGGTAGGTAGGTAGGTAGGTAGGTAGGTAGGTAGGTAGGTAGGTAGGTAGGTAGGTAGGTAGGTAGATAGATAGATAGATAGATAGATAGATAGATAGATAGATAGATAGATAGATAGATAGATAGATAGATAGATAGAGATAGATAGATAGATAGATAGATAGATAGATAGATAGATAGATAGATAGATAGATAGATAGATAGATAGATAGATAGATAGATAGATAGATAGATAGATAGATAGATAGATAGATAGATAGATAGATAGATAGATAGATAGATAGATAGATAGATAGATAGATAGATAGATAGATAGATAGATAGATAGATAGATAGATAGATAGATAGATAGATAGAGTTGAAAGGAAAAATAGAAATAAACACAGTCAAATTTTTTATATAGATATTTTCAACATTCCACTGGAATAATAGTGAAGGGGTGAAATAATTTTGAATTTTAAAAATAATATTCTATTATAAATTAAATAAAAAAGATCTAATTAATATTTTTATTGAATTCTGATTTGAAAACAAAACATCATGTTTTATGTTAAAATAGATCTACTGATAATTATAAAAATTCCCATATCTATTTTAGAGACTTTTTTTAATTAAAACGTGTATAACATTTTTGGTAAAATGTCTACTATCTATTTTTAAAATATTTTTTATAAGTAAAATTTGTAGATTACTCTGATAAAATTCAAAGTTGTTTTTAAAAAATATTAAAGTAGATTTATAAAAATTGGTAAGAAAGGAAAACATTCTGAAGTGAATGAATTTTCCCCACTACACTCTAACTATAAAAAATGTTGTAAATAAGTTTAGAGAAGTTGGTTTTCCAGGAGTTCTTAGAGAAAGTGGTTTCCAGAGATATACAAAGCAAAAAAGGTAATGGCTGCTACTTGTTTACTATGGTGAAGTCTGGCTTCACCTAAAAAGAAATCTCAATTTTTTGTGTTCTACATAGCTGACATAATATTAAATGGCTGGACTAAAGATTAAGTGGAAATGATTACATGTTAACCTGATTATACCTTTGTCAATGAGGACAATCCTTAACTGGTTCTTGTCAAGAGAATCCATCAGCTGGCTGAAGATTTAATTATACATATAGTGTTTTATCTATATGCAGAGAGACACAAATAAATATAGATATATAATGCACAGCTGGTGATTAGAAAATGCCATATATAGAGAGATCAATATTAATTTAATTCATTTATTTAAAGAAAGTAGCATTTAAAATCTAGATATTAAAAAAAAAAACCAGTAAAAATTTGCTTGAATGAAGTGATTGTTTGATTCATAGATGATTTTATTTTGAAAAAGATAAAAAAGAAAAATCTTTTTAGATTAAAAAATAACACTTTTATTCACCATAAAAAATTAATTAATAATGTTAATTTATATTATCTATATCCATATATACATACTTAAGTGCAAATTTTATATATATTTAACAGGGAATTGATTCTGAAAATATATTTTTAATATTTTGATAACATATGGTATAAATGTCAGCATACACATACATTTCTATGTGCACACACATATATGTTAAATCTATCATTAATTATATATTATATGCAAAGAAATGAATTTTATTTATATGCTAATATTATACTGCACATCTGTCCAATGATATATATATATAAGTTTTATTTAAACCTTGTATGAGGGATCTGTATCGTTAAAATGTGATAACTTAATTTTTTTTTTTTCATATGTCATAGCATCTTCTGGGAGGCGAACCTGCAACAACCATCTGCAACCAACTGCTTGCTTGCAAAGCAGCTGTGCTGACCTCTCGGCTAACAACGCCTGACAAAAATTATTTTATTTTTCATCTGACAATTCAAATATGTTAATCAATTATTATACTGCATGTCTGTGCAATGATATATATATATTGAAACAGATATGCTGTTCCTCATATAAATATTCAAAAGATCCCCCCCCCATTTAAAAATGTCTAGCGTGATTCAGTCTAATTGGGAACGCAATAAAGCTGTGATTTGTTAAAAAAAAAATCATATTTTTAATTTTGTGATTGATGGATTTGAATAAAATGTTATGTCATCTTATTTTTTTTTTTATCTGTCTCAATAAAAAAAAAAGAAATTAATTATCCAATCATTAAAAAGAAAAAAAAAGATACTTGGGTTAAACTGAGGCAGTATTCAAATTAGGCACGTCGTCGGAAGAAAAGAACTTTTTTTTTTCTCTCGTCTTACACAGAGAGGCAGAACATATTAAATTTTTTTTTTAAAAAAAAAGTGTATTACTTAATTCTTTTGACATATTAAAATATAGCTTTAACAAAACGTGAAAATGGAAAAAGAAAGCTTTGCTAGAGGAATTATAATGACAATGGGGTAAATTAGCGGCTTCACTCTCTCCACGCTGTGCCATGACTTTCCATAGATGAAATAACCCGCCTTCTTTTTGAGTAAACTGGACTGCAAAACTGGAAGGTAATTATGTTATAAGAATGTTTAGACATCTTTATCATAAATTATAAATTGACATCATGAAATATCTACATAAAATTATTTTTATAAAATATTAAAACATCTTTATCATACGTTATAAAGTGAAGTTATGAAATAATTACATAGAATTTGT
This sequence comes from Epiperipatus broadwayi, assembly GCA_028023455.1. Classification (NCBI taxonomy): domain Eukaryota; kingdom Metazoa; phylum Onychophora; class Udeonychophora; order Euonychophora; family Peripatidae; genus Epiperipatus; species Epiperipatus broadwayi. The sequence continues at coordinate 636,261 of JAQFVV010006610.1, forward strand.
TTTATAAAATATTAAAACATCTTTATCATACGTTATAAAGTGAAGTTATGAAATAATTACATAGAATTTGTTTTGTAAAATATTAAAACATCTTTATCATACGTTATAAAGTGAAGTTATGAAATAATTGTACGCAAATTTATTTATAAAAATATTTGAACGTATTTACTATATGGATTAGAAATGCCTTAATTGCATATTACTTCTATCTGAGTAATGTAACAGAGCTTATGTGTATGAATATATTTTATATTTGACTAAATTAGAAATGCTTCAATTACTAAATGATAAATGCTCCACAAGCCAAACAGATTTATGTATATGAATATACTTTTATATTTGACTAAATTAGAAATGCTTCAATTACTAAATGATAAATGCTCCACAAGCCAAACAGAGTTTATGTGTATGAATATACTTTTATATTTGACTAAATTAGAAATGCTTCAATTACTAAATGATAAATGCTCCACAAGCCAAACAGAGTTTATGTGTATGAATATACTTTTATATTTGACTAAATTAGAAATGCTTCAATTACTAAATGATAAATGCTCCACAAGCCAAACAGAGTTTATGTGTATGAATATACTTTTATATTTGACTAAATTAGAAATGCTTCAATTACTAAATGATAAATGCTCCACAAGCCAAACAGAATTTATGTATATGAATATACTTTTATATTTGACTAAATTATAAATGCTTCAATTACCAAATGATAAATGCTCCACAAACCAAGAATTGCTGAGTTTAAATGTTTACCAATCAATAATAATTCATAAAATAATGAAATGTTGTATAAATCATAAATGCTTGACTGCTCCCAAGCTTCTTCACATAAATGAATTCAAAATGAATTATTGTATAAACCATAAATGCTTGACTGCTCCCAAGCTTCTTCTCATAAATGAATTCAAAATGAACTATTGTTAAATTAGAATATTTCCAAGCTTCTTCTCATAAATGAATTCAAAATGAACTATTGTTAAATTAGAATATTTCCAAGCTTCTTCTCATAAATGAATTCAAAATGAACTATTGTTGAATTAGAATATTTCCAAGCTTCTTCTCATAAATGAATTCAAAATGAACTATTGTTGAATTAGAATATTTCCAAGCTTCTTCTCATAAATGAATTCAAAATGAACTATTGTTGAATTAGAATATTTCCAAGCTTCTTCTCATAAATGAATTCAAAATGAACTATTGTTGAATTAGAATATTTCTAAGCTTCTTCTCATAAATGAATTCAAAATGAACTATTGTTGAATTAGAATATTTCCAAGCTTCTTCTCATAAATGAATTCAAAATGAACTATTGTTGAATTAGAATATTTCCAAGCTTCTTCTCATAAATGAATTCAAAATGAACTATTGTTGAATTAGAATATTTCCAAGCTTCTTCTCATAAATGAATTCAAAATGAACTATTGTTGAATTAGAATATTTCCAAGCTTCTTCTCATAAAGGAATTCAAAAATGAACTATTGTTGAATTAGACTGTTTCCAAACGTCTTCTCATAAATGAACTTGTAAATGAACTATTGATAAAAAAAAAGAACTGCTTCTAGCTCTTTCATAAGTAAAATGAAAATGAGTTATCATGTGGATAGAAATGAACTTCGTTAGAAATTGCAAATTAATTGTTATTTAATAAATTTTTTTTTGTTACTAAAAATTAAATTGGTTATCCAGTTGTCCAATTCTGTTTTGTTTTATTGCATCACTCATCAGTTATAGCACTGGTTCATGAGAATCTCATGCCTTCTGAGCTACGTCTGACATAACTAGACCTAGGCCAGTCAGGTTGTAGTGAGACGGAACTCTAATGGCGCTTTTTGGGAAACCAAACATAGAAATATTTAGATGTTTCCAGTCTCTATGGTACTACATCCTCTGATGAGCAGGAAATATTGTTGTAGGAGGCATTAACATCTGCATTAGGAATGTCAATTGATAGTTCCTTCCTACAGCATGCTCATCAGAAAATTGTTACAACTGACGTAATAAAAGGGTTGTATGGGGGTCCGGTTACATTTGGCGCCCTACTGTGAGGCCTTATCTGGCTAGCCTACTCATAGGCCGGTTAATTTGCCACCCTACTGTGAGGTCCGATCTAGCTAGCCTACTCATAGGCATAAGCAGATCACGATTCTGTGATATGAACAGTGCATATGATGTAGTGATGTAATTTGTTCAGGAAGGATGGAAAAATAAAAGTTTAAAAGAAAAACAACACAAAAATGAATGGCATAAAGAATGAAACAGGCATTTCAAAGAAGATGGAGTAAAGTCATGGTGTGGATGGAGAGAGAAGCTTATTAAAGTTGAAATTAAAAAAAATACCACTAAACTAGAATAAAATATTGATGAAAACCAGATCAAAAACAAAAAAAATGATGAATACAGAAAGCATAGAGGATCCTCCTGAGAAAGAAGATAAACAAGAAGCTAAAGCAGATGAGGAATCAGAGAAAACAGGGGAGATGTCTACATTAGCCCAGTTATTGGAAATTATAAAAGCAGACCAAAAGAAAAGAGATAAACAAAGAGAAGAAGATATCAAACAGAGAGAAGAAGATAACCAAAAAAGAGACAAACAAAGAGAAGAAGATATCAAACAGAGAGAAGAAGATAACCAAAAAAGAGATAAACAGAGAGAAGAAGATAACCAAAAAAGAGATAAGCAAAGAGAAGAAGATAACAAGCAAGCAATAGAAGCAAACCAAAGAATAGAAAAACAAATTATGGAAGCAGTGGAAAATCAAAATGAAAAGTTAAACCAGTTGATAAAGGAAATAATTCAGTCTAAAAAATTGGATGAGGAGGAAACTTTGGAATTTCCAACCAAAGATATTTTAAAGGAATCACAAATTGAATATCCTATTACTGATGAAGCAAAATTTGAGATTGTTAAAAAGGAAGAAATTGAAATTACAAAGAGTGATCTTGAAATTGTCAGTCTACCTTCAGGAAAACTTCTGATTGTGGAATATACCTCTAAAATTGAAAATAAAGAAACAGTATATACAGAAGCTGAGAATGAAATTGTATCAAATACAGTAAAAGAGTTTCAAATGGATGAAAATGAATCTAATAAAGCAAAATTAAAATCTTCTGATCTTCAAGAAGATGAAAAACGTGAAAATGAACATAATCAAAGATTCCGTGTCATATAACAAAGGGACTGTCCAATATAGAAGAAAATGTTTCAGAAAAATTGTCTGATATATGCTATGAAATAGTAAAGGAGATAGAGAAAGAAACCATAAAATGGAAAGAAAAGTGTGTTAGTCCTCAGCCATATATAAAAATTATAAACAAAAGCTTAATAAACTCAAATCAAAAATTGAGTACAGAAAAAATATATATAAAGACAGTTATTAAAAATATAGTTGCTTACGCAGGAAAAGACACCAAAAAGGAATCTGAAAACTCAGGATTTATCAGTGTGAAAGAAATTAAACAACAAGAAACCTTTGCAAATACCAAAAAAATAATTACTATGGCAGAAGAACCATTTAAAAGGAAACTTTTATGTAAAAATGAAGTACCACCATGGAAGAGGAACAGAAAAAAATTCACAGATGGTGTTCATGGTCCATATTGGATGCGTATAATTAGAAGATCAAACAGTAACAAGGATCTCCAAAGAAAATACAGAAGTGAAGAAGCAAGACACCACAGTAATGTTAAACATGATAAATTTTCAACAAAGAGACGATCCAGAAGTATGTCACCTCATAATACAAAAGAGGACTATAGGAGAACTGATCATGATCCTCAGTCTCCCCAAACCAGGTTGCAGTTATGATTCAGAATAAAATAGAGATAGCTGATGGAAAAGGGTTTGTGAGTGTGGTGTAGTGATGCATGAACTTGTGTTTTTCATGTTGAGATGGTGGATGATTGAGCGGAGCTGCTTGGATGCATTGTGTTATGATGCTCCGAAGTATATGCTCGGCACTATCCAGACCTGGATGTTGTGCTCCAAGAGTAGTCCAGCAGTGCGTATATATAGGTCTCATGTATAGGCCTTGGTCTCATGGATAGGCCAAATGATAGCCCCTAAGACTCACCGAAGCTGAGCAGGGTTGGCTGAGTGCCAAATTGTTTTTTTTTCTCTGGCTCCTATTCTTGGTTGGATGATACTTCTAGGTACAAGAGAGGTAGTGCTTAAAAATGAGATATTTTCTCGTGACATCATGGGGCGGTGCATGCTGGTAGTTTGTGCTTGGCCATCTACTTATCCTGGCATTGGAGGCTATAGTTCATGTATTCACTTTTCCAGCTCATCTTACCCATTCATCAGCATATCTAAAACCAGGCAGTACTGAGAAATAATGTGTATAGTATATGGAATGAAATCGTACTTCCAGGCGATTTCATCCCAAAATTTGGTGAGGGGTAATGAAACAGATATGCTGTTCCTCATATAAATATTCAAAAGATCCCCCCCCATTCAAAAATGTCTAGCGTGATTCAGTCTAATTGGGAACGCAATAAAGCTGTGATTTGTTAAAAAAAAAATCATATTTTTAATTTTGTGATTGATGGATTTGAATAAAATGTTATGTCATCTTATTTTTTTTTTATCTGTCTCAATAAAAAAAAAAAGAAATTAATTATCCAATCATTAAAAAGAAAAAAAAAGATACTTGGGTTAAACTGAGGCAGTATTCAAATTAGGCACGTCGTCGGAAGAAAAGAACTTTTTTTTTCTCTCGTCTTACACAGAGAGGCAGAACATATTAAATTTTTTTTTTTAAAAAAAAAGTGTATTACTTAATTCTTTTGACATATTAAAATATAGCTTTAACAAAACGTGAAAATGGAAAAAGAAAGCTTTGCTAGAGGAATTATAATGACAATGGGGTAAATTAGCGGCTTCACTCTCTCCACGCTGTGCCATGACTTTCCATAGATGAAATAACCCGCCTTCTTTTTGAGTAAACTGGACTGCAAAACTGGAAGGTAATTATGTTATAAGAATGTTTAGACATCTTTATCATAAATTATAAATTGACATCATGAAATAATTACATAGAATTTGTTTTATAAAATATTAAAACATCTTTATCATACGTTATAAAGTGAAGTTATGAAATAATTACATAGAATTTGTTTTATAAAATATTAAAACATCTTTATCATACGTTATAAAGTGAAGTTATGAAATAATTACATAGAATTTGTTTTATAAAATATTAAAACATCTTTATCATACGTTATAAAATGAAGTTATGAAATAGTTGTACGCAAATTTATTTATAAAAATATTTGAACGTATTTACTATATGGATTAGAAATGCTTTAATTGCATATTACTTCCATCTGAGTAATGTAACAGAGCTTATGTGTATGAATATACTTTTATATTTGACTAAATTAGAAATGCTTCAATTACTAAATGATAAATGCTCCACAAGCCAAACAGAGTTTATGTGTATGAATATACTTTTATATTTGACTAAATTAGAAATGCTTCAATTACTAAATGATAAATGCTCCACAAGCCAAACAGAGTTTATGTGTATGAATATACTTTTATATTTGACTAAATTAGAAATGCTTCAATTACTAAATGATAAATGCTCCACAAGCCAAACAGAATTTATGTATATGAATATACTTTTATATTTGACTAAATTATAAATGCTTCAATTACCAAATGATAAATGCTCCACAAACCAAGAATTGCTGAGTTTAAATGTTTACCAATTAATAATAATTCATAAAATAATGAAATGCTGTATAAATCATAAATGCTTGACTGCTTCCAAGCTTCTTCACATAAATGAATTCAAAATGAATTATTGTATAAACCATAAATGCTTGACTGCTCCTAAGCTTCTTCACATAAATGAATTCAAAATGAATTATTGTATAAACCATAAATGCTTGACTCTCCTAAGGTTCTTCACATAAATGAATTCAAAATGAATTATTGTATAAACCATAAATCTTGACTGCTTCCAAGCTTCTTCTCATAAATGAATTCAAAATGAACTATTGTATAAACAAAACCATTTATAAATGAATTCAAATTTATGTAAAACTTCTCATAAATGATTCAAAATGAACTATTGTTGAATTAGAATATTTCCAAGCTTCTTCTCATAAATGAATTCAAAATGAACTATTGTTGAATTAGAATATTTCCAAGCTTCTTCTCATAAATGAATTCAAAATGAACTATTGTTGAATTAGAATATTTCCAAGCTTCTTCTCATAAATGAATTCAAAATGAACTATTGTTGAATTAGAATATTTCCAAGCTTCTTCTCATAAATGAATTCAAAATGAACTATTGTTGAATTAGAATATTTCCAAGCTTCTTCTCATAAATGAATTCAAAATGAACTATTGTTGAATTAGAATATTTCCAAGCTTCTTCTCATAAATGAATTCAAAATGAACTATTGTTGAATTAGAATATTTCCAAGCTTCTTCTCATAAATGAATTCAAAATGAACTATTGTTGAATTAGAATATTTCCAAGCTTCTTCTCATAAATGAATTCAAAATGAACTATTGTTGAATTAGAATATTTCCAAGCTTCTTCTCATAAAGGAATTCAAAAATGAACTATTGTTGAATTAGACTGTTTCCAAACGTCTTCTCATAAATGAACTTGTAAATGAACTATTGATAAAAAAAAAGAACTGCTTCTAGCTCTTTCATAAGTAAAATGAAAATGAGTTATCATGTGGATAGAAATGAACTTCGTTAGAAATTGCAAATTAATTGTTATTTAATAAATTTTTTTTTGTTACTAAAAATTAAATTGGTTATCCAGTTGTCCAATTCTGTTTTGTTTTATTGCATCACTCATCAGTTATAGCACTGGTTCATGAGAATCTCATGCTTTCTGAGCTACGTCTGACATAACTAGACCTAGGCCAGTCAGGTTGTAGTGAGACGGAACTCTAATGGCGCTTTTTGGGAAACCAAACATAGAAATATTTAGATGTTTCCAGTCTCTATGGTACTACATCCTCTGATGAGCAGGAAATATTGTTGTAGGAGGCATTAACATCTGCATTAGGAATGTCAATTGATAGTTCCTTCCTACAGCATGCTCATCAGAAAATTGTTACAACTGATGTAATAAAAGGGTTGTATGCGGGTCCGGTTACAATATATATATATATATATATGTGTGTGTGTGTGTTATGTAAACCTAGTATGAGATATCTCTATCATTAAAATAAGAGATTTTTATTTTAATTTAGGGCAAGTCAAATATGTTAATAAATTATTATATTGCACATATGTCCAATGATATGTAAACTCATTATGAGGTATTGTAAAACCAAAGTTAATATCTTATTTTTTTGTATACAAATCAAAATCAGAAGGTTTAATTTATGTGTATAGTTGCATTATGCAGACTTTAATGTATTTTTTTACTCTTATTAATAAACTTTTATTCAATTGTAAAAATTATTCTGGTAAACATAATTCTAGATAAGTTTTTTTATCATCTTT